>JAMPIT010000379.1:6452777-7069166 GCA_026261815.1 Monarcha castaneiventris obscurior | reverse complement strand
AAAAAAAGCTTAGAACCTTGAATGAATTTGTAGTTGAGCTTGGTGGAACATGAAGACAGCTGCAAGTGGCTGCATTATTGATGAGGAACACAAAGCAGTTACAGAGAACATTGAGTTAAAGGGAATAGAACATTGCTTTACAACTTCATGTACAGTCAGATGTTAAAGCTTCATTATCTTGGTGGATCTTGGGGAGTTATTTGTACAGGGATTACTTATGCATACAAGGCTTTCTCACTTGCTGACAACACTAGGTTTTGTTCAGTATGCCTTAAGAACAGGACCTTTCTAGAACTTTCTCCTTTCTTCCCACTGACTACCACTCCAAGACAGATTTGGAACTATAATTAAACCATTCGGATTGACTGGCAATTAAAAAAAAAAAAAAAGGTGCAGATTAACGCAGTCACTACTATATTATTATTAAAGTACCCAAAACAATAAAGGTTAGGTCAAGTATTTCTGAGGCAATGGAGGCACGCCTACAGGGCTTCCACTATTCCTTGAGGCAAAAATCTAGTATATTGACCAAAATTGAAACTGTGGGATTAGGATTTGCTTCTCCTGTGCCCAAGAAATCTTACAATGGACATGTGTCCCTAAAAATGTCCTTTCAGCTTCAGAGAATCATCCTTCCTAGGACCTTCATAAGCCACAGGCTGCATCCTTTTAACTAACATTTTTTCATTAATTTGAAGGATGAATTTTCTGTTCTGCATAAATGTAAATTAATACACCAAAGCATCTGGGAAAATATATCTCTTTTTAGAATATATTAGTAATTTATATAGTATTGCAGTGATTTCAAAACCATGAAAAACCTAGGCCTAGCAACATACTATAGAATGAAAATTAAAATATTACAGAATGGAAATTAACAACTACTGAAACAAAGTTTTCTTTCCATCTTCATGGGAGTTGTTTGGGATTCTTTTGCTGCTATGTGATCTACTATTTGGTTGTTCCCATTGACAAGTCTCAGTGTGACAAAACAGTGCCTTTCAAATTGTGCTGCTATACTGCTGTATAGCATCTCTCTCGGAAAAAAAAATATATTCTAGATACATTCCAAATTAAGCAATCCACTACCTTCATGTTAATAATTATTACATAATTCTAGGTGAGTTATTTCAATGTTTTGATCCTTGCACTCTAAATTATTTAACACTTCCAGCACAAGACAATGGTCAGAATACACACAGGAACACAAACTCATACAAGTTCCAAAGATGCTCTGATTCACATACTGTTTCATTCCCTATTAGGTACAAGTGCTAATATTGGCTTGTTTCAGGCATGAGGGAATGGTATGTTTAATTTGGATCTTAAAAGGTTCCACCATACAGTTAAATCCCATAAACGGGTCATTTTCAAGGGCACCGCAATGCCATCTTGATCAGGAATGTTTCTGTGAACCAGGACCCCAACATACCCATAATTCTCTTATTTTGTGCTTAGTTTCAACACAAGGTAGAAACATAAGCCAGAACAAAATGACAAAAGTAGTGTTAACAAAAGGAAGTTTTACATAGTCACAGCAAAATATCCCTGCAAACAACATTTATGACCACTTATATGCACATATATATATATATGATATATGAGC
This sequence comes from Monarcha castaneiventris obscurior, assembly GCA_026261815.1. Classification (NCBI taxonomy): domain Eukaryota; kingdom Metazoa; phylum Chordata; class Aves; order Passeriformes; family Monarchidae; genus Monarcha; species Monarcha castaneiventris. The sequence goes on along the minus strand of JAMPIT010000379.1, from coordinate 7,067,560 downwards.
AACTGTAAGACAAAATTTTTATAATTCTTGATGCATGATATTCCAGTAGCTGAACACTGAACATGCTATTACACAAATATGTGCAACATAAAGGGAGACTTCAAAACACCTTTACACTTCCTGCAGATATAATTATAATACTATTTTATCCTTCTTATACATAATCAGGCTCTTTTGTATGCAACAATGCAAATACACTTACAATGAGAGTCTTACTGAGGCAATGTCTTGTGTGTTTTACTGCTTGGATTATCTCAAACGTCTACTAGGATTAGAATTATGCTGCTACTTGCTTTGTAATCTGGAAGTAGTTGATAGATAAGTCACCCCAAATTTCTTTAGAGCTATTGATTATTTTTTTTAGTTAAGGTTTGAAGAGGTGAGTAATGAACCTCCTCCTCTCATTTGTTCCCTGTGCATGGGGTTTTGCTGCAATCACAGTCCTGGCAGTTATCCAAGTCTGGGCATATTTATTCCTGGTAACATACCAGCTCCTATCTGTCACTGTTACTTTCTTCTTTTCCCTGGTGATCACCCATTCTCACTAACAATTCCCCAGTTCTCCATTTACTCTGAAATATACCTGCTGTCAAAATGATTTAAGACTTTATGTGCAAATGCTATGTTTGTTTGTTTTTAAAAGGTATGAAAGACAAAATCACACAAAAGAGTCTGTATTGTCATTCCTGAAGTATCAATTTTGTCTAATTCCTAAAAGAAAAAAGCTTTTTAAAGACTTAGAATTATCATGAACTTCAAAAAATTAATTGACAAGTAATTTTTTACTGAGTAATAAAAGACACTGATTTTAATTGATCTTTTCTGAATAATATACATTGAGACATTTGGGTTTACGTGAATTCAAGAATTATGTCTGCGATGATACTTTCTAAACTTCTTTAATTTATTCTGTTCCTTCTCTTGCACGAAACAGCTGATCAAGGAACTGAGCATGCTTTCCTAGATGTTTTATTCTGTGCTAAATACATTTCTAATAAAATATTAATATTAATCCATTTTTAATAAATAGAATTGAACCACCTGAGTTTTTCAACTGAATACTTCTAACACATGTTTTTATGTTCCCTAGTACCCATGGCCAGCACACACAAATGATAATCTAGCTTCTGTCCCTGATCCAAAAAGTGAGATAGTAACAAAAGTCATGTGGCTTAAAACTAAAAAAAGGCTCAATTCATCTGTTCTTACGAAAACCACTAGAGTGAAAAACCTCACAGCACATATCCTGTGCAAAACTCTGCAAGTTAGTAGAAAACATACTCTTCTGGAAAAACTAAGTCAGGATCTCAAGATCTTGAAAACTAATGGCCAGACATGTCAGATGAGCCTGAGTTTGCAGATCACCTCAATGAGCTGGGCTGACTAAAGGATTGAACTCTTTATAGGCACTGGACTAGTTTCTTCATGGCTACATCTAATTAAACCTATGTGAATATCAAACTTAATGCCAAACAAACAATGCAGGGTAATTAATTCCTAGAGGGAGGTTATAAGATTCATTGTAAATGGCAAATGAAGACAGGTATTTCTTTTAGATAGTCATGCATATTTACTCCCTCCTGCCTGTAGTGTAGGCAGTCTCATATTGTGGAAAAGAAATGTTTTGAGTACGCTTTCATCCCTCCTTGCTTTGCCAAAGTGGGAACATGACAGCATGTTTACTCCTAAAATTCTAAACTCAATCTATCTAACTAAACTTAAATGAATCAAAACTACACAGTCTACCAGCACTGACAGAGCATGTTAGCTCCACATGGAAGTGTGTAAGTTTAATAACGTGTTTAACATTTTGACATAACAACATATAACAACATGTTTAACATTTTAAGTTTAGTAACATGTTTAAGTTCTGTTTTATATACAGCAGAAAAGAAAGCTCTGAAATGTCTGCAGGCACCATGAATATTTTACACTTTCAAACAACAGTAGTTTGAATTGAAGTACATACTAGGAGTATGCCCCAGTAGTATACTACTAAAAATGCTAGCAATATTTGTACAAAAAATATATGTTTGCACTTGCTTTATGATGGAAATGAAGGTAAGAGCAGGCAAAAACACTCCCCATAATTCAGTTTACAAAAGCAGTGCTCCTTTTCTATCACTCTCCTGGCAAGTCTAGTGATGAATTACCTGGGTAAAAATAAAATTTTTAATTAAATTCTTTGCAAGTATTTCTACATGGCAAGGGGGTTTGCTGTTATTTCTTCTCAGAGGAAATAATTTACCAAAAGGAATAAAATCATCAAGGTTGGAAGAGACCTTCAAGATCATCCAGACCAACCATCAAATCAGCACTGTCACTGTAACCTCTAAACCACTAAATCACATCACCCAGAACCAGATTCAGAAGTCTCTTAAACACCTCCAGGGAGGGTGACTCCACCACCTCCCTGGGCAACCTATTCCAATGCGTGACCACCCTAACAGTGAAGAAAATGTTTCTAATGTCTAATCTGAGTATCTCCAGCCTCAGCTCAAGGCCATTTCCTCTTGTCCCTCAGAGTTTGGCATAGATTTTTCCCATAACTGGGAAAATTAAGGAATCAAAACATACTGGAACTCAATATTATTATTTCTCTTTCCCTTCTTTAGAGTGAAATTTATAACAGGATTTCAATGTAGTCTCTCTAGGTTAAGATTAGATTATAATAAATGGAGTAATTAACTAAAGTATGGCAATGCTCATTCTAGTCCAAGTGTAGCAGAATGAAGGTCTCAGTGAGAAAAGAGTTGGGATCTTTTTTAATACTTGAAAGCTACACCATTTTCCTGCCTTTTAACAAAAACATTTTGAAATCACACCATTTGTACTTCCAATTGGAGTTTACATCATGAATGGCAAAAATGTAAATCAGAAAATCTGTTCTTCAAATTACCTGGCTTCTCCCCCAAAAGATGAGCTCTGATCACACATTCCTTTCCAAGGCTGTGCCGATTTGTTCTGAACAAGAGCATTCACAGGGCTAAGTCTGACATTAGTAGCATCTAACAGGATGATACAGTGAGGAAATGCTATTTTCAAAAATCTCAGCCTAATGCAAATTTTTACACAGGCTGACTTGCTTAATCAGAAGATTTTTTATTAAAAATAAACAGTAAAAGGAGGTCATTTTGTCTTAAGATGTACAGACAGAAAAACATTTGTAGTGAAATAATTTTCTCTCCTCATAAACAGTGACTTCTTTTACATTTCATGAAGAAATGAGAGTCAACAGTTCCACTTATTTTTCTAAAACAATAGCAGTTTTTGCATTAAAAATTAGCTACTCTTCTTATGGAACTCTCTGAGACTGATGTTAGAAGAAATGGAAAAGCTTCTAAAATATATTTGGAATATTTGTGTTTAATTAAAGCCTGCTTGCTCTCATGTCTGCCCAGGGTGAGTAATGGACCAGCAGAAAATGTTGTCCCTTTGTACCCTGCTTATGATACAGATAGATAGTGAAGGTAGAGGCAGGCATTTACTCTTTTGCAGGCAAACAGAAAGTAGTATTAGGATGACTTCTAGCTGCAGGATCCAATGTAAAAAATAACCAACCCAGTCTGCAACAACTGACAGCTGACACTATTTCCTCTGGACAAAAAGGGAAGGAGAGACTGGAAGGCAGGGGATGAGACCTTAATTGTAACCTGATTCTGTGTTTCTTCTCTGCAAGGAGTTGACTCTTAATGTAGGACTTAAATTAAGAATTAGCATATTCTGTTTTTAAAAGGTAAGTATGTATGTGACGTATATTCCTAACTACTAAGTCCTGAAAAATACAAATGGTATTAGTCAAAATTTAAGAGATAAGAGATTTGGTCTGTCTTGGGGATTTTTAAGAAGACCTTTTCTATAATTTTAGATTTTGTTGTCTTCCACCTACACATTCCATCACTGGAGACAGCTTAAATCACCAAAGTAGCCCTTTAAACACATTTAGTGACATGACTGTATTAGCATGTTGTCTTCATGCTCTTAACATTTGAGAATGAAAATTTTTATAGAAAAGATCTCTGTGGTTTTTTAGGTGAATGTTTTAATGCCAGTCAGATGAGAAGGCCTTCAGGGAAGAAGCTGTACATTAATAATAATGCAAGGTACTTAGAAAAACAGAATTCCTTTCAGTGAACAGATTCTTTTTGATACAGAAAAATGTATCTGGTTTAAAATTGCATTTCAAGAACTAGATGCTCATTATCTACAAATATAAAATAGTTTAGTTGTGAATATATGCTATTTTCAGTATCTTTTTGTCTTAAATATAATGGAGGATGATGTTTATAGATCAAGAATAACCTCTTCTGTATGCTAATGATATAGCCTGGCCAGTCTGAACAACTGGGTCAGATTAGCATAGCAAGCAGTATGGCTTTGAAGTGTATGTTTTACAACACTTTGTCACACATTTACAAGAAAGGGAAATTCTGAAATGATAAAAACAAGTCAGCACTACCCATTTCTGCCTAATAGCATCACCATTTATAAACTGTGCTTAAAAGCCTGTGTATAAGAGTTGGCTGAGGTAGCTGAGGGCAGTAATATATGCATTCAGGAATCAAACTCCTAATTAATTTAGATCTTATTGAAGTTATTTAAAAGTGAGAACAGCAGAATTCTTTAAACATTCTCGCCTCAAAATAGGACAGAAATTCCCTACTGGCATTTTTGTTTATTTTAACAGAACCTGTTCTACTCAGTTGATTTCATTACTTTTTCCATAATGGGATGCTCGAATGTGTTTTAAAATAACAAGATTGCACAGACATACCATTAGTCATCAAATGAATTTTGTATCTGACTTCTGTGTTGAGTATGGAAGTCGTGCTTGTATAATAATCAGAATTTTAATCATCTATCTGTAAAATTGCGTATTGCAAAAGCAAATGGGCAGCAGAATGACAAGTAGAAACGTTAAAAGAAAGAAATACCACATGAAGGTAAAAGAAATGTGGAAGGAGTGATTTAGTCACGTCCTGTAGGACAAGAAAATGTCTTTAGCTACTAGGACAGATTTTCTAAACAGGTAACCATCAGTGAGCTCAAAAGAAAATGCCGGATGAACCTTTGCAGAATTAAAAAATTTTCATGTATTTTATTCAAATCAGGTCTCTGAAACACAGGAAAAGATTTTTTACTAGCAAAAGACTGCAGACTGACTTTCTTACTAGCGACAAATTCTTTTCTAAAAGGAAAACATAGAGTTTACAACAGGTTTAAAATCCTTGAAATTAATCTGACATTTTCCCTGGTCCCTATGAGTTCAGCATCCTCCAAGATTTCACTTGAATAATTTCCTTAAAATCATTCCTTGATTTTCCATCTCTACATCATAAACAAGAGGAGCAAAGAAAATTCTGTCTGTACTTGAAGTCGACAGCAAAATCTGCTTTAACTTCTGAGTTGTTCTTGTGTGATGAAAGAAACCTATCATCTTACAGACAAAAAAGCATCTATTTTTTTTCTCAGCTTGCTTGATGTAAGAATAAAAAGCAATGCACACTTAACAGATGTCCTACCTTTCTTGTGTTGGGCCCTTATCACAGGTTTTTGCTGGCATTTTTCCCCCTCGTGTGTCTTTGGTGGTGGTTTTGTTGTCAATGTCAAAATGGAGTAAGTTATAGGAAACTTCTCTATCTGAGGCCAATGCTCATGCAAAAGCTACAAATACAGTCTTAATTCTCTAATTTACTTTTGTATTTACAGGTCATCTCTTGGAGTCTAATAGATAGCTTTAAAATTCCATGCATCTGCTATTTTCTAAAAAAAATAATGAAAAACAAAAAACAAACTACACCTTTAAAAACACATTAAAATTCATGTCAAACACCCAAACACATTAACCTTAGAGTCTGAGGCTCCAAAAATATCCCATGGCCATTTTTTCTGAAGGCTTACGTTGCTACATGCTCAGGCTATAGCCCATTAATAAAAATGAGTTTCTCTACAGCTTTTAGATAGAATTTATTAGTATGTTCAATCTTACATCATAAATTATCTACTAACATTTGTTATTTTGTTCACAAACACGAGTAAAAATTTCTCCATACTAGAACATAATCTAAGTCCTTTTCTTAGTAAAAAAGTCATAAAAATATTTTTAATTGGTAATGACACTGTATGACAGTTATTTGAATGGTATCCGAACTGTTGTTACTAACCACAATTAAGTAAAACAGATTAAACTGTGAAATTAAATTGCTTCTTGGTTTAGAAGTTAATTTCAGCACTTTTTTCAGCTGCTGTTTCCTGCTTTTGTGTCTGTTTGCAATTCAGCAGTACTAAACCATAATCCTTGCTAGTCTAACCCTGCTTATTGTGCACACATAACTATATTGCATAAGCAATAAGAAACCTTGATTCAAAATCCGAGCTGACGTAGATTTGCCTAAACACAAATGACATGCAATGTTGTTTCCCATTCTGTCTTAACAGAAATCCTCCTGAGGGATTCGTGACACCCACCTCCAGCCACTGACCCTGCCTGGTTTGTCTTCTGAAGATCACTCTGTACTAAGATGAGCTCTGCTTGAAAAAAAGGAGTAAGACCAGGGACAAATTTTGCAACTCTGAACCTCTTTGTGACTAATTTGTTTTCTCTCGCTTTCTCTTAATTGATCATGGTTTTCTAACTAGGGCATTTAAGTTAAATGCCAAGGGCTATGTAGCGCACACAACTTCAGAATAACTTTCTCATTAAAACGTCAGAGGACAAAGTCTCAAGGAGAATTTGTAATCAATATTCCATGTTGTCTTTTATAATTCCTTCCTTCAGTGGCTGTTCCTGGCACTGTATTTATTTGCAGATCCTTTTACACAAAGGTATCTGGCAACATGTAGACTTACATGAAACTAAATTTCACCAAAGAATGTTGTTTGTTTCTAAAACAGTTATAATTTCACACAGCACAAGCTGAAAGTGAATGCAATAATAGTTTATTAGAGAAAATTCTGAAACTTTAATGGTCTTTTTATTCATTCCACGGTCTGGTAATGCTTCAGGGAGGATTTCCCACTGGTAAAGGCTCTATAATTTAAAATAAGTGAAGACATCAGGATGTGAATCATTAATTGTTAATTATATTCACCTTACTTTATTGGTGTCCTACAGAGTATCTAGTTAACAGTGATCTATAGACAGATTTTTTAGAATACCTGTAAACAAAAAAAGACTAAGGTATTTTATGTGATGGTTCCACACCATCTGCTACACTCTTTGAATGAAATGACAGGAAGAGGGAATAAATTCAAAATTATGTAGCAGATGTCCTTGATATAAAATGATGGAATTTATGCCTTATTTTTGGGTTTTTTTTATTTACTACTGAAGAGAACAGAAGAAGTTAAGCCCCAAATTCTATTAGAATATGGTGAAGTTATTTAGAACTATAAAATATGGCAGAAGAAAATTCTCAAAAATGTATCTTGTAAATCCACTGTAACATAAAGGGGAGAAAAGGGCATCCTAATTAATAGAAATTGTTGAAAGAGAACTCGTGTATGCCACTTCCATGGAAGTGTTTAAAACCGGATTAGACTGAGCTCTAAGCAACCTGGTCTAGTGAAAGGTGTCCCTGCCCATGGCAGGGAGTTGGAACCAGATGATCTTTAAACTTCCAACAAAAACTGTTCTATGATTCTGTGTTAGTGAACATCTCCATTCATCCTTCCTTCTACCCTTTCCAAGGCTGGCTCTTTAGCTGTCCTCCCAAATAAGCAAACCCTTACTGGTGGAAGAATCTTCCTCTTTCTTAATCCAGCGTTCTTTCCCCTACGTTTTCCTGAAATTGTCACAGAATCACAGAATTACCAGGTTGGAAGAGACCTTCAAGATCATCGAGTCCAACCTCTGTCCTAACACCTTAACTAAACTAAACCATGGCACTGAGTGCCACATCCAATCTCTTTTTAAACACGTCCAGGGATGGTGATTCCACCACCTCCCCAGGTAGACCATTCCAATATTTTATCACTAGTCAGTGAGCTTCGTTTTAATCAGACACTTTAATTAACTTTTGAATTAATTTTTGGGAACCAAGAAAATAGTATTTAAAAATGTATCTATTTCGTGAGTTGTTTTTTTCTGTCTTTCCTTTGGGACATTATCTCAGTGACCTGTACTCAAAATACTGAGTGATCTGAACGGCTCCAGTGTGATGCTCCCTCTATTGGTGATTCAGTTTATCCCCAGCAACCATATTAGCAGCCTTCAAATAGTCTGTTCATAAAATTAGGCCTCACAAGTCACTATCATTCACAGATGAAACCTGAAAAATTACTTACAAGGGAAAAATAAATAAATAAATAAATAAATAAATAAATAAATAACTGTAAAGGATCTTGAATCAGATAGATTGCGACATAAACACTAGTTGACCTTTTTTACGTTAGAACAGAAATTTTACCTTACTACTGCCTTTTGCAACATTCTCAGCAGTAAATTTGTTTCTGTTGCTAGACAGTGAGGTGTATACCAGGTCTCTCTGAGCATTACTTCCAATTACAAAACTCTTTGATCTTATTTTGTTGATGGAATGCCAATAGATTTTACATCCAATTCTGCATTGTACGACATAATTCATGGTGAAGTAAGAGCAACCTTCTTATGAAATTCAAGTTGCAGAATCAGCTGCTGAGCTACTTTGCACTCTCCAAAATAAACAGTCAAAAATAAAGTGATAAAAAATTACTGGGAAGAATGTGGTTGCGTTTCATTCCATGATGCAGTGACAGGTGATGGGACACAGAAGAATAAATTCTATAAAAAGAAACATGCACTAAAATTATTGGGAAAAATGGTAAAGTCATATATCATCATGAAACAATTTTTTCCATGGAAAACTACTGGAACCTGATCTAAGGAACCTCCTTCTATAATATTTTTGCTTGAGGAAGATAAGACTCCTCTCATGTATATGGAATTGTTTCTTATTATTAGGAAAAAAGATAGTTGAGGGGACCTAGAGATACTGGAGTGTGTTTTCATCTAAGTCACAGAGGAAAAGATAACTAAAGATAAAAGTCATAAAGCTCAGTGTGGCACCAGTTTTTCAGATGTGAATGTTTATATAAATGGTTATGAAAAATCTGTGATGGGGACTGGGGAAAATTATGGGGAAATGAGCTGTCCTTTTTCATAGGCATCTGAATAATTGCATGGAACTTATGCTAAGAACAATAAAAAATAATAAAACATAAGCCATGACTCTCTTAGGATGGTCCTTCTCTTAGGAAGCAGCACAGCCTTCCTTCATTAAATAGTTGAGAGACTGTAACACTGGCAAGTGACCTAATCTTCTGTACAGGACTAGATTTTTATATCACAACATGATGATAGAACCATGAAATCAGGGCAGCTAGAGCAGTCATAAACAATGAAAAGACATAAACAAACTGAAACAATGTATTAATGAAATATCAATCAGAAAAGAAAAAAAAATACACCTCAATCCTATACTGCAAAATAAAAACTTGACGCAGAATTATAACATTTTTCTCATTAATGCCATAAAACTACTGGAAGTGTCAAGCTACATATTTTTGTTAGAAACATCAAATGTCTTTCTGCAAAGAAAAAAACCCATTTCTTTCATATGTCTGACTGACTTAAACTCGACTGTTGCCAAGGAGTCAGACATAGGTCAAAAGTAACTGCAGTACTCTTAAAAGGGTTTCTGCACTACTTTTGAATGTATTTCATTGGAATGTTAATCACCCAAAAGAGAAGACCTATCAAGAGAAAAAGGGTGTCCCCGCTGTTATTCTAGTATGAAGAGTTCAGTAATATTAATTTCATGGAAGTATATTTTCTTCTTTATCTTCTATCTTTTTTTGTTTAGCTAAATCCTGAAAGTTGTGAAAGGGAATGGAGGCAGAAAAGGACTTTTAGTTTTCTTTAGAAGTTCATAAACTCTTTCTTGAAAGCCTGATGAATCTAAGACAGATAAGACAATTGTCTGTAACAGTCTGATGTGAGAAATAGAGAAGAGATGCAGTGCAAGAACAGCACAGATCCTCAGATCTTACTTTTTATAGGAGAAGTGGCGCCGAAGGAGAGAAGGAATAAAGGATTTGCAGAGCCTGAAACTAAGGGCAGGTAGATGAGGGAGAATTTGAAACTAAGACCAAAGGCAGACAGTCACTGAGAGAGAGAATGGAAGTAAGGTTTTGTGATTGTCTCCTGGAAACTGCTTTACAGAAATCAAATGTTGCTTGAATCTCTATCTTCATAATTATAACATACAACAGATCTGACAAAGATAACGTATAATCATCTGCAAGTAATGTATAAACCCAGAAATTTTTATTTGCATCAATGGTGTTAAAACGGTACTTGTGTTCACTGAATTGTATTTCTCAAACTTTAAAAGTAATGGACTGCTTTGGAATGAAATTATGTGACTCAGGTTGATGTGTCAACTCATTTTGGTGATGTCTACTGCTCGACAGACAGACCCATGCACAGAAGACCCTGCTGCCTTTGAAATATCATTGTTGTACAGTAATGACACCCTTCCTCCTTCAGAATCCTGCGAGGATTCTTGTAAATTAATTATCCTTTGTCTTAGAAATGGAGACCTCCATGACACAGAGCTGGGTAGGGCTCCCTATTCCCCATAATTGAGGTGCCCAGAATTTTGACATTCCTTTTCACACACTTTACTAGGAGAAAATAATAAAGATAATGCTATGGCTAGAAATACACCAAAGACAAAAATTGACTACTCTTTGCTACTCTAGGGTACAATACACAGCTCTTACAACATAATCTGCCACTGTACTTAACTGCGAGACATCACACATCTACTAGGTAGATATGCCAAATATGGGCTCCTTCTTTAAAGCACCAACACTAGACATTGCAAGTGTAGACAGTAGAACCTGAAGTGCCCTTTTGACCACGGACCATCACTTCTCCAGTTATCATGATGTAGTTGGGATCCACTCTATCCCCATCTATAATTGAGCCATTTCTAAATAAGAATAAAGAGATGACAATATTTATTTCATGCAGAGCTAAACCTCCTTCCAAAATGCTGAGGTGATGTCTCTTGCTAGGCATGACCCAGAAGAAAATAAATATCAAATGAGTGAGAATCATCAGGAATTGAATAATTTTCAAGGCAAATATGCACCTCGGCACACGTACCTTCATACCAGAATTAAAGCCTGCTTACAAAATTATACATAACTTTTGGTTCCTGTAATATAAACAGAATCTTTAATCATAATTATACTTAAGAATTTGGTCTTCTCACCATTTTTTACTCAAAAATATTACCTTCAAAAATTTCAATTTTCTTATAAATTAATTCTGTCAAATATTGTGGCGGGGTTTAATTAAAAAAAAAAACGTTGTTCAAAGATATTCAATCTACCTTTCTGATTTTGCTTGGTTTAGAGTTCATTTTTTTCACAGTGGCTAGAATGTGTCTATGTCTTGGATCTGTGCCAGAAACACTGTTAATAGAGGGATATTTTCATTACGGCTGAGCAGGGCTTGCACAGAGTCAAGGCCTTTTTTGCCTCTCACCCCACCCCACCAGTGAGCAGATTGGGGGCCCATAAAAAATTGGGAGGGGAGACAGGTGGGGCAGCTGACCCCCAACTGATCAAAAGGATATTCCACCCCATATGGCACCACGCTCAGCCTGTGGAACTGGGGAAAGGAAAAAGAATGGGCCGGGCATTCTGAACGATGGCATATGCCTTCCCAAGTCACCCTTGTGCGTGACAGATTCCAGCTTTCTTGGGGATGGCTGAACATGTGCCTATCAATGGGGAGTGGTAAGTACTTTCCTTATTAAACTCTTTATCTCAACACAAAAGTTTCCTCTCTTTTTGCTCTTTCACTTCACTTCCCCATCCCACTAGGCAGAAAAGAGTAAGTGGCTATGTGGCACTTAGCTGGTGGCTGGGGTAAAACCATGACTCCTGCACTACCTTGCTGTGGATGAATTCACACTAAGAGGTTCCAGAGAATTATGTATTGCTGTCTGTCACTTTTCCCTACAGAACTTAGGTTTTTTTTGGTTTTTTTTTTGTTAAGGTTTGCTGATGATTCTTTCATACATTTATACGTCGTCTTTTTATACATAGATAGCCACGATACATAGATCTATGCAGCAACGCTTGTTATTTTATTTTGCTGATTACTTTTGTTTATTCTTTAGAGAAGAAAAAAGTTAAAGATTATGCATTTTAGAATATCTAGGCACTAATGAAAGTATTAAAAGCTATGATTATGTTTCAATAATCAATATGTTTCTTATGTTTCAATATATTTAGGTTTTCTAGTTGCATCGTCAAGCATAAAAGTACAAATAATGTTCCCTAAAGGGCTCACAATCTATTCAATGATATTTTTTTGTTTCATTTTCATAAATACGTAAAAATAACAAAACACAATTCTTGTTGAAAAGAAATATGGCATATTTTTCTGTATTTATCAAGAATTACAATATCTGACATAACAGAGGACGAAGGCTTGACCTCTGTACCTGAAATACTGGAAGGACTTGTGTGATTAATTCCCACTGCTTGCAGTATATTGTTTCCAAGACAGAATGAGCTGAGAGGCAATAACTTAAGAAATGTGTGGATCTGGATGGAGACAACCCCAAACTAATTCTGCTACGTATTGGCTTAAGTTCTACTATTTTCACTTAGTGTTAATAGTCCTATGAAGTGGCTTTTAGAATCCAATGAGATTCTCATAAAATCTTCCTATTAGGCTTCAAATACAATAGAAGCTAAAGAGCTAGGAGCATTTACCACATATTTTGTTGAAAGGTATTATGTTAGTTTCAAAACAATACCACCCACACAAATAGCTAGAAAATATCAAACATCATGCTGTGTTCTATACTTTATTGCTGGCATGCTACAGAAAGATGAAGTGCATTCATTATCTTGCCATGACAGTGAACCAATCCATTTATTTTGTACGCTTACAATTTTAAGCAAGGAAGTCTGCTTTAATAACACAAAAAATAAGTCCAAGTCAAGTCAAGGATAGTTATGACAACTATTTTATGTACTTGCTCCATGAACATGATACGTTTTGACAATAACATATTATAATAATTACCAAGTAGTCACTGCTCTTTAAGATCTTTAAAGTTAAATGCAAACATAAACTATTATTATAAGCACTAACACATAAAAAAGGTTCATCAACATTTAGGGAATGCTGAATGTGAAGAGTATTTGAAACTAGTTAATGGAATGCGAAAGCATGTATTTCCATATGCCTAAAAATTAGATAATCCTTCAAGTCTCCAAAGTAATATTCAATCCATAGTTCTGGCTTACAGTTTCTCCTTCCTCATTGCGTATTTTCAGGAGATAAGTATTTTTGGTGCTATTTATTTGTATTCCAGTATTGTTACGGCTAGGTTTGTCAGCTACACAGAAAAATAGGTTATTTGTGTCAGAGTGCCTTTTAAAAGTGCAAGCCTTTCATGAGAACTTCATAGTACATAGCCAGGTATGGCACTTTTTTAAAAAAACCCACTTTTTTCTGGTTTTGTATAAAGAAAAATACAACACAAAATGAAGAAACTTCATGGAAGTATTGAAGTGACAATGTCACACCTCGTTTTCAGTAGAATTAATTTTTTAGATCTCCTTGCTCATTTTTTCTTGGGATCTTCCTTGACAGTTATATAATTCTCATTTACTACCGGAAACCTCAGGACTTTCTCTCCTTTGCCTTTGGAACTTCCCTTTCCTAGCGTTTTAAAAGAACATTCTCCTTCTAGTTCATGGTTTTCCTATTTTTCCTGTACTTCAAGTAAGTATCTTTCTAATGCTTTTCATTCATTTGTAAAAAGTCTCCTCCTCTTTCTGGTGGAACAAAATTACCGGGATTCTGCAAAATGAGACCCTATGGAGGCTGCTGGGTTGGAGTCCATGCCCCATACACTGCAGTAAACAAACCTCTGGGCAGCGGACACAGTTTGGTAACCTTCTAACACTCAATGACAAAATTACGCCAGGTCTGTTTGAAATTCTGCTGTGCTTTATTGCAACATCAGTGTTGACTACATATTTGGAAATGGCTTTTGTCTTCATAAATGTTACGTATTTTTTTCCTACTTGTTTCTTCCTTTCACTTAACCTCGTAAATACATTTCCTCTTATTACAGTTGCCATACAGGCAGCTAAAGAGCAGCCCAAAGTTAATTAAAGACAGAGGACAAAAGACTGAAGACCTAAATGAGAGTTAGATGTTTGAACATTTGCATAAAACATGAAGATCATGTTAAAATATCCATATTGTTGCTACAACAATAAATTTACACAGTAAATTAATTTATACTTTTGGGCAGTTTGCTAACTACCAATAAACCTAAAATTCTCAAAATGAAATCCCATAATGTAATCTCACCAATCAACGAGAAGTGTTTTTGTCCTTCTCACATGTATGCCTCCTCTTGATATCAGTAAGACTACCATACATATAAACAAAAAAGGATCTTTGTGATGAAATGTTGAACAGCATTTTCTTTCTCTAGAAGGGATTATTACTTTTTATGTTCAATTATTTTTCAGTACTTGTAAACAAAAATTTCCAATAGACTCAAAAGAGTGCATGGGGCCACTCATTTTGCTATAACAAATTAGTATTTAATCCAAAAATAAGAGAGTTTGTCATGAATGGCTTGGCCAATAGACATAAATTTTAATGATAGTCAGATAAAAGCAGGCAGAGTGCAGTATCATTTCTAATACAGTAATACAGGCATTCCCTTGCATAACAACTCTCATTATGTAATTTCCAGTGGCAATGTAATTTATCTACGGTAATTTGCAGACACATTTAAAACTAAATGAGATTAATATTTATGCAGCTGAATCTTTTTCCAAAAGCAGATTTTATTTTATTTTATTTGACCCTGTTCCTCAAATTAATTTTTTTCCTTTCATCTTTCTGCTTAATAAATCAAGGAGAATATATACATAATGATTAATGCTAATAACTGCCTTGCAATAATATTGTGGTGTACTGCATTATATGTCCTACTGAAATTAAATCTAAACTCTTTTACCTTTCATTAATTGAAGAGTGGTAATAAAGATCATAATATATATGCCAAGAGGATAGCAGAGAAACATGTAAAGTGGGTTTCAGCTTTTTGCACATTCTCTAATTTATAAAATGGTTTACGCTTTAATTTTCTTAAAGCTTTTTTTATTCAATATTCAATTTGCATGCAAACTGAAATGTTTCAAACCACAGTATATTTAGATGTGCATCTTCATTTCTGTAATTTCCCTCTCCATTCCTCCCATGTCAATACAAATTCTTCCTGATGAGATTATTTTAGCAACTTGCATGAAGAAGTTTATTGTAATTTTCCTGTTTTGTAAATAATTATGTAGATTATTTCTGAACAGATAGCCATCCTTTCACTGTAAAAAACCCACATGCTCCTGTGGCTGCTCAACAAACAATATTAAATGGCATGGTGTTATTAAATGATTAATGATTAAATGATATCCTGGAAAGATTTGGATCTATCTTTTAAAAAGAATAAGCATTAGAAACAAATTCTGAGAAAATCTAAGACATTTTTCTTTGTGCACGAGTGAGGGACCAGCCCCTTCTCAACTGATAATCTTATTCTTTATTAATTAAAAGCATTCAGCAACATAAAAACTCGCAACATTTTCAAAATTGAAAATAAAATGTGTTAGGAAATACAATTAGTTTAATAACTGGAGTAGGTTTCAATCACTTTTTATTCTACTGGAACCTGAGAACTCCATTTCTAAGTACAGGGTATTATGGATATGATTCCCTATTTGAAAAGAGACAGCTGTAACACTGTCCTTTTTTTTCTCCCCCTATTTTTCCTGTTCTTCCAATCAGTACCTTTCTAATGCTTTTCATTCTTTTTAAACATCTCCTCCTCTTTCTAGTGGAACAAAGACTTATGGGGAAAATATTTAGGTCAGAAAGTGATAAAATACTATTTACTGCCTAGTCAACTATATAAGCCCTAGAGAGACTGGAATTTATTAAGCACCTGGAGAAGAAAGAAGGAAAAACTGAAAACCGAAATTATCAAAGATGAAACTGCAATTAAGCAAGAGCAGCTGGATTCCCCACTACCCAGATGTAACTACTATGCAAAACTATCAGTACAGAATAGGCTTGATACTGAGACTAGGTGGGGAGTAGAAAAAAAAAAAAAAAAGAAAGAGAAAGAAAAAAAAGAAATTAAATTATAGATACACTAACATTATTTAATCAATGTATATTTCAAAGTATTACTGAAGAAGAACAGTAATACTCTGTTTCCCACCACCTAGAAGAAAATCAAGTGTGAATAACACTTCAGATTTGCAAAGACTGACTGTAATGGATGATACTAAGTGAAAAATTGTGAACGACTGAGAACTGGAATAATTGTGTTTGTGCCAATGAAAAATATAAAAGAACATTCCCAGAAATGGTGCAGAAAGCAGAACTGCATTCCACTTTGTTTTACCTTTGAAAGTCCATTATCTCAATGCACAATCTACATATTCCATTATACCTTGTCTAACTTATTTTAATTCAAAAACTATGCACCTTTCCTAGGCAACTGCTCTAAAAAAATAAGCTATAGAGACAAGTTTGCTCACTTTCTTTCAGACTTCACATTAATTATAGAATAATTAAGGTTGTAAAAGACCTCCAAGACCATCAACTCCAACTGTTGACATAATTCTACCATGACACTAAAAACATATCACTCCTTTCTTGAACACTTCCAGGGATAGTGACTCCACCACTTCCCTGGGCAGCCTGTTCCAATGTTTAAACATACTTTTAGAGAAGAAATCTTTCCTAATAACCATCCTAAACCTCCCCTGGCACAACCTGAGGCTGTTTCCCCTTGTGCTATTGCTACTTGCCTGGGGGAAGAGAACATTTATGAGACAAAAAACGTACGTCTGAGCTGCTCAGTATCTTGGTGTAACCTAGCTGCCTGCTGCTAGACACCAGCACACTAAGGAGACAGCTTCTAAGCACTAGAGTTGGTGACAAACTTCCAGGATTAAGTTCAACTGAGCAGATTTGCAGTAGTATATTTTGGGTGCAAGCACCAAAACTGGTTGTTGGGCACCACTCGTACATTTATACCCTATTTGAGATTTAGTACAAGATTCTGCAGCTCACCTCTGAAACTAAACCAGAGTGTTTTTTCTTCAAATAATGTGCCTGTACAAATTGTAACCCCAATATCTGAACTGCACTGTGCAGGGACAATTTTAAATTTTCATTTAAAAAATAATGATTTTTTTTAAAATGCATAACACTACCTACAGTAAGAATAATCTAAAATCACAAACTGATATTTAAGGAAATGCTAAGAATATTGCTTTCATTAGATAGACTAGGAGAAAGTGAGTCTCAGACAAAAAAAAACTGATAGAAAAATGAACACAAAGTTTGTTGGAAAGTATCAATAATAACAGCTACAGTAGAAAGGCAGTGACCAAGACAGTTTAAACAAATGACATCGTTTACTTACATGAGTAAAGCATGTTTTTATCAGTGTGTCTAGGCTGAGATTATTTCTTCTTAAAATTTATATTTTACAAAGAATTTCAGAGTGTGCCCAGTGTGGGAGGTAAGGAGGTGGAATAGAGTTCCAAGAGTTTTGCTAAGGAAATCCATAATTTGGAGTACTTCCCAGTGCAGGAATAACATCAGTCTTTTTCTTTTCTTTTTTTTTCCTCCACTAGGCAACCATGATAACAGCAGCATTCAGAGAGGATAAGAAAAGTCAGTGGAGACTGAGCTCACTAATTAGGTAAATGGAAAAAAAAGGGGTGGATTTTGGAAGCAGGGAAGGGCCCCTAGGTTAGATAATAACTGAATGAGGTAGGTGTTTTCTTTCAAGCATTATAAGAGGAAGAGAGAAACTCTCAGGGATGAAAGAAACAGGAAGAATGCTGCTGCTAGAAGATGAAAGAAAAGCAGAAATGTTTCATCTCCTCTCTAAGTAAAGGGAATTTTTCAGAGAGAGAAATATAGAACATAGTGTGCTATCCTTTCAATGGTCCCAGAGGAAAAAGGATAAGTAGATTAGGGAAGTGAGGGTCATGATAAAGATCATCTCTTCTGATCCATACGGTCAGGTTTTAAAAATATTTTAACCACAGAGACCCGTGGAAAGAGGCAGCTGAGTTTTGAACATTCAGTTGTTACTTCGCCATTCCAGAAACACAGCCACTGCTCTTCCAGCTCAGCCTTCTCTTTTCCTTGGAGCACTCTTTTCCGTGGAGCACTCTCCTCCTCTCTGGATGGAGGATGGGATCATACTAACACTTTTCTCAGCATGAAAACAGAGCTCTCTGCGCTGTGCACATGACAAAACTGCCATTTTCTTGGCTCACCACAGTTGCAGAGTCACAGAATATTTGAGGTTGAGAGCACCTCTGCAGACTATCCAGTGCAACCCTGTCTTGGGGTGACTCTATGATGTGTATCCCCTACCACAGCTCTATGCCAGAAATTTTTTTTTTTTCCGGAACCTGGTCGGGGGGGAAGGGTGGTGGTGATCTGACTTTCTCCCAGAGGATATATTGATAGATTTTGGCCAAAATGGGCACAAACCCACTGTTCAAAGCAGTGGCTGCACCCGTAACTGCAGGATTTCCAGTTAGATTTTTAATGTCTTCAAGGATGAAGACTTCTCCACTTCTCTGAGCAACCTGTTCCACTCTTTGATCAGCCTTGGAGACTGTGATTCTGTCTTCCTCAACACTCCTTCAGATACCTTCAGTGTCCTGAAGCAGGAAAAGATTATTTAGTGAAGACACTGCACTGACTTCTTTAAAAGCACTTACCACAAATATTATTTCTAGACGTTATTCCGCCATAGACATTAATATATGCATAAATTTAAAAAAAACCAAAATCATCATCCCACCAGTAAACATATATTCATAAAGATCATTTAAAGGCAAATACTTAAAGAAAAAACTAAAAGTAAAAACTAATACAAGATACGTGGAAGAACAATAGAGAATTCAAATTACCTTTATATCCATTAGTACGTAGTGCTTAGAAAATGCGTTTTGAAAAACTAAATTATGCTACTCTCCTCCTAGTGTACTTGTGCAATGGACTGCAAGTATCCAGAATACCAGTCAGTGTATTTCTCTATGATACGATCAATACGATATAGTACAAATATGAATTTTGGTTCTTGACTGAGAAAAAAATAATTGTCCTCTCAAACACATTTTCACTTTGAAATCTTAGGATGAATTCATATGAAAAATTTGATCCACCTTTATAGGAAAAACTACTCCCACTATAACTTAATGGCCAGGAAAGAAGATGAAAGAGATTAAAGTACACAGAAAGAATATTAATTTATTTTTTTTACTATACTTACAATATTAATTTAAAAGAAACCTCAAAAGAGGTTTTTCATGTAACTATTTCAGTGCATCCTTATTATCTAAGTAGTCAGACATGACTTTGTCCCTACACTCAAATCACAGTTTCTGAAATTGGGTAACATTCACAGTTATGAGTTTTATTGTACACTTCTGTACTACAGCTAAGTACCAATTTATACATTCAATTTTGCACAGCACATTTTGCCACTGCAGCCCTCTGAACTCTGTTTAACATGTTTAACTCTTAACAGCCAGGCAGAGCCTTTGTCTTACTGAGCAGACATGCAACAATAATGAGGTTCAACAACAGCACACCAATGACCATTTGACCTGAGATTTGACAGCCACAGGGAAAGGGAAGCTCTACATCGTGGCATTTTACGAATGCATGACTCAGTATCTTCTAAAACTCAGGGATTGCATTCCAGGAGGATTGAAGCAACAGAAGAGAGTGGGACAATAAGTTTTGGGGTTTTTTTAAAGCAAACTTTGGTATAAAAAATGATGCAACCAAGATCAAAAGATAATTACAATACTTTTAAAATATATATTTATATGAAAGTGTGTGGGGAAAGAAGAAAATTATCAAACATTCCAGGGACAGCTAAGGACTTTGAAATAACCTGAATACTGAATATTGACATGCCAAAGAAAATTCGCAGTAGTTAAACACCTGTTTTTATCTCACATCAGGAACAAATAAAAGAGGCTAAAAATGTGTAGAGTTTAAATGAGGTCTTACCTGATGCATTATTACAATGAAATGAGCACAGTTAAGACACAAGGGAGAAAGTGTGCTTTCAGGTGGATACTACCTTCCCAGAAAATCTATGCCTAAAAACAGATTAAGACATCATTTACTGTCATGAAGCAAGACAGCAGACAAGACAAAAAACCCCACACACTTTTATTGTATATACACACGCATGTATATTTATATACAGATATCTCCATGTATGTGTGTCGATGTAAATATATATATGCATACATGTCTATGTGCACACACGGGTAGACCACCAGCTTGAAATGTTCCATTATTGAAAAATGCATAATTAGTATTTTGAACAGCATTTTAATTTTCTTCTGCAAAAACATTTTAGAGTTAAAACTGATGTCCAAGTTTATTAAAATATATAATACACATCAAAGTAAAATAGCATACGCAGTCAAGACACAAATACTTGATAAAAGATATGTAGAGGGAGATTAATTATTTGAAAACTGAAAAAAGAGTTTTTCATTCCCAGCCTATCCAAGAAATGTATTTACCAGTACAGAAATCCTCATCTAGGTCAAACCACTGTCAGCAAAATGGTTGACAGTGGAGTTCCTAGTAATTAGCCAATGAAAATAACATATATCAGCAAAAACACTTTACTTCTTAAATTACATTTACTAGGGGCTTTTTATTCTTATTTAACATAAATTTTCTGTGAGTAGTGCAATTAAAGATGATAATTTCCTAAGAATGTGCGCATTTTATTCCCTAAACTCAGTTTCTATGTCATAAAATTCTTTCCTTCCCTTTTTCCTACCACACCAATGGCAGGAAATTGTGTGTGTTATGGCTGGTCTATGGTTATACATAATCAAATTTTGGCATTTAGTTTTTGCTCTAAAAACCCCCCAACTTTAATTGGCTTACTTTTTCTTATATTTCCATCAGGGAGGGGCACTAACTAAAACTCCTCTACTAAGCTGACAATACTCACCAGATTTTCAGGATCCTAAAACCTTTTGCCTTTCTGTCAAAATGGGTTGAAATTGACTGGCTTCATGTGTTTTAGAGCTTATAGGCAGAGAACACAATTGGACATTTTTTTTTTCACAAGAGCAAACTCTGAATGTGAGCAAAAGCCTCCATGTCAAAATGTACTCCTAGACTTAAATGGTAATTTTCACCTGTCCTTACACAATCCAGAAAATATCAACCCTAAAATCTTGCCCTCTAGACTACCTTCACAGTAAATGGGAAGTATTAGTGCTTTTAGATGAGCTATGGCTCACTTCACAGTAGTGCAGACAACGAAATTGATCATCTCAGTCATGTTCCTGAACTTCTCTTGATGCATCTATGTAGATAATTAAATTTAGAAGAGAAAAAAACCCCACTTGAGATTCTTTTAGGTGGAGACTATATTAGGAATAGGAAGAGACTAGTAGCAGGTAACAAACGTCGTAAAAGGTAATCAGGAAAAAAGTAGGCAAAACCCATGAGTCTTAAGCTGTGTTTGAATTAACGAATCTTCATTTCAAGAAACTTTAGAAAACACATTTTGGAGTATTTCATAGCTAGCAATATGATTGATCCAGTCTGCAAAACTGAGGTTTTAATAGGCAAATCCTTGAAATTTTGAAATTGTCTCAATTAGCATAAAAAGGTAACAAAATCTTAAGTTATCATAAGATTAAAAAAAAAAAAATCCTTCAACTGCTCTATTTAAAATACAATACAATTTCAAATATTTTTATTCTATTTTATATAGAAATTGAACATGAACTTCATTTTGAAAACGAAGGTAACACTTCTACTTAAGAAGGATCTCAGCTTAGAAGTGAGCATAGAAGTTCAGTCATTCTCAATGACTGCCATTCATTTAAAAACAAAAAAAACCCCAAAACCTCAACAAATTCAGTCAGTAGGCTTTAGGTTGCCTTAGATTAATATTTTAAATTCAGAAAAAAATTGTAACATACTATATATCTAAGCCGGAAAAATTTCCAAAATATCATCTGTCGTATGAGAAAGTAGTTAATTTTATTCTTATTTTCCTCTAGCAAAGGTACAACAGCTAATAACAGGAAGTTCAAGTGTGTTTACAGGGACTTATGTCATACTCATTAAATTGAATTTTAGAGTTCTGCTCCTGAACTGTGAGAGACCTAACCTTTCTTGTCAGCCCCCACTAAATCTCTTTGTGTGGCAAATACGAAACATTTAAATTAGCTTCAGAATGTCAACAAGGTTGTGATGCCGACTTCAGATCTTGTTTTGACTTCATTTCATAGGAGCTGTCAACCAACTCTTTGGAAAATAGTGGTGTGGCTACTGGGCCCTTGTTCACCTTGTCATTCCCATATCACGTTTGGCTGTTAATCACACCTATATTCCCTGTGCTAATCACTATTATGACCTTCTGTATTTACATTGCAGTCTTGTTCCTATTTTTTATCTTCTCTTTACCTTGGAGTTGATACTGCTATTAATGCTTGCATCATGAGAGATAGGATATGGATCCTTTGCTTTTTAAATCCTTATTCATACATTTGGACCACACCAGCATGTTACTTGCAGTATTCCTCATTTCCTTCCACAAATCATTCTATATATTCAGTCTGGTCCTAGTTTATGAAGCAGCCTCAAAAGAGGAGATCCAGATGATTCCTGATAAATTAAATACAGAAGTGACATACAGTCCATTGAAAAGATATTTTTTAACAGAACATAACAAAAACTTACAAGATAAATTCTTTGCCATAACTAAACCTAACACATTTCTATTCTCTTGAATACAGGACATGCACAAATCCAACAACATAATCACAATACCTTTTTACAGGAACTCTACATCAAATATTGCTTTTCTTCTTCATCCCCCTGGGAATCTTAACAGATACATCATACTCAACAAGAAATACTGTATAAAATATTTTACATTGATGAACCTAAGTTAGTCATCAGTAATGATAAAGAGAGTTATACAGGAAGGTGTTAAAATGAACATTAAACAGGATAACTCCCATTGCTGTTAAATTTAACTAACTGGTCAGCAATTCTAAATTGAATTATAATGACATAAAGAGGTTTTTTATGATATTAATGACACTGACAGCACTTAATCAATTAAAAGAACTGTGAAGAGTTGAACTAGATGGATTTTCTCTAGAATTCAACGAAGGAACTGTTTTAGAAGGATCACACATGGATAAAAAGAGAAAGAAAAATTCTGTTCTTCTAAGAGTGAAAATGACAGCTGAAATGCAGCTGCATGAAAACAGTTGAGCAGGTGACAAGCAGTAAGAGCAGAATCATATGAATTATTTAGTAAACACTTCTTTCAGTGTGATTGTACAGGTGCAGCAGTGTGCCCACTTCTTGCCTTAATTACAGAGTGGGAGCAACAATGACTAACGAAGCTGTTATTTCCATCACCGTTCTGTTAATCTTGAGTTAATAAACTGGATTAAAATTATTCTCCATAGCTCCAATAGCAAATAATCGAAGATCCAGTTTACCAGACAGATAACACCTCCAAAAGCATACAAACTGACCCTTGTTGTAGACAAGAGGACAGGACATATATCTGTCCCTTGTCATAGCATTTATTAAACTGTTCAAATATCTATAGCTAAGAACAAGAAATTAGGTTGAAAAGGTAAGATTTTAGTTTTGTAAATCACAATTCTACTGATTTTTAATTCTTTGAAAGTACCAGGCTGCTTGTTCTGCCTGATTGTCCTGTTTCCTTCTACTCTGCTTTTCCTGCTTATATAATAGAGAATAGAACCGTAAAAAACCACATTCATCTTTATATCATCTACTGCCTTCAGTTGCAATAGATTTGGACTGGTTGTAATGTTATGGACTGAAAGGTTTGTCCTTTCTTTGAGTCTTGTAATATTAAACAAAATATTATCCAGCAGAAAGAAACAGCTAGAATTTAACTACGCAAGTATCCATATTTTAAAAATTTTGGCTCTAGATACTTCTCCCTTCACATATTGATAAAAGCAGCAGGCTATCTAACCTGAATCTGTGCACTTACAGATGAAAAGTGGACTGCTGCTTTCAGTCAGTAAAGCATAAACAATTTTTTCATCTGAATATTAGAGGGAATCATAACCTCCTTGGCTTACAATTTCACACCACAGCTCTGATCATCAGAGATACCAAAGTTAGAGATCACTCAGCCTACAGCGCAACATTGCTGTTGGCAGTTTTGGAACACTTCGATGATTTTAGATCCCATTTCCCACAATAATCCTTTATAGTCCAAGTTTGTTGTGACTTCAAGGTGTATCTTGAAGGTCATATTTCTTATCTAGGGGCGCCAAATAAAATGAAGCATCCCTTTTCTAACCTAGGCTCTTAGCCAAAACTTAAAGTCAAGCTGATTGTTTCTGTTACTGCGGAGAAGCTGGTGATGGTGTCAGACATCTGTGAAGCAGCTCTATTTCTGTTAAAATAGTGCACAGCATTGCTTTTCCTGAACACACACAAAACCCCCAATGAATTGAAGGCAGTTTACTTGCTTAAAATGCTAGCTTATAGTATATTTCCAAATGGGTATTTATAAAAGGACAGCAAAATTATTTGATATATGTGTTCCTTTCCTCTGGCTTATAGCAATTTCCATTTTAGAAACAAAAAGGAAAAGTACTGGTGTCATTTCCCTATGATAAACACCATAAATTTCACACACTACACCACTACTACTACAATACACTACATGCATGATGGCATGTTCATTGAACTCACAGGTAAGAACACCTACAATGTAATACATTTCATATAATTAATTTACAGCTTTTCCCTCTTCTAACTTTAGTTCTGTTTAGAGAACTGAGATGACTTCCTCAAACTTTTTAGAGAAAAACCTATTTAAATTTATATATATTTTTGTATGTTTAATGCACACTTTTATCCAATGACATTTGATTTGGAGATACATGACAATCTCTAAATACATGCTTCCAAGCAATGTGTCTTTTCCATCACTCCTGGACTGAAATAAAAATTAATTATAGCACTGTGCAATTAGTCTATATTTTACTAATATTTAGATCTTAGCAGCAATATGCTCCTTCTCTATTAGTTAGCTTATCATATACTTCAACCATTTAAACTGCACTTATTCTCCACAATAAATGGCAGATATTAACTGAGTTTGGGGAATCTCAGTCAAAATGTCAAATTTGAAGCTACTCATGAAAGTTACTCATTAGTTACACTCTTGGAGACTTTATCTGACTCATCACATCAAGGGAAGGAGAATAAAGTTGGTTATTAAACCTGGATCCTTCCACTTGCAGCCAAAGTATCTTAAGAAATATACTGAAGAAATGATGACTATATTATTTGATTAGGTATTACTTAACATGCTGTGGAGGTAAAACAAGTGTGACTTTCACACAATCATCATCTGCCAGAAAAAAGGAAGAACATCTTTGGTCATAGGCCTGCCAAGTTGTGAAGAGGGCTTCAAAGTTGCCAAAGAAGGGGAACTCAGTCCATCCCACTCCTGGCAGTCTCATGCCAGTGCCAGCAGGAGATGGCCAGTGCCTGGAGAGGGATCACAGATCAGCAGGAGGGCACCTGAACAGCAGTACAAAGGAATTCCAGCCACTCCAGAGAGTAAGGTGGGTTCATTAGAAGCCCAAGTTAAATATCTCTGTGAAAAGGCTCATGGAAGAAACATGAAGAAGAAACAAGAGAAGCTTCTATGGGTATGGTGGTGATAAAAGGAAGACTAGGGAAAATGTGAGCCCTCTTTGGTAGGAAATAGGAGACCTGGTTACTCAGAATATGGGGAAGGCTGAGGCACTTGAGTTTTTCCATTGGTCTTCCCCAGAAAGAGCACTACTCAAGGCACAGAAGGCAAAGGCAGGAACTGGGAGAATGAAGAAGCACCCACTGCAGGAGAAGATCAGGTTTGAGAACATTTAAGGTGAGGTGAGAACACACAGAGGTGCAGAAGTCCATGGGATGTAAAGGAACTTGAAGATGAAGTGGCTAAGCCACTCTCCATCATCTTTGAGAAGTCATGGCAGTCTGGTGAAGTTCCCACTGACTGGAAAAGGAGAAAACCTACATTTTTGAAAAGGGAAGAAAGGAAGACGTGGGGAATTGCAGACCACTCAGTCTCACCTCTGTGCCTGGCTAGATCATAGAGCAGATATTTCTGGAAAACAAGCCAACCATATCCTGCACAATATCAAAAGGAGAGTTACCAGCAGGTCAAGGGAGGTGATTCTTCCCCTCTGCCCTGCTCCTGTGAGACCCCACCTGGAGTACTGCATCCAGCTCTGGGTCTCTGAACTTAAGAAGGACGTGGATGTGCTGGACTGAGTACAGAGAAGGGCCACAAGATTATCAAAGAGATGGAACACCTCTGCTATGAAAGCAGGCTGAGAGAGTTGGGGTTGTTCAGCCTGGAGTAGAAAAGGCTGTTGTCAGAGGGGCAAAGTATAAAGAAAAGTCAAGAGATTAAAGTTGACACATGGGAAATTTCAGGTAGATATAAGAAAAAAGAAAAAAAAATACCATAAAGTTGGTCAAACACAGGAACAGGCTGCTCAGTGGAGTCAAAGATTCCATATTCCTGAAGATACTGAAGCCTTGATAGTACAAGAAGGTAATCTTTAACTTGATTTCTTTGGAGTGGGAGGTTGCACTAGATAACCTCTAGAGGTCTCTTCCAACCTAGATAAGTCTGTGACTGTTACGGATATCATAAATAGCAGCTTGAAAAG
The DNA here is from genome assembly GCA_026261815.1 of Monarcha castaneiventris obscurior. Taxonomy (NCBI): domain Eukaryota; kingdom Metazoa; phylum Chordata; class Aves; order Passeriformes; family Monarchidae; genus Monarcha; species Monarcha castaneiventris. The sequence goes on along the minus strand of JAMPIT010000379.1, from coordinate 7,040,674 downwards.
TAGCTACTACAAGAAGGTACTTTATCTGTGGTTTCATAGGGCTTGACATCCAGTTTGTATGTGGATATGTCTACCGCTGCCCCAGACTGTTCTGGGTAGTCAAAAGTGTGATTAATTAGAGATCTCTTTTTACCACAACCAGCTGAACACAACTCAGAAGTTGCTCTATGACAAAATGAACCCAGAAAATGAGGCTAGAAAAAGTTCTGTGAAAAATTCATCCTGTTCATTTGCACTTTAAATGATTTTAGAGACCACTCTATCAAAGCTTCATCAGTAGTCCTGTTGCTGATAACAACCCCTGAACTTTCTAAAATAAGCTTTTCAACCAGCCCACCTGAACCCATGTCCAAGTAAGCCTTCAGATCATTTCACAGTTTAGGTGCAGGTAGAGGAAACAGTTTGTCTTCCTGTAAGCAGTCAGATGGAGAAACTGAAAGAATGAGAATTTCTTTGCATTAAAGCTATTACTTTCAAGCATTCTATTTGCCTAATACGACTTTATAAATGCAGCCACATGCTAAACACAAGAGTTTTCTATTGATCCTGTAAACATTGCACTGTCAGCTGCAACATGGACTATATTAAATGACTTGACTGAAAAAAAGAGTTCAAGTGCTCTAGAATGTATGTCATTCTGGTAACATCCATAAGGATTCTTTGTACTTCAGATAATCCACTCTGTTCCTATAGATGTTAAAATTTGCAGCAAAGAGAAATGAGCATGATGTGATGAGTGCCACGAGCAGGATGGTTTTGATTAATTCCTCCTCTCCCTTCATCTTCCTATCTGACTTCTCTCTGGATAACAGCTGCAGTCCCAGATGATGTACTATTGGTGCTGTTCTTAACAGAGCTTTCTCAAACGCTCTGTAAAGGCAGGAAAGCTGTCTGCAGGAATCATGAACAGATGATCCACAGCAGAATGTTCACTCTTGAGGCTGACAGTGCAAAGTAGACAAATGAACCGTGTGCCCATTAAGTTCTTACTTTTGCTTATGTTTATACTTTCCTGGTGTTGATATGGTGTTCTGATCCTGCCACATGCAGGTATAAGAGTGCTATGATATTCAGGGACTCCCCTTTTGACTCCCAGTTACCCCACTTGTTCTTCCTGGCATGAGTTCTTCATATTTCCTGATTAACAAATTATCACGTACCTATATGTATATATACATGTATACCTATCTTGTTAAGTCATTGCAAGCTGCAGCTGGGCTGTGAAATGAATAAGACTTGTTAAAGTTTCAGAAAATACAATTTAATTAATGGTTTTCTACAAGGGTGCTAGAATAGCAGTAGTTGTTAATTTTCCCTCCAAGCAGTGTAAGCAAAATAGTTTCTAAACATTTTGATTAGACAAGATATTTTCTAGCACAATCTACCAGCTACCCTTGAGCTACCAAAATAAAGGGAAAAGGCAGAAAACTGACCTGCTACCTCCTAGCCTCACCTTTCATTCAGAGAAAGCCAGAATGGAGTCCTGTGTTTTCAGCCAATTTTCGTTCTAATTCTGTCCTGGTTTTAAAGCATACAACTGAAGAAAACAGATTAGCCCAGCTGGTTTAGTGTTTCAGTTTTGTTAAAAGGACCTCTTGTGATACAGCAAATCAAGAATCACAGAATCACAGAATTACCAAGTTGGAAGAGACCTTCAAGATCATCGAGTCCAACCTCTGTCCTAACACCTTAACTAAACTAAATCATGGCACTGAGTGCCACATCCAATCTCTTTTTAAACACGTCCAGGGATGGTGATTCCACCACCTCCCCAGGTAAACTATTCCAATACTTTATCACTCTTTCTGTAAAAAAGTTTCTCCTAATATCCAACCTATATTTCCCTTGGCGCAACTTAAGACTGTGTCCTCTTGTTCTGTCGGTTGTTGCCTGGAAAAAGAGACCAACCCCCACCTCACTACAACCACCTTTCAAGAAGTTGTAGAGAGTGATAAGGTCACCTCTGAGTCTCTTTTTCTCCAGGCTAAACAACCCCAGCTCCCTCAGCCATTCCTCATAGGGCTTGAAGTTGTAGAGAGTGATAAGGTCACTTCTGAGTCTCCTTTTCTCCAGGCTAAACAACCCCAGCTCCCTCAGCCGTTCCTCATAGGGCTTGTGCTCCAAGCCCCTCACCAGCCTTGTCGCCCTCCTCTGGACACGCTCAAGTGTCTCCACGTCCTTCCTGAACTGAGGGGCCCAGAACTGGACACAGCACTCAAGGTGCAGCCTCACCAGTGCCGAGTATAGGGGAAGGATGACTTCCCTGCTCCTGCTGGCCACACTATTCCTGATACAGGCCAGGATACCATTGGCCTTTTTGGCCACCTGGGCACACTGCCGACTCATGTTGAGTCGGCTGTCAACGAGTACTCCCAAGTCTCTTTCTGCCTGGGCACTCTCCAGCCACTCTGTCCCCAGCCTATAGCGTTGCAGGGGGTTATTGCGGCCAAAATGCAGGACTCGGCACTTGGACTGGTTAAACTTCATCCTATTGGACTCAGCCCATCTATCCAACCGTTCCAGGTCTCTCTGCAGAGCCCTCCTACCCTCCAACAGATCAACACACGCTCCCAGCTTAGTGTCATCTGCAAATTTACTAATGAGAGACTCAATACCCTCATCCATGTCATCAACAAAAATACTAAACAGAGCTGGGCCCAGCACAGACCCCTGAGGGACACCACTGGTGACTGGCCACCAGCTGGATGCAGCACCGTTTACCACCACTCTCTGGGCCTGGCCATCCAGCCAGTTCTTAACCCAGCAAAGAGTGCACCTGTCCAAGCCGTGGGCTGCCAGCTTTTCCAGGAGGATGCTGTGGGAGACAGTGTCAAAGGCCTTACTGAGGTCTAAATAGACAACATCTACAGCCTTTCCTGCATCTACCAGGTGGATTACCTGGTCATAAAAGGAGACCAGGTTGGTCAAACATGACCTACCCCCTCTAAACCCATGCTGGCTGGGTCTAATCCCCTTTCCATCCTGTAGGTGCTGTGCAATAGCACTCAATATAAACTGTTCCATGACTTTCCCTGGTACCGAGGTCAGACTAACCGGCCTGTAATTACCAGGATCCTCCTTCTTACCCTTTTTGTGAATGGGTGTCACATTGGCCAGCTTCCAGTCATCTGGAACCTCGCCAGTGAGCCAGGACTGCTGGTAGATGATGGAGAGTGGCTTTGCAAGCTCATCTGCCAGTTCCCTCATCACCCTGGGATGGATCCCATCCGGTCCCATAGATTTATGGATATCCAGGCAGCTCAGCAGTTCCCTGACTGCCTCCTCTTGGATAACAGGGGGACTGTTCTGCTCCCTAACATTACCTACCAACCTAGGAAGACAGTTGTCCTGAGCACCATGTGTCTTTTCAGTAAAGACCGAGGCAAAGAAGTCATTAAGCATCTCCACTTTCTTCTCATCTGCAGTTACTAAATTCCCTTCCGCATCCAATAGACAACAAAGGTCGGTCCTGCCCTTCCTTTTTTCATTAATATATTTGTAAAAGCGTTTTTTATTGTCCTTTACAAGGGTTGCCAAATTGAGCTCAAACTGAGCTTTGGCCTCCCTAATTTTTTTCCTACATGCCCTAGCAGCCTCCTTAAATACTTTCTGAGAGACCTGACCCTCCTTCCAAAGATGATATATCCTCTTTTTGTTCCTAAGTTCCTTCAAAACCTCATTGTCCACCCAGGATGGGCATTTACCTCGCCTCCTCATCTTTCGTCGCGCTGGAACAGTCTGTTCCTGTGCCCTCAAGATCTCTCTTTTGAAGTATGCCCATCCTTCCTGTACTCCTTTGTTTTTAAGGGCTGCTTCCCAAGGAACTCTCTGGATAAGTCTCCTAAATAGGTTAAAGTCTGCCCTCCTGAAGTCCAATGTAAAAGTCTTATTGATGTTCCCCCTCCTTTCACCAATTATTGAAAACTCAATTATTCCATGGTCACTATGCCCCAGTTGTCCTCCAACCACCACATCTCCCACCAGCCCGTCTCTATTTGTCAACAATAAATCTAGTATAGCCTCTCCCCTGGTGGGCTCACTCACCAGCTGCAACAGAAAATTGTCCTCCACGCACTCCAAGAACTTCCTGGACTGCCTCTTTTCTGCTGTATTAAGTTCCCAGCAGATGTCCGGTAGGTTAAAGTCACCTACGAGAACAAGGGCTGGTGACCCTGAAACATTCTCTAGCTGCTTATAGAATAAGTTGTCCACTTCTTCATCCTGGTTGGGCGGTCTGTAACAGACTCCTAGTAGGATATCAGCCTTGTTGGCCTTCCCTTTAATCTTTACCCATAGGCATTCAACTTCATCATCATTAGTTTCAATGTCCTTAGCATCAAAAACCTCCCTAATGTAAAGGGCCACCCCTCCACCTCTTCTCCCTTTCCTGTCTCTTCTGAAGAGCTTGTAGCCATCCAGTGCGGTGCTCCAGCTATGTGAGTCATCCCACCACGTTTCCATGATGGCAATCACATCATAGCTTTGCTGTTGTACCATGGCTTCCAGCTCCTCTTGCTTGTTACCCATGCTGCATGCATTAGTATACATGCACTTCAGCTGGGCTACTGTTTTCACCCCTAACTCAGGCTTACCATCCTTGGGACTGTTTCCAGAGAGCCCAGCTGTATCCCCTTCCCCCTTCGAACCTAGTTTAAAGCCCTTTCAATGAGTTCAGCCAGTTCATGAAGACTGAAAAGGTCCTAGGTATTCTGTTCAGATTCTGTGCTTTCTGTGTTGCCATGGCTTTGGAACACTTCTCAATTAATTAGCAATATCACATCACTATTTTTACTTAATTTTCGAGGTTTGCCTCCTTGAGTTTATTTTTTTCTTAATTTTTTGTGGTTTCCCTACTTGAGTTCAGAGAGCCCAAGAGCCTCAAAGCTTATTGTCTAGATTTTTAAGACAAAAATGTAATTCATAGCAAATAGCCTTTAGAGTAGTATTTCTATTAAAACATAAAAAAGAGCCTTCAATCCTGAAATCTGGCTAAACAGCTCAGTGTTTCAGGTTCTCTTTATTTCTTAGAATAGGTAGATTCCATGTAACTTGATGATTCAAAGAGTGAAGGACCTATTTCAACGAAAGCTAAAAGTTTACTGGGTTTTTGAAAATTTAAATATTCATACATCTCCCTTTATTAAAGAGCTTAGAAATATGTCAAAAATTGTAATAAAATCATATCTGAAATTATCTGAAGACTGTGCCTTAAGCAGCTGAAAGAAACTCTAAAAAATCTGATTTTGTAAATAAATTCAATTTTTTTTTATTAGAAACATTTTTTTATTAGAGATTGTTGACTATTTTTCACATTTAAAAAATTTGCTATGTCAGGTGTAGATACAGGGTTTGAGATTTACTTGTACTGAGTAACCAGTTAACAGCAATAATTCTGTCCACAAAATTTCTTCAAAATAATTAACCATTCTTTCAAGGAATAAAAACATGATATTACAAAGAACATACATATATATTAGTGAAGGAAATGGAAATTACTCCTTCAAGCTCTGGATTTTTTTTTTTTATTTACAGAAAAAATCTTTAACAATTGTACAATATAGCATATTCATCTCATCTGAGATATTAATGCAATACCTCCTTCACATTCTTACTGGCTTCTTATCAATCAACTTTATTTCCTTATCACACCTGCTTAATAAGATGTACTATTTTTTCAGATGTCTAAGAATGAAACCTATGTTTCTGTCGTTAAAGTGTGCTAGCAGTTTTTGCTGCACTCTGGCTTGAATGAATCACAATTCTTTTTATCTTCTGGCTAATCCTTCATGATATCCATGAAAGAACTACTTTCCTTCTTCTCTCATGTTAAGGGATGTAACTGAGAGGACATGATAGAACTAGTTTCAGTTCAACTGAAAGGTCAGCAAAGAGCAGACTGTCAAATTTGATCTAAAAATAAGCACCTGGCCTGCAAGAGACTGGGGACTTTTAAGACATTAATTTATGTGAAACAACTTAAACCAGGTCCAGTGACAGATGTAACATACTTAAGACCTTTAGTTTTCCCTGCTGACATATTTTTATTTTTCATAATGCAGAATTCACTTGGCTACAGTAAGAGAGGCTGTCACTGACTATAGCAGTCACATGAAAAAGAAAACTAGTGAGACACCTGCTTATTTCAGTAATGAAGATAATCCACTCACTACAAAAACAAACTTTTGGAAGATGAGAATGAGAAATCTGTGCCAAAATGCTCTACTGCCTTGTAGCTAAGGTGATGTTCTTGACAAGTAAGGAGGGAATGTTTGTCTTAGGAGGGAATTCAAGCCCAAATCTTTCCCTGTACATCCCAGAGGTTAGAGGAATTATCTGTAATTATTGTCAGGAGCTTTCTCCTGTTGCACTTGAGAAGGGCAATTAACCTGACTTACACTCAGACCCAAGAAAACAATTTAGTCCTGGATCCCAAATGTAGGCCAGCAGTTCTGTTGATTCAGGTGGGGAATATGCTGGGCTAGCTCTCTTAGAAAAATCTCATGCTCTGAGTTTTCTTTTGAGAAGCTTCTCTAATTTATTTACATTCCCATTACTGATTCTAGTTTCCTTTGGTTTGAGTGGTGTGAAAAGGAGGAAAAGAAGTTTATTTGGCTAGGTTCTATTCACTGTTCACTGAAGATATGTGATACTATATAACGTACCTTGTTCCCATATCTCTATTTATTCTCTACTCCCTAGACAAGCACATCTAAATTATTGAAAACTATGAAAGATTTTTAGACTTTTAAATTTTACATTATATTTTGAGTTCTTGTTCCAAGTGGAATTTGCATTTATGAGTTTCCCTGGTGATTTTTGGCATCTGAAGCAGAGGCTCAACATTGACTTTCTTGTGACTCTCACCTACAATCCTTTCACAAATAATGTTATTGACACCAGTAGGCTTAGCCCAAGAAGAGAAAAAAAAGAAAATATTTTACCTAGAATGCTAAAGCAGGCATTAGAATATACTCCAAAAGAATTATGCAAGGGAGCATTTGAAATCTATGAAGCACCAATGGAAGAGTGTAGGTTTTTTTCTTTCTTTGCTACATTAATGCTAAATTACACTCTTGTTCCAAAAATACTAGTAAATCAAAAGGCAGAAATACAAGAAGATGTCTATACATCATATTTCCATATCTACCAGCCTCAGCATCTGGTTTCCAGGCTGAATCTGTGTAACACAGGGATGCATTAAGACCAAATCAGAAGTAACAAAACAATTCACTTGACTTGTTTTAGGGTAAATTTCTAAATCTAGAAAGATGAGCAAATATATTTAACCATGAAAAAAGCTCCCAGTACATTTCTAAGACACCATAACTGTTAAAATAAAATCCTAAAGCTGACTGCATAACCACCTTTAGCCTTCTCAGAAAATATTTCCTTTCAGTTTTGAAATGAACAATTTCTGCTTTTAACATGTTATTATTTAGCTTTTCTCAGAGAGGCATGTAGTGCAGGTCAGATATAGATCATGTAACTCATTAAATATGCTTAATGGTGACATCATGACCACATTCAACCACAAAATTTTAAGTACTTGCATTTCATCAGGCATCATTTTGGGAAGTAACAGCCCTTCACTTCAGCACTTCAAAAGACAGTTTTTCATTCCATGCTGTGTGAACAAATGTTCCTGTTCTTAGCCACTGGCAACTTTTGGGACTGTGGTGCAACATATCATATAGTTAAACATCCTCATCTATTATGCCCAGCGTGACCCTGGGAGAATTATTGATGCAGTGACAGCTCAAAATTTTATTCTCACCCTTCCTTTGTAACATCAAACTCAGTATTAATTTTAAAAAGCAACATACTCACAATCCATGTCCAGGGCAGAGTAGGTTAATTTGAAATTAGCAAATCAACTTACATTACCTAAGGATAGAGATTTGATATTCCTGGAATGAGAAATTGTCTTGCTTTACCTGGGCCTCGAGATGCCACTGTAACTCAAATTTTTACTTCCCTTTCAATGAATTGTCACTAGCTTAGAAATCTTTGTCAATGAAAGAAGGACATGGATCTATTAGAGCAAGTCCAGAGGAGGGCCACAAAGATGATCAGAGAGTTGGAGCACCTCTTCTATGAAGACAGGCTGGGAAGGTTGGGGTTGTTCAGCCCAGAGGAAAGAAAGCTCCAGGGCGACCTCAGAGTAGGTTCCAGCATCTGAAGGGGGCTACAGGAGAGCTAGAGAGGGACTTTTACTAGGGCAAGTAGCAACAGAAAAGGGGCATTTGCTTCAAAGAGGGTAGGTTTAGTTTAAATATTAAGAGGAAGTCTTAAGGAGTTGAGACATTGAAAGAACGTTTCCAGAGAGGTTGTGAATACCTCATCTCTGGAAGTGTTCGAAACCAGGCTGGATGGGACTCTGAGCACTCTCGTCTAGGGCAGGTTGCCCCTGCTCACAGCAGCAGGGTTGTCACTAGATGACCCTTAAGGCCCCTTCCAACCCAGACTAGTCTATTTGATTTTACAAAAATAAACACTAAAGAGTTTGCCCTTTCCAGGTCACTCTATGACAAATAACAAATTGAGCAATACCTACACAGAATATGTTGTCCTTACACAGTAGGTGTTGGTGAATAAATTATCCCACTTGTGACACTCAGGATATACATGATCCAACAAGGATTTCATTTCAGTTTCAGATATTCATTCCTATTTTGCCACACCATTACACTCCTATAAAATGAACAAATAAAATCATTGAAGAGCACAGTCTTTTTATATTAATCTACTTGTTAATTAAGTTACTGCAGTAACTGCTTACTTAATTGCATTCTCCCATCTACATTATTCCTTGTTATAAACATTTCTTCTGATCCTTGTTCCAAAGAAAGCCATAACTGTCTTGCCTTGCCTCACCAAATAGGTTGCAAACAGCTTGTCCCAGTGTTCTAGTGCCTTAATAATGACAATTTAAATGAAAAAAACCCACAACAAATACAAAACCAAGATACCTATCCAGAGTGGGGGTTTACAGATACATTAGAGAGATTATGTTCCTCCTGAGCTTTAAATTTTTCTCTATTCCTCAGAACAATCTGAATTTGAGACCTGAATTCTCATCTTCAAGTGAGCATCCTAAATTGAGACCAGCTAAGGACATGCTATGCATGAGATGTTTGCCATGTTGAAGATGTTCCTATCTGTAAAATTTACAAGAATTCCTGAAAGACAGGGAAATTCTCCAAAACCAAAGGCTCCAGACCTACTCATTACTCCAGTAAATTTTTGTTTATGTGAAGCATAACATTGGCACAGAAAAGACAAAAAATGTTTTGGTTTTGGTTTCTTTTGTTTCTTTGTTTTCTAAAATGCGTTATAATTAGACATTGAGTAGCAGGAGCAGGAATTAGAGATGCACTCTTAACTCCAGGTTTTAGAGTGCCCAGGAGACCTCAGATGGGAGGGTATTATGCTCCCTGTTCCACAAGTCTTCTTCTAGTAAATCAGTATTGTTCTACTTTTTGTTCTTTGCTTTTTAGTGTCACCCACACATAGAAGCCACCCAAATGTCTGGGGAGAAAAGGAAATATAGTTTAAAAAATCAAAGTTTTGTTTGGATTAAAGATGTGCAGTTAAAGAAGAGAAAGGAAGAAAGAGGTTTTGCAGAAGGCTTTTCACAGTTTTCCACAGCCTTCTGAACATGTCAGAAGGAAAGAGCATAACTTCAAACACAATAACAGAGAAGAAAATTAGTCACTGACTACTGACATGTTGCCACCTATAAAAACAGTTTTTGGGGTCTATACGTCATTAATTATCAGTGTCATGTATAACAACTGCAATTTACTCTCTTTGTTTTCCTGTGTTTCTGAGAAAAAACATGGACAAAAGGTTGACTACCACCTTGGCTATGTCCAAGGACTGAATCTAGGAAAACCAAGAGAAGCAGCCTTGAATCTTACATTAGCAATTCATAGATGAAGATATCATTCAGCAGTAGGATTTCTGACTTGCCAAATCAAAAGCTTTAACAGGCGGGTATGCTCCATGAATGACGTGAGCCAGAAGGGAGACATAAGAGAATGAATGATGATTGCACCATTGGAAATCTAAATGATGGCTTGCAATCTAGAGACCAGGGAATGAGTGGGCATGTTGGCAACCTGTTTGTGTTAAAGCCTGTGTAGGTAGTACCAAGGCAATTTAATAGTCAAAAGATTTACTTTTTCATGGTTGTTAGTCTACACCCTCCATACTTAATACACACATGCACAAAACTACCGATTAAATTAAAGAAGGCCTTCTATTTAGACCAGTCTGATAGAAGATCATGCTATTCATTTTGTTAGATGCCAGAACCAATAAACATAAGCACCCTGAAATATTAAACTAATCACCCTAGAACACTGAATTTAAGAGTGGTTTGTATTTGGTTATCTACAGAACGTGCAGTGAGTAAATATATACATAAAAACTAATAGAATCTTTTCTCTAAAGAGTTTCACAGTACAAAGTCCACAGTTCACAGGATAAACGATATTCTGAAGAGAGACCAAATTAATACAAACACAGCATAGGCAAGGTAGCCCAGCTATTTATTTAACATTTTCGGAGAGAGTAAATTAAGAATGTGACCTTTAAAGCTGTTGGTCCAGAACAGACCCTCTAGCCATGTTATTTTTATTTATTGTATTCTTCTTAGTAACAAAATCCCTTCTGAAATATTTTTCCGCACTTATTAATTAGCTGTAGTTAAGAAAAATTTACATTCCTGGGTAGTTTAAATACTCCCATGCTATTGTCACACATAGAGTCCTCCATCTGCAGCTAGCCACATATCCATTAGATCTGTTTGGTTTATTTCTGTATAGTGGATGAATTTGGGTTGTTTGCCATCTGCACTTGAATCATAAAGTGCAATTATTTTATTCATCTATAACCTCTGATGAAATCTTGTTGAGATAATCTTTTGAGCCTATTTGCCCCCTCAGGTATAACTACCGTAATAATACTTAGCAACTGAGAGGCAGAAAAAGTTAGAGATCTTCAGCCTGGAGAAGGGAAAGTTGTGTGGAGCCTCATAGCTACCCTCTGCTATCTGAAGGGGGCCTACAGGGAACTGTTCAACAGGAAATGTAATGACAGGACAAGGACTAATGGGTACAAGCTGAAAGAGGGAAAATTTAGGTTAGACATATGGAACAAGTTATTAACTGTGGCTGTCACAAGGCCCTGGAACAAGTTGCCAAAGAAGCTCTGGATGCCCCACCCCTGGAAATGTTTAAGGCCAGGTCGAATGGGGCATTGAGCAACCTGGTCCAGTGGAGGTGTCCCTGCCTATGGTAGGGGGGCTGGAGCCAGATGATTTTTAAGGTTCCTTCCAACACAAACCATTCTATGATTATGATTCTATAATAATTAATATTCTATAATTTTGTTATACGTTCAAACTTAAAGTTTGGCTTTAGCTTCACAAAAAGTGCCACATGGCAAATCAAAATTGTGTCTTTCAGACTGAAAAAAAATCAAAACTTATAGGAAAACAACTATCAGTTACAGTATTTGAAAGGTAAAGTTGGGGGTGAGTGCCATTCCCATGGGAATTAAGACATTGTGAAAGGGGGGACTGGAATGGGTCTACATAACAGGAGTAGGTCCCATTCTTATTAGCCCAGGCACAGCAGCACAACGCCGAGGACAATGACAGCCCTGTAGAAAACCATTGGCCTCCTCATCATGTCCATCTGCCCTTCAGTGGTTCCATTTCTCAGACTTAGTGCAGTGCTGCAAACACATTTCCTTGTAACTGTTCAGGTTTTCTGAGCAACTTAGCCATTGCTTTGGGAAATGAGCAGAACTTGAGGCAGAGTAGCAAAGTGAAGGGGATGTTTGTCTGAGAGAACACACCTTTTCCTTCCTTCCCTTTTCTTTTTCACCACAAAGTTGCACACTTGGAGTTGTTCAGAGGAGCACTGCCTACACTCAGCTAACTGGCAATAACATCACCTTATAAACAAGACCACGACGTATCTTGGAGGACAGGTTTTGTCATAACTTTAGTTTTTCAGATATTTTTTTCCTCACAGCCTGTTACTGTAGCTGGCATGCATTACAGTCTTTTGAAGGAACTAAAGGCTTTACAAAAACAAACAAATAGCAGGGGGGAAAGGAGGAGGGGGAAGTGTTCTGGGGAGGAAAGAGGCATTTTGGCAAGTAGGAATTTTTGACAAAAAATTTTTTTTGAATAAAATAAGTCATGGTGAGCAGATGGAAACCAGCTAAGCTTCATGCATGTTTTTTAGTCTGGAAAGACGTCAAGGAAACCTGCCACAAAGTCATTGCCAGAAAAATCCACTGTGGTGAACAAAACATGTAGGTTCTATCAAAGAGGTCATAAACTTCATCTCAGCATTTAGTTGTTCAATGAACTGATTACAGTAACACATTTTAACTAAAAAACTAGGTCAAGTAAGGAGAAAGGAAACCCCTGAAGTCCTTGGCTATAAATGTGTTGCATATAACCTACCAGGGAAGAATTATTTAAAGATCATTCAACTTAAACTCTCCAGAGATCTTTGGCTGGACATTTATTATTTCCTACAAGAAACCTGAGCTACTGCTCTGACTTACTGCTCCAGTTTTAGAATGGAAATCTCAATGGAACTTGCACTGATATAAAAATGAACTGTAAAAATTACAGTAATGAATCCAGCTCAGTGACATGAGGAGTACTGAAAGTCTTTTTTTTCAGCTTCTGAATTAATTTTTTAAGAGTCAGTTTTTAATGTTCAAGAAGAATTAAATTTCTAACTGATCTTTGAAAAGACAGCCTGGAAAAAATACTGTTTTAAAAACACCTGATTCATTAAAAGACACCTTGAAAACAGTACTAACTAAAACTCTCTGGTGTTTCTACCATTTTGACTACATCCTGATTAATTTAAACTGTTCTTCCTAAGCTTCTATATATTCAAAACTGACAGTGAAATTTTATGAGAAAGGTATATGCTCCTAGTCTGAAGACTGCATTTAGACAAACTCTTGCATACCATGCATAATGGGAAGGAGCTCTTTACCTGTTCCTCTCTATTTGCCAACCAAAACATAGCTCAGCTCAGAAAGTGGAGATTATAACAATTTACCCGACTAATTTGTAGGTTAATGTAAAGCAATATAGCAATATACAGTAAAACTTTTAAGCATTTTTGTTCCTCTGAAAAGACTTACTTTCTAAGAAATATGCATTAGCATAATATGGAAGAGAAAAATATTTTTATAAATTGCTGTAACTCTTACTTAGGTATTTTCTTAACTCCATAGAAGTTTGTGTATTTAGTCTAAATAAAAGTGGCAATAAGATGCAGCCATAGAGAATATTCAGGTATGTAATGCATATTCTGGCAGGTCCCCAAGTTCTGTATCTTTAGACTTATGATTCCCAAACATACCTGTTTGTCACCCTTGAACAGAAAGATTCAAATATATATATTTATACTTAAGTAGAAATATCAATCACTACTCTATATTTTGCCCCAGCTTTGCAATAATCAATTGCATAATCAATAACTGATCTTTGTTATGTTCTGGCTTCCAAGAAACTGGTAAAAATCTTGCAGTGTTTCCATGAGAATGACATTACAAGATGAGCAACCACATCAGGATGTTGAGTTTCACCTGTGTTTCACATCACACAGGAAATTACAAGCATTAAATGCATTTTTGTCTACAGCTAGGAAACAATGTACCAGTGTTGAAACCCACAAGAGCAGCCTAGCATACTTGCTAATGCTAACAATGTGTTGCATGTCCCTTCATTTCCCCATGAACGCAAACCTAGTTTTAGATGTTAAAAATCAGGGTCTAAGATCACTCTTAGCTACCTCATATCCTACTTCAAACTGTTATTATGAGGAAAGATGATATCATAATTTTCAACAACAGATTTGCATTTTCCCTCCTCTTCTTTCCTGTGTCTGGTGGTAAGGTTGTGTTCACATTATTACCTGTTCCAAAGAGGCAAAATTCCTCAACACATCAACACCTCTGAATCACTGGCAACAAAAGCATAGCTGCTTTTCCCAGGCCTGCCTGTCCCACCAGCCACTGCCTGTGCTCTAGTGTGCAGCTTCTCACCATATGTAACAGCAGGGAGGTTGGCATGCAATTTTTTCCAGCAGCCTAGATAGTGAGGTCCAGCTTTTTGGTAACCCATAGTCAGAGGGCTTGATTTTTCTTGCATACATTGGATTGCTTCTGACACCATTACCTCTTGATAATGTTATCTCTGTGATGGTTTTCACCCAATCTTTAATCAGGATGTACTTAATTATCATTTTATAAATCCTTTATTTTCATGCTTTCAAACACTTAAATAATACTTGGTAAGTATGTAAAGTGTTTGTACTTAGGATTTACTTCCTGGTTTTTGGGTACACTTTATGTTCAGTGGACATGCAAGCTAAAACTCCTCTTCTTTGTATTCAACTGGTAGTTAAACCCACATTATTTTACGAGATCTGTAAATATTTTTTACCAGCTTGATCAGTCTTTTTAAGTTAGTAGCCTAAACAAGAGTTTCTTCCAGGAAAATAATCACAAAACCCACCTGGATATGTGAGAGACTGGAAAAAATGATTACTGTCTCGAAACAGCTAAGGTGTGTGTGGGGAGGAAAGGGCAGATCAAGTTCTGCAAAGGTGGAATGGTGCTCTGTCCCACACCCTGTCCCTTTTGGAGCCACAGCCTAATCCCAGAGTGGCTATCAGACCACAAGCCCCACCTGAGGGGAAGATGTGGCCACAGGAGGCCAGAGCAGATTAAAAACCATTGCACAAAACCGCACATGGCCATGTCCCTATTGTCCTTGAATTTCATGGCATCTGAGACCACACTGGATCCAAGGGTGACAACGGTATCTTTCTTGTCTCTCTCTTTTTTCTCTCTTTCTCTCCTTTTTTTATACTAATTTCCTCTTCTCGTAGTCTGGGTAATTTAGGGTTGGATGGGTTAGAGTTTCCTAAATCAATGCTTTGTGAAATGCATTGTTCTGATTGAAATTTTGCCTGAAATTTTGCCAGGTTCCTGATCTTCCAAAAGTTTGCCAGTAAAGTTTGTTTTTTGACATCCCAAGAACTTTAGTCAAGTTGTCCTTTGTGCCATCTCAGGGAGAAGTAGTGCTTTAAGCCACTTTTAAATAAACTCGCCATGCAATGACCAGGGATTTACAACATGTTCCTCTGTAACCTGCACTGGGCGACCTTGCCTTGGCAGGGGGCTTGGACTAAATGATCTACAGAGGTCCCTTCCAACCCTAACAATTATGTGACTCTGTGAA
Organism: Monarcha castaneiventris obscurior; assembly: GCA_026261815.1. Taxonomy (NCBI): domain Eukaryota; kingdom Metazoa; phylum Chordata; class Aves; order Passeriformes; family Monarchidae; genus Monarcha; species Monarcha castaneiventris. Next base: position 7,025,382 of record JAMPIT010000379.1, on the reverse strand, counting down.
GTCCTCTCTGAAGGGCAGACCAGTTAGTCCAAACAGCAAACAGAGTGCTCTCATCCAATGTAAGAACATGGTGTTGTGTAACTAATGATACATAATGGAAAAACTCACAGGTCAGTTAAACAAAAAGCTGAAGTTAAGATAACACCAAGACTCTCTGACAAATGTTTTTAGCACTTCAAATCTTCAATCGTGGACCGAAAATTTTTGGCTAAAAAACCCAGATTTACACTAATTTTCCTGTATTCTTACAAAATCAGATTTTAAGGATACATTTTGACTACATCTAATTGTGAAGGCGTGTAGTTTACCATCAAGTCTACATAGCATGGGCGTATTTCCAAATTATGGTGAAAACTAGATAGTAAAAATGCTTTTTTGAAAAATAAGGCAGGTATTTTAGAAAAATATAATATATTTTATGTGCTTTAGGTTGTTAATACTGATACTCAGGATTTATCTTTTTTTTTTTGTTTCATCTCAGGTTTCCAAACACCTTTAAGCACTCAGCTTCAAGTTCCCAAGTAAAATAAACTTTGGGTTAATATTCTGTTTTAATAATTACTTGTGAAGAAAATTATTTATTACAAAAACATAGAAAAAGACACAGAATATGAGTTTCAGGCCCAGAAGCACCATGTTTTATTCTCAGTCCCCCAGTCCCATAGGCAGAGAGGTTATTTTCAATCCTAAATTTTTGTAGTGTTAGTGATTGCCTTTTTTCTTTTACAGCTCTCTCTTCAAGACTCTCTTGACACTCAACTATAACAACAGATTTTTTAAAAAGAAGAGAAAGCCTGGAAGTCACCACTGGCAGTCAACCATTAAATGTGACTTTTATTTCCTCTCATCAGGCAGAGAACCAATAAGTTATCTATGAAGCTGAAGCCAGGAGCTGTCTTATACTCCATTTGTACAACCTGTGCATGCTTTAGTGAGGACCTAGTGACATAAAGAGATTTGTAGAAGCCTATAAGACTTAATAAAATAAACACCAGGGCAAAGAATGTGTATATAGATCATTATGGAGCTTTTAGAAAGAGAAGGAGAATAAAATTTTATTTTGTAGCACTCAAAACTTAGTTGAGAAGTGAAAAAGACATTGAAATAAAATCCCTGTTCTTTTAAAAAAAAATGCTGGAGGTTTTGCATTTTTATAACCTTACCCATTTACATTTATGGGACCTGTTGGACAGTGCTGCTAATTATTTTCCTGTCAGAGGCTTCTGCACTTTAACTGGCAGAACTGTAATGAGGTCACAGATGGAAATGGTACTTGGGTGTGACAGGGGAGAGGTAGACAATATAATACAAATATCTGAAAACCCAATTCATATTGTGGAAAAACCTTAAACTGATTCCATCAACAGAGAAAATGCAAAACCCATAAAAACCCTGCCAGGGTGAAAGACTTGAATTGTCTCACTTTACAGTGGTCATCCTGGAAATATGTCCAAAACAAGGAATACAGCTTCATACACTACCACTATCAGTCCTTAGGGATTCAAGTGCGCATCTCCACGAGCTCCACAACCAATAATACTCACTTCACATTTACTGACACTCTTCCATGGCATAATTTCCTCTTTACTCTGTTCTATATGTTGAACAACTACTTTGACTTACAGGATTTTCAGAATTGAAAAATCAAAAAGCTTGAGTTTTTCTTCAAGTGGATGGAGGAAGGAAAGGTAGGCAAATGCAAAAGAAATGCTATTTTTCAGAACCAGAAGAAAGGTTGAAGAAAAAAATACATATAATCATCTCAACTGATTGACCTCCTGCTAATATTGTACATTTCATTGGCTGATTTGGTCACAGCCTGCATTGCTTAAAACATCTGCTCTGGAGACACATGATCGGGCAGGCCTCAGTCAAGAGAAAGGCAGAGTAAACCGCTGCTCTTAGCGCAAGGCAGCAGGTACAAAGATGCTTCTTATTAGGCCACTTGCAGAAGTCAGCCTACTTAAAAGCCTGGGAAAGTTTCATCAGAACAGAAGACAGCCAGTACTTCTTAATTTAGATGAGTCCATTTGCATTTTAGTCAATCTAGCAAGCGAGAATACAGAGAATTAAATAACTGATGCTGGAAGATTAGATTTTTTCTTCCTCCAAGTGACATGAATTTAGGCAACACATCTAATCCTGAAAAACTGGAACTTTACTGTATATCATACAAACATTTTTATAGTGCATGATAATCAGAAAAAAGCCATGATAACAGGTCAGATGGCTTTGCAGTGAGAGGTCTCATACTTAGTTATGGAAAGAGGCACCAGAGACCTCTCAGGTGTGATTCCTTCTTCTGGTTTGTCTGGAGGGATAGTATGGTCTTTAATTGTCTCTTAACCATTATAAGGATCTGGTTCAATAAAGCTTTTCTCAGAAATCAGTTAATTTTTATACCCCACTGTACTTTTTTGGCTATGATAGAGTTTATTTTCTTCATAGTAGCTTGTATGAAGCTATGTTCTGCATTTGTGTTGAAAATAATGTTGATAATACAACTTTAATTACTGCCGAACAGTACTTACATAGTGTAAGGACTGTGAAACCTAAAACAGGATGCTATTTATTCCAAACAGAACAGCAATGAGCTCATCACAACAGATAAAAACCTTGTTCAGGAGTTGTTTGGATAAGTCAATCTATCATAAAACAACTAAGCTTCAAGACAGCAAACATATTTGCTGCCCAAAAGATGGAGACAAAATATGGTTTTCTTCTGCAGATGAAGATAATCCCACATTCTCCACTATCCCGTTAATTAAATCTTTCCCATTAAAGGTATGAGAATTCTTGTGTGTCCTATTCCTCTCCCTTCTTTCAACTACAAATTTCTGATTCAACCTCTGCAAAAATATGCCTGAGTGGTTTCTCCAATGGCCCATCCATCAATCGGTACCCTAAGACTTCTGGATGTTGCGATTGTCTCTATTATCAACTTTTGTTCAGGGCTGGTGTGTCTTTGAGTATAATGTAATAATTTTCCTGTCTCTTGACCTCTCTTTTTTATGCTGACTAGCCATCAATCAGATATTCTGACAATACTCCTTACAGTCTTCTGATCCTTGTACTAATTTAAAAAATGTACACCATTCCACGAGGATTAAGAATTTTTGTCATTTGGACAAAAATTTTGGTTGGAACACTAACCTTATTTGCTGGCAAAACAGAGTAACATTCAAAAAAGATGTAGTTAACACTTTTTTACTTCAGTCTTTAACCTCCAATTCACATGACTGATGTTTGTAAGATATCAAAGATTGTTTTTGGCCCCAGTGAGTCTATTTATGGAAAGCAATCATATTTTTTCTTCCTACAAAAACTGTAACTAAGCGACAGTGGTCAATTAGGGTAGATTTTGAGTAGCTCCTAGCACGTCATTGTCAGACTGGATGTGAGTGACAACAGTTTCTAATGTGACAAACATCTACAGCTGGATCCACAGTAATTTTAGCAGATCAGTTTTAGCTTATTGTCGTGGTTTAGGCATGGTATTCCCCAGTTTAGTGCTCTCACTGCCACTCATTTTCCCTTCCCTTCCAGCTAAAAGCACAAAAGACAAAGATCACGAGTTGAGATGAGACCAATTTACTGGAAACAACAAGATAAGAAAATGAACAGTAACAGCAACAATACTTATATCAAAAGTGTACAAAGAGAGTGTGTTTTACATGCAAAATACTCACCAGGCCTGGGACAGTGAAACAATGGCAGACAGACCCTCCACCCACCACATTTTTCCAGCACTGGAAAGGGATATCCTTTCTTCCAGGAAGCAAGAGAGAGATTCCCCCACCCCTGGCAATGACTTAAGATGGTATGGAATAACACTAGGGTCCTGGCCATGCCCACAGGGTTCCAGGCTCTGCCCTCTCACTGCTACTGTGAAAAATTAACCCTGTCCATGGCCGAAAACAGGACACTTATATGCAAGTAAACTCTTTTATTTCCTACTTATTTATACTGCCTATATGCTGGTTCACTCAAGTTGGATTGTAGAGACAGCAACCAGTTCACATAGGCAGGATTTACCATCCAACTTCTTACAAGGTACTCCGTATCATGTCAATACTTTTGAGGGTTTTGTTGAATGCCTAAGCAACTATTTGGACTTTTCCTGAAGATCTTTTGGGAGACTCAGTGGAGTGAACATACAAGAAGACTTGATGCTTTTTTGCTTCAGCTTTTTTTAATGGTTATTCAAGTAGGAAAGAACATAGATTGAAAACATTGAATTTTCATTATTGCTGGCATTATCAAGTCTGAACATGAACCTCAGTGTTCCTGAAGGAATAAGCATACTTGCCTTATTGAAACTGCCACATACCTTCTCCTGAGTTAAGCTTTTCCCAGATTAACTCAGGAAAGAATACCCAGAAACACATCTACAGAAGGACTGAAACAAAGAGAGCATAATTATACAAAAAGCTGAGAGCTGTCATCAGCTTCTGTGTGAAAGGAAAAATCCATCACAGAAAACAGTAGATTTCTGTAAAACAAGTCAAATTTCAGTATTCGTAAAATCACATAACTGAAGTGCTACCTTCAAGTTGGAAAGGAAGAGGAAAAATAGTTGTATTCTATAAGGACACTTGGGGAATCACAGTTTCATCAGTTACACAGTTTCTTCAGGTCCAAGGCAAAATACATTGAATATTGTGTTCAGTTTTTGGCCTTTTACCAGAAGGCATTGGGGTGCTGGAGAGTGCCCAGAAAAGGGCAGCAAATGTGGTAAAGGGTCTGGAGTACAAGTCTGATAAGGAGTGGCTCAGGGAGCTGGGGCTGGGACCTTATCATTCTCTACATCTACTTGAAAGGAGGTTGTAAAAAGAGCTGAGGGTAGGTCTCCTCTCTCAGGTAAGGAGTGATTGGGTGAGAGGATATGGCCTCAAGCTATGCCACAGGAGGTTTAGGTTGTTCATTAGAAAAAAATTTTTCACCAGAAAGCACTGGAACAGGCTGCCCAGGGAAATGAATGAGTTATCATCCCTGAAAGTATTTAAAAACATAAGGATGTGGCACTTAGGGAAATGATTTAGTATTGGACTTGACAGTGCTGAATTTACAGTTGGACTTGATGATCTCAAAGGTCTTCTCCAACCTAAAGAATTCTATGGGATAAAACACGTGTAATGCTCAGTTCACAGTTGCCCATGCACTGATGATATGACAGAACCACTGTGAAGCTAGGAAAAAAATCATAGTTTTGCTTATTCTGTCACTAAATCTCAAGTAGCAGGGCATTTTTTGTCAGATATATCTTAACTGAAGAGCTGATGGCTACAAGCAATAGAATTAGTCTGGAGCTGAAATTCACTTTCGGAGCATAGCTCCACAGCCATTTACTGCACCTTGATGTGCACTGTGGTACATGTGCAGTGGAACTCTTGAAAAGGAAGAAACATTGTTGGCACCCAGTTTTGCTACAAATATGTTCAACTAATTGTGCTGCACTGTTAACTAACACAGACTCTTTAGCAGCCAGCCTTGAGTAGAGTCATATAATAGCAGAACATAATCAGCACTGCTTACACAGTCAGGTGGCTTCTAGGGATCAATAAAGACTCCTGTCTGCAGATGTGAACAGAAAGCTGGTTTAACCTAGGTCAAAACCCCCCAAACTCACAAAGATACAGCAGTCTTACAGGCAGCTGATATATATTAAATTACAGCAGCAGAATGGCTGTCCTTTTTCTTAGTTATTTATAGAGTCCAAGAGAGAGCAACAGATTTATTTATGGAGTCAAGAGAGCAACAGACGGTATTCATGTTCCAGTATAAAACCCCTACACATTTGGAAGGAAAGTACTGAACAAAGCCCTCAGTAACACCTGCATTGCTTGCCATTCTAAGACAGCGTGCTCCTGATGGCACTGCTCACCTGCATTATGACAGCTGACAACGTCAGTCAAACAGCTTGCCTCCGAGCACAAGAGTTTTGGGTAGAGGTCGAGGAAGACAAACTTGCAGAAGCGATTACTGGATGGAGAGTCAGTGAAGGCTGCACACTGATACCGCAGCTCTGGCACTGAGCATCAATTCTTTCAAGGAGTTATTTTCTCCCAAGTTCTATATATGGAACAGCTTGCTCCTAGTCCTAGCCTTTGGTTTTCTGCTCTTCAGCATAAACCAATTTACTTTGCAAATTATTTGAGAAGATGAGGTATGCCCAAATTTAGTCCTGTGTGAATGCAGTATGGTTATAGTTGTCTTGAAACGTTTGCCTCTGTTAGCCAAGCCAAAATTCAGCTTATCAATTTAAATTCAAATAATCAAACAACAAGGTAATTGCGCCCTTAGTTGTCATCAGGTACCTTAACAGAATACCAAAGTTCCATATATTATAGAAAACTTAGAAGCCTTTACACAGTTCAGAAACTGATCTAAAGTAATCCTTAGGAAACACCAGAAGGTGAAGAGCCCTTTGTTCCCACTTGTGTATGCAAGGAGTCTCCAAGTGTGCAAGCATTTGATTGCACAGATAAAAGCTAGTGTGCTGAAACTAGCTCTTGAGCAATTTGAAGTGATCTGCACTTTAAGGACAGAGAAAGGCAGATATTCATCTGCCCTAAAAGTGCTTACTTGTACAGAAACTTGTAGGCTGCATTTTGTTTGCAGATGTTACTATGAATATGACATCAAGCAGCCCCTCTAGGTACATTAGGATGCTAAACCACCAAAGAAACTCAGAGGGATGTACAGGGGTGGGAAAAACCTGCAGGGCATGGTGTAAAAAGAAAACTTCACTGCAAAATTAATGAAGAGACTTTCATTAAAGTGTATCGGTATGCAGTCAAAGTAATAGCTCACAGATACTGAAAATGATCTCTAAAACAAGAGTGAAATAAATATACTTTACCCCCAGAGGAAGAACAACATACAGAAAACAGCCTGTTGTTCCTTCTTTCTCCTCCTGTCTTAGTCAGTTTTAATAATTGAGAAGCAACAGCACAAAACCTACAAAAAAATCCCAACCTGGAATGCTTTATTTGAAGCCACGTGCATATTCTGCCATATGAAACATTTTCCTGGGATCCTGAGCTGATTACCTAGTATTAGGTAAATGAAAAAAATTCTGATCTTCCACATTGTCCAAGAAAACTAAAAAAAAAAAAAAAAAAAAAAAAGAACATAACCCCAGCAATTATAGAAAAAAGGGAAAATCTGTCTTTTGTTAAAAGCATCATTCTTTTGAAAAACATGTCATAGGACTTCTTTTCTAAGGGTCTTTCGGTGTATAAATCCTCAGCAGTGGCTCCACAGCATCAAAGGCAGCTGAGTGCAGTCTAGGCTGAAGATACCCTCTCCTCAGTATTCGCACAGGGCTGGGAGCTTCCTGGTCAGCATTCTCACTTTGGGTAGGTTAACTCCTGAGATTCCAGGAGCACTTACAGTGCTCTCCGGTTTCACTACATATGAAAATCAGGAACTAGGCTTTGCTTCTAGATCCTGTTCCAAACAACTATGAAGCACCTACTGTAAATCCTTCTCACTGCCACTGCCTTAGCACAGCCAGTATAGAGGGGAAAACAAACCAGCCTCCCTTGCTTCTCATCTGACAGAAAGTACATTGCAGAGCAGGCTCAGAAGGTGCTACACCTTCCCTGACAGCAGCCAGTACCATTGAACAGTTTCACTCAGCAGGCTCCTGCAAGATCTTTCCTTACAACCTAGCAAAACCCAAAGCCATCCACTTGATCCAGCGAGCCAGCAGTTTCTCCCTGCTCCAGCTTTTGAGCAGGTTTTCCCGTCCAACCTTCTGGCTGGATTTCAGCCAGCTCTTCAAAGTGAAGGACACCAAAATCCTCAGTACAACCATGAAGTAACTACCTGAAACGAGGAGAGAGAATAAAGCATCAAGACTGACATCCCAGAACTGGGATGGCAAAAAGATAAGGCTAAATAATAAGGACAAGTGTCTTAAGTAGACAAGTGAGTGCCTGAAAGGATTTACAAGAACAACCTGATGGCTTTCTCCCCTAATTCCATAATCAAAGAAGGTTGGCTGGCTCATGTTAGGTTTCTAAATGGAGACAGAATACTCCTGTACTCTGTTAAAAAATTCTCAACATTATCAATCATCCTCTTTTTATATTTTCCCTTAAATTTCACCTTAATGCTGAGGTTTTATAAATAAGATTTGATTTCTTTTTATTTTCTTTGAAGGTTTCCTCTAACGGAGAGAAAAGTATGTTGTATACTTCACAATATATGGCAGTACATTTCCTCCTATTTTATGTGCTGCTTTCGTCATGTATTTTTTTTCTCTCCAGTTGTGTTATGGGGTTTCCAATTATATTCACTTTTTTCTTCTGTCTCAAGCAGTGGAACCTCAATGACTGATGAAATAATCAAATTAGCAACAATAAGTCACAGCAGGTTTCAGCTGTGTAGTTGTCAGGGAAGAATTTGCTAGATGATTGCCCCCCAACCCAGAAAATAATTGTACCTATAGTTGTGTGGAACCAGGAGAGGCTATAGAATGTAAATTCTACTTGCTTCTGATGTATGAATTTTTGAAATGCCTTTGGTATTTTGGTTTCTGATGATAAATAATGTGTGTTTTGGTACTTTTTTCTTAATGGTCATATAATATATATTGAGATGATATGTTGCTCTTCAATTTAATTTTATTTAAACTCTAGACAGAAATATCTCATTCTGGAGAAAACTATGAAATACATTCAGGTTAGAAGTCTTTGTTACAGAGGCTGGGCCCCTGCACGCCATTTTTATTCCCATAATAATTTCTAAAATAGACTGGAGAAAACCACAGTAACTTTAATGACTTATTGTATTATTATAATATAAATTATTATAGGACATCACAACTTATTGTGTTATTTCTAACAATATAAAATACATGTTCTTTGAGAAAAAAAAAGTATTTTCTTTGGAAACAGCTGAGATGAAGAATCTTTTCTTTGAAAGAATGCCAAAGTAACTCTGCTACAACAGCAAGAGCATTTACTGACAGTAACTAGAGGCTGAGATCTGCAATGTGTCTTCTAAATGCCAGCCCATTTTTCCCTTAGGAGAAGAATTAAAAGTAATTCTGGGAACACCTGTGTTAGTATCCTATAACACAGTATTTTAGATCTTTGTAGCACAGGGCAATTACAGTCTGTTACTACTGTTAACTCTTGAGGGTGGAAAGACTCAGAAAAAGTATGTGGTATTAAAACCAAGTATTTTGCTTTGAGTTCTGATGATATAGAGCAGACTGCAGTCCTTTAAGTCTAATGTCTGATTTTAAGACTAATTAAATATCTAATTTTAATTATACGTGAATTTCAGGCCAATGAGATTTGCCTCCTCACCCTTAGGTTCTGAAATTCAGTACAGAGCCACAAAGATGGTAGAGCAGCAACAGCATGGCTGTGATAATTCCTTCTGATGTTGAAGAAATTGTGGTAAAATTAACTTTTCAGCTCAATCTATCCCTATCTCACATGTTTAGATGCTGCTAAGAGGACAAGGACTGACTGCCAATAATTTGACTGAAACTATCAACAGTAGTCAGGAGCAAATGGCAACCTCCCCAGCTATCTAAGATACAACAGCATTTGTAAGAAAAAAGCTAAAAAGCTCTGCTTCCCCATAACTAACATAGCCACAATAAGCATATAGGGGTCACTGCAACACCAACACAGAAGTTGAAAAACTGTAAGATTCATTTTGAAAATGTGGGAACACGGCATCCTGACTCAAGTGTGTGTGCATCTGAGTACTGCAAATTTTTATCCTTTTTGAAAAGTACTGATGAGCAGTTTGATGAAGTCAAATGTTTTAACACATTCTAGTGAAATATCAGCCCATGCTTTTCACAAGACTTATTTTGGCTATTCACCTTTTCACTAATTTTGCAGAAAATTGCATATATTGGTCACAATACCTCAGGTTTAATTTCACCTGAAAAAAAAAATAACCAAGAAAAAACTTTAATAATTTTATCTCCCTTTAAGTCAGCTAGTGCAGAAATGTAAACTAAATGTTAGTAACAGTCATGAATTTTAACCAAATTTTGTGGTCATTATTTGGTTGAAAAAAAATAGGAACGCTAAGAGAGTTAACAATTATGGTGTGTTGCAATCCACCTGAACCTGTCAGAGGAACAATACAGCCTCACTGGAGGTCATGAATTACAATGGGGTGGTTCAGCAGAGCAAAGCACTTCCTACCAAGGATTTCCCAGCATTCAACAAGTTTACTCCGGGTCTGCCTGCAGTCTCTTGGATTAGAATCACAGAATCACAGAATAAACTGAGTTGGAAGAGACTCATCAGGATCATCGAGTCCAACTCCTGGCCCTGCAGAGCACCATCCCCAAAAGTCACACCATGTGTGCCTGAGAGCTTTGTCCAAACTCTTCTTGAACTCTGTCAGGCTTGGTGCTGTGACCACTTCCCTGGGGAGCCTGTTCCAGTGCCCAACCACTCCCTGGGTGAAGAACCTTTTCCTGATATCCAACCTAAACCTCCCTTGACATAACTTCAGGCCGTTCCCTCAGGTCCAGTCACTGGTCACCACAGAGAAAAGAATAGTGTCTGCTCCTCTTCCCCCCATGAGGAAGTTGCAGACTATGATGAGGTTTCCCCTCAGTCTCCTTCAGGCTGAACAGACCTCAGCTGCTCCTCATACAGCTTCTCCTCAAGGCCATTCAACATCTTCCTTGCCCTCCTTTGGGTGCTCTCTAATAGTTTAATACCTTTCTTATATTGTGGTGCCCGAAGTGGTGCCCGAAACTGCACACACCCTTTCCTTCAAGGGGAAGCCACACCAGTGCAGAGCACAATGGGAGAAGGTGAATTCATGGAGATTATATTCAGTTTTTCTTTAAGAACCTGCTAAAAATGCTAGCAAACACGAACACTCCAAATACCTGCTTCTGTTACAAGTGGCACACTGCCGAGGGACACAGATTGAATTTGCACCATAATGGCCCTAACTTTCCTAATAACCATATTTGCATGTGGGTAACCCATAGGCAGTCATCTTAGGTTCTGTCTCTCAAGCTGTACTTTAATCACCCTACCACTACCCTCAAAGGACACAGATATAAAAAGCAATTCCTTTATTTTTATGGCAACTCTTCACCGAGATGAGCAATAGTATCTTTCACAAAGCACAGCCATTATATAAACATCATTATGTATGCCACTGAGGGTTTGATTTCTAATCCATATGTGTTATGATACAGATATTAAAATATTTAGCGAGATGGCTCTGCCCGAATTAAGGTACCAAAAAGACCTTATGCTGAATATATATAGCAACCTTCCGTGTAAACCAAAGCAGCCTTGCTTCACACCCTGCAGCAAATGGATTTATTTATGTCATAGAGCTTCTTTGGATCAATAGAACTTTGAATGATAATACAACATGTACATTGATAAAAGATATCACTTAGACAAAAAATAGAGTATTAACAGAAACTAATGGTAATGTTGGATTAACTTTAGCAGTTTTACTTGCATGCTGACAACTCTTCAGAAGAATTCTATTAGCACTAATGTCTTCACAGTCACCTAAGAAAATGCTTTCTTTCAAATAATAATAAAAAAATGCTGTGGAATTGAATTTTTTTTTTTAAAATCTTACTGTATAGAAAAGAGCAAGAAGTCTCACCTTTTAAACTTGCAGAACAAAAGTAGACTAATATAATCTCCTTGCTAAATGTCATGTAAATTGCAGTATTTTCAACTGGGACATTGTAATTTAATGACCTTTTGATCATGAATAACCAGGACACTTACTACCTTACAGTAACTGCTGAGAAACTGAAAGCATTCAAACATTAAAAAAAGAAAAAAAAAAAAAAAAAGGATTTAATTGTATACTCTCAGTAGGGAATTCATAAGTTCTTGTGGTATCTTATTGGAAGTTCTATAGAATGATCTTGTGTAAGAAAAATGAGTGAGACACATGCATAGTGGTTTAGTAATATATTTGGGGGTAGGCTTAAACAGCAATAAATAAGGGTTTCTACTCTAAGTCTTTTTCTACAATATTCCTCCTTGATCCTCTTCTACTGTCTATTTACAGATCATTCATTTGTGTACCAGTGAGTACAATTTATTTTTTCATTAACAGCCACATGTATCACCATATATTGCCCTTTATCATTTCTTTTGATATGAAATAGGATGGGATATAGTGCACCACAGTAAACACGTGAAAGTTACAAGTAGTGCGATAATACTTTTTAGACTCTTACTTTTGAGAGAAATGCAGACATACAAGAATGCAGTTATAGGGATTGGGGCCAACGAAATTATTTTCACATTTAGAGACCTTTTTTTCAAGGTACCCTATATCTTTCATGTTTGTTTTTAAGAGAACTGTGTTATCAAAGTTATTTTCAGGTGCTATTTAAAAGATTTAATCTTATAATTTATTAACCCTGATGACAGCAATTTATAGGGCCAAATGCAAGAGAAAATATTAGGTATTGTTTTGAATAAGGCAGTCTCTATCTGGGTATTTTCTACAGAAGTATATATTTGAATATCATATTTAAACAACAATCTTAAGCATTCAAACAAGGTATGCAGTGAAATCACATGAAATATTTTACATGCTCAGCTGCCATTTGGAATAAATAACTATGGATTCTAAAAATCTGAAAAATTCATAAGGCACATAATTTCTGCCCTTCAGCACTCACTCTTCTTGTAAATGTGTCACAAATAGAGATGCTATGAGATTGCCTTTTAAATGGTGGGCAGGCTTCGGTATAGAGGTGCATAGGAGTAATGACCACTGTGGATCCCTTCCAAACGAATTATTCTATTCTAGTCTTGTCTGGTCTAGTCTAGTCTACTTCTATCCTACTTATAATCTAATGGATAAGTTCTTAGGGTATTGCCAATAAAATATCTTTTCTAAATAATCAATATGTTGAGTCAGAGGTAATAAATTCCATACAGTTACAACTGACAAATTCCTAAAATACCAAGTACCTACCTCGTTATGATCAACTGCAAAATTTCCTGCAGATTAATAAAAGTGAGCCAATAAAAATCATATTTTTGGAAGATGATGTTTATACCAAATGATTGAATGCTACACTTATTTACAATTTGGTAACCTTGCCTGAGTTACAGTTCGTCCTCCTATTTACATTTTGTAAAGTAAAACAATTCAATTTGTACAGCTGAATAGTGAATACTGCTTTCTTTAGACGTTCAGTGATTTGCCTTGCTGCTTTTTCATTTACCCTTTCTATCAGTCTGTGACTGCTTATTTCTGTATCACAAAGGGGAAAACACTGTTGACCTCACTAAACAAACCTAATATCGTTACACAATTGATTCAGCTGTAGTTCTACTATCATTGTTAGAAGAACGAAGAAACAGACAAAAAACCAAGCCAAACCACAAAGCTTTTTTAACATATTCAGGGCAAAAGACCATAGGCAAAATCAATTCAGATGTGAATATATGCATCAGTCTTCAAGAACTCCAACAGGACTCAGTTTGTTTTCTGATAGAAGCTGTAAAATCAAAATTACAATTGGGATATAAGTATAAAATTCAAGTCCATCCAATAATTCCAGCTGTGGCCTAGCTGCATATCAGTGCTATGGTTGCATGCGCACCCAACACCCTCTGCCAATGAATTCCTGGGTGGTGCAAGAGCTTCCCAAGTACTCTCAGCATTGAGGAGACAGGACTCGAGACAAAGTCAATGACTAAGCCTTTAACCAGCTTCACAACAAAAATTCTGTTACAGGAGATCTCCAGGTGTGAACTAAAGACAGACCTGGAATTTTCCTGAACTGGCCCTGCTGTGCCTAGACTCTTTGATAGCCACCATCCGTATGCTTCAATACATATGCTATTCATGCATAATTTATTAATAGGAACTTATTAAAAATGCAGCTACTTTGGATAAAGAATCTGGCAGGCTCATTGACTCCTTCAGGCAGTTCCTGATGCAAGACTGACCAAAATACAGAGATAGTCGTAAACAGCCAGCAGAAGGCTTTTTTTGGTGCATATGACAGAAGTGGTCATATATGACAGTCTTTTATACATCATTAAGGAAGGAGATGTTTTGTGTATCATTTAAAACAACCAATACAAGCATATCTATGAGATGCTGGAGTGGTCATGGAGGACTGAATGACAACTGAGTTATGGGAAATAATTGAAGTAGCATCACAAGTAGTCTTAACCTAATCCAGGTGAACACACTGCTGCAGGGATTCTTGCAATGGAGGCTCCTGCAACCAAACAGAAAACAATGATCTCGTTCAAGAGATTAGTTTCCTGCCAGGAGTGTTATGCTCTGCCAAGGTGCCATTTCTTTTTTTTAGATAAAAAAATCTTGCCTGTGAGTGTCTCTACAAGTTTCCAGTGCTCAAAAGGAGAAAATTAGTGCTAACAACAAATATACCATCCTCTTTCAAAATACATTGCTAATAAGGAATAGTAAATTTCCCTTTCATAGTGTGAGACGGCACAGTTCCATTGTGCTGGTACTATGGAAGGACTGGTACTATTTTTGAACCCATGCTAAAACAAAAACTTAACGACAGAAAATTAGGTTATTAAATTTGAACCCCTGTATATATATACCACCAAAAAAAAAAACCAACCCTGTATGCCTGGCTTTTCCTCTAGTTTAGGTATTAGATGGAAATGTTAGTCATGTACATTAGCTCCTTTGACACAATTCAAAAAAAAAGAAATGAAAACCCTGCATGACTAACATTGAATAACACAATACCTTCCACCTCATAAAATTAATCAGGAATGCCATATCAAAAGAAAATAATTGCAATTAGATCAGAGTAGCTAGGCTCTGCCTAAAGGCCAAACACTCCTACAGAACTTATTCATTCTTTTTGGCAAGAAGACTGGATGTACATGACAGCACTACAAAAGGACCAGCACAATCAATATACCTAACTTTGCATCTGCATCTGGAGAGCTAAAAATGTTGCATAACCCTGGCTAAATCATTCCTTCTCTAAAATTCAGGAAAAACATCTATAGGGGCACCGATGCTTGAATGAGACAGTGTCCCAAGGTGACAAGCTAATTTCCAATAACAAAGTTGAATTATCCTCTGCATTTTAACGTAACAGTCTAAAAGTACTTAATACATGTTCACATTAGTACTTTACACAGCCTTTACACTCCAAAGACTACAACAGAAAAAAACCCCATAACATTAATAAATTTAGCTAAACAAAGAGTCACATTAAATTTGAAAAGATGAGTCACACTTACAAAATTACAGTGCTGTGTATAAAAAAATTTGTCTTTATCTTATGTTTGCTTTAAAAGACATGAAAAACAGATCTGTTTAATAAAACTGGCTATGCAGTGGCTCTAAAATACTATACATAAAAAGTTCTCAGAAACAGACATACTGAATTTTTTTCTGTATTTCATGAGAGCCTGATCTTGCAAAAACTTTGAATGAATTTACCTTATTATGTATGAACTCCATCTGAGAAAAGTAGACTACACAAGACTACCAAGCAAGCATATCATGCATTGTTTGCAGAACTACACTTTAAAGCTAGTGCATACTGAAAATATATAAAGCAGTCACATCATCACAGTCATTTTTTATCAATTCAGACATAGACACTCACCTGTGCTTCGGCATAAATCAGAAAACTATCCGGGCTTCCATTTGACATTCTCCTTGTTTTTCCACTAGACAGGTCTGTTTGTATAAGAGCTCCTAGTTGAATCTATGAAATAGCTACTCAAGAACAAGTCTCTGAACACCCACCAATCAAACATTTGCAGTAACAATATGTTGCTATGATTAGAACAAAATATACAAAATATTCATAGTGTTTTTACATCTAAGTCTGTGTAAAAAATAACCCTTTTCTAAACTAAGCAATAAAAGGCTAAATAGCTGTTTCAAAAACATTTGCATTGTTTTTCTTACTTGAACTGCACCACAGTAAATGAGAAAAGAAAATAATAATTGACAGTGGATAATACTTGTAAAAAGCTTAACTAAATTGTGAATGGGTTCAATTTAATTGTGGCCTAGGGTAGTGATACAGGGTACTGTTTTATGAATGGAAGCTTAGATTATAGAATATTAGAATTGCTTGGCTTGTAAGGATCCTAGTAGATAAAAACTTCTAAGATTTGCTGATGTAGAAGCTCTAGGGAGACAAATTATATAGATTGCAATTGCATTTTAGGACAGTCTGCTCACAGGGCTATGGAATATTTTTAAGTATGGTATATAAGGGATATCTTTTCAATTCCAAAGTTCCATTCTTATGTGTATTTTAATTTGTATGTCAGGAACTCAAAATCTGATGAATTGTTTTAAGTTTAAATACTGCACTAAGTTTAAATACTTCCAATTGGGCAATATTTTCCTTAGGTAGTTATCAGCTAGGTAGAAAATCAGCTATTACATGAATAGAGGTATTGCTCCCCACACACACACAAAAAAAAAATCTACCTCATTTTGCCCCATGGATCAGAAGCTTGTGTAAGTGAATTCAAGCAGAAAATTCTGAAGCTAGTAGATATTTTCCAATTTATTTATTTGTTCTTCTGTGTTTGATGTTCTGATTCTCTTTTTCATATTATATCAAAAGAATAAGATGTGTAGTGTCCCTCTGGATAAGAAGCAGAAGAATTAAGTATACTGAAAAAAAAAAGCCTTGAAACACTTGAACACTTTGTCTGTTCATGTACAAAGGATATGCACGTATCCATATTATTACTCTTGTTTTTCAGTAATACAGGGGGAAAACAGCACTATGTGTTAAGATTAAGTCCTATATTACTTTTTTTAAAATGGCTGACGGAAGTTTCCTGTTTCTTATAAGCCTGACTTATTCTGTGTATTCTTGCAGAATACTTTTTCTCTTAAACAATTTATCCTAGCCATGTTTCACTACACTGACCCTGGTTGTCTTTTGGTATTTGTTTATGCCTTCCAGTTGACTAGTGTAAATAGCAGACAGGACTAAAACACTTTCAGCTCCTTGTTCAGATTTGCAGGTTCACAGAGGTTCCAATCCTTAAAAAAACATTTGTTTAAGCATTTACCTGCACTCACATTTTTGTGCAGAAATAAAAAGACAGAAATCAAGACAAAATCCAAAGAAAGCATCTAAGATGGAATTGCCTATATCAGAGACGGCTATTATGTTCTAAAGTCTTCTGTTTACCATTAAGAATTTTTTGTTCTTGTTAGAAGATATTGCTCATAAGACTGAATGAGTTCAAACAATTATCACTGCTTTAGATTATATACTTGATTAACTGTCAGAAATTAAGGACTTTATTCAACAGGTAACACACCAAAAATAATTTTTTATATAATCAAGCTAAGTTACTGGGCAATCAAATCAAGTTATTAAAAATGCAATTTCTGGAATTACTGAGCATGTTTAGAGATAATAACCCTCTTCACAATTCTGAATTCATTTAAACATCCTACCTGCGGTCTATTAACTCTGATGTATCATACCTCTAGGAAAACACCTGATAGCATTGTTCTTTAAGAGGAATTGTCATTAAAGCCTTCCTGAGTTATTCTTGGCTACATCCAAAGCAATAAAACATTTTTCCTCTTATATTTTATAACCAATGCTGCTTCTTTATTTCATTCAGTCCTGTAGATAAAAGAAATAACCAATACCAGGCCTGTCAAGTAATACAAGATCTGCTGTGTATATGTGTGTTTAAGAGAGAGGGACAGAGGGCAAGACCAAGATGAGTAAGATGATGAAAAAGTATTTCTGCAAACAGATGGAAAGAAAATTTTGAAAGCTTGCTTTTGAGACGAGGAGAAGTACATCTTGTGCTGCACTCATTTTCTTATGTGTCACTTCTTGGATCTGAATTCAATATCATGAACTCCCAAAATCTGTAAGAAAACATAGTAAAAACAAAAAAGTTTCTTATTGCATCAAATCATAAAATATGAGGTTACTGGAATCCTAGTTTTCTGTGCACACAGATCTATAGTCTGATCTAAAACTTCCATTCACACAATCTTGACCTTTAAGGGCACTCTTATTGTTTTCTTCATCAGTCATTGATTTTCTGCCTCAGTACTTGAAGTCTGGTCCTTTTTGTATATAGAAGGCCTTACTCACTCAGTTGTCCTGGCTGGAGAGTCTGTAGCAGACCTCCACTGTAAAGTCACCTGTCCCTGCCCTGCCTTTAATCCTGAACCATAAATTCTCAGTCATCTTATCATCCATTCCAAAGTAGAGCTGGTCACTGACATAGAGGGAAACACCCCTGCTCATCTGCCCTGCCTGTCCTTCCTAAAGAGCCCGTATCCTTCTCTTCCAATACTCCAGTCATAGGAGCCATCTTATCATACCTCAGTTATGCCAACAACATTCTAGCCCTGCAGGCATGTGCACATCTCTAACTCCTCTTCTTTATCCCCCATGGAACATGTCTTGTACAGACACATTTAAGCTGGGTGCCCAGTGAAGCCAGCTTACTGTCTGGAGTGGCTGAAATTCCTTTGTGCCACTCTCCAGGCACTCTCTTGCTGACCTATGATCCCTCTTCAGGCTCTGGGCATCAATTGCAGAGAGGTCATTAATGATCCCTGGTTTTGCTTCTTCTCTGATGTTACTAGGGTGAAAAATAAAAAACAAAAAACCCTAAGCAACCCAAACAAACAGAAAAAGGTTTTGCTAACAGATTATTTTGGTATTTTTATGAAACCAGAATATTATGTTTTCAAACATCCACAACGTGAGTTAAAAAACTGTGTGTTGCAGGTTCTAAGTTAATTTAAAATTTGTATACAACATTGTTTTCTTGATTAAGTCTTCCTTTGCTGTGCAAGTTGGGAATATTTTTAATTGGGCCCACGTCTTACTCATTTGAAGCAGGCCATTAGAACCATTATTAAAGGCCAGAAAGAAGTAAAAAAATACTGGTAATAAAGAGAGACCTTTTCTGTGCACAGATAATTGAAAAAATAGTGTGATAGCCTTTGGTGATGAGGCTGGATGCATAACAGAAGGCAGGGGAGCCCTGTGGTTCCCATTTATTTGATGTACAAGACAGAACATCAGCTTCTTTTCCCAAAAAATAGCTCTTCAAGGTAAAGAGAAATAATCATTAAAAAAAAAGCAGTGATTGCTTCCTTTTGGGTTGGGGCAGGGAGATGTTGGGGCTTGTTTTTTTCTTTTTGTGTGTGTGTGTGTGATAGTAGAGTCGGCACATAATACTTTGAATATCTAAAGGCTTTCATTCTCTTGAACAAGGTTTCAAATTTAAGTATTATTCAGAACAGAAGTATATTTCAAGCACCTTACTCAAGATCATGAAGGAATGCTACAACTGAACAGATGATAAATCTGATTTCCCAGTTCTGTGCTTCGATCGAAGAATGTCTTTCCTTTCTTCAAATGTGTCTCAAAAGTATACCTTGAAAATAGTGTCAGGACCAGTCAAAGTGATTCAAAATTACAGCCTGTGTTTGAAAGAATACCTTAAGGATGTTTGCTTATCTACAAATTTAACCCAGAAGCTAAGGAACTATTTGTTTTGTCCAAATCAGTGCACATGCATTTGAAATTTAGTCCGTGAAATGGTTCTAAATCACGGAACTGGTGAGTATTGTAGAAATCTGTTGAGGAGGAGGAAGTTCAAGCCCTGTGGAAAACCCTGTGAAGCTCCAGGCAGTGCTTTCCATCACAGGCCTCTGCCTCTCCTGATGTGATTTATCTCACTAACGCAGATCTCTAAAAGTCAAACATGCAAACCTGAGCTATGGTTTACAGCATTCACAACTATGGAAGTAAAGTCATTTAATTTACCTTGTGCAAACCTATTGGCATGTTCAGAAAATAATTTAATATACAAGTAATCTGCTGCAGACAGAAAGAGTATAGCTTCTTTTTTTCCCCTACACAAGGGGGTATATATAAAGCCCAGTTACTAAGCACTTATTTACTAGATTCCATTGCATTAAATAATGTGGCAGCTCCTCTTCATCACTTCCACATTATGTACCTCTAAGGAAACATTTCCATCTACACTGGGCACTCCCTGTACAGGCAAAGTTCACATTTATGAAGTAGTTATTAATTTTCAAACTCACTGTCAGTACAGCTACTTTTCTTTTCTTTTAGTTTTCTTCACATGCTGAAGAACTTTCTACCTACAGAGGAGGAGAAATGGTAACAGTGTGGGTAGTTACCATTTATTTTTATCTTGGTTTTTCTAGCTCATGGGCTTGCAAATCGTTTACAAGCAGCAAGAACAGTTATTCAAGTGGAAGGCAAGTGGATAGCACATCTTTACAGTATTTCCCAAGTTCCATCAAACAAGCACAGACCAAACCAACACTAAAAGTGCTTTTAAGCAGAAGCAAGTAATACCCTGCAAGTACTAGCAGGAAGGAAGGCTAGCGTTTTAAGCACTATCATGATATCATGGTAGTCTACATTTAGTTGGGTAGAAGATCCTTTAGCACAATCAATTCTTTCTTCTGTGTCAAAGAAAATATTAAAAGGTGTACAGAAGTCACAAGTGTTGGGTACTGGTACTGCTTGGGTTAGTTTTTGCTGAATACAAATTAATAACATTACTGTTATATTAGGCTCTATTTTGTTTCCTGGCAAAATGTATATATGACTGTTTTAAGGAACAATGCTTAAAGAAGCCCTGCCAATCCACTATGGCTGTGCTGACACAGATTTCTAGCCTTTGTTCCCGCTTCTCTGGAAAAGCAAAAACATCTCCGGTGTTTTTTTCACATTGATCAATCTCCTTTGCTGTTCTTTAGATTCTCCACTCTGTACCTAAACCCAGCTGAAAATACCTCTTTTCTGTACCCTATTAAGCTTCAATCTTACAGATTTCAAAAAGAAGCATATTTTTTCAGGTAATACTTTTTAAAAGTTATCAATTTATTAGGTTGTGGCCCTGGGGACAGAATTTATAAGAGAATTGTAATAGAATATAGACTTCTGAGCAAACCAAAATTTTTGATTACACACTAAATATAAGGAAAATGCAGTATCTAAAACTATCCATTGAAGACTCTGCCCCATACACTTAAGAATCAATCATCAAAACTTGAGTTACTAAGCCCAGTCTCTTACAGTCATATTTTTCCTTTTTTGGTTTAGACTCCTAACCGAGGATAAACCTGTCTTAAGTGATTCATGTACTTATTTATCTCTACTGACTATGAGGAATACCTTGGACAGCTAGTGCAGTCTTACAGCTGTCACAGTTAGACCACGGGGAATGCACTTCAAAATGTGGGGAAGCTGCTTCAACAAAATTGTAGATAACTTTGGAGAGAGGTGCAGAGCCCTTGGGAATCTATGGAAGGTCCACTGCACTCCAGTTACACATAAAAGTTTTGAGCTTCAGGCGGCCTGGCCAGCTTGCTTCTACCAATACTGACATGGCTATAACTTGTAGTCTGTACCCATTCCCCATGCCTCCCTGAGTTTACTCTGAGTTCTCTTTCTACCAATGCCTTCTGATTATAAAGAAAAGACAAGTATTGGCTTCCCAAAAATTTTTACAAAATTATTGTTGCACTGGAAAAAAAGCAGGACAAATCCATGTCAATTGGTGTACACACCATGCCATCCATGGTATGGATCAAAACCCTACCATAGGCAGAAGGAGTACAAGAAACTTATCAAGATACACATCAACTACACATCCCAGAACAACCTGATTGTCCATATTACAGAGGTAGAAGAAGCTCTCACACTATATTTTAGAGAAAGACATTGCAAAGTCATATTCTTACTCATTATTTTTACGAACAAAAGATCACATCTTCTGTAAAGGATGCTTGGATAACCAGTTATTTTGCTGTTAATAAGCTCAAGAAGTGAATTAGAAAACCTGAATGTTTAAATCATCAGATTTTAATATAGATTAATAATTTGCATAAATTTTATTTTGCATCACATACACAGCTGTGCCCCTAGAGGACAAATAGCTACAGATAAAATGCTTTCAGCACAAGAAATTAAGCAGGATGATCAACTTGCAGTGGCTAAAGAAAGCTTGCAAACAGGCTGATAAAACATTCAGGGTTGAGAAGTTTACGAACATAACTAACTTTGCATTCCTCATCATCCTTCATTGGCAACATAGTAAAATCAATAGCAATTTAAATCAAGGCTATACTTTACACAGAATCTTCTTTTTGGTTTAGTAGAAATAGAACACTGTGTAGGTAAAAAATTCAGTTACCAGCTTTTTCCATATCTGAATCAAAATCCGGTGTATCTCACTCAAGGCTCTAACAGTTCATTCAAGCTTAAAGGAAAAATAACTCATCACAATTCACTCATTTCTAGTGGAGATGTCTAGAAGACTTCTGCTACATCAGGACTGAACATTATTTTCAGTCCCATTAGTTTTTTCATGAAGGTAAATATAGGAATACATCTCTAGGAGTCACTCTGAAATGGTCCAAGTCCTAAGTGAAGCTAAATCCCAGCTCCAGGCATAAGCAAGTAGGAAGATTGATACCAGAGCAGTGGAGGGTGGAGAGCTCATGGGAATGCAACCTTTTCCCCAGCTGCAGCAACAGATCAAAAAAATCAGTCTGCTATCATACTGGTGGGAGTGATCCTCCCAACTACACTATGAAAACACCTGAATTCCACATTTATCTGCTGTGTGCTAGGGCACACTCCAGCACACCATGGCTAATGGAGATGTCTCTTCACAAAGTTGTCACTTCATAGATTTAAACAGTTGTTAACTATACCCCAACATTCATATTATACACATCTCCAGCAATTTTTCCTCAAGGGTTCTAAGCCAGTTTGAGAATTTGAACATCCATTAGTAATTCCAGCAACACTAGTTGCAGTTCTGGAGAACTTCTGACATCCATCTGGAAATAAATCTAATTTGTGTGCTCTGAGATTGCCCCAGTCTTGTGTAAAAAGTAAAGAGGAAAAAACAGTAAAAATGACTAAAAGATTCCTTACATCTGTGCACACCTTGTCTCAGCTAATACTCTGATGTAGAGGAACCATAAGACTCAAGCATAATTCTAAAGATAAAGACCATTACAGTATTCTAACAAAATTCAGTCATTATATTTGAAGGCTCACAGAAACAATGTTTCTTAATACCTGGTAATTTTTTCTTAGCTAAAGAATATTCTTTGTAATTCATTCTGAGAATGGAAGAGAACTAGAACCAGCTGACAGGGTAATTTTGCAGCCTTTTCAATTAGGGATGGTCTTCTCAAATTTATGAAAGCCTGGGACATGTCTAGAATTTATTTCCTCTATGTATTCACTGGAAACACTACAAAACAGACATTCTGCTTTGACTACGTCTTAAACTGACTTGTAGCTTTCTTGGTAATGAGAGGCTGTGTGTTAGAGCAGTAATCTATCCTAGACAGGCATAGGGGCCTTTGAAATATGTAAGTCTCTGACTGAGCAGACACAGACAAGACTAGTACCTTGTTAGTCAATAAACTACCTCGTTTATATGAGGTAATAGTGGCTCTCATACCAAACTGTCACTTCATACCTTGATACTGAGATAGATAGATAGATAGATAGATAGATAGATAGATAGATAGATAGATAGATAGATAGATAGATAGATAGATAAGACAGATAGATTAAAAAATTATTAAACAAGAACAAACATCAACGTGGTTCATTAGGCTGCAGACTAAATTCAGTTTATTTAAGGATGGGGTTTGGAGGAGATCCATCACAAGAATAAATGGCAGTAATAACAGAAAGCCTCTGGAGATACCATGTTAGCCGTTGCTTCAGGTAACCTTAGTGTCCTTACAACTCTCTGATCCCCTTCAACACATTTTATCCTCAAACAACCTCTGCCTTGATGCTCTCTCTTGTTGTTAGCTACCCTGTTTCCAATACTTTGTCTTGTCAAGTACCACTTAAATCCTCTGGCAGTGAAGAGAAGGAAGAAAAGGAGTATTATGAAGGCAACCAACAGAAAGAACCTAAATAGAAAGCTACTTAAAAGGCTACATTTACCACACTTTTAATTTAATCTCTCCTCTGTGTTCAGTTCATCAACAGAAGGGTAATTAAAAAGTCAGCTCCTTTTTATAAACAGTGAGAACAGTATTTCTCTAATTATTTGTCAACAGTTAGTATGGCCAACACAAAATTAAAAGGGAGGAAAATGTCCATTTTTTCAGAGCTGCATTTTGCTTTGGTTTTATTACAGAGAAAATTGTGGTTTTTTCCAAGTACAGGATATTCTGAATCATCCTATTATCCCCCAAAAGGTTTGATACACATGCTTTCAGAAAACCACTCTTTAGACCCTTTCAAAAACCTGCTCTATAGACAAAATATATATGAAAACCAATTACTTTCCACCTATTAATATTACATGTGGTCCTCAGCAACAGGCATATCCAGCCTGGTAAAATTTTAAACTATTTTTTAAAGTTACTTAAATATATAAAAACATATGACTGTTGCTTGCTTGAAAGTAAATAGAGACAAAATCACTAGATGAACATAAAAGCTACAGCTATGTTCTTTCTCCCTATGAAAATAGCTTTTTAACCACATAATGTAATACATTTGAAAACTGATGTCTTTGGAAATTGACTCTGGCTTCACCACAAGTCAATACTCATGGGTATTTTGGAATTTCTTTTCATACAAAGGGACATTACTTTCAGAGATTGACAACACTTATAAGACACAGTAATTAATCTGAAAAGATATCCCTCAAAATTTTAATTTCAAAATTCTAGTAAAGTAATAGTAAATCACAGAAAAACAGTCAAGAAACTGTTCAGTTCTGCAAACAGGCTTTTTTCTCCCTCCCCTCTTTTTTCTTTATTCTTTTTTTCTTCTTTTTATGGCCCCATTTAAGCAGCTATTCATTGTTCTGTAAGCATTTATAAGCTATATCATATATCAGTCCCTTTCTCCAATTTTTTTTATTACTTACTTTTATTTATTAAACATCCTAATTCCAGTTTTCACTATTTGTTATTACACTGAGTTTTCTATTAGTGTCCTTTGCCTATTTTTTTCTCACTGGCCATAACTCTACCAAGAGAGGGCTTCTACCTCTACCTACATTTAACAGCCTATCTGCTTCCACAGTATTGTCACCTTCACCCACCTTTTCCTTCCTTCCTTCCCCAAGCTCACATCTATATGAGCTCCAGGTGAGCCACTGTTGCAGACATGTAGGTCCAAGAATATATTTTTTAGATTCCTGCATCTTTTCTCATGGCACATGCACTGAAATAATTTATGGGAAACACTTAAGCCGTAAGATTATATCTTTAGTATTGATCATATGTTGAAAAACCTAATACTTCAGTGTTTGATGACAAAAACATCATCAAAAAAGTTTCTGTTGACGCTACTGCAATTATACTTTTTCTTACTTTCATATTTCACTACTTCTCTTTGTGTCAGTCTCTTATAGCCCTTCTGCCTGTCTTGAATTTAAAAACACCTTTTTGTGCACATCTTTATTCTTGCTGTATTTCATAGTGTTTTTCACATGGTACCACTGTTTAGGCAGATGGCAGCACAGGGAGGCATAAGATCTAAAACCAGTTTTTCATTTCACAATTTACATGCTGCACAAAATACATCAAGTCCTCAAGATTCATTTTGCCTCAGAATTTCTCTACAGAATGAGACCAGTGTTACTCATATACCATTGGAAAATCTGATTGAATCACTCATTTGACATTTTCATAGTCCACTTATTTTATATCCCCTTTGCTCCCATAGTTTAATTGTTTTCCTATCTCATTTTGCTGCTTATTTTTCCTCTTCTTTTAATCCTTCCTATTTTTCCTTACCTCAAAGAGATCACCCATTCATCTTTTCATGTCTTTTCCCTCTGGAATAACAAGATATAAAGCATTTCTTTCATAATTACCAATTTCTGTGCAGGATCCATAGCTGAAGGTCTACTTCAGAGTACAAATAATAACCAAACCAAAATTCTGGATTCTTTTTTCAATACTTTCTCCTAGGTGTCTAGTTCTTGGCTCATGTACAATTTGAGTAAACAAAGCTCTTGATCACTTCCCTCTCGCCCCAGTCCAGCTCTCATATTCATCAGTGGAACAGTGTAAGACTATAGATCCTATTAACTATTGCCTGTCAGGCATGTAATTCCAAGCATATTTTGTTGATCCTGACAAATCCTCAGCTGAAGCATATGACTAAATCTTGCTGAGGTCTTTTTTGCGTAAGACTGCTAAGTACAACATTTTCTGTATTCCAATTCAGCCAAAACACGTGCCTAAATCTTCATTGTATTTTAATCTGTTTCTTGAATCATCACTTCCTGTTGGCAGATAATCATGTCCTACCACAGCTTTTTAAAATGCTCCTAAGAGCTCACCTCTTGCTCATGTGTTGATTTGACTATGTTGCCCTAATTCCCTTTCCAGGTAGCTCATAGTGTAGGAGTTCCATACTGCTCAGTGCCACTTTTACCTCTAATATTTGGCACCAAATTTTAATCTTTTTTCCTTCCAACAATTCCTGCGTGTCCAAATTCCTTGTCAAAGGTGTCAGATTACCCAATTAGTGTCTTTATTCTTCCTTCTGCATTCCTCTTCAGGTGTGGGTGTACATATTTACATGCATTCACATAAACATACAGGTGTGTGCAGAAGTGTGTGTATAAATGTACATTTTAATGTACATTTAACTGTACACAGGTAAGCAAATATGTGCATGAACACAGAAAAATGTGTATGGGCATGTGTGCAAAATCCCACATACATGTGCAAATATATACATGTGGGGGTGTGCTGGATAAATACATGTGGTTTATTTCTTACTGGTGGCTTTTCCAACCTTCATTAACTCATCTGTGCACATTTCCACAAGCAATACCTCAAGCTACGCTTTAGTAACTACAACTGCTTAAGCGTGGTTGCAAATGGCAGGTGAGTGAGTTCACTAGAAGTCAATTCAGGCACTCTTCACTCTTCAGGCCATAAGAAATGGAAAATAAAACTCAGCATAAATTGGACGAATTTTGTAGATGATCAACTTAAAATGTGAAAAGAATTATTTCTTTTTCTTATTTCAGACTGAATGACTTTCAGAATTCCATTTTGAACAGTATGCTAAATCCATAAAGTGGAACGGAGCTTTCCAAGTTACTGTACTGGATAATGCAGTTTCTGAATTGTCTCCTGAATTTGAACACGACTGATTAAACATTATAGGGAAATAATATGCCAAAAAAATTTACTTTTCTGGGCATTTATGGTATATCTTACACCAATATAAATAAGTTTTAACATTTCCTTCCATCTTTCTGAATTAACAAGTGCTTATTCCACATCATAAACTGCTATTCACAGGAAAATTGAAGTCCTCTGTTGTTTCTTTGCTTCCTCTGCATCATTCTGGAAAATAGATTTAATTTAAGAACTTTCAAAATTAAAGTTTAATGTGTTTGTTGGGACTTTTAAGACAAATATTTTTTTAAAGTGGGCATAACATTAAAAAGGGTAAGTTTAAAGAAAAGCAGCTAGAAATAGGCAATCCTAACCCCAAAATTCTTTAAAGAGTTTTCATGTGTGAAACAGAACTTTTGTATTATATAATATTTCTCCATTATCAGAAGGAATAGCTTTGTATATACTGATAGACAACTTCTGAAAACACTCAGTGTATTCTTTTTCCTTTACAGAAACAAGTAGAGCAAATACGTTGTTTGCAGGTGAGGTATGTTACTTGCAGCTGTAAGAACAACAAAAACGTTAAAACCACAAAGAGAAGTCCAAGTTAGTAGGTTTTGGGATTCATAATGCCAAATCAGACTTCCTCCTGGAAAGAGATCTGCAACTGAATTCATCAGTGTCTCTGTTAAGTTCCCAGAAATGCTTCCCAGCTCTCACTTACACCACATAGGCTCTCAAATCAAATTCTTTCTTAAGGCTTATCCCAAGATTCAGATCAGTCAGCTCAAGTCAGCTATGTAAAAAGGGTTCATTTTCCAGACTATTCAGACTTCACATAATGGTTTATAAGAAAATACTAGAGCTTTCCATGATTTTTTAATTCTATATCCACCATGTTTTTCCTGCTTGAATGGCCTAAAGTTTTTACATCACTAGGCTAAAATCCTAAATACAGACTTTCATAAAATTTGCAATATTTTCTGACTCAAAGTAACAAGAGAAGAAAATTTTATATGAGTTTTTCAACACTTCTTCAATATTTGAACATTTTACTTTTAATTTTAGAAGACTCACCACACTACTGAAGTCTTTTCAGACTTTAAATTCTATCCACTGTCCACAAGGATGTGATCCTTACTACACACTTAAGTAACCATTTTTATTCATTACATTTTTTAACAATCACACATAAAAAGGGGAGAAATTCGCTCAATTTGACTTATTTTTCATTTTATAATATGGCATCCTTAGTACAGACATGCAAATGTAATTCTTGAGGTGCCACCCTCACGTACAGAAAACTCTATGTCTACTGGTAACTAGCAATGAATTCACAACAATTCTTTGTCCACCTTTCCAGAACCTTTGCAAATCTCTCGGTTTTTAAACAGAACAATATCTGCAGTCTATTTTAAAACATTCTCAAAGCAGAAATAGGTAAAGAAATACATATATTTGTTAGGATCACAGTCTCTGGGGTTTTTCTTCTCTACCTAAAGGGTACTTTGTTGTATTATATATTTCAGCACAAGGCATACTTCAAAACTGCCCTTTCTTTTACATGAAAAACACCAGCACTGACGAAAGGCATACACTATCCAAGAGAGAGAAACAAGCCCTGGAGATTCAGCAAAAAATTATGGCTTCAGAAGCAGTACTTTTATCTTTTACTGTTTCAGCAGTCTTCACAAAAGTATAAAGACTTCATAAATGTCAAGCTTCTGCCTTAAACCATTCTAGAGGCTGTGAAGTTGAAGCTAAACAGCAATAGACCTTATTCTTGGCACTGGGGCTTAAACTCATAGTAGTGAGAAGACAGCTTTATTTGTATAGATTTACTTTTCACCAGCTTGGACAAAATCCAATGCTATTTCCAAAGCCAGCTGAAGAGCAGCAAGATGGGCAGGCACCTTAGAACAGCACCTTAATCCCACACAGTCATTGTGGTCAATCAGGTCAGTACATTTATGAAAAATGGGGGAGGTGAAGACTGGTTTATGGTTTGGAGACAGCTTCTGTTGAAGATGGTGAATTAACAAGACCCACACTTCTGGTTCAGCTCTTCGACAGTCATTTATCTTAAACATAAAAATGATTCTGCCCATTTCGTTCGAAATACCTTTTTTGCTTCAAGCTTTAAAATCATCACCCTGCAGTTCCAATAAATGGAAGAAGGTAAAGTACAATGTCATCTTTATTGTGTGCATTTTGTAGTGCTGTGCTAGTCTACCAATCATGGTGGAGGCACATTCAAAAATAAAAAGAAGCATTAAATTTATAGCACTGTAATTGCTATAGAAGTAGTGTGCTTTTAATAAAAGCTTGAGAATTCCTATAGTTTTTTGAAACTCAGCAAGCCTAGCACATATTCGAAAGCTGTAGAAGATTCAATCTCAGTTAGGTTCTTATCCCACTACTATCAGTATTCTCACCAACGTGTCATCTAGGTACTTGTTATACATCATACCAGCTTTCACTAAATAACATTTAAATAAAACTATTATTTTGGGGGTTTTATTAATTCCACAAAATAACTTATTAAAGAAAATAGCCACAATGCTCTTATAATCAGAAAATAAATTAGCACACCTCAGCTTTTAAGACTAATGAGAAATCAGTGAGGCAAACAGCATATCAAAAGTGTATCAAATATTTACATCACAGCATTTACAAGAACTATTCATAGGTTTTGTCTTCAAAGAGCTGTTTTAGGCAGCTGTGTCTATCCAATCCTTTCTCTATTAAGAGCCATGTAGAATAGCATGTGTAATTCATTAGGAACACTTGTTCCTTTTGTAAGGATGAGTATCTTCACATTGTCTAAGACAATTGCACTCATAAGGAATTGTATCTCTTTCTCCATGGAGAAGGGATAAACATTTAAGGAAGTTGTAGTCATTTGAGAAATGACAAGTACACTGACATCATAGCAAAAGGTCTGTATTCACACAGAGAACAGCATTATACTGAAGGTGGTCTTTAAACAAGAGCTTAGCTGAATCCTCTTTAGTAAAGTGACAGCCAAAGTCCTTCAGGCTATCCTGTAAGAAACTTCTCCCTTCTGCTGCCATTCCCCTTCTCAAAGTGATAAATTTGCCTGAAGTTTACATTAGAAAATCTGGATAAATTGCCATTGTATTTATGTATACACTTACCTGTTTACCTTGTAGCTTGCAAAAAAGGAATGTGCATATTATATTTAAACCAGGGATTACTACACATGAAACAAAAACTATTATCATACCTATCTACAAGTTGCAGGAAAAATGTGTTTAGGATCCTGACCCCTCCTCCATTTTACTGTTCAGTTATAGAGAAAATGGTTGAGATCCTGGAATCTTGTAAACCAATTAAGTGATTTTTGGCAATACTAAGATTGGCATGGACAATTTTTTAAAGTATAAGTGCAAAATGTAGTTCATCCTTTATAAGGTTTGTGGGAAAGAGTTTTCACAGTTTGGAGGAACACATACTGGTTTCTTAGAAGGTAGTACTTTTAAAACACTAAAGGAACTTGGATAAAATTGAAGACAGAGTATAAGTGGATTAAAAGAAGATGTAGGCCTAGGAAGAGTTCACATCTGGATAAACGAATCTTGGGTGGAGAAGAGAAGCTACTACTTCTGGCCTTCAGTCACGATTCTATCATCAGCATTCAGAGGCAAAGCTCATAGGTCAGGTATGACAGGCTGATATGAGATCCCAGCAGCCTGGGGGAACCAGTGATGCACCTACAGGTAACCGGAATTTTGCTGTGTCAATACATACCTGTGGTTTCTTAGTTGAATGGTCAGGTTTGGGGTTTTTTAAGGGGGACAGTTGTTTCTGGGACTTCCCCCCCACACCCCACCTCCCCAGAACTAGAGTTTTCATATTTCTGGAAAATTCTACTTCATTTAGAGAGGAAAAAGTGGCTTCTCTTTTGCTGCCTTGGAAAGAATTTATCAGAAGTACTTTCTATTTGTGAATAAATAGGCTTCTTTGCACTTCACTTCTTAACTATTCAACCCAAATTTGTTATCAGGATCTAATTAGCTCTGCTCTGCTTATTAAACCAAAGAAAAAACCAAATTTTCTAGTAGAAATCTTATGCAGATGACATCTTAACTGTTTCTAAAATGGAAAAGGAAAGAGGAAAAATAGAAGCTCAAGGTAATTAAAAACCCTTTTTACAATGGCCTTCAATAAAGAGCAGCAAAATAGATTTCTTTGAAAAGTTGAATAAATTCAACTTGTCAGTTCATCCAGCAGTAACAAGTAAAGGACTTATTTATAAAATATTTTGGCAATTGGACAAGAATAACACGTAGTTTCTAAATTATTAAAGACTTGCTCATGTGCTCCTTTCCAAAGTTCCAGTTGTCCACACAACAGTAGTCCAATGTAGGAGCACAATTAAGTTGAATACACCCACATTACACAAATTACAACTCTGGAGTCTGAAGAGTCACCTTGAAGTCTGACTCAAAGGAGGGCTTTAGTTTTTGCATGACAAAACTATAATTATTGTAAATGGCTTCAAACTAAAAAAGAGTAGGTTTAGATTGGATATTAAGAATACATTATTTACTGTGATGGTGGTGAGACCTTGGAACAGGTTGCCCAGAAGAACTGTGAATGCCTTGTCCCTGGGAGTGTTCAACAACAGGTTGGATGGGGCTTTGAGCAACCTGGTCTAGGGGAAGGTGTCCCTGTCCATGGCAGGAAGTTGGAAGTAGATGTCCTTTAATGTCCATCCCAACCCAGACCATTCTATGATTCTATGATTTCTTCCAGAGAACAACCTGAATAAATCAATTCATAGAAATATTTCAAACAGGGTCTGCTTTGCTGATTCCCCTCATTGCCAGAAAGCATTTTAAATTTTCAGGATTAACAGCAGAGATTATTATATGCCTCCCATAATAGTAGCAATGAAACAAAGCAAGATGTTTCAGCTGAGAAGAGACAGAAGTCAGGGAAATATCATACAGTAACTTTGTGTGGCATAGAGAAATTCTGCAATGACTAGTTGTTTTCATCTTTCATAATACGGATATTAAAGCAAAAAAAATAATATTGATACAGTTTAAAACAGAGGAAGGACTTTTTCTTATGGTACACAGTTCATCTGAATAGAGACTTTAA
Organism: Monarcha castaneiventris obscurior; assembly: GCA_026261815.1. Lineage (NCBI taxonomy): Eukaryota > Metazoa > Chordata > Aves > Passeriformes > Monarchidae > Monarcha > Monarcha castaneiventris. The sequence continues at coordinate 6,993,099 of JAMPIT010000379.1, read as the reverse complement.
TTTCATTAGCACTTGTCTGTAAAACAATTGAGACCATAAAATTTATCATCTATCAGATTTCACACAATGCATGTATGAGGTGAATGAAGAGCAGAGACCATTTTATCACCTTAACAATGAAGCATTAAGGTACCATGTCTACCAGAGCAGTTGAAATGCTACAGAAATTAAGACTTTAGTTTGAGGAGATAAGTCTGACAACAAAAATTGCTTTCTTGAAATGCATATTCAGATAATCTTGTTTCATTGCCAAATCACTCATTTGCTTTGCAAACCTATTAACTCAAAACAAATGTAGGATTAATTTTTGTGCTACTTTGTTATGCTTGAGAAATATCATTTGCCAAATTAGAGTCATGCATTTTTTTATATAAGCTTTCATTTGAAATATACTTTAAAAGATTAATTGCTTCCTATTTTGAGAAAAAAACCCAAAAAAAAAATTGAAAAACTTTTTGCTGTTTTTTCTCACTTTATTCAGAAGATAACATGTCTTCATAAGCAAGAGCTCCCCGAGTATTTTTTCCTTCCACCCAGTCAGTGGAAGATCATTTTCTCTTACATCTTTTTTTCCTGGCTTAAACTCAAACCTACACCCAAGGAAATGTACAATCCATTCACACACAAGCTTCAGCCTGAGTAGCTGCATGTAACTGAGGAGGTCACAGGTGTTGGAGTCATTAGCTACCATAGCTAGCACAAAGTTTATCAGGAATGGCAGGCATGTTAAGCATCACAGTTTCAGAATTATTAGCAAGTCTCTGGTGCAGACTGAAGCTTGTTTCATGATCTTTGCTGCTCTGTGAGAGGAGCAATGTATAACTAAACATTGAAAGGGATACTCATAAAAACTGTTTTTTTCTTGTGGAGGAGCATGTGGGCTGCAGTCTGCAGACAGGGTTCAACATCTTCCTAGACACCTCTGAGAGTCTGAGCTCCAGCTGCTTTTGCTTAGACTTTAAAAAGCAGCTTTTCCACTGAGACTGGAAATCTAGGAAGATCTGCCTTCTTTAATCAAAATTAGCATTTTTAACCACAATCCCCTGTATTTCCCATGACAAACTGGCACAAATGTAACAAATTTCTCCTGCACAGTATTAAGATTTGCCTATGCAAAGAAATTACTTACCTATGCCTCTTTCCCAGCCACTGTTTCCTGTATAGCATGTCCCTGAATATTTCCCAAATCCAATTCCCAACATTCACTAGGAAAACAAGTAAGAAAAGCTAAGTTATGCCTCAGTTCTTCTGAACATATACTTTTGATGTGATAGAATTTAGTCTGTCATATAAAAAACCGTCCCTAACTCCTGTACCTTCGCCAAACATCTCCCACAGGGATCCTGCAAGGATTGGTTTGGAAGAAACCAACACTGACAATTTTAGGGACAGTCAAAGTATTTACAGAACTAGCCCTAGTACTAATCAAAAAAAAAAAAAAAAAAGAAAAAAGGAAACCACCAAATAAAACCAACAAAGCAACAACAAAAATGTATCAGAGACCAGGCACTGATATTGTCAGTTGACATAGCAACATGTGAATCACTACTACCATGTAAACACCTGCATTGCTATGACATTTGCATTAGGCTACTAAAATTAACTTTAAAATAAGAATCAAAGGTCAGTAAGATTAAACGTATCACATAGGAGTCTTTCCGTAAGCATAAAATAGCAGAAATATGCTACCATTATAGTGGTAGAAATAGACAGCTCCTTAGTCTTTGGATCCCAGATCTATTATACATAAATACTGAATTTTAAAATACCAAAAATGTTTTCTCATGGGGAAAAATATTCCCTCAAAATCCCATAATGGATCTATGAATACGGCTGAGAAAGATACATATTTAAGTATTTAATAAAGGCCTAGCAAACAGCAAAGGTTTCTAGGCTGAGAATTAGCAACTTTCTAGATGAGGGAGCTTCATGTTCACATTAAATTTGTTTTCTATTTGCAAAAGAGATTTTATGTTACACAACTGCAGCAAGAAAACTTTTTACATTCCAAATATTTCTTTTCTTTTGCTTTTTATTATGGCTAAGCAATCTGAAGCTTGTAAAAGAGAATAGCAGTCCTTTAAGAACATTTACCACTTATTGTGAAAGTGCAAATAGTGACACCAAAGGAGGTTTTATGTTGAACTGACTGCCAACAGTGTCTGCAGGTCTGCAGGGGGAGGAGGAGGAAAGCGACTACCAAGTATGGAAGTGTTCTGTTTTCTTCTTTATATATAATTATGTTTTGCCATTTTACAGTGGATAAAAAGCAATCTGCTAGTGTAGAAACACTAACTGTATAGCACTTTTGTGGATCATTTTATCAGCAGAGCTAAGACAGCAAGAGTCAGTATGTCACTAGTAGAGTTAAACCTAGAAATGTGACACAGAGTATTCCTTCCCAACAAAAGAGATGGAGGTGCAACAAATACTTGAAGACAAACTTTGTTGTTTGTTTTGGGCTACTAAAGTGATAATACTGGCTACATCTTCACCCATACATCCTCATGCAGCTGAGGAGTGACATGGTACAAGAAAAATCTGTGTCCAGATGTTACATCCTACTTTTTCCCTGTCCAGACATCTCATGATACCCTTGTGTTAAAAACACATTTGCCATCTCTCTTCTTTTCTATCTCAATATGAATTGCTGGTAAATCTAGATGGATGCTTTTTACAAGTAGATGAGATTGAATCCACTAAAATATTTATTAAAAAAAACTGAAAAGAATTAATTGAAAGAAATATCTGCAAGGACTTTTACAGACTTTCCCAGACTATGACATAACCCAGGACTCCTCAGAAGACATGCAGCAGGTGAATTCCTTTTTTTGGAGTTCATGAGTAGACTAAGCTGCCTATATAGACATGTTGGGAGTGAACTAATAAATGGCATAGGTGAATGCCAGCTGAAACACTGCCCCTGTTTTGTACTGTTTGATTTCTTTGAGGTCATTTTCAAAAGTAGCTTCCCCTGTTTTCATTCAAGAAAAAGGAGATGTGGTTGTGCAGCAGTGTTTATTTCCATTCAAATCATATTCTGTGGTTCTTAGAGACTTGCTCCTCCATTTTTTTTATTTCATGAAGAGGAGTGTGTCCACTTACATTCTCATTAAAAAAGTTTCCACTTAGCATAAAAAAATCCTCCTAATCCCACCACGGGCAACACTGTATGCACAGCAAATAAAAATTTAGATTTCTAGTAAGAAAAATTACTAAATGTAATTTAGAGTTTTGCTGGGGTTTTTAAACCAAATCTTTTATTTGCCTGCTAATGCAGAAACCACTAGAATAATAAATAAAGATATATGACTCATCATGTACAAAAAAATTACAGAGAACCAAGTAAATAGAAATAACAGGGTTATTCTGGAAATAATTCTAGAATAGTTAGAAATAATGGTTTCATCAGAAGCATAAAGAAGCCTGCGTTTCCCTAAGAAATTGCAGAAGTTTTCCACTGAAAGGTCTACCAACCAAACAGATGGGCAGAAGGAAAAGAAGCAGTGTTAGGAAAGATATTTCTGGCTACTTCAGATGTCCTTCAGTGCTTACGGAAAGTTTAGAAGAGTAAAGTTTATCAATTACAACTTGTTGTGATCTCTGCATCACAGAAAACATCCTTCTTTATTCTTTTAAAATTAAAGCTAGTTTGGAATTCACTGTCTGCTCTTGTAATTAAAATTTTCGAAAAAAGTGTTAGCATTTTATTTTGTAACATAAAATAGCATAACTTTGAGTCCAGGATGCAACTGTTATGAATTAATTTTCTCAGAGTTCCTATGATGTAAAATTACTTCTGTTTAATAATTACATCATAAAAATCTAGAGCAAAATGACTGCACTCATCAGTATCCCTTTCCAGAAATGATATTAAATTCTTTGAATCTGCATGGAATAAGATTAAAAATCTTAAGGTACCAAGCTTGAAAAATTGTTTAAGCATAAAAATGTCAGAATCCTAAAATTAAATTTGATACAGAAATATTATAAGAATGTCTTGCATAAAATAGAGATTTCACTTCTCTTTGGCATTCCTGCTGACAAGATAACAGAAGCCCAGAGACCAAAAGAATTCTGCTGGAAAAGGAATATTCTTACTTGCTTTATCACCACTGTCCCTATTCCTGTGAACACAAAGCATGCTGAAAAAAGTGTTTTAATTGCATAATGCATGGACAAAATAATGATTTCATTTTGCACTTCAAATCTGTAAGTGATACTGGAGTTCAAGATACTTATACAGCACATGAAACTTGGAATGCCAAACAGCTTAGGAAACCACAAAGCCATCTGCTTTTGCCTTACAAATTACACTTTCTGTAGGGTGGGAAACCTCGATGAGTTCATGTTATCCCTTTCACTGGAGGCACAAGCAGTTTTGGACAAGATTCATTTTGCTGAGGTCCACAGTTCTGACCTGTTTTCAAATTACAGAGCCCTTTCTCTCACTGGACTCCTGAGCTTTTTGGAGCAGGACCCTGAAAACCCCACAGTTTTGGAGTCGTTGTAGCTAGAATTATTTCTCTCTGTGATGTCTCCAAAAAGGGTCTTAAACAGAAAAAAAAAAAAAAGGAAGCCTAATAGTGTTGAACAAAGCCTGGAAATTCTCAAAGAAAACTGGCTCAGAAAAAAACAGGTAAGACTTCTACACAACTCTTCTCCTCACTGTGTGTTCAAAGGTGAGTTGTTGCTCCCAGGCATCTCAGCAATTGTTTGAGTTGCAGTGAACTGCAGCATCCTCTGGCCCCTGGGAAGATCTGAGCCACTGCTGAAAGCTATCTCTCTGCTCCTGACTGCACTATTTGTTTAAGCATGAGCTGTGGACTCCCGGGTCAGTACAGTGACTCTTGCCTCTCCTACCTTTCCATCTTCTGCTCACAGGTCTTGATGCCTAAAAAACCACAGAACACAAACTCAGAAAAGCAAGTAAAAGAGATACAAATTCTAGGACAAATCTTTAGAAAAACATCCAGTAAGGTCCTCCATGTATACAGGGGTCATGAGCAATATTGAGCTGCAATGCAAATTCCTGTCCAGAAGAAAGACAGGTCTCTTCTTGCAAAACCATGATCCTGCCCAAATACCTCCCTAGAGCCCTTCTCTTAGGTCATGTCCAGACCTACAAACTGTGCCAAACTGTCCCACAGAAGGAAACAGGGCAGCCTCAGGGGGTGCCCAACCCCATTGGCCACAACTCTGCTGAAGGGACTGGCAATGTCTCAGGCTTCTGGTAAACAGTTGGACTGAAATAAGAGGAGCAGCTTTCTAGCTGCAGGCCACTTAGGAAAGTTATAGGAAAAGAAAAAGTGACTTTTTTAGAGAGCAATTTGTAGACCGGCTGTTCACTGCTGTTCTCTGCCTGGATGGAGAATCCTTTTTTGGAGTAGCTTAGAAAAAAAGATCAGTTCAAGTGTAAAACATGATGTCAGAGTTATTGCAGCAAATTATAACCCCCTCATTTCTTTTTTCACTTTTCATTTGAGGCTTTATTGATTTTTTCTTCTCTTTCTGTTGTTTCAAAATGTTCAGCAACTACTGGTATTTTCTTAGCCAGCCTTCAGTCTCAAAGTACCTCAGTTATTTTTTGAGATACTTAACTTTCTTTCAGATATGACATAAATAGTTCTCCAGGGCCTAAACTCATAAACTAAGTAACTTTATTAAAGTCAGTGGCATTATTCAAACACAGTCTTGTCATATGCCATTCCATTTCAAGGGAAGTACAGTATTCATCTGTCAGTGCCATCTGTCCTTGGGACTCAATGAATCTAATTTTTCTAATGTCATGCTCTGTGATGCAACTATTTGATGTATATGAACGGTCTTTGATCATCTTGATTTCAGCATTTTCTGTTCTACAATCTGCTCCATACCAATGCAAATATTTAATTTGCCAAATAAACTATTTCTCTAAGACTCTTTTTTCTTCACTGCCCTCTAGTCTTCCTTTTCTTCCTTCACTGTCTTCATTCTCTTTTCTTCTTTTCAAAAGGACGCAACTAAAAATAAATTTAACCGAGTACCTTTTCTTATTAACAACAGACACTTGAAGTTAAGAGATGGTTGGTTACATTTGTCTTTTAATTTGCATTAATTTTATCTAAGAAGACTTTGTATTTTATCAACCTGCTGTAAAATGACTATACTTAAAATACCTGTGAATTCACTCTTTATAAAACAAAGGATTAATATTGGAGCATCAGATCACTGGTCTTGTGTCACTGAAGGCAGAGGGTGATTAATGACTGGTTTTTAAGAAAACTACCCCAAGGGACGAAGGAGAGTTAATTCTTCAGGCACCAGGAATAATTTAAACAAGTCACACTTATTAAAAAAGAGGCAGAGAAACGTCCCTAGATAATGGTCACTGATTACAAGTATACATTCACTTTATTGTTTATTTTTAACCTACTCCTTCCTCAAAAGAAAATATTCTGCTAGATGTGCTAGATTGGACAAGAGGGAATGGTTTTAAATGGAAAGAGTGTGGATTAAGACTAGATACTAGGAAAAAATTCTTTATTGTGAGGGTGAGGCACTGGAACAAGTTGCCCAGAGGAGCTGTGAATGCCCTGTACTGGGAAGGGTCAAGGCCAGGCTGGATGGGGCTTTGAGCAACCTGGTCTAGTGGAAGGTGTCCCTGCCCATGGCAGAAAGCTGGAACTAGATGATCTTTAAGGCCCCTCCCAACCCAAACCATTCTATCATTCTACGATTCCATAATACACTTCAAGTTTTTTTCCTTCTAGCACCAAACATTTGAACATAATTGCAAAACCCAAGCAAATATCCATAAACAAACTTGTAGTAACCCTGCTCAGGAATGTTGTACTGCAATGCACTAAGGAGCCATTATGTCAAAGTCTGCCTTTTGCTTCACACACTACCCAGTTTTATGACCTGAATCTACAAATGTTTTCAGTACAAGTATATGAAGATATGTACAGGTGTATAATGAAGGCTTTCTATGTGCTGTGCACCATCTGAGAGACAGGCTAATAGATGGGTTTCCTCAATAAAAATCTCCATTTGTAGTAATGACATTTAAATCTTTTCAGTATTTTGACAGAGAAGTGAATGCTCCCTTTGTGGCTGCAGTTGGGAAGGAATACAAAGGAAGCCTGTAGGAAACTGAGCTTGAGGGGTCTTTAGCCACAAGTCAGGAGGAAGCTGACCTATAAAGCTATTTAGTCTTTCTTGGCACCCTACATATTGGGTTGTTCAAATTATAATATCTGTATGGTGTTTAAAACTGCTTGGCAAGAAGAAACTAGTCTTCTAAGATGACAGTACTCTATGATTTAAACTAAATACTTCCACAGAAGGATCAACAAGGATAATGAAGAAAAAGGAACTGTGCAAATAACACTTTATTGAAAAGCTGGTAATTTACCCACTGATTAGTAATCCTCCATTATAACTCTGAGAACTTACAGACTTGTTTGGAAAGATTTTACCAGTCCTCTCCTTCCTACAGTAGCTTCTGGCAGTTTTTATCTACTGCCCTTGCAACTTTCCTGAATATACTGTTTGAAAAATAGGAAGCTAAAGATGGTGCACTAGGGAAATTAAAAGTGAATGAGTCTTTATACTCCCCAATCCATCAGAATTTTGAACGTCTACTACTCAAATAGTAAAATGATTCAAAAGATTGTACTGGTATTTTGCACCAGGGGAACATCATGGGGTATAAAACCATAATAATCTGCAAAGGGAAGTGCAACAATTATATATCTCAATTTTTTTTCAAATTCTTTGTATTTCATGGTAGATGGTGATGTTTATGTTGATGGATATATCAAACTCATCACAATCAGAAAAAGAAATATGAACAAATATGCCCCTTGTATAGCTTGATGCCATTATTACCATTCCTTATTATTTGCATGGAACTGTGCTGCTAAAGTTGCATTAATGGTATTATATACATACACAGTTACATACAGAATAGCACACTTAGCAGATGACCTTATAAATGCAAGATGATCCCCTAGAACACACAGAATTTCTATTTTCAATTGATGCCTTTATTTCAAATATAGATGTTTAAATTCATTGAAATTTATCAGAATAGTCATCAATGTCATACTAAATTATTTCTTGTTACCATCTAAATTTTAAAACCAAACCCAATTATTCTAAACATTACAGGATGTTTCCCTTAATAGGTAAGGCATTTGGAATTTAGATGGCCATTTATGCCTGTTCCTTTTTCTTTGCCATCCATGCAGCCTCCATTTTCATTTACATATAGGGAAATTGTGTATAGTAACACCCTCTATTTGCATTTCATTCATAAATTTTAGTCTGTTAATTTGGCTAACACTAATAATACTGCTAAACTTATGAGAATGTCCTTCTGTACATTAATTTGGAACATTTGGTTGCAGAAACAGCAAAAAATATGTACTGAAAAGTACTTTGCTGAAACATGGAACTAATGTCTTCAGATCTATGGGACTGGATTTACTTGGTCTTTTTAGTAGACTGATTATATGTAGTATTTAATCCTTAAAGTGAATGTATTTCTGAACAGCTCTTGAAATTCTGGAATATCATTGACATGGAAAGGAGGATTCAGAGTACAAAACAGAAGAAAGACTAGAAAAAAAGTCTAGCTGCTGAAGAAGTTTTGCTTCCTGAGTATTCAGTAAAAAGTCCCTGTAGAGATGAAGCTCTGCTTAGAACATGACCAGCAATTGTGTTTGATATTTTCCTTTGATTTACAAACTGTTTCTGCTCTGAAGAACCAAGGACAGATGCAGGTGTTGGGCACCTCCATTGCATCTCAGGCACACATTGTTATAGTAGTGCCTTTGTAAAAAGAGGAAATATCTGGTAACTTAGAAAGGACAGAGAAAACTTTGATGCAGTAGGTAACAATTTAACTTGAAAATACACCCTAGCCTCCAATCTTGGAAATAAGCACTAGATGAATCCTGATTAAATTTTGGGATGAGACCCAGGAGGGCATTATCCCTCCTCTGAGGTCCATCTATTCACCTTTCTCCTGCTTTTTCCATTGCCCTGTTTTCTTCTGGATAAAAATGCAAGTATCCAGCAGCAAGTGTCCTCTGACCAGTCTCCTATCATGAACAACAGCATGAAACCAGAAGTGCGGGGAACAACACAAAACTATCCTGTCCAACAGTTTGGTTGCAGCACTTCTGTCAGCTACCAGTTTAGGAGCCAGGACCAATCATATAAAGCTTATCCAGTGCCCTTTTGCAACATAGATATAGCAGTGAACTTTTACAAGTGGTAATTAAAATAAGATTATTGAATAACTCTGGTTTGAATCAGGAAAAACCCTTACGTGGAGTACTATCAGAAATCTGCTTATCACCTGCATATCAATTCTTTGATTGTGGCTTAGGGTTTAACTAATGCTTTGTAATGTGACAAAATGGGTGAGGGCAGAAAGAGTCCACTTGGACAGGTTTGGGGTGATTTTTGCACACCCATGCGTTGATGATACCTTCTGTAGTGTCAAATTTACATAGGAACTATATGAAATTTTCTCGTTGCCTTCTTGCAGTTTTTGTTTGCTTCTGAAAATAACTCTTCTGTGTTTTAGCAAGAACTTTCTAATAAATGAAGCCAATGTTCAGAGCAACTGCAGAAGCTGCCTCAAAAAACCCTGAAAAACATCTCTAGAAAACATATAGCACAACATTAAAGGTACGCAGGCAGTATTACAGCAACAGAAATGAAACTTTCTTGGTTTCAAATCCAGTCATAAGACTGTTCTCCAGTTCCAAAACCAATCCAATGTGTCCCCTTAGACTGTAGTGGAGTCATCAGGGGATTACTCAGACAATGAAACAGAGAGTACTGGGGAGCAAAGTGTTCCTGTGTTTGTTTTACACTTCAGAAATGCCTATCACTGACAACAGCAGTACCCAGGGAGTAGGAAAGATAGTGAAATATAGCTCTCTGTAGGCATTAGAAAAGTAAGGTTTAGTTTTTCTTATGCTGACAAGCTGTAAGCTTTTTGCCATTTCAATTAAAAATATGGAATAATGTGCCCTTAATGGTTCATAACAAGACTGTAATTCCATCAAAGTCCTTTGTATAAACTGAAACATTTGAGCTGAACTTGGCTAATATTACTGTGATTCCAAAACTGAGTAACAACTTCGACAGACATTTTCATTACACAAACCATTTTTTTGTCAGATGCATCCAGCAGAAGCAGAAATTTTATACACTCTCCTGCAATTAATATGATTTTATGTAAATGTTCCTTTATTGAAGCTAATTCAGCAAATACATACTCTTCTGCCAGCAACATTACTCATCTCATAGGAGGTATTTTCCTCCTGTGATGAACACTTGGTATTCTGCTGCTGCTTCTCATTGAGACTTCAAAAATGGGATTTATTTCTATTATGTCCTTGGGAAAACTTAACTGAAAGACCGCCAGACTTCTTATTTGACCCATCTAGGCATTCTTTTCCATTATTTTTGATGAATTTATTTACAGCCATTGACTAAGAGTAACATTTTGGAGCCTGGACAATCTAATAGGTTTTTGCTAATGGAAATGTCCACCTTCATTTCCTCTTGCACAAACAAAAGCGATCCATTGGTGAGTTTGACACATTACTCATTTTAAAAGAAATCACAGCTATTCACATTAGTTAGGTCACACTCTCTAAAAAGAGCTGTCCCTTTATTATAACAGTTATAAATGATGCAAGAAGTTCAATGAGTAGAATTTTTAAGCTAATATAATTTCAGTCAAATATTCAGTTTTATCCTGGCATCACGTAAATACTTGTAAACTTGTAAGCTACATTTGTAGCTACAATAAACCTGAATCAGATACATGTTATGAAAATTTTGAAATAAGGATTTTATTTGTTGTCAGACTGAATTGGTATTTCTATACCTAATGTCCATATAACAGCAGAACAGGTTTAAACTGAAATGATAATCAGTCTGGAGCGAACTTTTTGTCATGACCATTTTCAGAAATGTCTGAAAATGTCTACAGTTCTGCCAGTTACGAAAAAATGTGTTATTTTTTCCTTTCAGAGGGAATGATGGAATTCTTACAGCTATTGAGCACAGTCTAAGACTTGTGCAGTTTTCAGTGCATGAACCGTAGTACTTTCTGTAAAGCCATCCTGATTTTATGTAGTGTGTCTAAATCCAGCTGTGGTGGATTGACCCTGGCTGAACACCAGGTGCCCACCAAAGCTGCTCTGTCACGCCCCTTCTCAGCTGGACAGGGAAGAGAAAATACAATGAAAGGCTCATGGGTCGAGATAAGGGCAGAGAGAGATCACTCACCAATTACCATCATGGAAAAAGCAGACTCGACACATAGAAATTAATTTGATTTATTGCAAATCAAATTAGATAGGGTAATGACAAATAAAACCAAATCTTAAAACACATTCTCCCCAACCCTACCTTCTTCCCAGGCTTAACTTCACTTCCGATTTTCTCTACCTCCTTTCTTCTGGGGCCACAGGGGGATGGGGAATGGAGGCTGTGGTCAGTTACTCACACATGTAATTTCTGCTGCTTCTTCTTTCCTGGGGGAAGGACTCCTCACACTCTTCCCATGCTCCAGCATGGGATCCCTCCCATAGGAGACAATTCTCCATGAACTTATCCAGTGTGAGTCCTTCCCATCTGCTGTAGTTCCTCAGTAACTAGTCCAAGGTGTGTCTTCTCCATGAGGTGCAGTCTTTCAGGAGCAAACTGCTCCAGTGTGGGTCTCCTGTGGGGTCACAAGTCCTGCCATCAAACCTGCCACATCATGGGCTGTCTCCGTGGTTCCACAGGTACTGCCAGAACTTTGTTCTAGTGTAGGCTTCCCATGGGGTCACATCTTCCTTCAGGCATTCACCTGCTCCAGCGTGGGGTCCTCCATGGACTGCCAGTGGATCTCTGCTACCCCATGGACTTTCATGAGTTGCTAGGGGACAGCTGCCTCACAATGTTCTTCACCATGGGCAGCAGGGGAAGCTCAGCTCTGGAGTCTGGAGGACCTCCTCCCACTTCTCCTTCACTAACCTTAGTGTCTGTGGGGCTGTTTGTCTCACATGTTCTCACTCCTCTCCCCCGCTGTGGGTTTGCAGGCTTTTTCCCCTCCTTACATCTCTTATCCCAGAGGCACTACAACTGTCACTGAGGGGCTTGTCCTTGGCCAGTGGCAAGTCCATCTTGAAGCCAGCTGGCATTGGCTCTGTCGGACACGGGGGGAGCTTCTGGCATCCCCCACTGTGAAAACCTGGCCAGGGAAACCCAATGCATAGTGCAGTGTTGAACTCAACTCTGAATCCTGCAAAACCATCTCAATCCCTTCAGAATAAAACCAGGCTACTGACTTCACTGCCACTAGTCTTACCCAACAACAAAGAGTGATTATAAATCTTTACCATTAACTTCCCCTCTCCAGATATTTTCTGTCTAGGCTAATACAAAATATAATTAGCTTCATTGCTCTCTTCTCCCATGTATTAACCCTTCTCTATTAGAACCTCAGGCTGATATATTATGCTAATCAACTTACATGTAATTGTTTTCTCAGCCTGGAATCACCAAAGCACACGCTATGAAGAGAATACTAAGATAATTCTTGGTAGATAGATCTCCACCCTGTCTTATGCATGAATTAAATGCTAAGTATCTGCTGAGCATCCAGGACAATCACTGAACTGAGGCATATCTTAAAGAGGCAGATTTCTTCCTTTTATATTTTTTACCTTTTGTGTTCTACTGCCTTTTATTTCTCTAATACAACTTCATGTTCATTTTCGTATTTCACCTTTTTTTGCAAATTCATGAGCAAGTTTGTTTTGCTGTTAGAGTATTCTGCTTTGCTAGTTAATTTCCCTTTATCAGTTGACATTGTTACAGGCATACTTTGATTTTTTAAGTTCTTGTTTCATTAAAAATATAAAGCCTACAATGCCAGCTTCTTTTCCAATTTCTATTTTATTCAAGTAGTGTCAGAAGAAACTACTCTCATACTGAATTTTTTTTCCCCTGTTTCATCCTCTGTACTTATGAGAAATGTGAGAAATTCTGTACATATGAAAATTCAATTTGTTTTTTCCTTTCTTGCAGCCTGTTTTAGTGCCAACTCATACTGTAAATTCTCATAAGGTGTTTGGTTTTCTTTGACTTAGGATTTACCTACTAGATTGTAATGAAGCGCCATTTGACAAGTTCTTCAGGATCATTTTAAGGTGCCATCTACACAGAGTAGTTGACTAAAAGAAATCCAAATCTTGTTTTCTCACAGGCAAATTTTCTATTACGCTCTATAGAAACTATGAATATTGTGGTTGCCATGAAAATCCTGTTGAACTCTATCATAACCTGGTTTTCATTCAGTCTAACAGGAATTTGTCTTTTCTGACTTTAGTTGTCTGCAGTGTAGTCATCCTTATCAGAGCTGGTGATCCGAACATCTATAGTTCATTGGGGAAAACTGCCAAACCTAAGGCCAAGTTCATCTCCCCATGTCATCTGCAATAGCATGCCATGAACTTCTGGTTTGAAGTTATCTTTGTCGTGACTATTCAGGGGATCCCCTAGTCTACATTGTGGATGTCTAAATTGTGTCTACAGAATTTCTTCCTTTCTCGTGTCCGAGGAATTCCACTGTTGTTCTTTTTATCTAGTTGGGCCATGCAGTAGACTGCAGAATCTCATTGTTTTCTTCTCACAGTGTTCAGATTACTGCTAGTGACACATGGCTCCATTTCAGTGGCCTCTGCCCCTCTGAAAGTGAAATAATTCTAGTCTGCTCCGAACTGCTCCCTCCTGCAGAGTCCACACCGACTGACCCTCAGTGTCTCTGGGGGAAGAATGCATGGAAGAAACATGGATAAGGTTTTTTACATCTGCCCTCTCTTCTAGCCTCTCACTGCCTCTACCCATTCTAGGAAGTAATCAAGTCCACAGGAACGGTGGTAGCCTACTGAGGGATATGTAAAACAAGCCATTATACTTTTCTCATTTAAAACTAAGTGGACTTGTTAAACTAATTTCCATCTTGACTTCATTTCAGACAGAAAAGCAAGGATGGGTGAGTTGTTTTAATTAGCAGGCCCACTATGGATGCTGCAGTACCAGGTAACAGATGCACCTTCAGCTGATCAATATGCTGCTCTGTAGTTCTCTTTACAGGAGCATCCCACCTCCAATACAGACTGTCATCTTGAATGAACAGTTCAAATGATTCTCCAGGGACTCTTTTCAGAGGCACAATAGACTAGACAACAGCACAAAACACTGGCTTTTTCAGATGCTATACTCTTGCTTTACATAATGCATTCTATGAGGTGCAATCGTTATCTTCCAGGATCATCTATCTAGGAATATATTTCCATAGCATTGATCTGTGGAGGATATATAGCTAGTGGGTTAATTACACAGTTAGATCATGTACTGATTAAAGTGACTCTGAAGTGTTGACCTACTACTGCAAAACAAACAAAGCAAAACAGAAGGCAGGGATTTAATATCAGACCTGCTGGAAAGCTTCTGACATAACGAAGATCCTAAAGAATGACACCATTTGATATTTTATTATATACTATGGTGGGAAAAGTAAATAGTCAAATGGTCTAGGAAGCCTCTAAGGCTGCAATAAAGGAAAAAATTATTAGTATTTTTATATTTAAGTAGAGGGAAAAACTGAAATCAATTAATAGACCTTACAGCTTTGAAAGCTAAGCATAATGATACACATTTTGAAAAGGAGCTGGTATATACAAGTGTAGAAGAAAGAGACAAAAAAATGCCTACAATGTGCAGGATGATTGCGAATTCTTTGAAGCTTACAATGAATCTTTTATGAAGGAGGAATAAAGCTAGCAACAGACTGCTATCTTATAAACTTTGTTCAAATAGAATAGAGATCCAAAATGAAAAGGCACATATCAGATTCTCCTACAGAAAGGGTTTGGATTTTCAGTACATCATTCTAGAGCAGGGATCACACTCATCTGTAGGGATAGGTGACTGTGCTTGCATTGCCTTTTTTAGATGCAGAAGTTGCAGGTAATATTTATAGTAAAACACTATTTTGTTGGTATTTGAACCAGTCATAGACCTTTATAGCTTGTGTTGACAGTTATTGCCATGTACAAGTACACACTAAATAATTTGTAATTAGTAATTAACCTTTTCTTTCAAATTATGGTACTGCTCTGAAAAAATTATATCTAGAGGGTACAAATAACATTTCAGCCATCAGCTCTGTGTACCACATGCTGGACTGCTTTCTACAGTGACTTTGAGTTCCAGATGCAAAACAAAAACCCTGGATGGAGAAGGAGAATCATGAACATGAGCAGTGTGGCACCTTCTGAGAAAGTGGCAGTGGAGAGTACAGCTTGACAGGTCACATTTAAGAACCAGTTTAATAGCCAGGAACCACAGGATTTTTAATATTATCTAAGCCAGGCAAAACTGCCTCCAGCATCGTCCTGGAATAAACATGAGCTTAATTTTTATTATGCTGCAACCCTTTTTTCCTTCCAGACATTCCTGTTGCAAGCTGGCAAACCTGACCTGCAAAGAAACAGCATTTCTGATCCCGGAGGTGTGCACAGTGCAAGCAGAATTTTTTCCATATTACCCACAAAAGCAAAAATTCTTTTAAAGTTTAGTGTTAAATTTCCCATTGTTGTGTGGGCTGCTTTGAAATTCATGCTATATTAGTTATTGTGAAATCATTAAGACTTTCATTAGTTACAGAATGGTTAAGGGAAAGCAGTAATTATATTAATGGTAAAACAAGAGAAAGAATTTTTTATCAGAACAGGTATTGCAAGCTCCAGCATGTTTTAGGTCTTTGGATAAGAACATATTTTGAACCACCATGTCACCTGCTAGAGACAAGGACTTTAAGGAACTACCATCTTACATATTTCCTTCTATCACATGTAACTACCTGCTCAAAGCAAAACGAAGTTTTAAATTCCTTCTAGTTTTAGATTGCCTGCTTTCTGATCTGGGAATATTTGACTAATATAAGGACAAATTTGAAACATATCGCTTTATGAAATATTTTTTTGATAAGAGTAGAAGATAAAGGCAGAGTCTTCTTAGAAGTGCATGGGAATAGGATAACTGACACAAGTTAGATTATGGGAAATTCTAACCAAATATTAGGAGGTTTGCTTGCTTACTTGCTTTATACTGTAAATGTGGGATGGCCTTGAGTTAATGAGACCTGTTTTGAGCAGGAAATTCAGCTGGATGAACTCTGGATTACTAACCTAAATTATGTTCCTGTAGTTCTACCTCTGATTCAGGAAAAATTCAATCCTATACTTCCATTTGTCTCATAAGATAAAGATCTGTATCTTGAGATAAATATTAGCTGCTAGTCAGGGTGGATTGAAATCAGCGGGAGGATGGGCATATATTTAAGTAGTGTTCTGAACAGGGATAGCTTCCTCCATCAAGGCTCAGATACACAGGAAATTAAACTACATTGTGATAAATTTTGTTGATAAAGAATGAGGAGTCAGCACAAGTTCTGTTTCTCTCTCTTTTTGCACACTTGTACAAAAAAAAGCACAAGTAAAATTCCTTCATGGGGATCATCATGAAGTCTTACAGTTGGAACAGTCCTACAGAAGGCCACTTAAGTATATTGCTTAATATTCCCATATGGCTGCATTTCTTTTTTTCTCTTACTTATTTTTATTTTTAACTTGTTGCTACAGTTCAGATGTAACACCAAAATACCTAATTAACCTTTTGCATAATTAATAATATTCGCTTATGTGACAACATTCTTGATGTCTTTCAGGCTTGCTTTATTTTTTTCCCTTTAAATTATTAAAACTGTTTTTCAGTTTCCTTATTTCTCTGTATTCCATCTCTCTTCTGATGGAGCCAACCCAATAGAAAAATGCTTAATTTCATAAATGTGAAAATTTCTACATTCTAACAGAATAATAGGATTTGTTTTAGAGAAAAAGCACACCAACATATTAGCTTCATCAACATGTTGAAATAGACTTTTTCCAGTTTTCCAGATTCTCTGTGTGTATGTAGAATGAGATAGGCAGTGGTGGAAAGAAATGTAGAGAATCTGGTATAAGAGACAGAAAATTTATATTTTTATATCTCCTTTCCTTTACTATCATGTTTGCTTTGTAATATTTCTGTTACAGATGGCAAATGAACCCAAATATGGAACTGTAATTTATGACAGTAAATATCTGCCTGTGGACCTATTCTAATTTCCATGTGTTCAAATTATATCAAAATTACTACAGAAAAACAAGCATAAGCTTATACTCACAGAGAATCAGCACCAATCTTTCTGTTTACTGTTGCCCTGAAATGGAGAGCAGAAGTGACCAGGGATGAGATGGAAGTATATCCCAGGAGGGGAGGGTCTTCACTTCCCAGGATAAGAAACTCTGAAATGAAACCAGATATGAAAGGGTCTAACATCATCCAGGAGACAGCAGGATTGCTAAGGAACTATGAAATCACATCTTCTACTTCCTAGACCTGGCAGACTCAGCATCAAAGCCACAGCAGCACCAAGGGAGAGGGGTCATGCTCAGATTCCTCTGATTTCCCTGATAAAGTGAGTAGCTAAAGCAGCCCTGCAGGTGGGCCAGTGGGGGAGGCAGGGGATGGAAGTGGGGGGGACTCCACCTTGCTAATATTAGTGTTAAACAAAGCTGAGGATAGTACTGTAGAATTAAATACTTCTCTTTGAAAGGAGTTTGCTCCTGAACTGATTTTCTATATGTTTGCCACTGAGTCCTCAGTAAATTTTCAAATATTTTTAAATGTGAAAATTCCTCAGCAAGTTTGCAAATGACTCCAAGCTGAGACATGCAGTTGACACAACAGAAGAAAGGAAAGTCATCTAGGCATTTTCTGTGGAAATGATAAGTGGAATTTACAGTTGTTTAATGTTTTACACAGTTTTATGAGTTTGTAGCTATTCAGCAGAACAGACTAATAGCAAATTATAATTCTTAATGGCACAATGGAAACTCGCAAATAGTGCTATGGTGTGCCAAAACAGTGTTACTTTTTAGTGCCTCTTTACCTCTGCAGAAATACTATCAATTCTTAGTCAAAACATCAATTATTTAAAGCGGTGGCTGATATTTTTGTGTATTTTCTATATCTTTGCACATAGGATTCAATTTTAAACTGTTAGTCCAAAACACATAGCCACCAGACCTACCTATTTTTTCCCTGTAATTTTGCTGGAATGTATAGACTGCAATGTCTGCCTACTTAGATACCAGAGATTAGATCCTGGCCTGGAGATTCCAGAATCCATGGGGATACTGATAAATTGTTTTATTGTTTCTGGAGGTAGCAAGTAGAGTATTAAATGTCAGGACATTAGTCTGGTTAGTACCAGGGATGGTAGGAAAGGATCATGGAATAAGCTGGCAGCACAAAGCTCAACTTTCAAAAAGATCCAAGCAAGGGATTGTCTGTGTCAGGAAAACACACACATACACGTGTGCACACACACATGCACCATCAGCCAAGGACTTCCACATCCAGCTGGCAGTGCCAGACACCAGTGAGAGGAGCCCCTAGAGATGGGGAGGTGTATCCCTCCAGCAGTTTCTGCTATTGCTCTCCTGTCCACTGGCATGGCTCCAGTCCATGGCATGGCTCACCAGAGTCAGGGAGCTGGCCAGAGTGAGTCTGTACCCAGCACCTGGCCACAGTGAGACCACGTACTGTTGTATCTCAGGTCCCTTCTGTTAAAAGGATCTGAGGAACTAGGATTTCATTTTCCGCTCTTGGTGCTTTTTCTCTAGCCCAGCCACACCAAGTTTCCAAGATTTATTAGATTAGAGGCTAAGACTGCTCTCTCAAGCCATGGTTCTTCCAGTCCTCTGCAGGTACCAAGGCCCCAGAACACTGTGCTGAACAAAGGCCTAATTTCCAGTCCATTTTAGAAATTGTTAATGTTATTTACAGTGTTTCTTCTTCCTTGAAAGAACAACATGCCCTGTTTTATCCATTTTTAGTCTGTCTTCAATCTATGTTGTATTATTTCCATCTTTTAAAATATTTATTTTCTGTCTTTCTTCAAACACAAGCACTCCATGCATAAAGAATAATTTAAAAACTTTCACTTGTAGCTTTTCTATTTTCCATAATAGAAACTGGTTATTGTGATTGTCTGAGCTCTGATGAGCACAGATTGTAATATTACAATCAGCCTCCAAGTAATCTGTAGGGGTTTTTGTAAGATCAATACATAATTTCTAGAGATAATTTAAATAAATTGTATTTGCCTAGCAAGATAAAAAATCAGAGTATGTGAGTAGGGGTTTGTGTGTTTTATTTAAAGCAGTTTGTATCTGTTCCTAAATTTCAGCTTTAATATTCCATTTGATGTTGTAGAACACTTAAGTAGTGTATTTATGTATTTGAAGCCTGTGTTACAATCCAAATTCATCAAAAATGTCGATCACTCGTTGCAACAGTCTGCTCCTTTTTCTTATCAATTTTCTATATTATTAGGTTGTAGATGCAATCACAGTGCTGCTGAAAGCGTGTATGTGATCTGCCTTCCTATCCCACAGACCTGGCAGTTTCATGGGCACTGATAAAAAGCAGATGTAAAATTTGCCTCTGATCTGTTGGCAAATCTGCCCTGGCAAGCACTGACAGTCCTGGCACTGTCTGACATTCTCGTGCAGGAAGAAATAACAGCTGCTTATCAATGATGTATTAGAGATGGGCACAACCCAACTCGTGCACACATTCACATGAGAAAGGAGATCATGGCAAAGGGATCTCTTGCCTCCTACTACGTATCTGGCCTACATCTGTACCTTCTGTGGTAAGTGCTTGTTTTCAGACTCAAGGTCATAGAGCTGAGTGCCCAGAATCAGCTACAACCATACTGTCAGTGGAGACAAAACTTGAATATGAGCTGTCCTGGTTTTCCTAACCTGGAGAGTCAGCTGGCTCCCTCAAAGCTGGAACTGAGCTGCCAGCCAGCAGGTTGGTGGTGTGAGGGATCAGCTGGGCTCAGGTAAAATGGCGATATCATCTGCGTGGTTTTGTTATCTCTGTCCCCTTTGGTGTATGACTATTTTACTGATTTCTAGATTCTGTAAATTTAACAGCTGGATTTCATACCAGATGTCATTCCTGTTTATGCCTTTGCAACTTGGAAGATGAGAAACAAAAAGCCATTATGGAGCTAAAGCTTCCATAAACAAATACTGCAAACACAGACCAAACTGCTGTCAAAGGGGGGGTTTGAAATTCAAGACTGTGTCTGCTAAATACTTGCTAATTCAGTAGTGGAAAATTAAAACCCTGGCCAGGTGTGTGAAAAGGATACAATTCTTAATTCCCACTTGTCAGATTTGAAGAAATGCTAATTTATTTGGGGTAAATATAGTCAGAGTAGCTCCATTTTTCTTAAATAGGTGACAAGCTAACATCTTTGTCTCATCCTTCCCTTATCAACGCCAAGATATGGAAATTCAGACTATTGGCTACAGTGGTTAGGGGACTGTACACAAACAGGTGTGAGGAAAATAAAAGAAAGGAGCACCATGTTTTGAAGGGATGTCTGCATGGAGGGGCACCAGAGGACCTGGCAGGGCATGAGGCTGTGGGGGGATGAACATTGCACAGTGCACTGCGGGGTGTACACAGGTACAGTCAGATATCCTCAGGCAGGGTGCCCCAGCCTGCCTCCATGGATGCAGGGAGGGTGAGGTCAAAGATCAGGTCTTCCACTTGGTTTTCCAGCTAGATCACAGGGATGCATCCAAACATCAGTGCTCTATTAAAAGACCTGAAATATTTTGCTACTCTTGTTCTAAACTGAATATTTAGTGTTATTTTCCATGTATAAAGTGCAAGAGTGAGAGACTCCATATAATAAGTAATGGAATACTTCAAGTACTACTAAAATTACATGTCTTATAAATATCAGTGTTACACTCATCAGTTTCATTGGCCCTTGATCTCACCCTGCAAACTTGAAGAGAATAAATTAGTTCACGCAGAACTCTAGATAAAAAAGTAGCACAATTAATTACTCCTCTGACGATCTTTCTCAGATGAAACTGGAGAAGCTTTTGGTTGTAAGATTTTGAGATTCATCTCAGCATTTCTGTGGTGTCTTGTTTAGACTGTAATGGTAATCCAGTAGCACGCTAGACATTTTCCAAGCAGAAGCCCATAATCCATGGACATTTTAGTCATAATATATTGTTTTAAAATCTTTCTGTTACAAACAAATTTGCAGTTAGCCAGAGAGTTAGGTTCTGTTTGTTTCTTGAGTGTGTATATTTGTTCAATATTTGAGGCACTGCCATAGAGCACAAGTAGAACACTCAGTGCCACTGTCACGGTAGAGGTGTGCATCTCTCCAGAACAGGGAGATCAAAGGACATCATCTTGAAGAACCCTCCTGAAAGAGTCTTAACTTAGCAGAGACACAGAGGTGCCAAAAGTGCTGAGAGCTTGCTAGGGGAAAAGGATTTCCAGTATTTGCTTGTAAATTCAGTCAGAATTACAGTCAGAAAATAGCTTTCAAGTTTGTAGAAGCTTGTTTATACTTATTAATGACTCTGTGTTTGTGTGTGGGTGTGTGTGTGAGAGAGAGTGTGTATGAGAGAGCTAACAAGCATTAAAGCAGTGAAGGGAACCATTTGTGATTAGGAAAAAAAGATTTCTGGTGAGAAATTCTATGCTCTGCTGCACATTTCAGGTATGCCAGAGATTAAAAAAGGTCATTGCCAAGAGCAGTTCGCTCTGTTGCAGACACACAGTAAATGTGTGAAGTGGCCCTGAGGGCAAAGCTGATAAGACTTAGTACAAACACGTTTGATCTGCAGGGTTTTCTTTCTTTATTTTTCTTTTTTGTTCAGTCCTGTAATAAAGCTGTGAGTCACAGCCATTTGCAGGCAAAACTGTATTTTTAAAGCAGAAAATATGAGATCTTAGAAATGGGGATAAGACCAATGGAGGAAAGTTGCTAAAGGAAATGGGTCTGTCAGCTGACTCAGGGGGAAATCGTACAATAAGAGTTGAAGCTGAGCATTTCTACTTCTCAGGGAAAGGCAAGGGCCAAGTTTTGAACATCTGCAGGCAAAGCTTTATCCTTAATCTTTCTGTTCAGTGTTAGCAGGATCACAGAAAACATTAGCAGCATTAATAAACAGGATATACAACATAAAAGTGCTACAGTTTGATCACCATTTTAAACTTCCTTTAACCCCAGGCTCACTGAACATTTCTTAGTTTGTCTTGCTAGTTTACACAGAGGGTCAAACAATGTTTCTGTGGCTCTGAGCACCAAATCTGCATTTCAAACATGAAAAGCCGCACTTGTAAGGAAAAACATAGCCAGACTTTCTAGCTGAATGAGATATAGACGTTGTGACATGCTATGTCATATCCCTGTACCATCCAAAAGATTGACCCTCATTACAGTTTCACTCTCAGTATGAACATTTAATTTATTTTGTTTCATTTTTGGGGATTTTGCTTTGTTTTGGTTTTTTAATCAATAATACTTCTCCAATGTCCTGAGATTGCCAGGTGGTCCCTTTATCTTTTTCCAGGGATTTTTGATATTCTTTTCCATGTAATTTAGTTACAGTTACCTAGGGGGAAAAACTGACCTCACTAAAGGTCACGGTGATTCAGCTGTCCCCGTTCCAACCATATTTTCAGCAAATAAAGTATAAGGTTTTTCTGGTTTGTCTTCTGGATTATTTCCATTCAATAAATTTAATGCATCAAAATCTTTAGAGAAGGTCAAATGGTCTGATAGGCAGGAAGGTGATACTGGCTCATTTAATGCAATTTTCCTGTTACTGGGTTAATTTCTCTTGACCAGCTGTCTGAGTGATTCTATGTAGTTTCTGACTAGCTCTTCTGTGTCTCCCAAAGCTACTCCAGAAGCTGTCTAAGCAGTGGACTATTACGTAGTTTCTTTCTTCCTGGGCTGCGCAGTTAATGCAACATTATCCTGATTGATAACATCTCTGTCACCTCTATAGAACTGGCTGAAATTTATTGCAGATGCTGAGTTACACAGACAAGCTTCTTGGTTATCACTGTTTTAAGCATCAGCAGTTTCAGTTTATTACAGAAGCACTGCTTTTACTGAGATAAACGTGCTTGCACAGCTACTCTGACCAGTAAATGCTGAGGATATGGCTAAAGCTCCTGGGAGTCATATTCTTAAACCCAAATTTGAGTAAACACCTCACAGGCATGAAGGAAGCTTTCATGTCTTATCTAGGTAACCTTCTAGCCCTCAGGTTCTGAAATTTCCAACTTCTTAAAGTGTGTTCTGCGTGTCTCCTATGTTAGTTTTCAGACAGTAAAATGTTGTGGTTATTTAAACAAGAGCTAGGTTAAGACCTCAAAGGAGAATTGCATGTACGAGTGCAGCTCTTGTCAATGGAATTGTTGTGTACGTATCTCTGTATGCAACACTTAATAAGCATTTTAACAAACAATTCTCACACAATAGATTACATTCAATCATATATTCGAAGGCAAGTGTAATTCTGCCATGATGATTTCGAAAAATGAATGCTTTTAAGCACTCAAACACATGCTCATAGCATTTTGCTTTTATCCATTTTACACCTGGTTATGGCATATATGCTATCATACTTCACAGAAGCTTTTCTATTAATGTGCATTTGATGAAGGTTTACTGCTGCCCACAGCAGTGTTTGAGGCTTTGAATTTTAGTTCCCATTATTTCTGGTAAGTCTTTGAAACAATTTTATACTATTGGGGAAGGCCTAGATCTGCAGACCTTGAGAGGAAGCACGGAGAAACCTTAGGTGATGATACAAACCTGCTAGGGTGAATCAAATCCTAGACTGTTTTTTTCTAGAGGACTTTTAAAAGTAGCTTACAACAAGCCACTGTCAGGCAGTGTCTAGTTTTAAATATGTCCAAGAAAGGATCTTGGATAATCTTCTGGGAAGGGGGATCTATAGATTAGATACAGAACTGTCTTCTAGAAACAGCAGTTGGAATTTTAATTCCTTACAATCTGGAATACACCCCACCTAGAGCAGAGGTTTGCTTTCTTAAACATTTGCATCTGAAAGGAAAGACTTTGATTAAAGATATTAAGCAAAATTATCCAATTTTCACTAAAAACAAGTTGTAATAGACCTGGCACATATGAATAGACAGGTGTTGAGAGATAAATAGCAAAATATCTTCCTATGATCTCCTACTCACCCACACTTGACAAAAATCAGACCTAATATGAGGGAAAAATAGAGAAAGATTGATGTGCACTTACAGAAGACTGACTTATCCATATCCAAATACCATCTGGAGCCAGGAGTTATGAGGAATATGCCCAAGCCTACTCTTGACATAATAAAAGAAAGTGGGAGAGGATGTGAGGTGGAGAGAAGAAAGGAACAGTAAGTCTGCTCTGATGGCACCAGGCAGGGGCAGGGTTAATATCAGCATTTTCTAGTGAGTTACTGCAACCTTAACATGGGGTTATTTGTGTAAAGAAAGTCACAGTACTAACAAAGGTGGTGCTCACAGAACAAATAGTAATACAGAGACAGGGGAGTAGACATATATGCATATTTATTGCTGATTTGCATTAGTAGCCGATGGTTTCACACCTTGATTTTCAGTGTAGAAAATAGTGTTATTATTCTGAGGAAAGTTTAGAATTAAGAAATGGTTTATGAGATTTGTTTTGGCACATTTTGTTACTCTGATGTGGTTTGACATTACTACTAGAAAGCAGCACTTTTAACCAGTTGGTTTTTGATCTCAGTGTTTTGAAAGAGTTATTAAGCTCACATAATTATTTTTTCCAAGCAAGCTAAGGTGAAAAGTAAGTATCTGCAGCTGAAAACAGTCACTTTTTATTTCAATAAAACTTTTTACTGTGTGCTTACTTAACTTAAGCATTTGCAATTCTTTCACGGTTCTCTGAGAGCCTGATTGATTGTGACGTGGCTCCTGGATCAATACCTCTGTAGCATACCAAAGAGTTGCCAGAGAGGGCCGTACAGCTGCTTTAGAGAAAGCAATCTGTCACTTCTCTCTGTCATGCAGATATGCTAATTCAGCTGTTTTTCTGGATGCAAAGCATTTTCTCCAAGAGTGATATCTGTGCGTATGCAAAGTGCTTTCATTGACTTATTTTTTCTGAATACCTGAGTACTTGCTGGATGAAGCGCATTCAATACCAAAATGGGAACCACAAGTAGTGTATTTTAATATAGTCTCCAGCTGATATAAAAATTTCTCCAGATTCAGGATACAAGATTACATCTTTGCTTGCACCTCAGCCGCAGAATATTTATTTCAGTTACTTCTAATCAAGGTATTAACCATTGCTTGAAGAAGCAGCCTTGCGGAGCCACTCCTTGTGGTTTCTTGCTTCCTGCAAGAGAGGGTTGTGTCTTGATATCTCATGATAAAACATGCTTTTAAAAGTTTCAGTAAATAATAAGGAGAGAGCTGAAGTTTTCCTTATCACCTGTGGAATCCATTAGTCCTTTAGAAGCTTTACAAGGCATTGTAAGAAGGGCCAGTAAGCAGAGAAAAAGTCTGAAGTCATCTTCTTCACAGAGTAACTTACACATCATGTTCTAGTTCCATTTCTCTCAAGGCTTGATC
Source organism: Monarcha castaneiventris obscurior (assembly GCA_026261815.1). Classification (NCBI taxonomy): domain Eukaryota; kingdom Metazoa; phylum Chordata; class Aves; order Passeriformes; family Monarchidae; genus Monarcha; species Monarcha castaneiventris. The sequence continues at coordinate 6,967,455 of JAMPIT010000379.1, read as the reverse complement.
TTTCATATCCACCAGAACTGTCTCATAATCAAACCCAAGAAGGAGCAAATTATGCAAATATTAGATTTTATCTGTATTGTGCAGGGTGGAATGTGCCTCCCGCTAATCCTAAAGAAAACAGGAAGATTTATTAAAGGTCAGCACCACACGCAAGTTAAAAAATGTTTTCTGTGGACTAGCTTTTCAATGGGACTTCACAACAGAAGGTAAAGCCGAACAGGGCAGATGTATTGCAACAGCAGCCATGCCTATCAATATTTAATCAGTTTTTAACTACAATGCGGTGCAAGGTTGTTATGTTACCAGCATTTTTAAAGCATTTCTATTTTGGGCCACTGTGTATACTGAAATGGAAATCTGAAACACATTTTTAAATAAAAAGATATAAGGGCATGGCAATTTTTTTTCTATCCATTGTTTTGCTGTGGTAAAGCAAAAAACTAAAAGTACTAATTTCAAATTCTGATGGACAAAAATTTCTCTTTTGCAGTGACGCCTACATATTATAATAATGTGTATTCAAGACAAAAATCTTTATTTGGCTCATTCAGAATTATTAGAGAACCAAGTTATCACCCATTTTTCTGCAGGTCACAGTTTCAGAGAAAAGCTTCTAGTTATCTAAGGGCTAAAAAGTGTTTAAATTAGATATTAAAAATTCCTACATAGAACTGGAACATAAAATCTCTTTATGAAAGTAATACTGTTAGCATAAATCAAATTCCAAGTTCAGAGACACAGGAATAAAGACATTCTTAGAGCGCCCACACACAATATTTAAGTTAACAGATTGAAATGTGTTTGGTTACAGCAACAGTAAATTCAAATCATTCCTGTAGCAGCATCAACAACAGCAGCAGCAGATGCTTTAAATCAGAGGGGAAGCAAATACTCTCAAATGATGTTCAAATAGTGAATACAAGATCAAGGTAATTCTCAGGAATATGCCAACCTGTTTGAGCACCTGCATAAACATGTGTAAGGTTCAATTCAATTATAGTTTATTATAGTTTCTTTTAGAATCGGGGGCAAGGTTTTTGTGCTTGTATTCCTAATAGCACTTAATAGTGATGCAAAATAACTTGAAATTTAGATTACTTAGAAAAACTCCATTCCAGTAACTGCTTCAAAAATGTACCCTACAAAATAAACACATAAAAACCCAGCAATTTATAAAGTTTTAATAAGATTTATAAGAGCACTTGCATCTTATTGTATCTATATCATTAGTTCTACTGTTCAAACAGAAGGCAAAGTTAGTGCTTAAAATTAGAATATAAAGCTTGGTAATAAAGAAAGCTTGGTCCAGTATTTTTATTTCTTCAATAACTCCTCAAAAAGTAGTCTTTCACCAGTGCAGGTCAACATTGTCAAAGCTAAATTTAGGCCCTTGGAGTTTGATCATGAAATGATTGTTTAGAGCTGACTTTGTTACTGAATTATTCCCTTTTTTTCTCTCAGTAAATATTTTATTTTGAGAACACTCTATTTTTTGACAGTATTTATCTTTCTAGCTCTCATAAGGGAAAAAAATGTAGTATCTTCCCTGCTTTGGGTGATGACAGATTCAAGAAGATTGCTGCTGCCAAGGATAGTTCTGGAATACAAAGCAAATAATAATTAAGATTGGTTTCTTTATAAACAAACACTACAAGGGAACATTAGCATGTGAAAATATGTACAAAGCAGAAACCACTTTAACTAACTGTATCCTACATCCCATTGACCCAACTGAAAACGCATCAGATGCCTGTCTATGCCTGCTCTTAAAGATTTCGTTTTGGAGCACTCGGGACTTACTAACAAGAAAGTTCTGACTAAACTTAAATTCCTTGACATTATGCAGACTGAGCACAGTTTTGCCTATGGGGTGTGCAACTCCTAATGGGGTCAGCCAAAAATCTGTAGTCTCACTATGGATCAAGGCTGAATGTTAAAGTGTCTGGTGGTAAATTGTGTCTTTTTCTGCACAGATGAAAAAAGCAGAAAAGCACAGGAGCTCTTCCTAGGTAGCACCTAGGCAGAACAGGTGAGTGCAGTCTCTACAGTAAAAAGCCAAAAGAATTTCAAATTTCTGAGCATTTAAAGTATATGCCTCTAAAGGGTAGGGAGTAACCACAGATCCCTCTGACAGACCAGCTTTATAATGTTACAGTTTCCTGTAAGTCTGGCAATTGCTGGGAGGGGGTGTAGCAGTCATCACCCTGAGTTGGACAGCAGCGTCTGTCATCTCACAGCCAAATGAAAGATGAGGGATTTGAACTCTTCCTGCTCTATGCCCTGGCCCTCATGAGTCTCACAACAGTCCTGTCTGCCTGTGAAAAGAGAGACACAGGCAGATAATGAGAGAGATAAGTGTCCATTTTCCACCTTAAGGTCTAGGGGTTTTAGCTTCCATTATACAAAACTACATGGATGGGCTAAAATAAATTTAAGGTAAATTCAGTTCCTAATAGCTGATACTCCAGTGCTCCCAAAGCTCATTTAAAGAGCTAAGCTTTTCTTCCCTACAGTTCATTGTAATGCCTGAGCACTCAGCAGAAACAATTTCTCATTCATTTATAGAAGGAGATGTTATTGACACTACTTTTATTTAATCTTCAATAGTACTTTAATTGTGCTTTTCAATTGCAAAGGTAGACTGTAAGAGAGAAGGAGCAAAACACTAGAAAATCTTCAGGAGACCTCTAATTTGGCAAATCATTGACCAGCACATATTTTAAGATGTGTGGTTTTAAGTATTCAGGACTGGAAATGTGGACCTATGATTTATGGCTCTCTCAGAAGAGGTATATCTGAAATTAGGGTAAATAATGTCCTGGGAAAAAAGTGAAATACTTTGTGGCTGGACCTAAATTCAGCCAAAGCCTTGAGAGGAATGTGTCTGCTATTTTTCTTAAGGAGAATATGTCAAAAGGAACACAAGATAGAAAAGCTTTCTAAGCACAGCAAGTTTCTCATCAATTGGCAGGTCAAAATAAAATGCTTTCCGAACACATACATCCCTCACAGCCAGTGTGACCTTGCAGGTTGCTCCAAACTTAATCTCTGTCCAGCAACTTCCAGTGGCATTTGGGGTTGCAGGAAATAATGTCCCCACATGGTCCATAGGAAGCATCTGCCTTTTCTATGCCTTGGAATCGTGACTCTGAGTGTTCTGCACTCCCAGCAAGTTTTCCTCTCTTGCTTCTTCCCACCCTAGATGTTCACACATACACACTCTGGCACACACTTTCCCATGGCTAATTCATTCACCTGTGGAGGAATTATTCTGTATATAAACCCAATAATAGTGATTGCTTCATCTGGAGAGAAGATTCCTAATAATGGCTCCTGATCATTACTCATACAACTGGCTAGACTAATAAAGACATGCATAGGCATCACAGTATATTTAAATTGCCTTTAATTCAGTAATTTCATAGCTCAGTAATGATGCCACTGAGTTAAAATAAGCCAACAGTTCTATTTAATCCTCTCAAGTATTTACTTGCATGTGCCAGTGAGATGTTTCTGTTCAGAAAGCCTTATGAATATTACACAGTGATTGTGCACATACAGGGGATGACAGAGTAAAATTCTATCTTAATTAAGTGATGATTGTTGTCTCAGAAGTTTCTGAAGGCAAAAAATAGTAACAAGCATGCACGGCTGATAACAAATAGTTTAAATACTTGCTGGTAGTTTTAATTTAAGGGTTCACTGAGGGGAGGAGGGATTTTAAAGCTGCTACTATGAAACAGCCCCAAATGCTTCAAAGGAGATGGCCTTCACAACTTACAAGAGTCAGTTAACTTTACATATTTCTAATATATGTGTCTGTAATTTTAGGTTCTGCATGAATTACAAAGCTTTGGATGGATCTGAGAATGTGATCTTCTGTTTTTTTTTTTTTTTTAATTCCCATGCAGTGCTCTACAAGCAATTTTTTATTAATACTCTAATAAATGTTGTGATATCAAAGCCTGTGGAAAATCAACTTCTTTCAGTTCATTTATGAATAATAATTACTTTTAGCTTCAGCTGATTGTAGCAGCCTCTGAAAAAGAATAGATGGTGGAGACTTTCAGATTTAGAGATTTCATTCAGGGCTGGACTAGAAGTCTGAAGCAAAATTTAAATGATAGTTGGATTTGTTTTTAAAATATGCTTCATTATCTCTAATGTGGGTACCCACAGTTTCTTACCTGCAATGGCAAATTGTGGCAAGAAAAAAAGCAGTCATTTAATTAAAAACTTAGTTTGAAGCTAGCTTAAAATAAATTAGTTTTTTCTTTTTCTATCAGTAAAGATTCTAATTCCAATTAACTTTAGAAAGAAAACCCAACACAATAGCAACTTATGAATAAATCATAAGGTCTGGTCCTTCATGTCTTGTTCTGGTAAAATTGTCAGGAGTAGTTGTGTGAGTCCTAATAATTTGTGGGTGTGGGCTTCCTTATATAGAGGGGGAAAAAAAATCAAAACTTACTTCTGAGAGCAGAAGTGCATCATACTATTTTTTAGAAAAAAACCCACCATTTTATCAGTCTTCAGATTTTCAAATTTCCATAAAATGATGAGCTATTTCTGGCTTCACATCCTGAACACAAGAAAGCCACTGACCAATGATGGACCCATTTGCTTTCTTCTTAAGCTAGATTTTTTTGAAGTGGTAAGAGGAAGAGGCGCTTCAGAAGGGCATCTGTTTCTCATTAGGAACAACACAAAACCTTTGGAAGAGTTTCCAAAAATAGAAAATTTTAAAAAGGGAAAGAAAGAAGGCTGAAACAAAGTTAACTTCTCCTATTGAAGTGATTACAATTTTTTTAATCATTTGAGTAGTCAATTGAAAGGGAAATGGGAGAAAGGATGAAAGAGAAGTTGTCAGTCAAGTTATGCTTGTCTAGTCTAAAGTACCCTTTTTTTTCAGAACAAGATGAGCTAAGTAATGATAGAAAGTGTTAAGATTAGAGCTAAGAATCCTAACCAGTGAAAACTTGAGGAGAGTGAATTTTCACTAAAAGAAAAAGAAAAAAATTGTTTTACCCAAAATTTTACTAAGATAAACATTTTAGCATCTTTTGGACATACAGGGATAGCATGAATTCCATGTTATTTCATGTTGTTTTTTACATGTGAGCTCTCATACAATTTTCAAGGAGTCCTAAAAAATCTAGTTTAAAAAAATACCTCGACTATCAATTATAGAAAAGATCAGTTTTACAGCAGCCATCATAACCTGAGCTTAACCAGAATTATTCTTAGCATCTGCAGACAGTTTAAAAATACTCTGATCCCAAGTATTTGGCATCAGGTCTAAAGCATGTTTAATCCTCTTCAGTCTCTTCACAGATGAGAGCAAAGGCTGAGAATGTTTCTTTCCACAGAGACAGCACAGGTCTACACATTTTCAGAGGTTTTGGGGTACAGCTTCACTCTCTTTTTCAGAGGCAAAAGTAGCTTCAGATTTAAAGCGAGTTATTATGGACTAGTATCGGTCAAATTCATAATCACTGGAGGTTTAGTCAAGTCAAAACAGAATTTTTCAGGTAAATGATAATTTTGAGATAGCCAAGAATTTAATCTCAGAATGCATGATAGAACTACACATTCTGAAAATTACAGTATTCTAGTAAAATTCTACCATAATCAAAACAACTATAAATATTTTGAATTAAACAATACAACTTTTTACTGCCTAAAGAAATGGAACCAGGAGGCAACAACAGTAGTCTAGCCTACATAAGTTAATGTGATTTGTACTTTGGATCTGGTTCAGACATGGTCCATGCCTACAGTAATACCAAGCCACATCGTGGAAACCAGATGTTCTACTTCTGCCACGTTTGTAACACTTTAATCCTTGAGTAAATGCTGATGCAGCCCTGAGGAGCTGCTTCACAGTTTAAGAGAAGTTGATATGCTTTCACATTCACTGAGTCTAAACAATTTTTGTTTTCTCGTCTTAAAAAGAAACCTATGCAAATAACAATCAATGTTACTGTCCACAGTTAATCCCTTTTTCCTGGAGACAGCTGGTTTACATAAACCAGAAATGTGGAAGTTGGTTGTCTCCTTGGTTTCCTCCCTGTCAGGGCTGTTTCCCTCACTTTATTCCCAATGCCACCTCTAATTATTTTATAGGCAAGCAAGCCATTAATTTCCAGCAGCAACCTGTGAATTAGTAAAAAGGTTTGTATTTCTTTTGTCTCATTAAATAAATTATTTCCTTTTGTTGCACATTTTAATTGAACTAACTTCTCTTCTTTTCCTGCTCCTGAAATCTTCTGAATACATCAATATTGCTGGGTTTTTTTTACTAATTTACCATTTATTGAAATAGGAACTGTTATGCCATATTTATTTGTCTTTTTCAATTATTAGCCTTTCTACCTGTCAAGTCTTTCAAGAGACACTGTCCTTTTAGCTCTTTTTTCTTAGTCAAACTTGTAGAAATATATCTAAAAAAAAATTAAAATAACGATTTTACTGCAAGTGTATGCAGAATATTTATCATTACTTTTAAAACATGATCTCTCTGAATACTCAAACTATACCCATGGGACTGAAGTTGAAAGTGAGTTCAAAGCATAGAAATAAGGTTTCCTCTTATTTTACAGTTGTGGTGTAGCTGGGTTCTGGTGCAATGAGTTTTATGTGTACTGGGGTGCTCACATAACATCGTGGTCAGCTGACTTGTAAGAACAGAACCAAATGGTAATTTGAGGAGTCTCTCTGGATTCAGCTGAATGCTGCACTGTGAGGATCCTTGCGATTGAACTGCCTATCACCACTGGACAGACATCAGTCATTCTGCTTTAGAGAGTTGGTTCTCCATGCAAGTGTTACCCTATAGCAAGATACCAATAATTTTTTTTTCCTTTTAAAAATCACTTTGTCCAAATATCTGTGCCACAAGGTCAGGTTTGGATGACACTGCAGTATAGCAATAAATAAAATTGCATTTCCTACTTTTCCCAGGCATTTTTTCAGTTCTATTGCCTTCTAAAGGCAGATTTCTCTGCCAGGAGGCAGGTTTCTCCCTTTTTCCACTGAATTTTTTAATTCCTCTTGCAGATGAGGTTTCATGGAAGATAATATTTGCAGGCTTCAGCAGAACATGCATGGGGTATGGAAATAGTTCTGCAGCAACTATATTGATTCTTAACTGTTTTATGATAGATTTTTCCTTCAGAAGGTTTTATCATTAGGTTCCTAAGATTGGACACAGTTGATTCTCACAAAACAGCATGAGCTGATCCTCATGAGCAGTAGCAACACAGAGTGAACTCTTGGTTTCAGTGTGTCAAGACAGTGCAGAATTGCTTCAAAAGCAGTTGCTCCAGACATTTGCCCTGCAGAACAGCAAAATCTTCCCTTACAAACATAACTAAGAGATGAACCGCATAAACAGGCATGGATTTGTAACAATGATTAGCTTTCTCCCTTGGATACGTGAAGTGTTTGCTCCTATGTCATGTCTTAATGTCCCCACCGCACAATTCCCTTTCTTTCTTGAGGTCAGGCTGGACCATCACCTCTTTAGAAACTTAATATGAACACTGCTCTTTACTAAGCGTTTTCAACCTTTCTCTGAGGCTTCCAAGATACTCTGAGGCTCTTGTTTCCCAAGTTTCAACACTAGCAGCCCTAAGTACTTCTTAAATTCAAGTGCTGGACCAAGTGGTAACCTGCCTGTTTCAGGTCTCCTTAGGTAAGCTGCTTCACTGGTTTTCCTTTGTTCCATGACTAGTGAGACTTACATTTTCTCTGGTAAATAACATTCATGGCAAGAAATCTGCTTACTCCTCTTTCAGCTCCTAATTAGGAAGGGGGAAATGCTTCCAGGAAAAAATGAAGGAAAGAAGATGAATAGAAAGAAGATGAAGAGCCTTCACATATATATGCTTAGTGTTCAGGGCTTCCTTATCCTTGGGAAAAAGTATCAAATGACTTCTCAGAGGATTTGATTCACTGTTGATCCAAGTTCTCTTGACGACATGTCCCAATTTTAACCAAAAGATGGACATTTTCTCTCTGAGTATTACCAAATATTGTCCCGTTTACTTTTCTTATTTAATGAGGGTGCACAGGTATGTAATGTATTTTCAAGACTATTCTCCTTTTTGGGTAGCTGTGAAGTCCACATCTATTTCAGTTTTCTGAAAAAGCTGCCTATGATTTTCTAATTTTTTGTGACAACTGCTTCTTGCAAATACCAAATGAATAGAGATTGCTTAATCCTTCTCCATTTGTTTTGATACACTGCCATGGCATTTTAGTTTACTTGAAGCTAACTTGAAGTTAGTTCCACTAACTGCTTAGTTTCTCGTGCTGTCATCTGGTATTCACTCACAACCACTCAGGTCCAGAGAAGTCTGTTGCATTTAATGTCCCTTAAAAAATGCCTTCTTTGTTTAACATGAAGCTATAGCCTGACACACCACCACTGATGCAAGTCTGGTAAAAACACATTTCCCTAAAAATGCTTTTTGTTAAAAAAGATTCATTTCCAAATTATTTTTATCACCACCACCAGTTCTCTCCACTAAACTTTGCAGGAGAGACCTATGTCTCACTCAGCACAACTCTGAGCAAAACCTTGTGGAACCAACATTAAGGGTGACACTTTCCGTGCCTTAATTAGACCTCCCCAGATGGGGGAGATTTTTTAGAGTCTTTGCCAGGAGTCCAAGAGACGAACGGGACTTTCAGCATTCTCTGCTTTCAGATAGCTGTTCATTAAGTCTTGTCAGAGAAATAGAGTCACTAATGTGACCCAGACACAGCACAAAGCAGAGAATGCAGGAGAAAGTCAACTTATCAAGATTACACAGTCTTTTTAAAGGTAAATCACCCAATGAAAACTTAAAATGAAAGATATTTTCACGTTTCCACCAATGTTCAATAAATCACTTTTTCACATAGACAGGAGCTGTGTAATTCTTTATCCAATCACCTTAAACTACTTCTACTGCAGAATATGGAGTAATAGAAGAAGAAGAAGAAGGTCTGGAGAACAGCAATAATCCTCCATTTTGAAGTTTTTTACTTTTTATCTATTTACTATATTAATAAACCCAAAAACTCTAAATTTTTCACCCTGTGACAATTCTATCACCTAGTTCACACCAGTGTAGATTCTAGTTCTTCCCAGAGAACAGGCAATTTTCTCCATGGACGAAGGTCAAAAATGGTGTTGTCCAGGGGGGTAGAACCCTTCAAAACAGGCAGAGAAATATTCTCTGCACTCTGGATTCCCACAAAGGGTATCACATTCCCTCTGCTTATGTACAAATACAATGGAAGTAAACCCCATGGAACCACTTCTAGACAGTTCTACAATGCTGTTGTGATAGAAGAAGGTGTTTAAGCTAACTGCTTAGAAGCAGCTGAAGTTGGAAGTGGGATATAAGCTTGAAATAAAATGGGCATTTTGTCTCCTTTTTGAGAATTCTTCTGATTGCTTTGTTGCTGTTGTGCACAGGTAGTCTCTTCCTACTCAGACCTTGCGCACTTAGCTCACTGCCTTCAATCACAAAACTGGTCTCTCTAGGTTCCCTATACAAACAACAGTTATAGACAGGGCATCTACACCTATTCCAGTCAATGTTTGGCAAAAGGTAATTTTTTTAATAAACTTCTCGAGTCTAAGTTTTAAAGTATCTTTTCCTATGTGGATTACTATTAGTAAAGTGATGGAGAAATTATGATACAAACAAAACATCCCTCTGTGTTGAAAGAGGTTTCAGCAGCCCTGTTGCACCTGATTTGGAATTTTCAAAAATGAAGAAATGTGAGATCCACTTCATGATGGTGTGTGAGCTGAACTGACTTTTGCGAAAAAGGAGAGCATTTTGCATTTCTTGTACTAATAATTCATGACTACAGCTTTCTCCTTCAGATGTGCCTCGAATAATCTAATGTTTTGCTCTTCACATTTTTCAAAAATGTGATTTTTTTATCATTGTTTGGCTTTCATTTTACACCTTAATAAGTGACTTTTACAAAATTGTCTATTGCATTCTTAAAGACAACTCAGACATTGAATGTTAATTCTGTGGAACTATGTGTGGTTACTATGCTGAAAAAGTCTGGGGTAAAATTATCTCCCATCAAAGGAAGAGGATTTTGCTGTCTCAAAAGTCATTTGATTTGCATAAAGAGTTCTCACCTAAACTCTGAGGAAAACTCAGAATTAGTTCTCACCTAAACTGTGTTCGTGGGCTCTTGGTAGAGATTCCAGTGAGACCAGATTTCACTCCCATCTCTTCACATACCTTAAAAAAGTGGTAGATGCAAAAATTAACTGCCATAAATCCTGATACAAAGTTGGCATAAAGACCCCAGGGAAAAAAAAAAACAAAGAAGTTCTAGAAAAATAGTGAAATAATGCCTCAGACCAGAACCATGGACATCAGGTACATTGCTTATTCAGCCACGATTCCTCTGTCATGGACCATGAATGGGTTCAATGCTCCCTCAGGCTGGAATTCAGAAGTTTGACACGCAAACTGCACTCATTTAAAAGAACGAGCCCATATATAATTAGGAAATATGGACGAAGTTAGGTATTTTGTGTATATATTTTCATCTGTTAAAGGGCAATTAGAAATATAATTGGTTCATGTTATCATTTTTATAAACCATATACTGAGCGGAAACTTGAGTAAATAGAATACCTATCATCTCATCTGGGAAAATTTAGATGGCTGTCTGAAAATTACTTTATTCAGCTCATCAAGACAAGTGAGGGCATGACATTACTAGAAGTGACATCTTCTGCAAATGTTATAAAACATTTTTTGGCTTTAAAAGGCTATGTGGCCTTTTCCACTGGAACAATACAGAAATAAGCTATTAAAATCATTCAAATTATTTTTTTTCCTCCAGACATTTCACAAACGTACTTCCTTCTTAGTATCTTTGCTGTCTGACTCGTAGCCTTAAGGAATAGACAATTGCATTTTGCATAGCTCTGAGCATGTTATTGGTACCTAGTGTATAGTTAAAAAATGTGAATGAGTGGCCATAATCAGCTGTTGATAAAACACTTTTTGTCTGTCCATTTACTAAAATCTTATTTGGACACCAATATCCCACATATCTACTTTTCTCCCCTCTGGTCTATGCTGAAGAAGTAATTTGTAATTCCACTGCATAGGAAAATAGAAAACAACATCATTTTTTCTAGGGAAAAATGTGCTTTAGAATCCTCTTAGGGTGGATGATGGCTTGGCAATGGGAAGTTATTTAAATTAGCTGCTGTTCTCACTTCCATTTATAACACCTGCAGTATTTTAAATTGGCATGCTGGCTCCTTAGTGATGTATTTTCATAAAAATTGGTCATCCCTGCAGCATTTGTAAGCATACACACTCCAAAATCCATGTATGCAATTACAAGGGCTCAATAAACAAAATGCCCACTTCCACACTGCATTAATTCTAAAAGGAAAAGGAGAAGGCCTATATATAAAAAGATAAAAGTAATGACATATTATGCCACTAAAAATAAATACACATGAGTACCCTACATCAAATAGTGAATCCCAGGGACTGCTATTCTACTTATTCATTTTACCTGTTGATCCTTTTTCCAATATGGAACTCCATTTAAACCCAGCAGAAGAAATCCTTGGGTCCTAGACCTACCAACAAAAGCAACTCCCATTATAAAAGACTTCTAGCAAAATTCAGCACCTTTGTACCTTGGTGATTTTTATTTTTGCTGAATTGTTCTAAATATGAGAACTGTAAAAGAAGGAAAGGCATACCTGTCCCTGGTAAATGTAAGGGCAAATTATATGTTCAAGAATAAACTTATCTTTAAGACAAAGTAAATGTAAAGTTCAAAACCTGCTTTAAATGCATAATTGCACCAAGACGATTTGTCTTTCCTGAAATATGATTGATTACAGGGCCAGCCCCTTCAAGTGGGCTAGAAGTGAGGGCTGTAGTATCATTATGACTATGATCATAATCATAATTTTAGTGGAAATAAGATTTAAATCTTGAGGAAAGCAGAGAGGTTTTAGACACAGGCTATTACCATCAGGTAAGAGAACTAGAAAACATCTTGGGCCAACAGAGCTGATGTTAATTACTCTGACACAGATAGCAGTTTTCCAAATTATGTTTTATGACTTAAGATCATTGCTACTTCTGAAGATAGCACTGCAGATTTTACTACAGTGTCCAGTGCATTTCTTAGCAGTCATGCATAATACTGGGAACATCTCTGGACTTGCTGATTAATTTGATTTACTGAGGGGTCATTTAATTTTTTGATGGATCCCTCAGCCACAAGGGATTAGATAGATATGAAAGGAGGATGACATATGCATGGGCCTGCTTAATCAATCATTAAAACCTGAAGCAACATGCCTCTGGTAGAAGAGCAGCCTAAACTGAGTTCAGATTCATGATTCTGAATCCAGTGGGTATGTGAGGGCCATAATGCAGGCTAGGAAATTTTACCCACACAATTATTTTATTATACTACTTTATCAGTAAAAGAGAAGATAAATTTTGTATATTTTCAGGTGTCTTAGCAGAAGCTGTTGTGAAAGTTGTCATTAACTATAGTGCCTGAAAGATAAACCATATGGGAAATTGTACAATGTAAAGTTTTATTTCAGTCTGAAGGTCAGCTCCAATTAAATAATATTTTAGTGCTTGTATAAGCATTATAATGAGTATAAAATTACTGGGTTTAATATTACTGTTATATTTCAAAAAATAAAAATAATTTAAAAATATATAATGTATGACAGTTTCTAAATTTATGCGTACACACAAAATATGCATGAAAGTGGGGTTTTTTGCAAAAGTGTAGCAATCTGCTAGGAAAAAGAAAGCTGCTGTATAAGAATATAGTATGTTCAGAAGCAATTTTCCCTGCAGAAATTCAAACATTATTACACAGAGTCCTTGATTATAAACTTTTCTAGTACAGGCCCTCACAAAGTCATCATTAACAGTACTTTGGTGGTTTGATATCCAGCACCAGCCTGGCAAAGTTCAAGAAGCATTTGGACAATACTCTCAGGAACATGGTGTAACTCTTGGGGATGCTGCTGTGCAGGGCTGGTAGTTGGAGTCGATGACCCTTGTGGATCTGTTCCAGCTCAGCTTATTCTGGGATTCTGTGATATGAGACTGAAGAGGGGGAACTACAAAATTAAATAGATTGCTCTATCACCCATTTTATATGAAAGAAAAAATGCTAATGCAGTTTGAAGACTACACAGCTGAAAGAGTTAGTATATGCTAATAAGAGTTTCTGCCGAAATGTTGGAATGTTGTAATGTGGAAATTATCACTGTGTTGATAATTTTAGGAGGAGGGGCTGTAGTTCAAAAAATACATTCTATAAGCTTTAAGGAGGATTATAGAGTATTGTGTTGGTTTTGGCTGGGGTAGAGTTAACTTTCTTCACAGTGGCTGGTTTGGGGCTTTGTTTTGGATTTGTGCTGAACACAGGGTTGATAATACAGAGCTGTGTTTGTTATTGGTCAGCAGGGTTTACACAGAGCCAAGGCCTTTTCTGATTTTCATGCTGCCATGATGGTGAGGAAAGTGGGTGTGCATGGGAAGTGGGGAAGAGACAGAGAGGACAAGTGACCCAAACCTACCAAAGGGGTATTCCAGACCGTATGACATCATGCCCAGTAAATGAAGCTGGGGAGAAGGAAGAGGAAAGGTTGGATGTTTGGAGTGAAGGGTTCTGTCTTCTCAAGTCACCATTACATGTGATGGGGCCTTGCTTTCTTGGAGATGGCCGAACACCTCCCTGCCGATGAGAAGCAGAAAGTTAATTCCTTGTATTACTTTGCCTGTGCACAGTTTTTGCTTTCCCTATTAAACTACCTTTACCTCGATCCATGAGTTTTCTACCTTTTACCCTTCCCATTCTCTCCCCAATCCTGCTGGTTGGGGGAGTGAGCAAGCGACTGCACGGGGCCTGGTTGCCGATTGGGGTTAAACCACGACAAGTACGTTGCCTTTCCCTGGTCTTAAAATTAAGAACCAAACACGGTTTAAGGGAAAAGGGGTTTTTTACCTTGGTATTTATTTAAGGATCCTTAAGGTGCACCACTTTGTCCAGGTGGAATGCACTGAAATGTACACCCTGAAATGCACACCCTGAAATGCACACTGATGATAGATCACGTGTACAATTGATAGACCTTGCAAATTAGCTTATCTATCAAAGATTCCCCAATGAGAGGCTCGAATGAACGCCCCATCCCGAGGAATTCCCCCCTGGATGGGCTTATCTTAATTTAAAGGATGTTCTAGGGAAGACTGTGGTTTCTCAGGATAGCGCAGGGCTTTCTGGCCTCCAACTGCAAGGCCTCCAGGATGTTTGGTCTCCTGGCTTAATGGAATATTGGATCTAAGCTAAGTTATCAGACTTAAGGAATCACAAGTATGCACTGGGGATACATAAAAGCTATATAAAAGGTATATCTAAAAAAAGGCAAAAAATCATCATGCCATCGAGTATGTATGTGTATAAAATTTCTAAAACATTTCCAGAAACATTGGGGTTTGCATTTCGTAAGATACAGCATTGATGCTTTATATTTATGTAGGTTTTTCAACAACGTTATACCTGATATTGAAAGAAACAAGCTTGTTCCTATTGATAATAGGTTTTAAATCCAACTTTTAGACCCCACGTCTTAGAAATCACTGATGTTAAGTACTCCCATTCTTGTCCAGCCAGAGGCTTGACTGGCAAGAGTATAACAGTTATAACATGGAAAACAATCAATTGATAACAAACAGTCATTTGAATTTGCTGAGAGCTGTAAAAGGAAGAAAGCTAAAGGCAGAGTGTTTTAATCCCACCTTCTCTGTTCCTGTTTCTCCCTTCTCAAACATTTCTGACTTTCCATATCTTTAAATACTGACTGTAAGTCTTGCATTCTGTTGACTTTTTTTTTTAATGTGCAATTCATGAAACAGCCCCACACTGCCCAAGTTGAAAGCTCTTTGTGTCTTCATTTCATGTTTTGTCAGAAAGGAGGAATATTTGGGCAATTATAAAGGAAATCTTGGCAAGTCTCAAAAGAAAATTCTCAAAAGAGATTTTGTTTATGCTTTTACTGCTCAAATTGTGCCTAGTCTTTGAGATGACCCAAAGACTGTGGTTCAATAAACACTGAAAGTACAAAGAATTCTTTCTCTCCTTCACTTCCATGTGCCTTTACACACATTGATGTAGGAGGCTCATAAAAGTGAAACACCAGGGATGAAGGCCTTTATTTAGCCGAGGCATAATAATTTAATACAAGTGTAATGCACATAATGTGTTGACTTGGAAATGGAATAATCTAGGATCTCCAAATGCATGCTTTCAATGAAAGAATAATTTAAGAACACTTTTTTAAACTAATGCATTCAGACAATGTATGCCTTCTCTATTACCTATTCATGAAGTTTCTTCTCCCTCATACACTTGAAATAAATGTTGAATTGACTTTCTAACTAATTATAGAACAGTGTTAAGCAAGTCTCAGCACAGTAACTTCAGCTGTATTGTCCTGGGTGACCTATGTAAGACTAGAGGCCCTTGGATTTCTTGGAAATAAGGAGCCATGCAATATGAACTCCTTGTCCTATATTTGTAGTACACTCTTTCAGCAGACAAACATAGGCAGTGCTCTTTCTAGGTCACTCCTCCACATCAGGGAAATGAGAGTGAGGTTTATTAACTGAAATTTACTTTCAGGTGTAGTCTTTTCAATCCTGGAAAGACATCATAAAATTGTCCTTTATCTTTTCACACTGAAAGTGATGCCTTGAGAGGCCTCCTAGAAACAGAAAGTAGACAGGACTAAGGGAGTAAGGTTGGTATTTATTTCAAGGGCCTTCAAAGGTACTCCCTGGGGAGGCAGAGGCTCTTGCCAAGATGGACCCCAAGACGGACGACAGGTCATGAGTCCTTCACACTTTTATAGGTTTGGTTCATATGCATATCAGGGTTAACTCTCCAGTTAAAGCTTCAGTTAATGATGTAATTCCCCTCTGCTTGCACCCCTCTAGAGGCCTCCTGGTTTATACCTTTTGGACCTAGGACGGTCTGGGTGTCCTTGAAGAGCAGGCCCGGAGAGGCTTTGTTATGTCTACCTAGTACGAGAGAGCAGAAATGAACAGGCTACAAGGAACTTCAGAGTTGCACACTAGGCAGTACAGTGATTTGAAAAATTAAAAGTTAAAACCTAAGGCATCAAAAGTGCATCCCTCTCATCAACTAAATGGATACCAAAATAGCTGAAATCCTACTAAAATTATGTCCTTACCTATAATCTTCCATATACTGCATAGTCACTCTTCAGATTGCAAATTATATAAATAAAAATTAACTTGAGTTAATAAATTTGATTATTTTAAACTAATGTATATCAAAAAAAAATATGTATAGCTGTGTTTCAGATATAAATTCTCAGGAGCTAAAAGCTAACAACATCAACCTCTCAGCATCCATTTGCCCAAGAACTTTCAGCTCAATAGAGATTCCAGTCCCCACAGCTAAAATGTTCATCAGGCTTAATAACTAATTAAATAAATAATAAAATAAATAAATAAATACTCCTGACTGTTTTACTGTAAAAAAAAAAAGAAAAATCTCCACTGGCTCTGTGCCAAGGTATTTGCCATGTTAGGTCTGGATCCCAGATAAATGCGAAGATTTTCTTTCTGACAATCTGCTTGCAGCCAGTTAGGGTTTGGTTTATTCATCCTCCTTTCCTACTCTCAGCCTGTATATTCGATGGCTCTGGTCTAGAGACATCACTGTTAGTGTTCTTTAGTGGAAGGAAGAGAGAATTTAGCCCCCATATGCAATCTACTGCAGCATTTAATGTTTCTTTCTCAGAGATTAGTAAAATTCTTGCTCTCTCTGGTGTTGCAGGTTAATGTGTAATTCAGGTTATTCCTCACACTACATCTGGTAGCAGTCATTGTTATGAGCAGTCAAAATGTCTGACATATATTTTCTGTTCTTTCATTGAAATACTACATATTTTCTAAAAATTATGTTTGCCCTGAAATTCACAACATTTTGAATTAAATACACGCATGGGGTATGTCTCAAGGAGCTTCTGCTTGGCTACAGCCCATCAACACGTGTCCCATAAAGACTTCATCCACTTCAGTGTAACGTGCATAAAACTGGGGGGGCAGGGGTGAGGGAGGGACAGGACAACATTCCAACAAGGGAAGCAATTTCTGAGAAGATTAGCCCATAAAAGAGGTCTTAAAACAAAATTCTTGCTAGCCAACGCAGGAACATATACTGTCAACATATTTCAGGCATGCTATTTTTCAGCCTAAAAGTCAAGGTTTTATTGAGGTAAAAGATTGTGCTGCAGTTCTGCCCCCTGTTTTACAGCCACACTGTGGTTTCTTTCAATCCATTTTCCTTCTTTAGAGTTGGCTCAGTATAAATGATACAAGGGCCTGCTCTTTCTGAGCTTTTAATATGGCCTAGATTATTTCTTTGCCACAGCAAAACAATTTTGGGTTTGGGGGAAGGGGGCAGGGAGGTTGGCTTTTTTTTTTTTTCCCTTAACCAGGGACAGAAACATGTATGTCCTAAAGATAGGCTGATCCATTCTAGGCTTAAAAGGACTACTGTCTGCCCTGGCTGTCCTTTCTCTCTCATTTTCCTATTTCTATGTAAGTGCTAAAATGATGCTTGTTCTTGTATTGGTATGTATTCTTTTTTTAATTAGTGCAGAGAAAAACATAGGGAGACGAGAGAGAGTGAATGAGCATAGATAAAAATTTAAACTCTGTGAGTCTTTGAGCCATAATGATCCTTACATATGATTAGGATTTTAGGTAGGTGTGAATGACTATCACAGCCATCCACCGTGTTATCCTTTGTGTTGTTTGGTGGTTTTTTAGTTCAAATCCATCATCTATGAGTGTACATTTGTTTACTACAAAAAGCACTTTTGATTTCTGTGTGTTTTCAAATGCTGCAGATGCTTTAATGTCCAAAGAGAAGTGAAGGGACATCCATTTTCAGAATTAGTTGTAAAGGCCTTATATAATTTTACAATGCCTAGCAGTTGATGCCTTTCAAGATTAATATCCAATGATATGTTGTAAAAATGCAGAATAAAAGTCAGTCCTAACATGAGAGAGTTACAGCCTGTGCACATTTACCTCAGAAGGTCTGAGCTGCCCAGCTTAGTTACTGGAGCTCTATTTTAGTGGTGAGTAGGTGTTTAAAAAGGGTTTATACTATAAAGGTGCCCCTCGAGACCAAAAAATAGTTAAATTCACAGTACAGTGACAGACACACAGAGAAACAACTTCCCCACTAAATACATCAAACGGTAGTGGCACAAGATTAATGTAGGACAATAATTATAACACCAAGTAGAACTAGCAGTGGAAGCAACAATCTATTTGCAAAATGCATTTCAGTTTGCCAGTCTTTTGCAATCACATTAAAAAGAAATACAAAGGAAATAATACTTCAAGAAAAATATGTTTCTGGAAAGTGCAAAATGTGAAGAAGGAGGGGTTTTTGGTGCAGTGTTTTGTTTTGGTTTGTCTTTTTCACAAATCAATTTTGTATTTTGCAGGCAGGCATTTTATTGTGACAGAATATGAAGGTAGTACTACATACAACATAAAGTTACCTTGCCTTTTACATTCAAAACTCCACTCAATCTGCTACTGCCATGGAGAAATGATACATCCTGTCAGTGTGATGCTACGGTGATTCCAGATTTCATCTGGACTTAAATATATGGTGAGTCAGAGCCGGAGTCATGACAGCATTAAATTGACCTGATTAAAATATTTCAGGAAAACATCTATTTAAAGGAACTTATTTCATTGTGTATTTTACCCCTAGTATTTTCCTTTCACTTATGCATTGTTATGAAACAGTGAAACATGACTTTTGTAGGCTCTTAGAAAGATATATGATATCCAAACTAGGTTTAATGTAAGAACGTATCGTAGGTTCCAAAGCTTTATTCAAAATGTAAAGTGGCTTTTTCTCAAGATGAAGAAGGTACTCTCTATACAAGGTAATAATGGAATTAAAACAAAAAAAAAAAATGCACAATACATTTTATCAAAGAGAGGCTTGAAAATAATTTTAAATTTCAAAAATGTGAATTCCTGTGTTATTTCATACATGTAGTTGCAATGAGTAGAACTCTTTAAACATATTATTATTTGAGATATTAAGGAATTTACTGATTAAATTCCATTTAAAAGTGAATTAAGTGGTGGTTCAGGATCCAAGATTTCAAACTGGCCAGTGTTTTGATGCCATGTCAATAGTTCACCATCACCTTTTTCCTTCTCATTTGGCTCAATTAGCAATAGTCTGTAAACTACAGAGTTCAAAACCTACTCTGGGAGCCTGGCTTTTATCTTTGACTCACAGAAGCAAAAAGCACATCTCCAGCTGCTTCCACCTATTGATCCTCTCCTACTGTGCTGAAATACTTCTTGAAGTCAGTGTAGCTGGATATTAAACAAAATGATGCAACCTCTTTGGAAAGATCCTTGAAGAGAAGATGGAATCAGCACTTTAAAACTTTACTTGTTATTTAGGTCATGCATTCCTGACTAACCCCCGAACTGCTGTTCGCAGAGAAATTCAAGTTGGTACCAGAGAGAAAGATCTTTAAAAGTGAAGGTGATCAACCACAGAAAATTTTACTTTACTTTACTTTACTTTACTTTACTTTACTTTACTTTACTTTACTTTTAGGGTATTTTACAGACTCTTCATCCCTGACTAAGTCAAAGTCAGGATGAGATGATTTTTCACTTGTTGCGAAAAGAGCAACACAAAACAAAACAAAAGGAAAGGGAAACAAAATCTCAATATCTTTTTAAAAGGTTATTTCCAGTATCACTGCATTTCTCCTGGATATCCAGGCTTCAATCCGTCCTGGAGATGATCCCCATAGAGTGACTGACATCAAGCTGTGCCTTGGTTCTCCTCTACAAACTGACAAAACAGTTTTATCTTGCACCCAGTGGTGTTACCTCAACTAAACAAGTAAAGTGAGATTATGACTTCTGTAATACAGGTACAAATGAAAATTAATTTTGTTGATGGCTGAGTTTGAAGGAGACACGGTGGTTGATATAGCTGAGAAAAGCAACTTTTTGACTGCACAAGCCCTTTTTTATTCCTTTTATGAGCTGTTCTAACATTATATCTCTGTCCAGATCATGTTCTGTCATTTTGACTACAAGCACTTTTGTAATTTTATTTCTGAGAAAAAGTCAATAGAGTGTCTCTGAACATACTATCAAGTACTCTAAGTGGGAGCTGAATCTTCTCTTTTGTCATAGGGCTGGGAAACAGCAATATCTTTCTCCACAGTTTCTGAGAGGGATGGAAGCGGAAAGAAAGGAAAAAATATGCTTTTCCACAACTTCCTCCCAAAACGCTGATCTGATTATCTTCCTTAGTAGTGATAGCCTCTTCCTATTACAAAAACCTATCTTCCAGTGATTACAAACAGTATATTTCACATCTGCTACTGCCAGAACAGCTTAAAATGGCATATGACAGAGTGCATGACAAAAGAAATCTGACAGAATCTCTCCATCAATGAAGAGTCAGCCAGGGCATTGAACATGGTCATGGCCAAAATTGTCAGTCACCAGCTGTAAGTGCAATAACCTGAGAAATGTTTTGCAAACAATATTAATCCTGGTAGAAATGTCTGAGTAAACCCTGCTTGGGTTTTCCTTCATAGAAGAGTTGAGAAGTGACAGTAACAGAGAGTCTGCTTTCAAGAAAAAATAATGCACTATTAGTTAAGATAATGAAAAAAAACTAAAGAGGGGATTTGCAAGTATTTTAACGTATCTGAATGTTGTAATACCACAAAGAGAACTGACCCTAACAAAAAAATTAGGAGGCTAATACTTACTCCTAACAACTCAAAATGAGTTTGATTTGCTGTTAGATTTGCTCTTTATTCTTATATTGAAAACCTGTTATATTTACCTGGATCCATTTATCATTCTTGCTTCTGCAGAAAAAGGAAGTATATATAAAAAAAAAAAAATCCCATTTCACTGCAATAGCTACAGTCTTTAGAGTTAATCCTCACTATTGTCCATCCACAATATGCAGTATTGCTTACCTCACATACAGGAAAGAAAACTCTAGGAAAGAAATTTAATTTTACAGTATTTCTTTCAAATAGCAACAACTGGGGGAAAAAATCAATTATTATGAATTTCTCTCACTAAACATGCAGAACAGGCAGATTTCATCCTTCTTGAACCAAAACAAATGGTACAAGAATTTTCTTCTATTTTGACTTTCAAATCAGGTACTAGTAGGACCAGGACACTACAATATAAATTCCCTTTTAGGAAAGAAATGGAGCTCTGTTATTAAGTATCATTCCCATATGCTTGAGGTAAAGAAAAAAAAATCTTTCTCAAGGCCAGCTCTCCATTCCTAATTTGGTTGTGATAGTTGGATCTAACTTAGTACCTACATGCTAGCACAATTCTTGTTTCTGATAGTTACTTTTTTCCAGATGGATAACAAAATACAGATTAACTTGAAATAGACGTCTACCTATAGACCTTCTAACAGCAAAAAAACATTTTTTTTCTATTACAATTAATCATTGATCAAACATTTGTACCTGTCCTGGCTGGATTGGCATATGAAATCATACTATTTTCCTGTTTTCCTTATTCTAAGCTGCATTTAAACGATACAATATAGCTTCCCCTTTCTATTTATCTCAGCTTCTTTTAATATCAATTAAATTTTGGCTTTTCCCTCCTCTCAAAGGTATATTTTATTGGCATTTAAATCAAGAAAACTAGCATTTCCCTATTACTGAGATGTGACAAAATGCAGTCCTTTGTTTGCAAGCATTTCCATGTTCCATTTACCCATACTCTCTCTGGAGTTTGTAATAGCAACACTGGATATTAATTAATGGAGCTGGTTCATTGCATACTTTGAAGAACTGGCACGAATCACTATGAGTTGGCAGGGATGCTGCCCAAATGCTGAGCTGATCACAGTAAAAGAGGATGTGGATGGCATGAGGACATCTCTCTAGAGCAGAGGTTTCTATCTTGTTGATGCCATTATGAAAACAAGTCTTTCCTATAACCCGAGCAGATGAAAACAAACAACATGCAGCCTTCCTCCTCCCCTCACCACTCTCTGAAAAATAACTGTTTTGGTTTGGAGAGTTTTTTGTGGGTCTTAAAAGCTTATCAGCTCTTTAAGCCTGTTCTGCACCCCACTTTTAGGCTCTATAAGGACAGAAGCAGCTTAAACTCAAGGAGTAATATGGAAACTTGTCACTTCTTTTCCACCGTGTTTCCTGAATCTGCTATTTCACATGCACCATAATTACAGGGCTACAGCCTCTCTTTCTTCCGTGATTTCAAGCATCTCCAAAGAGAGTCACAATAATCGCGCAACTATCGTGTTGTCTTTTTCTCTTCCTTTAAAACACGATCTGTGGTGGCCAGTTGGCCAGTGGTACAAGGGACAGAGAGAGCTCTTGGTAAGATGGTCTCTGGTGCCAAAGACTTACTGGTCATGGTGAGGGAAAGAAGCCTCTCCCAGAATGCCATGTTCAGTTATGATAATCTAACCCAGTTGGCTCCTGGTGTTAGCCACACGCCCGTACTTGAGCCTGAGTTGTCCCGTGATCTGCGTCACTTGACTCTAGAAACCTTCACAGGTGGTAGCAATAAACGGCTTTCTGTGGAAATCCATGCAAGGACCCCTCCTATGTCCTTGCCATTGGCTTAGTATTACTGAATCTATCAGTGTGTTTGTGCGTGCAGGCGTGTGTGAGTGAGTTCAGCAGATCCTGACGAGAGGTTCCGCTGTAGAGACGCTGTTTTAAGATCGCTGCACATCGCACTTCAGCACGGACCCCACAGAGCTGGAGAGAGACAGCAATAACAATCTTACAGAAAAAGGCGTTAGGGGTTTTTCCTAGCTTGCACTCCTTTCTTAACTCACATCAGACCTTGAAGCGACAAAAGGAAGAATGTGATGCACACACAACACAGACTTCTGAGGGCACTTAAAGTTTTTCAATTACTTCATGCCAAAAAAGAACAGAAAAACAAATACATACTTAAAGAAAGAAAACCCAAACCCACGCACCAATTGCACCATAAGCAAGAGGGAACACCAGCTTGGTTTTGGAGGCCAAAAATAAGTCATGATTAAATCTTTATTAATAAAAACATCTTAGTATAAAAAAAGTCATTCTGTACATTTAGAGAAAGGACAAAGATGAAACTATACAACAGCAGTAAAGTAAGACACAAGTCAATTTAAAGACCCTTGAAATCATGTTTTCAGAATTGTGCTCTTTTCTTTTGTCATCTGCCATGCATTTATTGTCTCCACCAAGACCGTAAGCTTCCTGAAGCAGCCACTTGATACACCTTGGAGTTATGCATAACCATGACAACCATTAACCTCTAATAAAAATATGTTGGCTACATCAATGTTTGCTATTGCTAGTTCATCCAGTGATGGAAAAATATCCATCAGGTTTATTGACAGTACATCAAAAAGTTGCATAGATACTTGTCACAAATATTATCATCCAGCCAAATACTTGTTATTTTCCATAATCCCTGATGCATTTCAGTCATGCCCAGTAGAATAAACAATCTATATACTAATTAGCTTCGTTTAGTCTTCAGCATTGCAATGTTATAGTACCTTTCAAGAGCATGACAAGGGATAACAACAATAATGTGATTACTTTGAGTGGAATCCTTTGCCAGATCTAGCTCATAACTAATCTGACAGCAGAATATTGATAGAATTAGTCACTTAGGAGCAAGTAGCTCTTTAAACCACAACAAAGCAGGCAGAAGAAAAAAACAACTAGCAGTAAGTATCAACTCTGATTAAGGTTGCTCTTCTGGAAAGAGGTCAGTGTCCATTAGCATTACTGATTTCTTGTGCATCTCCTCCATTCTGTCCTCAAATACCAGCATAAATAAGGAGTGAAAATTGTACCTGGGTATTTGAAGTTGGGATCTATGCACTCTGCTTGATCAAAGAACCCAAACTGATTAATTCTTCATCCAAATGGGCTTTCCAAAAGCAATGCTATTGACAAGTATCCTTGTAAACTTACACCCTGTAACTGGTACACAAATACTGGATAAAAGACATGTGCCACACAGCAGTCCTACTCTGGATTACAGATCTGAATTTGTTTACATCACTGTGACTGCCTACAGAGCTGGCATCTTAAAGGTAACTTAGCTGATTGCAAGATCACCTATTGCAACGTCATTCAATACACATCTTCCTCCTAAACCTACGATGCCTTATTTTTGCTCACACTTTTCTCTAATTATTCAAGTAAGTCATCAGGATGTTTAATCCTGGAAACTTCCATTAGAGAGACATCTCAAATTATGGCAAATCTGGAAAGAACATGGTAGGCCATGGATATGTCCATTAAGCAATATCATTTTAGCTACTGACAAATATTTTGAAAATACACTTTTCCACTCCCTTAAAGGTTTTGTTTTCTTCTTGCAGCTGAACCCAGATATTAGGAAGACCCCAAGCCTCTTGGAAAAACAAGTCTGTATGTAGCATCTCAGTCAGAAAAGCCATCATGCTGTCCTTTTCAACTGTTGGTACTGCAGAAATATATACAAAAAGGTTATAAATAAAATTTTCATTGTATTTACCTCAAAGATATTTATCTGCCTAAGTATTTTTGAATGCATTCATATCAGCTTTTTAACATAATGTAAAATGGCCAAACTGTATAAATGGGTTGCAAGTAGATGATTAAATAAACATCACCATAAATGTGAAACAGCAACAGGCACTAACACATGCATAATGCAAGCAGCGTATGAGTTCATTTGTTAAAATGAAAACATGGAAAGGTTCTATAGCCTTACACTTGATGTATATTTTACTTAAGTCATCGAAACACATTGCAACCCACCAGATGGTTTTAGCTGATTATGACTTGTTTACTAACACTTTTACCAAAAGGAAAATGAGCAAGGAAGTTATCCCCACCGTTGTAAAAGCAGGACTCACCTGCTTGCTGAGAGTCTTTTTCTGCCAACAGTTGGCGGAGAGGGTTCACTATGGAAGAAGCTTTTTATCCACCAATATTTATCAACTAACTCAGGTAACCCTGCCAAAGGAGAAAAGCCCACAGCATTAGACACTGGCTGAATAACAGGAAAAACTGAAAACTGTTTCAAAGAAGGGAACAATACCATGCAATGCTTTGTCCTGGTCTGTGATGTTCACAGCATCCGAACAGCAGGAGGAGCTGGAAGAAACACTGGATTCCGAGTTCAGTCTTGCTGTTTATGGAAAACAGAGACACACGTAACAAAAAAAAAAAAAAAAGCTTTGAGAGAGTGCACTATATGTCAGGAGACTTTCAGACATGCTGATATCTCAGAGGAAACAATTTCTCTGAGCTACAGAGTGTAACTTCTATACTATATACACTGTTCTACTACAGCCATTTTTGTAAGAACTTTTATATCAGTTTCTCTCTCACTCTGCTTACTCTTCCCTTAAAAGCATACTAAAATCCGTTGGCATAACTTCCACTGAAATCAGTGACAAAACTTAAGATCATGGCCACACTGCTATCAAGACAAGCAAACACATCCTTGAACATTCAAGTCCACAACACCCCAATTGCAATACTTTCCCCTGAGACACAACTAAATACTACACTTGCACTAGTGTCCATAGGAATGACCTAGGAATCCTAATACATCACGTACTCTCAAAGCAGTGATTATTTCACATAGTTAGAAACAGAAATGTGTATTGATTTTGTATTGTGTCTAAACTTTCAAAGTAAATAGGAAGTACAGGTAGAAACCATGGCTTCCTAGGCTAGCACTTTTTCTAGATCACGTTTTATAATTAAATATAGATGCATACATATGTATAGGATAACCCTAATAAACAATCCTAAATAGAGTAATTAAAAAAAAAAAAAAAAGAAAAAAAAAGAAAAGAAGAAAAGGTAGATGAATAACCAGAAGCATTCATTAAAACTGAAGTTCCATGATAGGAAAAACTCTCCAAGAAATAAAAAACTACTAAAGACAACTCTTTGCATCCAGCTCATCCAGACATCACCTGAAACACATTCGGACAGTTTTCCTGAGTGCCAACAACCCGGACAGTTTCTCGGGAGAGGCTCGGGGGGCTCAGCCTCCCTTCTCCAGAGGCGCTCCCCAGGCAGAGAGAAGGGAAGAGGGGAGAGAAGGGCGGGGGGTGCATTTGGGGACAACACGCAGCTCCCGGCCGCGCCGAGCACTCACTTCTGTAGTACTGGTTCTTGGCCAGGAGGCAGCCGGCGGAGGGGACGGAGGCCATGGTAGCCACACCACGGGGAATCCGGGAGGAGCCTGCGGGGGAAAGGATGCGCTGTGCCGGGAGCAGGGTGCGCCCAGCACGGGGAGCGCTGCCGCTGCCCCGTCCCTGCGGCTCACCTGCGTATCCCGGGGAAAGCGGCGGCCCGGAGGCACGGCCGGGACCCCGCTGCGTGTCCCAGGGAAAGCGGCGGCCCACAGGCACGGCCGGGACCCCGCTGCGTGTCCCAGGGAAAGCGGCGGCCCACAGGCACGGCCGGGACCCCGCTGCACAGCGAGCATGGCCGGACCCCGGGCCGCTCTTTATGGGACGCGGCGGGCGGCTCCCCCCGCCCGGGGGCGGTGGCACAGGCGGGACGGGACGGCAGGGAGGGGACGGGAAGGAGGGGATGGAGCTTTCGCCGCACCCGCCCAGCCCCTTCCCGGCGCGGCCCGGGACAGTTCGCGGCCGATCCCGCGTCCCGCACCGGCCCCGTCGGTCCCTGTCCCTGCGCAGAGCACATCTCGGGAGTGCCTCAGGCGGGACTGAGCTCCTGCGTTAGTTATTCTCCTCCCTGTGGGGAATGGGAAGAGCAGGGTGAAGCGGACAGTTGCCTGTTTGGGTAAAGGTTTTTGTTAAGAAGTGAGAACGTGGCTGTGTATATACACTAATTTCTTTAGGGAAGCCAAAGGAATGATCTCCACTCTCACAGTAATGAGCAAAACCTGTGATCATGTAGTCTTGGTAAAATTAGAACGAAGTCCAAGATAGATCACAAAACTGCTTTTACTTTCCCGAGATAAGTGCACAGCTCCTTTACATTGTTGTAATCATATAGCATGGCAAAACTAGTCCAACAGTGTGTGTCCTCACAGTTCAGGATCGTCAACAGAAAAAGTAACAAAACAGCTTTGGCTATTTGATTTGCTCCCGCTCCACGACAAAAATTTCTTGTTTTGGGTTTTTTGGTTTTTTTTTTTTTTTCCTAACAGGAGCTATGGATAAGAACACAGACGTGTAATGTGCGCAACACCATGTTACTGTCACATGTCTGCCTGATTAGTGCATTCTATCTCAAATGATAAGGACACAGCTCATAAAAGCTCCTAGCATATTTGTAAGGGTGTAAACCACGCTGCAGGGAAAATGCCTCTAAAACAATACACACACAGGATTTGTAACAGGTAAGCAGAGTGTATTTACATAGGCCTTTTTACTGATGTGCTGTCAGAGTCTTGACAATGTGGTGGTCTCCCCTGAGCAAAGATTGAAGGCTTATCATTGAGAAATCTGCAAGATGGACACACGAAATTCTTTGCAGATGAGTTCGTACCAAACACTAGCACCAGTTACCCCATATGTTTATCTTGTTACGTAAAAAGGCATTGTAAGAGTAGTAGTACTACTCTTTTTGTTGCATTGCAGCTTCTTGTTTATAGATACCTAAATGTATTAGCTTGTTAATACTATTAGCTATTAGCTCATTGTATCAGTATCCTTTCCTGCCTTAATTATCAGTTTCCATCCTGAGTCTTGTTCTCTATTAGAGGGCAATAAACTTCTGCAACACCCCATTTGTTTTTGTCACCTTAAATGCCCTCACACTGAGCACTCTGCTAAATTGTCAGATCCATTCCTGAAAGAAGGGAGGCTTCTCCCCAGAGAGTCATGGGCAATGCTTGTCTTGGGCTATGAGGGTGGACATGTGTAGCCCTCCTGTAGTCCTAGGGCACTGTGTCCTAGACAGAGCTAGTAACATTATCATTTATTGTATCTTCTTTTCTCTTTCTGCTTTAAAATCCTGTTCTAATCTACTCATAGGTTTGTCAAGGACATTATCAGAAAAGCTGTTTAGCTCTAACATGCCCATGGTATAGGCTTTGTATGTGGCAAGAACACAGACATAAGTAGCTCTCTTGCAAACCTCACAAATGTCCATCCATTTCAGAGCTGTGCCAAAATACTCAGGAGCTGTGGAACACCAGGTCTGTAAAATTTTCAATTGCTTCACTGCTGCCTGTGTATTATTTGACTATATTATTTAGCATATATGGTCATTTACCACTTTTGTTTTGGAGCCCTATTTAATGCACTGGAATATAAAGTGCTTATTTAATGAGAAATTTTCCACTATTTCTCTCACCTAATCCATCATTATGTCCTATCGGTTGTATTTTCTTCTAGTAAGAATACAGAATCCTCTGAATATAGAACTGCAGGTCTCACCAGTGTTTTTTCTTGCATGGTCATTCTGGCAGACTGTTTCTAAAATACTGACACAATTATTCTAAAGTATTGCTACAAAACCAAGGTATAGTATTATCTTTAGCTAACAAGAGGGGATTCTGAGATACAAAGAAACTAAGATAAAAGTATCCACAAAGCTTACATGTCTCATATGAAAGCAGTTTAGGTCTTTATTTTTTTTTTTTATAACTACTTAGCACTATTCCATACTTCATTTACCCACTTATAGCTGTCATTTACTTCAGATCCAGATTTAAGTACTCAGTGTGTTGATAAATCAGATTCTCAATCAGACATTGAAAAAAAATGGTTGGTGGCCATCTATGATTAATCTAAGTAACTCAGCATCAATTACAAGCTCAGGGGCAAGGTTACAATTTAGCTTTCAAGACAGCATTCAATTGCCTTAACCACTGACCTGTTCTTTTCTCCCTGGAAGCCTTGGCTGCATCACTACTCAAATTCTGTCATGAATATGGAAGTAGTCCAACTCAAGGCATGCTATAGTCTCTTGAATATAACAAAATCAGTTCATACTCTTTTTTTCATACATACCCATGCTTTATGCAAAAAGAGGCGGGGGCCCTATGAAATATATAGCACATAATCCCCACTTTTGTAAAAATGCATTTCCAGCCCTTTGACTGTCTAATACTGACCTTAACAATGGTGTTAATAGAATATTTGTACATGCAAACCTAAAATAGACACAGCACTGAATGATATGTGATCCCATGAGACATGGATACTTATCAGAAAGTAACTTGAAATTAAAAATTAAGTCAATATGACCAATTAAATGGATAAATCTTCCACCTTATCATGCGAGGATTACCTGATATAACCCTTTATTAGATGTTAAAAGCAAAACATCACGGTCACAAAAAGAAAAACAAACAGTCTATATTGAGTTACACTTTGTAGCTGACCTGTTAATTATTCACTAGACAAAGTTTATCTAATAAACTTAGCTACTCTTTCACTTCTTGGAATATCTGTGAGCATGGTGCCAGTCTTTCTGGGGACTTGTTTCAGGTATTTTCTTCCATGCACTTTTATGACATTATTTTTTTACTTTCCCTAGCCACTTAACCTTCTGTAAGAGTAGTGTGGCATTAGAAACTGTACAGTGTTGCTTCATGGCTGTGTCCTTTGAATGATTGTGTGGCTACTCTGGCAGTGTTTAGAGAGATGTGAACAATTTGAGTGAAAGCATCTTTCCACATGAATATGCAGAAAGGAACAATTTTGGCGCATGAGGGTTGAGTATACTCTCCCTTCAAGCTTCTGGAAAAGCAGATTTTGCACCTTTTCATAAATCACAGAATGACAGAATAGTCTGAGTTTAAAGGGACCTAGAAGGATCATCGAGTCCAGCTCTTAAGTGAATGGCACATACAGGGATCGAGCCCACAACCTTTGGCATTATTAGCACTGTGCTCTAACCAACTGAGCTAATCTCAAAATCAGACTTATTACCCATCCACAACTAACATTTCATTCAAAGTTCTTACGGAAAGTATAAATCATTCTTTTTTTTAAGAGAAGAGTATCTCAGTTTGACCATGGCTCTCCAAGACCAAACTTCCCTGAGTAGTATTTTGTAATATATGTATTAACATTTTCAGAGAACTTTCAGAAATGTTTCCTCCATGGATCTGTTAGTAACTCTAATTATTTACTATCTATCTCAACAAATTATTTTGCATACCTGTCATATTCTGTCATATTTTGAAAGGAGTCTATAAAAGAGGCTTGCATAAAAGAAATTTCATAGTTCCACTATGTGAAGTAAAAAAACTTTGCCATACAAAAATTACTTATCAAAACCTATTTAGTTTGTTAGCTGCTTCCAAGGACCAGTGCCATCACTTACTTTTTTCATTCATTTGTTTTACTCTTCAAATATTCCTCCAAGCCAAACAGCTCAGCAGGAATGCAGGGCTCATCTATCAAAACCAAGAGGAGTTGAGGTATTGATGAAGAATTAAATGGCAGAGTGAGAGTTGGCAGGGGAATGGAATTTCATATTGCATGTAGCCTGCAAAAGATACATAGGGCCTTAGAGCTGCTGGGGAGAGCCTGAGCACAGAGGAGACAAGAAACATTTTTCTTCACCACTGCAGTGTGTGGCACCACTGCAAATCATCAGCTCTGTAGTAAAGACTGCTCCCAGTAATGAAGTGGTTGCTTACTGGGAGCTCTGGCACTTTCTTTCATTGTTACTATTTTTAATCTTTACTACAAATGTGAATATAAAATCAGGAAAAACAAAACAACACATTTAATGAAGAGAAAAATATTTATTTTTCCTGAACATTTAAGATATTGGATGAGATAACACCAAAAGCAAAGGATAAGTACTGACCTCTAAAGTGCATGGATGAATGTCTGAATGATGCACATTGCCTGAAATATCAGCAAAAAGCAGGGAAAACACACTTTTACATACAAACTGCATGGCCAAAATACTGAAAAATACTGTATATTGCTAAATTGTTAGTATATCTTTGTGCATTTACAGTTAAGTTTAAGTACAGTTAAGTGCCAGTTTTCAAAGGCTAAAAGTTACAAATTTCTCTTTATTCAGCCCAATTAATGTCCAATGCAGCACTGCACTTATACAAAAACAAAGACATTTTAACATTTGTCATTTTAGTTTTATCTTAGCATTTAAGTGAAACCAGTTTTTCTTTGGATCCATATCCAACAAGCTGCACAAACTCAATAAATTTCTTCCAGCAAACTACATCTTTTACATTGTTCTCAGAAGGCATAAGAATATTTGGACTTTTTGTTACTTTTGTTTCTCAAGTATTCCAAAGAAGAAGACTTAAGCTTCCAGCATCACCAGATATAGGGGTTATAAATTGTGTTCCTACAAAATAGAATATGTAATTGATTGGAATGTAACTGGATAAAGCAAAACTGAAACATACACATGTTTATATACCTTTTTAATATGTCCCTGGAAATTTATTGATCTATAGAGACGAGAAAAGTTAGCTTGTTATTCAATTTCACATCCATTACAGAGATGCAGGGCCAAACTGCACATTTTAGTATTCTTGTCTATTTTGGTTCCAACAAACATTTTATTAAATAGCATCCACTTTTTCAAATTGCTGTAAAGAGTACTGTGCATTTTGGTGTACACACACAGACTCTGCTCTCATTCACTTCTGTACCTACTCTCTCTCTGTCCTTGCAGGCAGAATGGACTCAGGCTCACCACTTTGGACACAACCTGATACCTCTGCAAAGGCATCCTAGAAGGTGGTGGTAGCCCATCATGCCCCACAGGGCACAGACCCTATTACTCAGCACTGAGACGTGCTGGCATCCTCATTTCTTGACTACTTGTTCTGTCACCAGGCCAGATGCTCAGAATGGAGCAGCATGAGGTGCAAAAGGAATCAGGGAACTTGTGAACAAGAAGAACATACTCATAATTTTGCAGCTGGAAAATTTCCCATTAACCTAGCAACAGAGCTGGCCCAGGACATCACAGAGCAGAACTGTTCCAAATTTAAGAAGACAGAGTGTACTTGTTCAGCTCTGCTAGGGCAAACTGTCAGACAGGTTGCATCCTGAAGGTGTGGCAGACTTACACCAACATGGTGAGGTTGCAACAGCAACACCTGAAGAAATGTGAAAGCTTTAATTCACTCACAAATCCCACCAGCCTGCAGAGGAGGAACGTTGGGAGTGTAGGACTTATCACTCAAGGACGTCAGGTCAGATCCTCTGCTCATTATGTTTGTTGTTTCCTTCTTCTCTCAAAATTTAACCAGTTGACCTCAGAAGTGCAAACACCATTAGGACTGACCAGAGACTCTGCCATTTTTTTTCTAGACTCCCACGCACTTCATTTCATCTGAAATTGTAGTTTTAAATATGCTTACTACCATTCTTTGGCCCTGAAGACAGCTGTATGGAATAACCAACAGCCACTGCAAAATAAGATGTTTACAACCAAAATGGTGAAGAGTTGTCTCTTGCTTGAGTCAAAACCCAAGCTGCTTGGCAGATTTTTTTAGGAAAAATCCAGGGAAAGCCCTAAGCCTAAGTCATTTCAGGACCTTTCTCGTATCTTAATAGTATGAACAATCATGTTCTGTCTCCTGACAAGGTTCCCTGGCATTAATTTAAGGGTTAGTTAATTTGACATCACATAAGATCCAGAGCCCAACAAACTGCCAAACAAGCAACTGTCCTAGGCATCCATTTGAAAACCTACCATGTTTAACATTTGGGTGTAGATGGCTTGTTAGGGTCCAGTTATTGCATTTCTTTAGATCTTAATGACTCTAATGCAGAGGCTGTTTCCATCTCCACAGATGCTGCTGGTGGGAAGCCTTTCTGTGAGGCTGCTGCAGAGCTGCCTCCACACGCACAGTGCCAAGTCTTTTAGCACAGCAAGGGCTGGAGCACAGTCCCATTCACACAACCAGGGAGGGCTTTCTGCCTTAAAGATGCAACATACCAGCAATAAAAAAAGAGGAGAACAGGC
The DNA here is from genome assembly GCA_026261815.1 of Monarcha castaneiventris obscurior. Taxonomy (NCBI): domain Eukaryota; kingdom Metazoa; phylum Chordata; class Aves; order Passeriformes; family Monarchidae; genus Monarcha; species Monarcha castaneiventris. The sequence goes on along the minus strand of JAMPIT010000379.1, from coordinate 6,934,328 downwards.
GCTGCCAATCTCTGCTTCTGTGACCATTTAGGAGCCAAAAATAAAGGGAGAGAAAAGAGCCAGACAAGCAATATCTTTAGGAGACCATTCTTCCCAGTCTCAATCCTGATTGACACCATTGCTGAGCCTCTAAGCGTGACATACTGACACTGCACTTCAAGTTGCCCTTATGAAAAAGGAAAGGTAGCCAAGGTGAGCACTTCACAAGGTAAAAGTGCCCAGCATCCCAGCAGAATTTGCTCCAACTATGGCTTCATCTCACTGTCAATGAAGGCATAGTTGGCAGCATTTCCCAGAGTTGAGGAAAGACAGTGAAGAGCTTCTTCACATTCCTACCTGTCTACACATCCTCGGAGTTATGTCTGGAAACTCTTTTTGACATTATTTGTTTGTTATGTGATGTACTGTGTATTTTATCTGCATGCTTTTGTTTTCCTATCTTGTTTTGCTTTTCTAGGATTTTTTTTGGACTTTGACCTAGAATTCCCTTTTCCTGTTTGGATAAACATGTTTGAACTCTTAAAGGTCTGTTGATCTATCTTGGTTTTCAAAGTATTCTAGTGTTCCTAAGGCTTCATCCCCTTGCATGACCAGCTGTTGCAAGGCAGCACAGACATCTCCTGTGGAATTCAGGGTCCAAAAATAGAAGACAGCATAAAGAACAGAGAGAAGATTCCAAAAGGCTGAGAAGGGCTTTCAGAAAAGAAGAAAGCAATATAGCCCAGAATAGAGACTTCATTTTTAAACTGGAAACTTAGTTTTAACAGTTACAGGTATTTTGTTCAGGTATGCCAGAACCCAAGATCTGGAGGTCACAAACTTGGGTCAGACTAGCAGAAAATTACTCTCTGTTCAAGGCAGGGAAAAAGTTATGTTTCATAGAATCATGGAGTAGATGGGGGGCATAGATAGCCATGAGGAAAAATTCCTAGCTGAAGGTCTTAGATTTCTTGGTAGCAAATCCAGAGGACCCATAAAGGACAGGACCTCTTTTTTCCAATGTGCTTCATGGTCCAGGAGTGCGAATGAAGCAGTCAGGTTTAGATTAGAAAACATTTTGCAAATTCTGCAATAAAAACCCACAAACATCCCACCAAAGTATTAGGTGGATGTAATTGTTTGGTCTGTGTCAGGATATGCTGTTTACATGGCACAAGACTTGGGAATCTGAGGTCATATTCACTGCTACTGAGCCAGTAGAGGTACAGGTTTGAAAAACCAAACTTAGTCAAGGGTCTAAAGATTAGAGTCATAATGCAGTCAAAATTTTATACAGTTTAATGATGTTTTCATATTATTTTCATTTGGTCAGTGTTCTGTCTGTTTCTTATCACTAGATCTGTTGTCAAGGGTTGAGTTTACATACTTCCTGATTTACCAGTGAAAATAGTGATAGGCAGTTTTTCATTTATCTTCATTCTGCTGAAGTACAATTGTAAAATGGTTTTACAAGGGTCAGTCTCAGGTATTAGGGGTCTGATCAGATAGAAAGTGCACAGCCCATTTCCCTCACCCCACTTAAATTTATTTTTTCCTCCGTTTTGCTTGCATGCTTGCATTGCAGTTAACTGCAAGTTTCTCAAGTGAATTCAAGTCCAACATATCCTTTATAAATTTTGAATGGAAAGTGTTTCACACTCTGTGTGAAAGTTGACTTTTGGTGGAACACTGGAATTGGCAGCAATGGAAAGGTACACTAAATAATTATATGTGTGATCACAGGTTATGATTACTGCTAATTTGTTCCCTCCATCCCTCCTCCTGTTTCCTATCTCCCATCTGTGACAATGCAATCCACTCCCTTTGAAGAATTTTGTTGAGAAAAGCAAATTATAGAAGACCATGAAATTATAGGAGACCACCAAAAGTGCTTATAGACCAAAGCTACAAAAGGTACTGTAGGACACATTAAGCTTTATAATGAAACAGAGCAAGAAAGTAAAACAGTTACTCCAAAAAAACTGGAAATAATTAGGTGATGGTTAGTACTTGAAAATGTTCTAGAGGATATGATACAGGACATGTGTCTGTCTTTTGAGAAAGCAAAAGAAGCTGTGAGAAGTGCTGGATTAATTTCACGTATCACTGTCAGAACAAATGGAGGGAGTAGATTGTTTGAACTCAGCAAGAGGATCTTTAAATATCTAGGACTGCTTTATGCAAATCTGAAAATGTCATCTCTGCTTGGTTCATCTCTGCTTGGTTCATCTCACTTTCCTTCGATTAGACTTTCCAGCAGCTTAGATCCTCCATATCAGCCAGGAGAGAAGAGCTTATAGCTGGCCACAGGTGTTCATATTCACTCCTTCTCCTTGGAGAAAATGAACTGCTGTCAGCAGTTTTAGGTGGTTATCAATCCTGCAGCCACGGTCTTAGGCTGTCCTCACTTGTTAATGCAGCAGCTGCTGCTGCCCTGAGAGAGAACTGCTGCCACATGATATTTGACCAACCCACTTTAAGCCCTTTCAGGACTGCCAAAAAGGGACTGGCCTGCCGTTTGAGAAATAATTGTTAAAAGGAACAGGAACAGCTTGCCATTATACCTGCAGTTTTCTTGTAAGTCACCTTTGGGAAAAAGTAGTTCTGTGTGTCTGAAAGAGCTTTGGTATTGGAGCTGGGTCATGCACAGCAAGGTTAAAGTCAGGCAAGCTGCCAGAACAAAGTTGTTTTGCACAGCATTGGCTTCAGCTCTCACACATCTGCTCTGTGATTCACCAGCTTGGTGCTGTCAGCCTTTGGAAAGACCAGTGCCTGAACAGAATACAAGACAACTATTTCTAAATACTTCTGAGGATCTGGGTTCAGGTACTTTTTGGTTTAAAAACAGAGCTGTATCCTTGTAATCTCATCTGGATGACCCAGGAATACCAAACACCTGAAGTGAAAGCTTTTTTTATGAATATTGTTGGAGAGATTCATTCTCAAAACCCCATCCTTTTTTTTTATTTTATTCCCTAAAACCTGTAACTTTTTTATAAAGGTGTTTTTTTCTTAATTAGGTCATTAAAGAAAATATTCACAAATAAGTGCAACTCAGATTCAATGGTTTAAATCTTTAGGCACATTCTTCTATGCACAATTTGCAATATGCAAAATTTCAGGCAAATGTGGACAAGATGGTCCTGCATCAATCAAAACAGGCACATAGAGCAGGGGCAGTTAGCAATAAATTAAAAGCCAACAAGTAAGAACAAGTCCTATGCTCAGACACTCACACTTTGCACATAATTACTGTGATTTTGTCTGTTTACCACAGATACAGTTTTATATTTTTTGACTGAGTGTAGTACTTACAACAGAGACATAAAATGTCATCTGAACCAAACAACATTTCTGAGTATAAAGGCAGTGATTCAGATACAGTTCATCAACCTCATTCATTTTAATTGTAACCCAGTCCAAAATTATATCCTTTTCTATTACACCATAATGACTTCTTTAATTTGCCAGAAGTACAAAAAAAAAAAAAGAGCAAAAGGAAGATCAGAAAATCTCACTGCAGAATTTCTCAGTTTTCTCACAAAATATAGTTGCAAAATACTGTTCTAATAGAAATTTATATCAAAGTGTGAGTGATTTTAGGGATTTGAAATTGATGGGAACAGCGATAGTTCTGAAATGGATAGTATTTGGTAAATTTTAAAGCACTCTCTCCTTTTCCTTGACTCATTTATTTAGGGTTTCTCAAATGAATTGTTTGAACTCAAGCACTTAATCACGTCAACACTTTCATTTGTGTCATAGTTAAGTAAGCTCAGAAATTAGGAGTAAATAGCGTAATTTGGCCCTGTCACCCCCTCACTACAAACACTGGCGCTCAAACCCAGAAGATTGAACTGGTGCAGGTGTCTGCCCAAGGAGCAGGGCTCACAAGAACCACCAGGGTGGCCCTGGCAGCACTTGAGAAGCACAAGAGGGCCTGTGAAGCAGCTGCGTTCCCAGTGAGCAAATCCCTCTCCCTGTGGTTTCCCTGCTGTCCTATTCCAGGTAGTAAATGAAATCTGGCTCACCCTGCTCTTTGCACTGGCAGCAGGCTCAGCTTGGAAAGGAGCATCTCTTGGCGGCCTTATGGCTCCAAATTCCATCTTCTGTAAATTTGCATCTTGCCAAAGGATCATTAAAGTAATTTTTGTAATTTTTGGGTTGTAAGAGGAAAAAGGTGCATTCTTAACACTCGCCTAAAAGAATACTCACTTTTTTTTACTTTTTTATTATTATTTTTTACAGGATGCAAGATCTGAAAGCAAGTATTTGAATTACGTAATAAAGAATTACATAATTAAGAACTAAGTAATAAAGTTGGGAAATGCACCATTAGCACTGGCCTTTTATATATACACTTACCTGAGCTGCATGGAAATCTGACACAGGCAGATATTTGCCTGTTCAGCTGTTTCTTTCACGGATCTGCAGTGCTGCAAGACAAGCAGGCAGAATTAACCCCTGTCAGCACCGTTCCCAGGACCACAGCAAGGAGGCCCGAAGCTGCAGTGCCATGTCTGTGTCGGCAGTTCCCTTAGTCTGCCACAGGCATGTTCCTGCTTTGTCAAGGATGAAGTCCTCAAGGCCTCATGACTGCAATCATGCAAGCTGTTCTATCTCCTCTGAAAGACGTCTCTTGCTCCTGCACAGAGCTACAGGGCCTGTGAGATCACTGCCTGCTGCTACCTTACAGCATCTACACTCTGATCACTCTATTTCAGCAAGCCACAGCTTGCGACATTGTCAAAGGACAGCAGAGGTGGCAAAAAGCTCCAGGTATCTCCAGATTCAAGGAGAGTAAAACCCATCTCCCCAGATGGTTTCTGGAGGCCATTCAGCTACTGGATCTCCTTCACTGTGCTCTTCAGAAGTTGTGCCAAAGCCAAATGAATCTCTCTGATTTTCTGATGCACTAAAAGCATGGCAGATGCCACCACCAAACTCGGTTTTGCCAAGTCTTAATAGTTCTGGATATGCATCATGAGCCCCTCCTGGTGATTTACATTCACGCAGTGCTAATTTCTGGACAAAAAAGACTGCTTTGATGGTTCTGTCTCAGAAACTGCTCAGTGCTGGAGAGGTATCACACCTCCTTCCAAGTCTAGAAATGGTATCACACCTCTATTTTCCAAGTCTAGAAATGTATGGGCATTTTTTGTTGAAAGCTGTTTCTGCCAGGCTCCTTTAGATCCATGGCACAGCAGTCCGGTGTTAGTAATTCTATTGCAGCTGTGAATGTAATGAAAGTCTGCAGGCCACCACCACCTGCTATTTTCCTGTCTGGTGAAAGTCTACACCATCCTGGACGTCTTTGCTGTATTCAGAGGGACTAGCACACTCAGCTATGCTATGTAGATGTGATGATGACATTTTTCCCTGCTCAGTGTTCCCTGGTCAAGGCCAGTGCTTAATACACTCTTGGGCAGAGAACCCACAGGCAATGCATGCACACAAGACTGAGCCATGCACACATCTGCTACAGGTGGAAAATCTGAAAAGGAGCATTACACACTCTATTAGCTTTCTTTTTTTTTTTTCAGGTCGGCATACATTAAAAAAAAAAAAAGCCAATGTACCCATTTGAGTATAATCTATTTAAATTTTTTGACCAAATCTTCAGCTGTAACAGGTGACAATAACATTTTTTCAAGTTTTTTAATACAGTTTGACAGGTAAGACTATGAAAGCAGTAGCTCATTATTTTATATTTATGAACCAAGCTGAGATTCTATAATATCCTGTCCTGATGTGATCTATTGTTGTACTCTTATTTCCAGCCACTTTTATCTGACTGCTGCTAGAAATTCTACCCATAGGTGCTGATGCGTTGCCTTTGAATACAATCACGTATTGTTGCCTGTTCTCTCAGTTTGATTTATTTTGGGTGATAAATGAACATCTTGAGGCAGTCATCAGACTTTAATTTGACTGAACAGATCGTAACTGAAAATCACAATTTTCCTAGAGCACTGTTGAAGAGCAGCCAGTCATTTCAAATTTACCCGTACATTGTTGGCTGTTTATTGGTTCTCTGCAACATGCACACAATCCTTTTTGCAGTATTTACAGCACTACTCATGTATCTTACTATCAATGTTTTATAAGCTACCAGCAGCAGGAAAGAAATTTACTCACAAAGCATGTGATACTGGAAAGAACATAGAAATGCAACACGATTACCTGTGCACATCCATACTAAGTTGCCTCGCATACTATGAAAGCTAAAAAATTCTTTATAGCTGCATATTATAACTTTTTTTCCTTTTTTTTTTCCCCTGAAAGCCTCTAGAGAACCTCAGGGTTAAGAAACACTATACTTTGCCTTTCAAGGCTTTTTTGACACAGCTGCCTATAGGTCATGTTCTGCTGTTACATTGATGCAAAACTGTTGCCGACAAGGGCTCCATTTCTGATTTATAAGACTGGAAATGTCCTATCTCTTTCCTCTCTTCATTGCTGTCTTTGCTTTCCCTTGCTTTTTTTCAGCTCGTACAGCCCATATTTTTTGGGCTGGAGCCCTTCCTCTGGTGTTTCATAGTTTCACTGAGGTTAAGGACTCATTAATAAACTCATTCAAGCTTCTGTACAATGGCAGCCACAGGATTTTGGCCTCTGCTGAGCCCAAAGACTACTCTCTGGCTGAATAATATCTTCCAGAAAACACCTGATCTCACTTTGAAGGCAGCAAAAGAGAGAGACCCTGCTACTTCCTTTGCCAACCTGCCTGCATTTTCCTGTAATCTCAGTTTTCCAGTTTATGGACAATGGCATCCAGAATGATATCATTTGTTACTTTTGGTCATTGTTAATTGTTAAGCACATGTAGAGTTCTAGTAAAGCTGATACACAAGAAAGGAGCCTTTCTTATTATTGCAATCACATCAACTAGAGCAGCCACTGATTTTAACGGAATTTATTTACTTTAAAAGAGCAAAATTTTCTGGCTGAGTTCTAATACAAAAGAATAAGCATGGTCAGCTTTCATGAAAGAAACTTTCCAAGGGCCGGAATCTCTTTGCTATTTTTACAGAACCCCCACCAGAGTGCTCTTCCCTCCACTGTAAGCCCAGTACCACTGCAGGCTTTACACTCTGGGGAACATGGGCTGCACCATTGACTTCTCTGCTGGGACACGTAGGGCTCCACAGGGACAGGAAGGAGCTTGGGTTGTACATTTTTTCTCTACCTCTAATGCTCAGCACAGCAAGGCATCTTTTGTGCTACTTGATTCATCTCAGAAAGGATACGTGTGAACTTAGCACTTCTGTGTGGCAATCCCTCTGTATCACTGTAGCTCCAAGTTGGCCTCTGTATAGGAAGTTTAAAACTTACACTGTCCTCCTCATAAAGGTTTTGAACCCTCAAAACTACATCTTTTGAAATTTGATCCTTTGTACCTACTTGGTACTGGTTTTCCTACTGTGAAATGAAAAGCAAGACTTTGTTGAGTCCTCAAAATTTGAAATCCCTTGCTAGGTCCACCCTATAGTAGCTGATGCTTTAGATAATTTTTTGTTCAACTATTTATGCATCATTTTTTTCTGATAAGCATATTTATTTTTGCTACAGATGCAAGGGAAAGACTGGCATTTTCTACCACTTTTGAGGGGAAATATGTTTTTACACCAATGTTTGGTTTTCTTTAGTTATTGTCCTTGCACCCCATTCTAACGTAAGTCCTGGAACAGTTTTGCTTGTCAAAATCCATAAACTTCCTGCTAAATTAATTTCAAACTATATAAAGGAAAAAAAAACCACAATTGTATGACCTGCTGCCATAAGCAGATAGACCTTCAGGGAAAACCATTTGTGGCCATGCCTTGCTTTGAACCCATCCTTGGGTGCTGTTGAGAAGTATTTTTCACTGCTTATGCTTACAAGACAGGAAAGAAAAGTAAAAAACATGGGGATGATAATAACTAGGTATGGAGTCAGTGCTGAGCGTCTTTAGGGAAGTAACTTTCAAAGATACATGTGGAAGAAAATCCCTGCTGAATTCATGTTGTAGCGTACATCTTTTGTATCTGTGTAGTTTGACCTCTAGGTCCTATTTATTCAGAATCTCACTGTAATCCCTTCTGCAGTTGCCTTATGTTTTATGGGGAGGCTGAAAAGTACATGATGTAATTATGAGAAAATCTGTTTGGAAGGTGAAAGGACTTTCATTTTAAATAGCTTATAACTTCTTGTGGAAAGTACTTTTATTTCAAGCAAGACCTCAAATTCTGGTTCTGTTGCATCAAGGACTGCTTCCGTCGGTCCCTGGCATTAATTCAGTTGGGGAGAGACTGAACTGGTAAGGAAGTTCAGAATATTGCTGCATCTTTCAAAAATGTGTTCAAAACAACATCATGTACTTTTCAGCTGTAACCTCTCCTGCCTCTCTTCCCAGCATCAAGCGAGTGAGACAGAGGATTGCTGAAGAACCAGAGCAAATATGCAGTAGAGCATCTGGGAACACAGCATGCCAAGTTACATACTGCGCTGCTCAAAGTCCTCTGGAATTCTGAGAAACAGGAAACAACACTAACTTTGCCCTGAAAATCCCTGTTCTTCAGACATAAACAAAGTTCTACTATCTGCCCAGCCATCTGCGAGTAATCTCTTATGTAGCACTCTTTAAGGAAAACTCGGCTGAAACACAGTGTCCAGCGAATATCAAACTAATAATGAGAACACCTTCCATAAGTTATTGTAAATTCTTATGTAATTCACTTGCAGTGGAATACTCCACCCCATAAACTGAGCATGAGATGGGCTGTCGGTCTCAGAGCTACCTCAAGCCTGGCTTTGGAAGGCAAGCAGCATGGCCTTCCCATGCCATGGGACACAGGACTAAAGGCCTGCCTTGACAGGAGAGTGCCCAGAGTACAAGGCCAGCTCAAGGCCTATGGGAATACTCATCCATACTGGCAGAGCTTTGCACTTCAGACTGAGTCATACATGAGGTTGTACTTGCCCTCTCAGATTAGGGGACAGTTTTCAGCTCACATGCTCTTGATGCTCGTGTGGAGAGGGGAGCTCATGTGGTCCCTGTGCTAGAACTGCCATTTTCTGCACTCCAAACCATGCCTGCCCATTCTCTCTGCTTTTTTAATTTCAATTCCTGTGAACTAAACCCTGTGGGTATTATTTAAGTAGGGTAATTTAAGATAACCAGTCAGTAAAGTCAAGCCCTAAAACAATATTATCCTGTTTCTGCTGAACCACATGTAGGAGGAACAACAGGGATAAATTGGTTCATCCTATTTTATATTTCCAGCCAAGGTATTCAGCTGCCTTGATATGAAGTAGCTCAAAAGTAAATTTTCTTCATTTAAGATATGTAATGGTGGAGTTGTATTCAAAAGATCTGTGTCAGCAGCTCCTTGTTTCAAGCCTTTGTATTAGAAAATGTTATTGAATGCTATTTTACACTTGTATGTTCAAGCCAAGCAATTTATGGTGTTTAAAAATTAATACAGATTGAAAAGCCTTTGATAATGCAAAGCTCAGCACTCTGGATTTCCTTTTGCTCCTTTATACGTACTGCCAAAATATTTGCTAACCAGCTGTAACCTTTAGCCCAGTTTCACTGGGTACTAAAATAGACTGTTGTGCTGTAGATGTGTTCCTCTGCTTTTAATTTGCTGTTCACGTATACTACAGCGTGTAGTAACAAAGAGCCTTTTGTAGGGCAAAGGTAACCCAAAGGAATACAGTGAAAACAGCAAGAGGAAAACACTGAAAGTTGAATCCTACGTACAAGAAACATCCTCTGACATTTAGGCAAACCCAAGTTCAGATTTCTGAACTGAACACTCATGATCATGAGTCACATCTAAAGTATTTCCTACACAATCTCTTTTTTTTATTTGCTACTAACTCTCTATATTCTGATTTAATGTATAAGCAAAAAATTTTAATTTGTATTAAGCGAAGATGCTTCAGGACCTCACCACAATTATGAGGAAAATGAATTATTCTGATTTTGCCTTATTTAATGCAGCTTAGAACAGTTTAAATCCTCCTGAAAACAGGCAAAACAAGCCAGAATATTTCTCTTGGTATGTATTAATAATAATATACAGACCAAACACTAATTCAACTAAAATCCCCTTGATCAGGTTAACTGCAAAAAAAAGACTTCAGGGCAAAGTCTTATAACTGTAATTTGCAATATGCAGCACCTTTTGTCTAAGGGTTTTATAAATATTGAAGCCCAGAATGTAATACATCATTGTAGTCTTGACTAAAATGAGTATTTACCCTCAAACAGAGAGTCAAGGTCACAGTCACAATTTCAGAATTCAGGCTATTCCCTGATTCAACAACCATGTCCCAAAAGACCAGTAAGAAAAAGAGCCATTGCAGACTGGACAAGGTTGCCCAAAGGTAACAATTACAGGCTGTATCAGGCTGCAGAATAAATGATCTGCACCATCCTGATTAGCCTGCAGATTGGGAAGGCATTAAGCAGCATTGTATTGCAAATTCCTAATTACATTCTGCCTCATGCAAGGCTCTTTGTGGCTGGAAGCCATAGTTTAGGCTTTTTTCTCTATTTTAGGCTTCTTAATGTATTTTTCACAGGAAACCAATGGGATATGTCTCTAAAACATATTGTTTTAAGAATGCATACATTCTGGGATTCCTAGCAACATGAAGAATACCAAACCTCTGTGGATTTTAACAGCTTAACCAAGTTTGTTGATATTGGATTTAAAGCTGAGAAAGAGCACATCTCTGCTGCTGGAAACACTGGAAGAGTTCTGTCCTTAACTTATTTTCTGTGGTACAAAATTTCTCCCATTTCCATTATCCCTATGTGCATGTGTAAGTCTTTTTAAAATACCATATTGTAGCAACAACACTTTCTCTTAATGTACTCCCTCTGTATTTATGCATTCTAACACATACACTCCACCTTAAAACTAAATGCTGAAAATTCACACATAAAAAATATACTAATATATATATATAATTTAATTATTCATAAATACAAGTGACATTTCAGAAATTTACCATAAGACTGAAATCAGCAGGTTGCCAGAGGAAAGCAAAGTACTTTACAGAAAATGAAAAGAAAACCACACTCTTCTTCCTCAGCCTTATGGCCAGATGTCAAAGAGAAGAAAGAGGTATTTAAAACCAAGCTTTCATAAGAAATGTTTTTCATCCATATAGACATGCCAATCTTCGACATTCATAAAATATGCAAGTTCTAAGGAAAAAAATATCGACTCTGACTGATGGAAGATCATAATTTGCAAAAGTTTGAGTGGTTATGTTTAAAGCAATGAGATGAACTGCTTCTGTGGACAGCAGGTGTTTTTCTGGTATCTGTTAAATGTCCATCATTACAGAGTTGTTTTCAAACTTGTTCAAGAACAAAAGAACAGAACCCATAGGGTAAACACAGTATGCAATTATTCCCTCCAATTTCTTCGATTTCTTTAAGAAGCTTTAGAATCCTACTGCAAACCATGAGTCTTGTTTTCTTTATCAAGTCATGTATTTAAAATATTAATGTATGCAAAGAAGTAAAGGAGATACTGTAAGGATTCTGAAAGAAATGTGTATGCCTGTGTATGTCTTACAGTTCTGCCTAGCTCATTACTTGATTTTTATTTTGTTCAGTTGGTGGGGATGGGGATTCTTTGGCAGAATAATGTGTTCACTGTTTTAATGTGGATGCAAACATAAAAGCTGGAAAATTAATTGTTGGGACAAAACCTGCTGACTCAACCACTTAGCAGTATTTCTTGTTCTTAAAATTATCTTGTATCAGCACATAGTTTTATGACTCATATATGATATAAAGGATGAAGATTAAGATTAGATTACAGAAGGTATTAAACCTAAATTTGTGTACTTTCCCAATTTTCTAGTTTACCTGTACTATTAAGGAAGGGTGAACTCTCAAATTGCAATCACATGTGAAAAATATATAACCATTACTCTCCACTGAGGAAACTGAGATTGGTTAGAAACAGTGAAAACAGCAGAAAGGAGGAAAAATAAAATGTCAGGTGAAAGAGAAACATGTTTGAACTAAATTCTACTTTTACCTGTGTGAGCACATCTACATGGGGACACCAGAGTGCTAGGTTATGTCATGTTCTGCTTTCTCCTTACTGTACATTAGGACTGAAATAATTGTCCCATACTTATTGTCAAGTCAGCTGCATCGCACGAAAGTATTTCTGGGGCTACCATAGGAAATTGCATTTTTGAGAAATGAGAGAGGGTATGAAACTAGAGGACATTACCTGCACAGAGACCCTCACATATCCTGCTCCTGGAGGCCCTGTTCCTTTATGAACCCAGTTGTGCATGGACTCACTAAGTAACAGCACTTCATGTGCAAGATCTAGAACTTCTTCCCAGGAGCCAGGGTCATTAGCCTCACCTCCGTGCAGGGCTCTGCAGCTAACAGGCCCCTCCAGGAACCAGGCTGTCTCTGATGCCTTAGGTTTTAACTTTTATATTTTTCAAATTCTGTACTGCTTAGAGTGTAACTCTGAAGTTCCTTATAGCCTGTAATTTCTGCTCTCTTGTGCAAGGTAGACATAACAAAGCCTCTCCAGGCTTTGCCTTCAAGGACAGCCAGGCTGTTCTAGGCCCAAAATGTGTAAACCAAAGACTCTAAGGGGGGAGCAAGCTGAGGGGAGTTACATCATTGAACTGGGGCTTTAATTGGAGAATTAACCCTGATATGCAAATGAACCAAACCTATAAAGGTGTGAAGAACTCGTGACCTGTCGTCCATCTTGGGGTCCATTTTTGGAGGCAGCCTCTGGCTCCCCAGGGTGTACCCTGAAGGCCCTTCAAATAAACACCTATCTTTATTCCCTTACTCTTGTCTAGTCTCTGTTTCTAGGTGGCTGGAGAAGGCATCATCTCCATGTACAGCCTTGTGCTGGTGCTGTCTCCTTTCTGCGTCACACTGCAGCTGAGCTCTTGCCCAGTCACCCAAGGCACATGGTGGTCTGGCTTCCATGCTGTTGCCCAATACACAGAGCTCTGTAACTGGGTCAGGAAAACAGGGAGAAGTATTTTAATTAGTCAGCCTGATGTTCCTTCATTCCCGGTGTTCTGCGCATGCCTCCTGCAGAGACATTTCTTAGGGAGCAGCTCATCACTGCCATGCCTGTGTCCTGACTTGACTCACGCTAACCTCGGCAGACAGGCAGTCCTTTAGTACTAAAAAAGGCAGCTCTGTAAGGGTGTGAGTTTGCTCTGGTTGCTTTATGAGTTGACACACAGACTAGCAGGTTCAATGACCATGTCCTGCTAACATGATCCATCACACACAGCTAGCAAATGCCCAGTCTGTGGCCAGGGCAGAGGGAGTACAGAGTATTTGTGTGCTCATGTTGGGTGGTCTTAGCTCAAAGTACCCACAGGGAAAGGTGGGGGGATGTGCCAGCAAGGTTTAAATGAACACTTCAGCTTTCTGTTCAGGAACTTGTAAAGATAGATAACGCATTACGTGAGTTTAATTGAACAGGCTTCATAACGTTGCTAGAACTGGGAAGACGGCCCATGTCACAGTCTCCATATGTAGAGCACTCTCCTGAGAGTGTTCTGCTCTTCTGCAGCACATGCCTGTTGCAAACAGAAAGGGAATAAACCTCTTTTTTTATCTCTATCAAGCAACAACAGGAAAAGAAGCAGGGTCCTACACTGCAGCCAGAGATAAACTCTCTAATGGAAAGATCATTGTGTAATGAAGACTGCCCAGGGAGCTGTAGCGTCTGCCTCACTGGGGTTTTTTTGAGCAGGACATAGCACAGCCATCTGTCAGAGATGATTTATATAGAGCTTATTCTGCCTTGGAGCAGGGCATAGTCTAACTGACCTTTTTGGATCCCTTCCAGACCAGTTTTCTCTTATTCCCAATGCTAAGATGCTTCTGTAGATATGAAGTATGCTTTTACATATTGTATTTCTTTAGTACTCAGGGGGAGCAACCCTAACCTCTTATAATTTATCTATTTCCTGAAACCAATTCCATTTCATTAAGTGTAATTACAGTTTAATGCACATTTCTTCATCTTATATATACAGCATTCATATATATATATCTATAAATATATATATATAAATTCATCCGTAACATAGTCATCCTTAGCTTTCCTTTCAATCTGAAGTTCACAGTTCTGCCAGAGTATAGGATTAGGGCTCTGCCCAGATCTGTCCAGCTGTAAAGGTGAGGGATAGACCTGTTCATCTACAGAGGTGATTGCATACATGTTATTTGAAGCTGGCAACTAAAGCCAGGCTGCAATACAAGAAAAAGCTCTGGCACAGGCAAACAAGAAAAAAGCAATGCACAAGCAGTTTTCTGCAATGGCTGGCTGATCACTGCCATGTGACAGAGTGCAGCATCTTCGGCGATGACCCTGTTTTTCTCACCCACAACGATGTAGAACCCAGTGATTCAATAGGTCATCTTAAATTGTTTGTCCTAACTGCACAGTGAGATAGGCAAAGGCAAACTATTTCCAGCTAGTAATGTCTAATGTTGTCAAAGATATCTTGAAAGCAAAAATAAATTCTATATTAATGCACAGTGCCGCAGGCACCATGTCCAATTCATTACCTTCTTCAAAGGGTTTTTTAATGGAAATTATCTTTTTCTATTGACTGATTAACAATCCAGTCTCGACTTTTCTCTGTTGTTCACAAATTAGCTTGTGTTAGACATTTAATACACTCTCCTTTATGTTATGCAGGTCTCTCACAGAACATCTTTTGCAAAACCAGTAAGAATCAGATTTTGCATGCTATGCAGGTGCTATTTTGTAAACAGGATATCCTGGCAGATTCTTCTGTGCCATTGCAAGAGTTCTAACACGTTGACAAATTCATTGATGACACCATAATATAGTGTGTTCTGCTCAAAATCTCGTCACTGCCATGCACATAAATTATCTTTACATGCTTTCTATTAAGAGACATAACCAAGTAAACTATTCTTCACCATAAACCAGTCCCAACTGGATTTTTTAAAGCATGAAGATGATCTGTGAGATTTTTCATAGGAGAATATGCTAGGAATATTATTTTAAGAGTAACTGTGATCCACTAACACAAACTGCTTATGAAACACCTAGTGTAGATCTCCCCAGTATTTATATTCTTAAAATAGGTGTATATACATGTGCAGATATATGTTTAGAATTTAGGGAAGACTTTATTATGTTTTTCTTCTTGAAAATGCAGGAAAGGGGCAGAGTTGGGATGATTGGTGTGTAATGACTCACAGCACTAGCTGAGTTATTAACTTCAGTCCATATCAAAATACTATTGCTTTACTGTTTTCCCCATTATCTCATCTGATTGTAGTGAGACCTTTTCATTTTCATGTCCTTGATAAACAGGGAAGTTGCTGAAGTTGGGAAAAATCTTCACCTACCACCTTTCTCCTGCTGCAGACCAAAGAAACAGAGCCAGAGCATGTTCTTTACTGTTTGCCCTTGCTCCTTCTCCTGCCCAAGTTTGTATCAGGCCCTTAGCTCCTCTTCTCAAAGGCTCATAACACTTGATGTCAGTGGGAGAAAAGAGAGAGCCTGTTTCATATGCATGACCCGTTAAAGAGGGCATGTCATTTAAGGTGAGCTGGCAAGTAGAGTGAGATCACCAGCTGCATATCTATAAACACATAGAACAGGGTCTGGTTTCTGGGAAAGGTCATAGCGTGCTTTCTAACCATGGCATGTGGATACACTTTCTGCTTTCCAGAGCAGGCTGCCTCACTTACTGACCTGTGGGAAGAAACCCTGCTCTGTGCCAGCCCCAACCACACACTCAGGAATTGTGTGGGGAAGATTATTTGTCCTGAACTGAAGCCATGCCAGGAAGCATGCTAACAATTCTTTTTATTATTATTTGTTTCAACGACATGCTGCAATTATGTGAAGATTCTTGAGCTAGTTTCCTTGTCCTGTGTCATTAACTTGAATAGTCATGGAGCCAGTTTCTACACAAGGCACAAATCCTAGAAGTCACAAAAAATCATGTGTTCACGGCGTGTAAAGGAGGGGCTGTATCTCGTCCATAATAAAAAAAAGGCAACCCTGCTGCTACCATTTTCCCTCATGGAACATGCTCCCTCTGGATCCATACCAACACCACAGAAGGATGTACACCTAAGGGACAGAAGCAAGGCTAACAGGAGCACAAACTCTTTCAGTCTGCAAGATCTGATATGAGCTATATCTTCCCATTCACTTGTCCATGCACAAACACAAAAAAAAGACACAAGCATACTCCTAGGGCCCACCAGTCAGGCAATTTACTTCGATGTTGCAGTGAATGAGTGTCTGGTCTTCAAGTAAGTACTACATTTCCCAACTGGACATTTTCCAGAATGTAGGGTACTTTCAACAGATACTTTCTGCTTCTATAATGTTTTAACAAAATGAAATACTGCTGACTCTTTTTATTAATATAAGTGCTCTTGGGTAATAAACTGAATAAAGTTTTGTAATTTATTTACTGGTTTAAAATAGGAAATCAATACATTTCATTAACAGATGAAGTAATGGCTTCATATTATCTACTTTGTATATAAACTTGACAGAAAAAGGCTTTGATCTCTTACTACATCCACATGGAGAATCTGAGGCTGTGGGTCTTACAAAGGTAAGTTACTGCTCTCTTAAGTACCAGCCTATGATTATTTAAAAATGTAATGCCACATGAAGGCTTCTGTACCTGCCACAGTCTTTCCTGTCTTGTCCTCACTGTGCCCCACACAGAATTTTACCAAACACTGGCATCTCTCTCTCAGGCAGAGGCAGCAGCCTGTCCTGCCTCTGGAGTGGCAGGGCCATCACCAGCAGATGCATGAAATGTGCCCAGGGGTGTTGTTCACTGCCATCATCATTCAATGTAAGGCCATTAGTACTGCTTGGTATAATTTAAAAATAATAATAATCTGTGCACTTTGTATTGTACTACTGATTCTGATTTTACAGTCTTTTCACATGAGAAATTGCAGCTGAAATTCGCCAAGTGTTTGCATGTGATATTATTTGCATAATGCCAGTAATGTTAAGATTTCTTGCATTTCAACGTGTAAGAAAAAGACTGAACTACATTCCCTTCTCATTAATGAAAAACTGACCTACATTTCCCTCTCAGCTAATCATTTTGGCTCTCCAAAGTGTTTTTCCCTTTCAATTTCTATCCAAATTTTTAACAAGGCCAAAATAATTGGGATAAGAAAATTTAAGAAATTAAATAATTTTTTGTTATTTCAATCTGAGCCTTGTAGTGTGCTCATCAGTTTTGAAATTAAGGTTATTAGCTTCCAAAGCATAGGCTTTCAACACAACATGGCAATGTATTTGCACTCTTATTAGCATTAATTAAATGTTCATCACCAACTCCCTTATCTTCAAGCTGATAAAACTTGTGCTTATGCTTTTTTGTGCTTCTTTGTTTTTATCTAATTTTCCTGCAGTTAAAATCTATGTTATAAACATCATCAGACCTTTGGTAATTGGGTGATTTACCTGCTCAGTTCTGAAAGGGCAGAGATTACTGGCCAGGGTTTCTTGGAGAATATCCATAAAGGAACAGAAGGGACAGAAATAATCTCAGGTCCCTGGATACATAGGACAATTGCCTCTTGTATGTTGTTTTTTTAAAAAAAAAACCTTCAACAATCTAAATCACCTTGGAAAGATTAAGGGTGACAAAGAGCAGCTGTTCTTTTTATGATGAACCAGCCTCAACATAAAAAAAAGTTACAACAAAAGTGAGCCTTGGGAGCAGAAAAACATCATGATGCAGATATTAAGCTTGATGGCATGTGTGACCTCTACTGAACTTTATCCTGTTTCAGTGCATCACTTATACGACATTTGTAATCACTCTAGTATTTTAAGGACACTGAGTTGTGATTATATTAAGGGTTGAATTTCTTATTAAAAGAAAAAAAAAGAAAGGTCAATATGAAGCAAAGACAGCATCTAGTACTGACCCCTACATGCTGAAATAGTAGAGCTTTTTATTGTGCTGATTTGAGCAATACGAGGCTGAAATTAAGAAATAACAAACATAACTGTTTAAATGTTTATTTTTATAGCACAGCTGCCTATTGCAAAATGTTGTTTGGTCAAAAAACAAAGTGTTCATTTTGAGCATGTTTCTGGTAGGAAATTATTAGATTTATTCAAACTCAAAACACAGTGTTTAATATTGATTCTTCTCTACAGTTCCATCTAGAATCTTAAATTCTATGCCATAGAGGGAAATTTGGAGCTAGTGTTGCTACAGCTGGCATTACCAAGATTAAGTATTTGGACATAACTTGGGAGGGGAAAGCATTTTACCACGATGATTTTGGTATTTCCAAATCAAAGTTCTCTGGCAAATTTATCTCCTGAGAGAAAGTTAAAATTTTATTATTTAGAATGAAAACACTACAGAATGTGAGAGTTTACCCCCAGGGTAAAATCTGGTGTTCCAGCCAGCTCGGCAGCCACTCGCTGTCCCCTGGAGCACAAGTGCCCCAGAGCCCTCACCCTCCAGCAAGAAGTCACCAGAGAGGCAAGCAGAAATCTCATTAGAGAGCCCTGCTACAACACTATTTTAATAACAGATTTTAGTACAAGAAGAGATCATACACCTCAGCAACAGTACAGCTTCCTTGAAAATACATATACAGAATCAAAATTTTTAAGTACTGGAAAGAAAGAACAAAGTAGAAAAAAGCAGAAACCGTTTCTCTACTTATCACATTGAACAGTTAAACTGCTTATGCTACACACACACCTCTATAAACAAGGTGAAATCTTGTCCTGGGTATTTACGGTCAAGCTCTCTTTGAACTCATCTGACATTTGCCAAAGTGCAAAATCTTTTCCATTATTTCAATTCAGTATCTGTATTGATCCTGTGTTATAGGCAATTCATCCTTTTTACACCACTACTCAACTTGCAAGCAAGTTAAAAATCATTCCAAATCAGAAAATATAATCCAAGCCTGGGAAGAAAAAAATAAAAGATGGATTTAAAGGTGTAGATCAACCTATTAACTCCCACTTCCACTTCTGAAAACTAAGGGCAATCTTCCACTTTCTCGGCTTTGTGTTCTCTCTGATTTTCAAGTGAAGGAAATGAAAATTGTCTGGTCTCACTTATTTAGATCATATCTGGACCTTCAAGCTAGCAAATGGATTTTCATGCTCTTTTGCTTACCCAAGTTTTGGTCACAGCCATATAAGAAAGATCTAAAGCTATTAGATAGCATCCAAAGCAGGGCTACAAAGATGGTGAAGGGCCTTGAGGGGATTGGCTGAGGTCACTTGGCCAGTTCAGCCTGGAGAAGGGGAGACTGAGGGGAAAATCTCATTGCAGACTACAGCTTCCTTATGAGGGGAAGAGGAGGGGCAGGCATTGATCTGTGCTCTGTGGTGACCTGTGACAGGGCTCAAGGGAATGGTCTGAAGCTGTATCGGGGGAGGTTTAGGTCAGATATTTGGAAAAAGTTCTTCCCCCAGAGCATGGTTGGGCACTGGAAGAGGTTTCCCAGGGAAGTGATCATGTCACAAAACTTGCCAGAGTTTAAGACTTTGGACAAGATTCTCAAGCCAGTAATGTGATTCTTGGGGCTGTCCTGTACATGCCCAGGAGCTGGACTTTGATGATCCTTGTGGGTGCCTCCCAGCTCAGGATATTCTATGATTCTAAGATGTGCTGATAACCTTAGACTCTAGTTCCATATGTATGCTGACATGGTGCATTTAGCAAAAGCTAGCAAACTTCCCTCTGTTTACAAGCTGTTATGTTTGTCTGACTCAGTTCTGTAGCTCTAGAAAAATACATGGTTTATCAAACTGTCCCCAAATGAGTATGTATTCTTAAGTTTTCTTCTAGGTAAATGTAGTGTGCTTTGTTCCTGAAAAGGGCTGTACAAATCTATATATTTTTAAATGTTTGGGGGCCATTTTGTTTAGGTGTCCTGGGCTGTGCAAAGGTGATCTGTAAACAGTATACTTAAAAGTACAAAGCAGTGATTTATTGGTCAACTCACACAGAAGGTGGCTAGGCTTTCAAAGGCTGCTAGGCTAGTCATAAGCATGTTCTCCACCCCAATAAGGTACTCAAAGATACTTTGCCAGTGAGGAGAGGATCAATGAATGGGGGAAGAGTCAGGGAGCTGGAAGAGATCTGCTGACTGCGGCTGAGCTGCTGTCATACACCAGTTCCATCAAAACTGACATACCAATAGCACTGACAGCTGGATGAATCCTCATCACCTTCTTCCCTTTAAGATTTTACACCCTGTTGGGCCGATATTCTTCCCAACAAATTGTTGGGCCCCTCATTTAGCTGTGTCTCAAAAATTCTTAAAGACTAGAAAGACATTGTGACAACTTTGTCTCAACTTAAGCAGCTTTCTCAGCAGCCTGAGTCGAGGCTGTGCAGCCAAGACACATCAGAGATGGGCTGTCAATTCCTAAACCATGACAGCTGAAGGTCTCACACCCAGCTTGTTACAGAGACAGCTGCAGACAGAAGAGGTTATATTGAGTCAACATCACAGTACAAATCTAGATATATCAGTCTTCATGTTTGCCTCTAGAAATAGCGAAAGGTGACTACTACTGATGCAAAACAAGGCATTTGCCATACTTTTGAACTGATTTTATTTTTTCATATCAACCAAGATCCTCCCTGAGACCTGTGTTGTGATCACGTATCAACCACATGTCAGGCTTCACAACCATTAGTTAACTTATAAGCCATAAAATTATATGTTTTGATTAAAAAGTTATAGCCATCATCATTTGGCTAATGGCAGAGTCTTTTAATTTCATTCCTGCAATAGAATAATGATGAGCAATTTACTGCTTTTGAATACACACAGCAATAGCACTGGCATATATTTATTGTACTCATTATCATCTAGGAAACCTAATCAAATCCTCCTATGTGAGAAAAGCACAAAAGTTTATAACACCATTATTATACAACTTTGAAACCAACGGGTATGACAGCTATAGGGCATAAAGACATCATCACCAAGCCACACCTGGCCTCATCCCCAGAAAGCTTAGGACAATGAGTGATACCAAGGTGTCATTGTGGTCAAAACTTGCCATGCTAAAGAAATAACTGCTTTCTTTTGTCAGGGGTTTTCGTGTTGATCACCTTCTTTCTTTTGGCACTGAACCTACATGGTACTGTGTATCTGTTATGTCGAGGAACAGCAAGATGCTCAGACACATTTAGCACTAGGCTTTTAAGGAGCCCTCTACTGTTTTTTTCTGACTGCTTTTTGGGTTGTCCTAGGTAAAAGTCTCTTCTGTTGCTAAAGGGAACTGGACAAACACAACATAAAGAGAATGAACAAGTGCTAAAACAGCTGCTTTGGGAAAAGCAAGACTTGAGCTTCCTTTCATGGGGGGTTCAAGGCATATTTGGGGCTGCCCTGCACAAAAGACATTCTCAGGAAATGCTAACAGATTTCAACTTCACATACTATGTATCCATAATCCTGAAACACACATAGTTCTTCCACAGTCTCCCAGATGAAAAAATAGAATTAATTCAGAATGGATGATTAGGGGACCAGAGATGAAGCTTGGAAGAAGTATCATTTCAAACTGAGAGAGAAAATGGATCACTGAGGGTAAGGTTAGAGGAATGTAAGGAACCCCCTATGTCCTGTTCCGGTTTCTTCTATAACATGATCCTAAACATAACCAAATTAAGTCATTTAGTGTATGAAAATCTTCCCTCATAAGTACAAACTAGATAAGCTGTTCCCCTGCACATCAGATTTATTGTCAGATTTATTGACCACTGGCTCTTGAGATGAACAGTTTGGGGCCTTTGAATAGTACTTTAAGTTTGATAAAATGTAGAATTAATTTCAAGTGCTGCACTATTATTTTTGTTAACCGTTAGATTCCAGTCAAGACAAAAATAACTCTGTGCATTAATATTGAGTCATAGCCTTTGACATCAAGAAGTCTCATCTGGTGTTACATCCTTAAGAACTGTCCTGAAATAAGATGTGTCATTGAGATGGCACTGTTTTGCATCAGGTCTCCAGATCAATCAATACTAGTGGTTCTGTGAACAAAGTGTTTCTCTTATGTGACAAAATGTCATACAAACACACAAAACCAGCTTTGCTGAAATGAAGGTAGAAGGGAAATTTTAACTCCCTCAGTCAAATAAACAAGACAGATGACAAAGCCTAGAAAATGCTTTGCTTTGTTTACATATAGACTAAAGGACATGAGGCAGCCTACTCAGTTTCTGTGCCAGTTTAATTTCAACTGAAGGGTCATAAAAATATGTTAATAATGAGAAATTCTGGGAAGAATCTGATCTGGCAAAATGTAATTTCCAAACAGTTTAACCCCAGTACTACTCTGTTGATTCCATTACATCACCCCTGATTTACCTCTGACACAAAGCATAGGATAATTGATGTCTTCTATTAAGTGGGATGTTTCATTTTTAATGAAGAGAGGCTGCTTGTTGCTTGAGGATTGCAACTGGATTTATCCCCTGGGGTATTGCACTGAAGTCAACAGAAAAATAGGGTAATAAAGACCATCCTATACCTTTGTAAAACTTACTTCATTTTTAAAAAGTGAAACTAATAGCAGTCCTATTGCATCAGTATCATTTTAATTAATTACACTTTTTTCTCATTCACATTTTGTACATTATTTTTCTTCTTAAATTGTTTATTTTTGTGCTAGATTTATCTATTTATAGAACAGGTACCACAAAGCATCCCTCTGTGGAGGGTCCTGTAGACTGCTTGGAGTGCTTGAGAAAAGTAGCTCATGCAAATATGGAACAGTGCCTCAGAGAGCACTAGATAATGAGAGAAATTTAGTGTTCCAGTGTTCCTTCCTATTCCTGCTCCTGCACACCCATCCTGTTGTGCTTTTTCTGCTCATCTCACTCTTGCCATTTCTGGTGAGTTGATACAAGCAGTCCCACATGGTAGGAAGAACCACCAATAGCATTTTCCTCAGCATATAAACAAAATGTAGAGCTTGTTTTCAGGTAAGAAAGGATAACGGACCTGATGCACTACCATTATTTTCACTATATTTTGTATGCTGATTATCACAGGACCTGGGGCCTGTTTGACCTGGAATAAAGACTGAGAAAAAAAAAAATCACAACAAAACAGAAAAGAGTTCAGGAGGAGTTGAATTATTTTCAGGGTATTATAGTTTTGTCTATTAAGATTTACCTCTTAGCCAGACCTGAGGCTGTGTACTTAAATGGGAAGAAAATAAACTCAGCATCAAAGTAGCATACTGCCAAGCAACCAAAACTTTTGAACCTTCTTACAAGACTGCAGAAAAAAAAGGACAGTGTACAAACATGCCTGTGAGGTTTAAATTACCACAGTGTAACCAGAGTGTGTGTAGCTACATATTAGTAAAGATTGCTTTGGTACCATACCTATAAATTCTCACAAATCCATTTCTGCAGGGGCAAAGGCCATTCTTGAAGGAGAATTTTATACTACATTACAGAAAATTCGTGTTATGTTGTCGTAAAAGTTTCAGGTTTGTTCTCAGTTTTGCTATTTTCCCTTAAATTGAGTTTAGATTGAAAACTACTGTGTTCTCCAGCTGTGAGAAATATAACAGCCCTCAGTGACTGCTTGGCTATACAGCATAATCAAGAGCATAATTTGTTCACTGGCTCTAATTTGCAAGTTTCAATTAACAGTCAAAATGCTCTACTGCTATTAGGACGTTCTAGGTTGCAATGTAAGATGCAACCAGAATCATGGATTCTATTATCATCTTCACAAGCTGTTAAAGCAGGTGGGGCAGTGCTCATTATCTGCACCATGACTCATCCCTGATAACTCCCTCTGGGGACTATCTCTGTTTAATGGGCAATCAAGGACTCACCAAATGACTCAGGGAATTACATCAGCCCATGGGGAGTGTTGGGGGAGCTAAGCATTCCCACCTGGATATCATCTGGGGTTTGGAATAACGCAATGAGCCCTACTTACTGGGTTCTTAGAGGACAAGAGCTACTACTGGACCTTCAGGTGAGGACCAGCCCCTTCTACAGGATCACAGCTTCAACAGAACCATTTCATCTGGACTGCTACCGCCACCCTGACTAATGGGGTGTTGGATTGTGTCCTGGGTCTGTCAGTGTTCTTGTACTGGTGCATTTATTTTAATTTTCCTATTAAATTATAATTCTGACTTGTGATCTCCCTCTGGTTTGTTTTCAAACTAGTACAAGGACTCACAAGTTCTCACTTTTTTGGAGATAATAAGGACTTTTTTCAGAATCAAAGTGAGGTAGAGAAAAACTCTTGTCTTGACTCTTCAGACTCCTAGAACAGTTCACATTACTAAAGCAAAAGCCGGCTCTCTCACTGATATTTTTGGGGATAAGAATATGTAATCAAAATTCCAGTGTTCAACAAAGTTTATTTTGGAGAATAAAAAAATTTTTTTAAAAATCAACTCTAATTTGTGCCTAAATTCAAAACATTTGTTTGGTGTAAGCCTATATTTACCTGTCATCTTACCCTATCCCAGAACTTTCTCCCTGTTTCAGAGAGAATCAGACAGATATATCCCTTTCCAATTGATAACATTATGAAGCAGGAAATCTTTACCCTCTCTTTATTCTAGCAGGTGTCAAATTTTCTATAGTTTTGTGAGGAGCTTGAAGATCTCTCTATGTATGTATGGTAGACAAGACCACAAATTTGGAGGATTCATTGTTGTTACCAGGTTATAACACAGAAAATAATGTTTTTCATTAAAGCAGTCAACAGAGAAGATGAAGAAACTTGAATGAGTCACCAGGTGGTCATGAGAGGTTTTCCTTGTGTGACAACATAAGCATTTTAGCTGAGCTCGGAAGAGATCTTCTGAAGTGATTATCTCCACTTGGTTCACATGATGAGCTGTACTTTCACTTTGTGAACATGATTTCTTTAGCTAAAGACAGGCCAGAAATGTTGCTCCACAAGCAAACATAAAATCTCCTGCTACATATTAAATCTATGGGATGAAACTAATAAAATTACAAAATAAATTAAAAAAAAATTAAATAAAAGGTATGGTATTGCCATCCCATTAGTTTTATGTATTTATTTTACTAGGAGATGTGATAGGGAATCTAAATATCCTTAGAGATACTTATAATAACTGTACTAATACTTGGTAACCCAATTGAGATGGACCTGCTTTGAGCAGGATGCTGAACTAGGTAACCTCCAGAGGCTCCTTCAGCTCTAAATATCCTGGTTACAGGGTTATGAGGTGGAGTTTAGCATTAGGGGTGACTGGCAAGGAGGACTGTAAAGATGCTCAAGTGATTTTTGTAGTTGGAAGTAGCCCTTGGCAAGCAAGTGTGCTTTACAGGCTGGCAATCCTCTGCCATGGACTGGGCTTGACAGCGTGTGCATCTCCGCTTGCGTGCCTCTGCCCTGGTTTTGCTTTGGGCATACCCCAGTAGTGAGGTCAAGGAAATAAATTTACACCTTTTGATTTAGCCATGGGTCTGTGGTCGTCCCAGCTGCTTGCCAGTGCTGACTCACAAGATAAGTATAGTAAAAATTTTAGATACAGCAAATCATTAGGGTGTAGTAAAGGTCAAGACTGATAGAAGATAGAAATTTGAGAAGCCGAGATGGGAGAATGTCAAAGAAATAATTAGGAGCAGCAGTGCATCACAGTAAACTTCTTATGGAATTAGCATCCAAATTTTTCTGGACTTATCCCAAGATGAAACGAATCAAAAATTTGAAGTCTGTCCTTTCTCACCTTAAAGCTTAGCAGACCAAATTGTAAAATACTATTCAATCTTTATTCATATCTATCATTATTATGGATTCAAGGTCTGCTTTTAGAAGAGCAAATAGTATCTTGCATAGTGATATTTTAAAAAACATTTTTAATGACAACAAAATTCAGCACACTTAAAGCTGTTCATTGATTTTGTTGTGCCTTCACTTAAACTGATATACTTGATGTCCCATGACTCCATGTTTATCTTACATACAGTATGAATATATTTATTTGACAATCAGCTATTTTTTTATGAATATAAAACGTAGAAAACAGTACTTATGAGGGCAGCTGAGAGAGCTGGGTTTTTTTTTGCCTGGAGAAAAGGAGGCTCAGAGGGGAGACCTTATCACTCTCTACGACTGCCTGAAAGGAGGCTTTGGTGAAGCAGGTGTCAGTCTCTGCACAAGCAACAAGTGACAGGACGAGAGGAAACAATCTCAGGTTGTGCCAGGGGAGGTTTAGTTTGGATATTATGAAAAATTTGTTCACCAAACATGTTGTCAACCATTGGAACAGACTGCCCAGGGAAGTGATTGAGTTACCAGCCCTGAAGGTATTTAAAAGACATGCCAACCTGGGGGTTAGGGACATGGTTTAGTGGCAGACTTGGAGGTGTTTCATGTACAGTTGGACTTGATCTGAAGGGTCTTTTCAAACCTAAATCATTCTATAGTTCTATATAGGTTGATTTGACTGAAAGGTTTTGAACATCTCATTAACATAAACCATGCCAAATGTTCCTGGTAATCTCAGAGAAAATAAATAGCAATTTTATCATCATTATTAACTTGTATCACTGACTATTTCTTGGAAGTATTCAACATTTTTTGTGGTATAGAAATGTCATAGCACCTGTCCTGAGGAATCAGAAGTTATTCAAAAACAAATCTGATAATAATTTGGTAAGGAAATCTATAGTGCTTTCAAAATACTAATATCAAGTAATTCTTCCTACAACATTAAAATTAAATCAAATATGAGAACAGGTTAATGAATATTTGGTGTGCAATTCTGAAATTGCACAAAGCATCCAACTGGCCAAAAATGTCTATACTAAACTCTCATGTTACAGATGCTCAGCTGAAGTCTAATGCATGTAGTAGATTCAGCCTTAATTACTAATTGCATAAATGTTCACACAGGGAGACAGAGCTTCATTCACCCAAATTTGCAGGAAAAAAAAAATGAGAGCAAGGAAAAGATCACCTGACTGTTTCCATGATGAAAATCATATGGAATGCACTATTTCTTTATGCTGCTCATTATTTTCTAATTAAAAAGGTTCTTCTTAATTTTGAAGTCCCCAGTGTTTTAGAGTTTTTTTGTGACGTCCTTTCTTTTGAAAAATTTGCCTTTGTAAAAATCTTCAAAACCAAACCTATTCATAATATCCGGTGTCAATGCATATTTAAATTAGCAGTTTGCATACTCCTTTTCTACTGTAATGCGACAGAAGTTCTTTGCTGCAATTCAAGTCCATCTCATCTCTGCAACAGGTGTGGATTATATTGGTTACAAATCCAAAACAGTTAAGCACAAAAAGATGTGAAAGTGTTTATGGATCTAATGAAATCCCACACTCCTGAAAGAAGTGACTTTTATTCTACTGGGAGAACTTCAGGCTTACTGAGTATGCAATGGGGTTTCCATTTTTTTTTTATTTTCCTTTTTTTTTTTCATATCATTCATCTCCCTCAGTGTATGTCTGCCTGTTAACACAGCACAGAATCTATAACACTACCAACCTTAACTACAAAGGCATTGACAGAGTATATAACTACACAGACCAAGCTGATGTCTTATATTTGGAAAAAAATTTGCCAGAATTTCAATGGGCAACTTCTTTACAAGAGTTTCCAAGCACTAGCAAAAGACAAGAGTTACACAAAGAGGATAGAAAAGGAAGGTCTGTTTCAAAGGAAATGGTTGTCTGAACAATAAAGCGATGGAAAGGCCTTCTGCAGCCAGATGCACAGGTATGTTTGTGCTCAGTCTACCAGGTTACTGCTGATGGAATTCTCTCTGAGAGTTTTAGAAACTGAAAGAATTGAACAGTCGTAGTATTGAAACAGGTAGTGCAAAAGCAAGCTATCAAAGGATGTCTCCAAGGAGGTCCCTAGTGCAAACAGAATTAGTGTGTTTCCTTCCATGCAAGAACAGAAGCTACTACAGAAACCTGTATCCTGTGAGTATAACAGTGGCAAAAGTGAAAGAAAGGCTCTGACACACAAAATTTACTTCTTTAAAAAAAGAGTTTATCTTAAAAAAAAGCTGCCCCCCCCCGCTTCCCCTAATCTGCAATATCAAAATGTTGTCTTTTGGCTTAACTCTTGGAAGCAAGCTTTTTCGTAGAAAGTCTCAAAAAACCGTGATCACAGCCTGGGATAAATATATAAAGCAGCTGTTTTTGAAAATTATTTATTGACTGCTTTTTCACTCTTCATATAAATATTTCCTGAGCAATTCAACACTTATTTACTGTTACTTTTATGTTCATCATAATTTTGTGAAGCACTAAAACTTCACTAGACACACCACCTCTTTTTCATGTATCAACCAAAAATTAATAAAAACATGCCAAAGGCAACTGCTTTTTAACTTCCATCCAGTTTCTCATTACCATTCCCCTTCTCATCTTCTCCTTCATTTGGATTCTTGGATGAGAGAGAGACTTGCTCCAAGGCTTACTTCATAGGTAACAGGCACTTGTTCATTTTAATGACTGTCACTTTCTCAACATGAATACAAGAAAGGCTTTACTCTTTAATTCAAATAATGGTCCAAACATTATGAAAATAAGTTACATGTAAAGTATTTCATGCTGGGCGTGTAATGGACTTGAGAACAGCATTTGTTTTCAGTCCTGCTCACAATTTCTTCTGGCTGGCTGTTGGAAGATAAGATAGAGAGCACACGGTCATCTAGTGAAAAGGTGAAGATGAAAATGCAGAAGGGCTAGGCCTGGATGAGGCTAAACTCAACATTTTTTGACATTTCTCATAAAACTGGAACTTCTTAGGCCTGTGGCAAAATCAATGCCTCAGTGAAATCAACATCCCTGTCAGTTTTACTTTGAGTGGTTTCTCCAGATTCTTAAGGCTCTGGGGACATCCTGACTTTCATCTGTGACAGACCCTCCTGGCTCAGTTATCAAGACCCAGAGCTTCTGTTTTGCCTCATCAGATAGCATCTCATCAAAGATCAAATTTAGACTATCACGTTCACAGTGCATCTGTTGCCCTCTCAGTGTTATCAGTGTGTATTTGTCTTAGCCCGTATTTGTATTTGCATCAGGAGGTAGAATTAAGGGGGAAAAAAAGGCTTAGTTTTAACATTCACTACTGCATAAGATCTGTAGTGTCACAAAATGCTAGCTTAACATCAGCAAACACATGTAAAATGCCACTGAATATTCTTGTTCTGCTATTACAGGATATTGTTATGCTAGCAATGACCTTTCACGGATTAGTATCAAATTAGTGTGGTGTTCTGGGAGCTGAATCACTACGTGAGCTTTAGAATCTAATAGCAAAATGATGGAAGTCAAATAATCCTGAGCTTCCATCCTGGATTAACTGCAGGAAGCCAAATGTGCTCTGTGTTTTCATCCAAGAGAATGTTGTAGTTGGGACTATTTGACAGATTCACTCCACCACAGTTATAGTCAGGTAGCCAGTTCCTTGGGAAGTAGGGAGGAGTTTGGTGTTTCTTGCTACAAAACTGGATTTTGACATGGCCCTTGGCCTGGTCTCCCAGAATGAGATTGTCCTAAAGCTTCCACCATCAGATTACCAGTGCCAGTGACCCAAGCCAGCTTCTCACTGTCGAGCCAAACCTTGCATTTGAACAGCAAGTCCCTGCCCTGTCCTCAGCAGAGTATAGGGAGAGGCCTTACACCCTGCCCCTAAGGTTTAGCTTGCTAGCAACTCAGCATCAGTAGGAGAAAAACACAGCCAAAGATTCACAGCTGTTCAAAAGATTCTCTTCAAGGTCTCTTCTTTCCCCCACTTTCTTTTTTTGCTTTGCCTTGAGAGCTACTGAATTTTTAATTCTCCCTCACAAGACAGTCAGCAAGTAATATTTGAAAAAATTCATAGGGGAAGAAAACACCAAACCAAACATAACTCTTTGATAAAGAGTTGACCTGTGGATATATTAAAAATGAGAGCAAAGAAAGAGGAATATCTGTCTGTATTTTGCCCAGCTTCTAACCAAGCAGGTTATCAAGCAAGATTTTGAGAGCATCTAAAAGAAGAGATATATTTGAGGCACCAGGATCACACCACCAAATCTTGTCAAATTATGGTCATAAAAATGTAGTTTTGCATTCAGAGTGGGGCAGACACTCACCTGAGCAGGAATATTGCAGCTTTATTAGCAAAAATTCACTTTTTATCACCCATTGCGCACCACCAAGTTTCACTGTAAACAACCTTGAAAGGCAAGTATAATTTCATTACTAGTTTGATTTCATGTTCCTTATAAATTCAGGTACAAAGATTATCAAGAAATGTAATGCATAACCTTGTCTTTTTCATATAATTATAGTTGTTTCTCTCAGTTTCACCTCCAGTTCTACAGTCCTATACCTTCTATTTCTCCTTGTCAAGGTATTTCCATAGGGCTAAAGCCAGGCAGCAGAGAAGAGATAAAACGCACGAAGTAAATTACAGGTTATTTTAATCTACTCTCTCTGATGGCTAAAATATGATCTCTACAAAAGTGATTTAAATTTTTGATGTCACAGAACCATCCCTTTATTCACACTGTGTTTCACTGATTGTTTTCAGTGAGTTTAGGAGGTTTGTACTCTGGATATATGGAAAAAACCCTCAAGCTGCTTGTATACTCATATTTTGCAAGAATCACTGCTGGAAGACCCTGCAGCTGGCATGTTTGGCAGGTATTTATTGAAATTTCTCTCTGTTAACTCTTCTAAGTAGACTTGATTAACCTGGCAGACATAAAATTTTATATTTTTAAAATCTTTTCCATTATTATTTCAACCCATTTGTTATGCCCCCTTATCCCTGCCCAAAAGGTTGATGCATCGCTGGCACAAATTCTGATCAGGGGTGCTTGTCCCACTGTACTGTTCTTCCATTTTCCCAGTTGCATTTCTGCATCTCAGCAGCAAGGCCAGGCAGGAAACTGTGTCCCAGAGAACAACCCCATTCTGCAGATGCTCACAGTTCTCCATGGCAGTGCAGAGCCACCGGATTAGAGAAGGGGATTGCAAGGCAATGTGGAGAAAGGGTGTTGCTCCTTTTCTGATCTTAAACAAGAAATAACTCCATATCTGGAACTGACACCCAAGGAAGCACAGCAAGTCAGGCAAGTCTCTCTTGGCAGCCTCGTCATGCAGAATTAGCAAGAATGTGTGAAGGGTATGGGACTTCCCAAGGCTAAACCAGGGAGAGCTGTTAGAGCTGATCTGGTATCTGTTCTGAATGAGTGGTTTGGTCACTTAAAAAAACCGTGTGAAAGAACTTGGCAAAATCAGGGTTTAATATGAATTTGTGAAATGCAAATATACAGAGTTTGATGGCAAGATTTACTCTATTACTTACTACACAGCTTAAAGCATACAAAGGAAGATCAAATTTGGAATGATTTACATGGAAGCCAGGAATGCAAAATGGGGTAAGGGTGCAAAGGATATGGATGTAGATAAGGGTGAAAAAGGGTTTAGCAGTACTTAATCATTGAGTATTTTAACATTTACAAAGTGATTCAATGGGGTTTACTATAATTATAGAAATATCTTAACTATAAATTTGAGATAGTAACATTCATACCATAATCAGTTCACACACACACAAAGGTAAAATGATGTATACACCTATTTCTGTGTGTGTAAAGGTAACTATCAAAAATCACCCTTGGGTTCAGTGAAACACTCACATTAAATCCCTTTGTTTTTCCCAACAGGCAAGGGTTGCACCTTGAAGAGTGTGGAGAAATGTGAGGGGAATGGGAATGATTTTAGTCCTCATTTTCAGCCATGGTTGTTCAGTGTTGCAAGCTTGAGAATTTGTGATCTCTGAGAGGCATCCCACTCAGAGTGAGGTGCTGGCACAGCCTACTGCAGTCCAGGAGAGCTCAAAGGGCCTCTCTTAGGACAGCTGTTTATAAGGTCACAAGACAATTGACTTTGGTTGTCAGTAAGGTTCCATCCTGGCTGTAACCCAAGTCAGTAACTACTAGGCTTTTCTCCCAAAGTCCAGTAACAATGGTACCATTCCACCAGACCTCACAATGGTTCTGTTCCACTACAAGGCTAGAATTCAGGTAAATCATTTACCAAGGCTGTACAGAATTGCTTATCCTTTGTTTCCCACCTTGACTGGGTGTCCGATGTTTCTGATTTTTCCCACCTCTACCACGCAAGATCTCCTGGTACAATCAAGGGGTGCCTCACAGCTCAACTGGTAAGGTCCAGGAATGCTTCACTGCTCAGACAGTTTGGTCAAGGCTTTTTAGGAGCTTCTGAGATCAGATCCAAGGAGACTCCCATGCACAGGTGTGAAATATGGTCATTTCTTGCTGGAGAAGCTTGGAGAGAAAGACATGTACAGTGAGCAGTCATGTGCATGACCAGAAGCTGTCAAGATGTACAGCTGGAAATCAGGTTTCTCATGTCACCTTCTAAACCACCCTTCTAATATGTCTTGCCTAAAGCTTAACTTCTCATTTTTTCTTCCTCATTTTCATTTTTCCTGCTTTCCTGGTCTTGAACCTTTGTTTACTAGGTTTCTACTCTTTCTTGAAGCTGAAAAATAATACCCTGCAATCTCTCTCAGTCTTTCTTTTCAGCAATTCTCATCTTCTTTACACATTAGAAAAGACCTCAGCCTCTGCATTTTCAATGTAGAGTTTGTTAATATTTTTCTTAAAACAAACCCTTCAGTAATGTAGAAATGCAAGCATTTCAAACCTGGAAGGACATGTAAAGCAAATATATGAGCTCTGAAATTCTCAATCACTGCTTGCATTTTAATGTTTCATGATCTGCAGTATCATGCGCAGTATTTTTCAAAGTTATGTGTAATGAAGGTGACCTTTTCACTTCTCAGAAAAAAAAACCCTAAATAATTAATATGTGTCTGGTGTTAACATCAATAAACATAGTCGTAATTTCTTGAGCTTTCTGACAGCTGTGGGGGAAAAGCATCACATTTGGGTCCCATGAATTTTGCTGAAGCCGGCCTTCTTTGGATTTACAATGCTCTCTTGTGGCCAGATCAGGCCTCTACAAGATAATAATTTGCTACTCTAAGATCGGTAGGTTTCTTGGCCAGTACAGTCATTCTCAAATTGTCACAAAATATTATGAATGTCAAAATCTGCCAAAACAGATGTTTTAGAGAAGTGCATTCTATATTCTTTTTTTTTCCCCCACTGGGAAAATTCCTTAAGTTGTTCATGCATCAAAAACAGCCTCCAAATACTTAACTACCTGGAAACTGTGTAGAGAAAAGAAAAAGATTACTCCTACCATTGGAAGAATAATTTGACTTTTTCTTTAGCTAATATTAATTTTTATAATGGATTTTTTAAGTCTATCATTCATAGGTTTTCACAGTGTCACAGCATGTTTTGGGTTGGTTGTTCAAAGTCCAATCCAACACTTTCATGGGCGGGGCACTCACAATGTCTCTGAGCAACCTGTTCCAGTGCCTCACCATCTTTACAGCAAAGAACTTCTTCCTTGAATCTAGTCTAAACCTCCCTTCTTTTAGTTTGAAGCCATTATTCCATATCCTGTCACTACATGTCCTTCTATAAAGTCCTTCTCCATCTTTCTTACAGTACTGTTAGGTGCTGGAAGGCTGCTATAAGGCCTCCCTGGAACCTTCTCTTCTCCAGTCTGAATAATCCCAAGTCTCTCAGCTTGGTTTCATAGGAGAGCTGCTCCAGCCCTCCAATCATTTTCATGGCTCTGAGTTCGCTCAGGATCCACAGATGTGTCTCATCAGGTCCCATGGACTTGTGCACCTTCTGGCTCTTTACATGGTCTTAAACCTGATCTCCTACAATGGGACCCGATACGTTCTCCCAGTCCCTGCCTTTACCTTCTGTGACTTAGGCAGTGCGGCTGGAGCATTTGCTGGTGAAGACTGAGGCAAAAAGTCATGGACTACCTCAGCCTTCTCCATATGCCAGGTAACCAAGGCCCATATTTCCTTTTGGTGCGGGACCACATTTTGCCTAGTCTTCCCTTTTTCACCAACATACCTATAGAAGCTTTTCTTGTTGCACTCAATATCCCTGGCCAGATTTAGCTCTAGCAGGGCTTTAGCTTTGCTAACAGGATCCCTGGCTGCTAGGACAATTACTTTGCATTCCTTCCAGGCTCCCTACCCATGCTTCTATCCCCTGTAGGTTTCCTTTTTGTGTTTGAGTTTGTCTAGGAGCTCCTTTTTCATTTACACAGGACTCCTGGCATTTTGCCTGACTTCCTCTTCATTGGGAGGCATCACTCCTGAGCTTGGAGATGATTCTTGAATGTCATCCAGCTTTCTTGGGCTCCTCTTCCATCCCGGGTTTTATCCCCAGACAGATCCCTGAAGTGGCCAAAGTATGCTTTCCTGAAGTCCAGGTTATATCACCTGGTCTATTGCTTTTCAGATACATCACTGTCTCCTTGAAAACTGCAGGCTCACAATTAAAAAAATAAATATAACCTCAAACTGAGGAAAATCATTCATCCTGACAGTGTGTCCTCCTACCTACCTCCATGCTCCTCCATGTGTTGAGCGAGGTTTCCAGACAATTCCTCGAGCAGTGAGGTGGGATACAAGAGTGCACATGAGGCAAACCCAGCAGGGCTGAAGGCAGATCAGTACCACAGAACCACACTCTGGTGACACTCACATCCTCGTGATGAGGCACAGCAGGGTTGGGCTCCATCCTGCTGTAGAGGCTGCTCTCATCCCCTTCACAGCACCACCCAGCTCTTCACAGCACTCCCCTTTGGGGTTATCCAATTAACTGTCTCATTAATCTCAGATGCAGAGAAGGTTGGGCAATAAACTGCCATTGTGCTCAAGAACACACCCAAATCGAATGAACTGGTGGGAAATACTTGCTCTGTTCCTCTGCAGTGGGGCAATACATTTAGGAAGAAAATGCTAAAGCCTGAAGGAGGGTGGTATCTCACCCAGTCTTCACTTCTGCCTAGTTAAACATACATCATAAAATCTTCCACATGTACATAATACTAACAAGAGCGCCTCAAGTTCTCAAAATCTTCCAAATTCATTGACTCACAGGCATCCACAGGGAAGAGACAAACTATTATTGGTTATGTTCAGTTATTCATTTAAATAGTGAAATCATTTATTTATAGAGGCATAACTTCAGAAGAATATCTCAATTAGGCTATAACAATTTTGTATTTACCAGATTCAACATCATCCATAATCTAGGAAAAAACACAGGCAAGGAAGTAATGAAGGAAACCCAGAATAAAGAGGAGAAAGAAACTGAACTGAACACCTAGTTATTACTAATTAGCATCTCCCACTGATTTGGGCATTTTACTTTAAAAAAATCTCATTTTATTTCACTGGTTTTATTAGTGCTGTAAAGATAACTGCTCAAAGGAAACATAAAATGCAATATATTGAGTGCAATATATAAGCCTGCTTCATATCCACTTTTCAAAGAGAAAATTCAAGGACAAAATTTTTCTCTTCCTGATGTTGTTCTCTTCATGCTAAATTTGGATTGTCCTCCAAATATTTCAGAGTTTGTATATAACTTTGACATTCTTCCTTTCTCTTATTGTATAGGTAAGTTTAGCATGACTGTTGAAGAGTTGGTGAATAATTGCCTTGGAAATTAAAGAAACAAAAAACTAACCCATAAGAAAATTTTCATTTTTACAGACACTAGTCAAGTTACTAAATATAAAACAGAGGATAAGACTTAAGATTCTTCCTTGAGATTATTATGTCTTTGGAGTACCAACGTCCTCCTTTTAAAGAGCAGATATACTTGTTTCAAAGGCACTTTAACCTTCTACCAGCTTGCATATTTAAAAAACATGCTACAGAGGGTTAAGTGAAGAACATAAAAATATTTTGTTTAATAATTTATTGGTTAGCATTTTTAGCATCATTAAAATATTTCTTGTTATGTTACATGCTAAATATGCTCACATGTACTAGATAACTTTAAGCATCTTGAAATCTGGAGATATTATTATTAGCTCAGTACAGAGAACTGTGCACATAAACACCAGAAAGTAGATGAATGAAGCAGTTTAATTTTTTTTTTCTCTTAATCTCCTTATTTTTCAAGCTTCTGGCAAGCCATAATTCATTTTTATCACAAAGACACAAAAATTATGCAATCACTTTTTTATGTATACATATCATATCTGAGTTTGCATATCCTGTAATTTTTGCTTATAGTATACACAATTAAATTTGACAGATAGAACAAGTCCTAATGTGCTCAGTTTCTAAAATTTAAGGAAAAAAAACGTAGCCAGTTGGATGAAAATGGCTTTCTTAGTACCTTCACTGAGAGCATGCAGTTTGATCTCTCAAAAACACATCCAGAAATCCACTGCCAAGAGGAATGTTATGAAATTTCCAGCCATGGAGTTGCTGTGGTTGGAACTCACTGCTTATTTGACACCAGCAAAAGAAGCAAAGGAAGTAATTCTAAAAAGCAGATATCACCATTTCTGCTTTCCATGATGCTGCTTGCTTTTCCCTGGAGGCATTATATTTGTAAACTATTGTCACGTGTGTGCCATTCATATGTCAATGCCTGGAATAGAGCAGTGAATTAATTAAGATTATGATGTATTTTTAGGAGAAGGCTTACCAAAAAAAATTGATTTTATTGTATAAGCATGTTGAAACATCATTATTACATTAGATGAGCCCCAGAAAAGATCCCACTGCTAACATTT
Source organism: Monarcha castaneiventris obscurior (assembly GCA_026261815.1). Taxonomy (NCBI): domain Eukaryota; kingdom Metazoa; phylum Chordata; class Aves; order Passeriformes; family Monarchidae; genus Monarcha; species Monarcha castaneiventris. Next base: position 6,897,599 of record JAMPIT010000379.1, on the reverse strand, counting down.
ATACTCAAGTCTTTCAGTACAGTTCTGTCTTGCATAGTCTTTTGGTGCAGGTGAGCTGCTGCTCCTGCCACATGCTGAAGCAGATGTGAGCTTTAATACACTGAATCATCTTTTTGCCTCTAGTTTTGCAGAGGGCCTGTTCAGGTTTCTTTTTGACCTAGCTGAGGTAAAACATGCACTCCTATTCCTACACTTCTTGAAGTTCCTCTTGGTTTTATTCTTTGGTGTTCCTATATCTCATTGTTAAAAACAAAATTGGTGGATAGCTTTCATAGAACACTATCAAAGGCAGGAACATATCAACACTGGTATTAATATGAGATAGCTGTAAGTGGCTGCTTGGCATTTCAAACAAGAAAAATTTCAGAAATATGCAGCTTGTCTCTCTGGGCTAGAAGACCAATAAAAATCTATGGGGTTTTTGGTTTGGGGTTTGTTTTGGTTTTGGTTTTGTGGGGGGGTTTTTTCGTTTGATTGGTTTTTGGTTGGGGTTTTTTGGGAAAGCAAGGCAACCCAAAGGGAATGCATTAAATTGCAGGGCAAGAAATTGTGAGGTATCAGGGCCTGAGGGTTGATGCAGTGTGTTGAATACACTGCTATGCAGATAGTGTACAGCTGTGATACCACTACACAACCTGAAGACTTCATTGAAAAAACTCTATAAAATATTACAAAATTCATACAATACTCTAATGAACAAGGAAGGCAAGTCTTAGGCTCCACATTACATGACCACAATATGTGCTTTAAGCCAGTCTAACTCACCCTTTCATAACAACTTCTCTAGAATTCCTGGCAGAAAGCATGAGAAAGCATTTTTTATGTGTTGGTTTTTTTATGTTAGTAGGATGTACACTTGTTTTTTCTCAAAGCAGGAAGTCACACAGGCAGATAGTGAGCAAATCTAAGTTTTAGTCCTCTCTCTGCATTGTAAACAATGGCAGAACTTTATGAGTGAATTATGGATTTAAATTATATGGATATTTTTGAGTAGCTTAAAAAGCTTTATTTTTTCACCATTCTTTTACTAGTTTCATAGCAGAAAAATTGTTCCAAATTTTATACATGTGACTGGTAAATGTGATTGTCTCTCTTATTGGAAGGAAGCTTAAAATGTAAAAAATTGATCCAAATAAATAATAATTCAAGGTGGCCAATGGGACAGGCAGATATGAAAATACTACACTTAAAAGTTTGCACATTTGTTTTGGATCTCTTCGAGGTTTTGCTCGAGAATGAAAGGCTTCCAAACAGAAAGTTACTTCTCTATAGTGAACACATGAAAAGTATGACAATATGAGTGAAAAAGCAAAATGCATCACTTCTGTATATCAGTGTTAATGGATGAAGTCACGAGTCTCTTCAGACGTATCAAACCATACTGAAGATTAACTGACTTTCCAAAGTTTAGGCAGAAGCTGCTGTATATCAGAATCACAAGATAGTCATATGCTGGCAGATGCAGTCATATCTTGCTTTCATAACATTAAATGCAGGATTCCAAGCAGGACAAAGATCAGTTGCAACAGTGTACTCTTTTGTTTCACGGTCTTACTGCTTATGAGATACCATTTTCAGAAAAAGAAAACAAATTCCTTCTTTTTTTTCTTCTTATTCATGACGGATAGACACACATGAGTCTTTATTGGACCTTTTAGGGAGCAATTTTGGTTTTTCTCTGAGCTTAGAGTAAATAAATCCAAAATAACTGCCAATCATAGACACAGTGGCTATATTTTACAAAATTCATCCAGTACACCCCTCTGCTACAGCAGCTTAGATATAGTCTCCTTCCCATCTTTTATTACACTCCTAGGTTTAAAAAAGGATGGATTTCCCAAGTGTGATGAGTTATCACAATCCCACAGACATTACATGATTTGGAATTCATCCATGCCTGAGTACTCTCGGATTGTAAAATTCATTTCATGTGATGTAAAAGCTGAGAAGCACAATTTATCTGAAATCAAACTATTAACAATGTGATACGTGTCCCTTTTTTTTTCCTTAGAAAGTTTCTCACGCAAGGGCTGATAAGAAATGTCTTATTGCCAAAATCTTTTATAAACACAAGTTTATCACAGCTTAGCTATACTCATGGAGGGGAAACTTAAAGATTTGTTTAATTTCTTTACATTTGTCATTCTCTCTCTTTCCGAAGACACAAATTAGAAGGTCAGCTTTCTGAACACAATTATTTTATTACAATGTTCATTTCCTACTTTTTTTCAGCAGTGTATACCTATGGGGTTTTTTAACATTGTAATTTAAATTATTCACTTTAGTGTTACGGGATATAAGCCTTTTAAATTTCTTTACCTACTCCTTCCTTTGCATTTACAATTTGACATTGTTACCGTTTACATCCTTCTGCATTGCTCAAATTTCAGTCATTAACTCCAACCCTGTCTTCTTCTGGCTTTGTCTACATTTTTAATTTGACACTGTGTCCCCATACTTTGTTAAACTCTCTTTTCCTTTAATTTCATTTTTGTTCTCTCCGATGTGATTTTACCCACCTCATTAATTCATATTGTTTCATTCTATGTCACCCTGTCTTTTTCAGTCTGTTTTCACTTCCTTTCAGATTTTCATTTTTTCAGTTTCATTAGCTAACCTTTTTGGTGAGGAGCAGAATACCTATTTCAAAATGTATTTTTTGCCATTAAGCTAATATTTTCCTTGGATTTTAAGACAAAATATCAAGACTTTCATGTAAATTTCAAACCTAATATAATCTACAGCAAACCATAGAAATTTCTGGGTTCAGTAGTAGTCTTAGTTGTAAATTTCAAAAGGTACACTTTATAGGTACGATTGGACGAAAACAGGTCACTATTTTTTAACAAAAGAGATATAGGTAGCCTATGTATGTATATGAAAAGAGAGCTTATTACATAGCTGTCCATTTGACACCTTGATAAGGCCCTTTTCCCTTCACAATCTGTGTATTAGTATCCTTAAGGAAAAACAGCCCTTGAGAAGGAAGTTAAGCATAGGGACTTCTGCTGGCTTAGAGGTGCTACGTGCTTCTCCTTGCATTCTGCTTGTCTTCTCTTGGTCTACATCATTTCTGTGCTGATCAGTGCAAAGCTGTAGGTGTTACATCCTAATTAACATTAAATTGTTTCCTCTTTTCAAACATTGTTGGCGTGGCAAGATTATAGGAAGGATTTTTTGGGATGTCTGTAAAGCCTTTTCTTTTGGCACAGAGGTGTTATTCTTTCTCATTGTTAAATTGCATGATAAGTGGTGTATGATAGGATACAAATGCTGCATGCCAATTTAGGCAAAAGCCTTCATCACAACACCTTGAGACATAATAATGGATGAAGAACAAGAAGCCAGATAGCACAAATATTTTTAAGGCAGACTTGAAAGGTAACAGTTCCAAAGACAATTCAATAAAAAATGATGGAGTGAATTATCTAACTGTAAAAGATGCAAAAGCTGTTTTTCTCTTGTGGTCTCCCTCCACGCCCTCCCCATGCACTCTTCTTTGGCTTTAGGCTCTCTCTTTTGCCAGTATTGTCCCCAGTGTGTCTGTCACAGATTATAAGTGACAGAAATAGTGTAATTTGGCCAGGCCATATATGGCTGGAGGTACTTTCCTCCTCTTCTTCACTGAAGGAGCAGCTTTCAGGAGGAAATCCCAACTCAAGAGCATAAACTGTAGGTTGAGAGAGTCTTCTTTATTCAAGGTCAGTTCTCTCTCATCATCCTATCATATATCTACACATGAACACCTCTAAGAGGCAGTTTGCCACAACATATTTGTGTTTCAGCAGAGTGGGTGGTTGCTGGATTTTGCTGTGTCTGCTTATGTTTGGTGATCAATTCTGTAGACCTTCCGCTTAACTTTCAAGGAGCTTTGGAAAGCATCTGTGATTTATTATCAGAGATGGATGTGATTTGGTTCAGTGTTGGGTTCAGTGTTGCCTAGCAGACCATATTTTCATATCTTGACTACAACATGGGGTTTATTGAACAAGTCTGTATAACCTTTTCTTTTTCTGCACACATGTTGTGCTTGCAGAAAGGATATCTAGGAAGTTTTGGGTGGAGCGACTTCTTTATTTCTGGATTTCTGTGCTTCTATGAAATTAGACAGAAAAACTAAAATTCTGTGACAAGGAGATCAGTTTTAAAGACATAGCTTGATTCCACTAAAACTGTTATAACGAAGCCTATTTCAATACATGCTGAAATTACCAACATCTGATTTTTTAGCAAAGTACTGACTCCAGCCCCAGTATTTGCATTTAGAGAGGACTTAAGGACCATAAATTTGCATCTGACCCTGTGAATACTGATTATATGATTCACCCAAGTTACTTCATTTCTGGAAACCACACAATCTTTCATTGGAAGGAGGATTACAGGCTGTTTTCTGTCTTTCCCTGCCATAATTCTGTCTTTGTAGACTCATTAATAATCTTAAAACTAATTCTCTGCATCTATATGCAGCTAACAAATGCACCTACATCAAAGTCATGCTTCAGAGCAGGGCTGCTGATGAGGTCTGAGGGAAGTAGCAGCCAGATGAGAATGCTGAATGTGACTCCATATATTATGTTTTCTTTAGTGCCCTGAAACAAGAATATCTGACTATGACTAATCCATTTTCAAAGCCAGCATTGACCTACAGGAAATATTCTTCTTTTCTTTTAAAAGTAATATTTCAGATGATCAAAAGGAGTCTATCACTGTGACAGACACAAAAGGGCTGAAGTGATAAAGGAAATGCATTTGCTAATCAAGACATGGAGAAGGACCAAAACCTAAGTTTCAGATGACACAAGGCATGACTTGTCACATGTCGCTCACCTTTTATCAAAAACAAAATCACTTTTGGCTTATAGATTATCCCATTCATTACACCTAGTGTTTTTCTATAGATTTACTTTGGGTTCAAAAATTATAAGAAACAAAACAGCCCTCATATATTATAAGAAGCTGAATGCAGGTAAGAAAAGGCCTTAAATAAGTAAACCCTAGGTGTTTGTCTCCAACAATGCACATGGCTGACTGTCGACATGTTTCTTACTGACTGTCTTGTCAATATTTACACAGACAAGAAGCATCTGTGGTGATTCTTCAGCTCTAACTGACTGGTGCCAATACATTCCAAATCAAATGACAAGATTGGGATTTTTTTGTGAAGCATGCAAAAAAACTCCAGAAATTAAATGCCATCAATCCTAGAATTATAGAATCATGGGACTGTAGAAAGGTTTGGGCTGGATGGGACTTTAAAGATTGTCTAGTTCCAACTGCACTGCCATGAGTAAGGAACCTTCCACTACTCCGTTACTCAGAACCCCATCCAGCCTGGCCTTGAACAACAAAGGTTGTAGTCTACAACCTTTGGGAGCAACCTGCTCCCAGTGCCTCAACACCCTTATAGTAAAGAATTTCTTCCAAATAACTAATCCTAAACCTACCCTACTTCACCTTAAGGCCATTCCCCCCCTGCCCTATCACTACATGACTTTCTGAAAAGTTCCCCTCCAGCTCTCTTGCAGGCCCTCTTTAGGTGATGGACAGCTGCTGTAAGGTCTTCCCAAAGTCTTCTGTCCAGGCTGAACAGCCCCAAATCTCTCAGCTTATCTTCATAGGAGAGCTGCTGCAGCCCTCTGATCATCTTCACGGCTTCCCTCTGGACTTGCTCCAGAAGGTCAACACCTTCCATGTGTTCAGGGCCTCAGAGCTGGACACAGAATTCCAGGTGGGGTCTCACAAAGGCAAAGTAGAAGGGCAGAACCACCTCCCTTGTCCTGCTGGTCATGCATCTTTTGATGCAGCCCAGGACACAGTTGGCTTTCTGGTCTGTAAGCAAATGTCAACAGGTCATGTCCAGCCTCTCATCCAACAACACCCCCCAGCCCTTCTCCTTTGGGCTGCTCTAAATCTCTTCTCCACCCAGCCCATATTTGTGCTTGGGATTGTCCTGACCCAGGTGCAGGACTTGGCCCTTGGCTTTTTTGAACTCCATGAGGTTTGCACAGGCCCTACTCTCAAGCCTGTCAATGTCCTTCTGGATGGCATCCCTTACCTCCAGATTCATTACAAGCTAGGCAGAAATAGTGCACAATATCAGTGTCCTGATTCTGGCTGGGATAGAGTTAATATTATGCTTAGTATCTGGTACAGTGCTGTGTTTTGGATTTAATATGAGAATCGTGTTGCTTTAGCTGTTGCTAAGGAGCGCTTATTCTAAGCCAAGGACTTTTCAGTTTCCCATGTTCTTCCCAAGAAATTCTATGGTGCATCACTTGTGTCTCTCATGTTTTATTCCTCTCTTTCTTCTTTTGATTATTTTTATTAGTTTTTTATTTCACTTCATTTAAAGTAAAGTAAGTGAGCAGCTGTGTGAGACTCAGTTGTTGGCTGGGGTTAAACCAGAGCAGTCCAAAAAGGCGGCCTCACTCCTCATGCCCCCTCCTCCCCCACTCCCTCCCCCTCTCCCTGTGGACAGGGAGGAGAATCAGAAAATTGTAAAACCTGTGGGTTGAGATAAGAACAGTTTGATACAATTGCTCACCACTCACTAACCAACACCCCTCCTGTCCACAAGAGATGAGCCACTCACAGCCAGCCCCTCCCAGTTTATACACCGAGTATAACATTCTGTAGTACAGAATATCCCTTTGGTTCAGGTCAGCTGTTCTGGCTGTGCTCCCTCCTGACTTCTTGTGCACCTGCTCGCTGGCAGAGCATGAGAAAATGAGAAACTGAAAAGTCCTTGGCTTAGGGTAAGCAGTACTTAGCAACAGCTAAAACATCAGTGTGTAATCAACATTATTCTCATCCTGAATCCAAACCACAGCACTGTATCAGCTACTAAGAACAAATTAACTTTGTCCCAGCTGAAACCAGGACAAGAATATGGATTATACTTGTCACACATAGCAGGACACAGCAAGAAAATTTCACGTTATTACAATTTATTACTCCAGTCCAGAGTCCTAGTCCCTAGTGTAGGAGTTGGCTCTGTAACAGAAAAGCTGGGAGTATGCAGTGGTGTGGGCCATGGAGCCACTCAGTCAGTTCCTGAGGAATTCATGTGTTAATATAGTTAAAATTTTCCTTTCGTGCTTAAAATCTCTTTAATGTGATCCAATGAACTGAAACAGCTCTTTCCTCTGATGAATGCCCTTGTTTACCTCTGATCTTCTAGACTCCAGCTACAGGCTATAACTTCAAGTCTTGCAAGCCATCTCCACAGCTGCTTTCTCATCAGGAGAGGATAAATTCTGTTCTTCTTCTGCTCTCCACAAATTATTGACAAGAAATTTCTGCAAGGAGAACACCAGAAGTCACTTTCTTCGTCTGCTTCTTTCTTACCCCCTCCACACACATACCCCAAATGGGTTTTTGTACAGGGAAGGTGCGATCAAGACAACAAAAGGTAATAAGACACAGACTGAAAGTATTTTTTATCTGCATCATGTCCTTAAACATTCAGCCTACACATTAATCATTGAGTGACATCAAGGATTCACTTCAAAATTGGATCTGACTAGTGCACTTAATTTACCTACTGCACCAAACAGCTGTTCAGCTTCTGTTGAATTTGAAAGAAAATGTAATTAGTGCGTGTTCACTGATGCTTCCTCATTACATTGCCAGCCCAAATCATTGGAACAGTTAATTACTGCAGAGACAAAGGCTTGACTTACCTGATATAGTACATGATTATTCATCATTGAATCATTTTTTTCTTCTTCACTGGTAATTTTGTTAACATCCCTGACAGTGCTTAAGAGTGAATCCCCTTGATCTTCTGTGCTATTATGTCTTCTCAAATGCTACTCAAAGTCTCCAGGTAGCTTAATTCTCTAGATTTTGATGAGACATGAGGTATCACATCAGTTGACACGGCATGTAACTGGAGAAATAACCTGATTACATGGATCACAGGAAAATGTGCTGTTCAGTCACTGTCCATCGCAGCTGTCTTTGCACTTGGGGACTTTCCCAAGTGCATGCAGACTAAAAAGCTGCTGATGGAATACTTTCTTTCAGGGATGGCTTGAAAACAATGCTGAGGAAAAGAAACATTATTCCATAGTTACTCTTGTTCTAAATAGACCGGATCTACTCCTACATGGGGTTTTGTTGCTGGCTTTTCTTGTGGTTTTTTAAATGGGCTCAGTACTCCACTCCATCACTAAAACGGAGGTAGCTGACTTCCCATCCCTGCCTACCAGATGTCACAGGCTCCTGTCAGAGGCAACCCCTTTTCTCAAAAGGAGGGTCTTCTGCATGAAATGTGAGGACTCCACATTTATTGGTGACCCCTGGGCTTATGAAGGACAAGTTGCTCAATACAGCTGCCAGTCCTGGGTATTTCTGCAGTGCACACACAGATCAGCTTGGCTGTGCTGGCATGGTAATACTCCTCAGAAAGGCCAGATTTAGTAATTTACTGCACGTTTGACATTATTGCCACGCATATGCAAAATAGCCCTAAGCTGTCCTGCTGCATCCCTCTCCCATCACATTGCAGATATACTTGGGAAGGTCACCGAAGTTGTTAAGGCAGGTTTTAGAAATTTGCACAGCACTGCACATTCATTTGTCATCTTTTCATATGTGAAAATTTGTAGCCATTCACGGAAGAGCAAAATGTAAAGAACCAAGGAAATGTATAAAAAAGGTGTATGACCATTTAGGATAGAGAAGCTATGGAAAATTCTTCACAATGATGTTAAAAGAAAAAGAAATTTTTTAAAAAGTGGGATGTTCAGGAGGAATCTGAAGGAACTGAAATAAAGCAATTCAGCAAAATTCCTGTTCACAGCATTATGCTGACACTTAGAGGTCAGCAAAATAGAATTGAAAGGACTTCTCTGCCACCTGAAAGAGACTCCATATTTTCCAAAGGCTTTGCATGATCTGGGATCAGTAACTTGGCATTTATTTGGTTTGCTCATTCCTTCTTCTCATGGGTATGCTTCTCTCTTTTTATCTGATTCTGCTGCATGAAACTTTTTAATCATCATACATTTCACAAAGAATCCCAACAAAAACGCTGCAAGAGCAGCCCACAAACAATAAACTGTACAGCAATATCTGATCTGCACATCAAACTCATATGGTAGCTGAGATGCATAGAACAGCAGATATTTGCTTTCACATGCTCTACCACTCAGTCTGACTTTCAGTGGGCTTTAAAGCTGTGTCCATATTAGCTCATTTTATAAGGGTTTTGTTTCAGTTTTGATTTTTTCTTTTTTAAGCTACCTGAGACCACAAGGTTATTTTTGGGTACATCATTTCATTCCATAAGAAAAAATGATCAAGGGAGAAAAATCATCCTGTGGAACGTAGGTAATTTGGCAGCCACTGCTGATGGGGGGAACAGATCAAGTCAAATTTAAGGCAAAGTTGCCTTTCACATCCTCAAGGATCAGCCTCTACAAACTGTTCAAGTCACTAAGAAAGCATAAACTTCACTTCAAAGCAATCTATTCTGTATGGGGGCTAATAAATTGGGGATTAACAGGTAATTGCCTGAAATGAGCAATTTCTAGCAGCTGGTATAGCCAGTGTTATCACCCACACAAATATTGACTCATGTATTAAGAGTAATTAATGAGAAAACAAAACTGCAATAAAGGAAAGAAAAAGTGAGATGCAATCCTCTTAGAGGCCCTGAAGGCCTCTCTTTTCTATATTTTGTGTTTATCAATGCTCTAAACTGAATTTTGCAATGCACATTTTCTTCATTGATCTGTAAAATTTCAGCAAAGCATTTCATAGTTATTTCAAGTCATGAATTATGCAATAGCACATGACAGGAGCAATTCATTCATTTCTCAGGAGGCAGAGGAACGAATACCTCAGCTTCAGTTTGAGATTTTTTTTTTTTTTGTCCAGCGCATAATCTCTTAAAATGGTGCCTCAGAGACACAAGGAAGATGTTGACCTGTTGGAACAAGTACAGAGAAAGAGCACAAAAAGTCATTCATTGTGCACTTCACACTTCCTCTGCCAAGGGATAGGAACACGTGCACAAAAGGTACAGGAGCGGAATGGCTGAAGGGAGAAGCACACAAACATGGCACCACCTCTTGCTTCTGGGGGGGAAATGACACAACCTTGAAGGAATTACAGGCTGCACATTCCAGCTGCGTCTCTCTCCTCCTGTCTCCGTTCCCTCCTCATCTACATCTGAATTTTCTTCCAGACTCCATTCCACTCCAAGGCACAACTAATACCCTCATCAATGTTGTCTGTGCTTTAAAGCAGTAGTCCTGAGAACTTCTTAGAAGATAGGGGAATGTCATAAGCCCCATTTTAGAAATGAGAAACATCAGCTGATACACAAACACTAGTAGTCTGCTGCAGAACAGGGACCTGTTTCTCAGCCTGATCAAACAAGAAACATTTCTCAAGATGAAGTGAATCCAGCCTTAACCATAGGGTTACCTTTCATCTTGAAAACCTGCTGTTAGGACTGTTCTATCACAAGTGAAAAAAGATGTAAGGTACTCTTTAAAGTCTTAAGGATGTGATTCTTCCAAGGTTCAAACAGTTCTCCACCTGAAATACAGGCTATCACATACAGAGAGTGTTCCCACAAAATGTTTGCTTTCTTCAGTGAAATATATCAGCCACAGAATGCTTGCTAGTTGTGGTTTTGCAACAGGCCACCTCCTCTTGCAAATCTTTATTACTTCCACTTCAAAAGATGTAAGCTGGTCATACTGGTTACTCATTCTTCATCCTGATGATGCTTCTAATATGGGACTCATCATTTTCCTCTTATCACCTGCCTCTATCACATCTGCCATGAAGAGCAGTGGGATATCCGGGATCAATAGTAGTTGTTCCCCAGATGTCATGAATATCTATATCTTCTTGAAGTCATTTACCAAGTACCTAGAAGTTTCTCAGTGTCTGTGAGGTTAAGGGGATAGGAGAATAGCAATGGGTAAGAGGCTAGGACAAAACTGATACAAAATAAACTGAAATATATGCTTCATGATAGTAAATGAAGCTGCAACAAGGTTTTAAAGAACAGGGGTGGCAGTGGAAGAATCTACAACCTGAATTTAGGAACTCACTGGCTGATTTAGAAGTTTTAAAGTTACATCTAAGAAAATTAAAGCATAATTTGAGTAAAACACATCTTTTTTTTTTTTTTCTTGAACAGATACATGTCAGGACATAATACACAGTACAATGCATATAACTTGTTAGGAAGAAAAGAAGTTGTAAAGAAATGTGTGTACGAGACACTAGAGAGAAATTTTTCCTGTTTAATATACTTGCATTCAACATCTTGGCAAATATGTCTTTCAGTGTAGAATCAGCCTGATTTCAGGAATATGAACTATGTCTGGGTTAGCAGATGAAACAGAGGCAAGGCACAGGATTGCAAATGTCTACACTGCTTCATTTTTAGCATTTTCCTAGCATGGCTTTGGACAGTAAGCATTGGCATCCTCCCAGCTAAGGTCTAGACATCCTTCAGCATTTTACAAGACTGTTTCTAATAGACAGTTTAGCTGTAGCCACCCTTCTTTCGGCCAGTTTACACATGAAGACATGAGTCAGCTGGGAGGCTAAGCCGCAAGGCAGTCTCTAACCTCTTCCATGTAGAAACACATGTATCTGTACATATACAATTCATCTGTGGCAGTGCAGTTTCTCAGTGTTGTTACCTATCTTATCCACAAACCCTACTGGCAGTGGTGAGGCCAGGAAGGGTCTGCCACTCTGTCTTTTATTGCAGTGAATCTAAAAGGTAGAATTGGCTAAGAGCTAAAGCATGAGCAAGAACTGGAGGAAAAGGCAGTACAGACAGGCTTCTTGGCATATGCTACCCATAACACAGACGCTCCACAAGTCAAAATGCAGTCTGAGCAGAGATGAGGGTAAATCCTCAGCGGCCTCTGTGGGGAAGGCTGCTGATATGCTGATGAGACCACACCACTGGCTCACAGCTCTGGGGAAGAATGAGCAGTATTAAACAGAACAGGACTGCAGAGAAACACTGGTTTCATATCCCCAAAAAGGAAAAAAATTAAATACTTGTGTGACAAAACTGAGATTGCTGCAATCTTCATGCATTATTGGAGGCATAAAAATGATCTCCCTAGAGACACTCATTCACTGTGCACTTCATACCACCTTGCAGAGATGAATACTGATGAAACACCAATCCAGCATAAGTGTTTCTAAACAGGAAAAACAGGAAAAGTACCTGAGCACTGACCTATTGCAGAAGAAATATTGAGGACCATGGAAAAGGATGCTCGAGAGACATATCATCAAAAATTCAGCTAATACAAAAATTTGCCATATCAACACAGCTTTAATTGAACTTTGAGATCAGTAATGTATCCAGGTCTAGCCAAGTGCAGAGACAGCTGCAGCTCACTCCCACCATAACCAAGAGGCAGCACAACAGGAGTGTGAAGAAGTGTGGCCAAGTGCTGGCGATATGCAGGAGAACACTTTTGAAGCCAGCTGTTAACATAGAAATTGAACAAACTAACAAACAAAGGTACTATTATTTGAAATGTGCAATAGTTGATGTAAAGGTGGTATCACTGCCACAAAACATTGGTAAAGCAAGCCAGCAGTTCAGCTGAAATGCTGTGTCTGACTGTCCATATCATGAAAGGAAAAGATAACAGTCCTTTGGTGCTCTCTCTAGCAGCCTAACGGAGATGTGCTGTAAGGAGATCGACTCATCCAGCACGTGCTGTAGTCAGATGAAGGCTCTCACAAGACCTAGTAAGAAAATCAAAGTGCAGACATCCCTCAGGTCTGGTGGAGCTGCTGAGGAAGGAAGTGGGGAGAGCAGAAAGCCCAGACACCCTCAAACTCATGGAAACCAGAGTTGGCAGCTGTGTTTTTTCATTTTTGCAGTCTTTAGCATTTTTTATGATGGTGAAAAGCCCTCAAAAATGTCTTGGATGTTTGGGAAACTTCCCGTCAGGGAACACAGCCCTGTAAGGAAGTCACTGTGTGGTAATCCTAAAGATATACTTGCTTGATTTGTCTGGGACTAAAAAAGTCTCTGGTTGCAATGTCGAAAATACGTTCTGGCATGCTGAATCACCCAGTCCCTTGCAATCTGCACTACGTCTTTTGCCAGGTACTGCTGAAGGAAAATAAAAAGGCTCCAGACATCAGCCTGCCCTGAAAGCTATTCCAGCGATAACAGATAAAGACTAAACAGGACTTTCAGACATCAGGCCTGCAGCTGGCAACAGTTATTGTCTAAGAAGATAGCAGAAGATACCACAGGATGTCTTTATCAACCTTAACAGAGGCAGGAGCAGAGTACTAGTCTGAATGCAAGGAAGCTGGTTCTCAGAAGATGAGAGATCTGCATTGTCAGAAATCTCCAGGATCCTGGGAACTTCCAAATGGTCCTTGAGAAAGACCAAGTTCTTGAAGTCAATGCAAGAAGTTATATGAATAGCCAAGTAAAGCATCAACCTGCAATCCGGTGTATAAGCAATAGATAAACTTAGATGAGGGAATGAAGAATAGGCAATACAGGTGGTAATTTGTAGCACTACTGTCATTTTAAGCAGCAGGGATTACAGAAGGTGCTTAGGCCTCAGGATGAAACAGAAGAGTGACACTGCAGCAAACACAGCAGCTCTCATCTGCTGTTGACACAACAAAATGATGACTTTATACTGAAACAGAAATACTAACTATGCTGCACAAGATAGCCCCAAAAATCACACCATGTGCCTGAGGGCATTTTCCAGACACTTCTTGAGCTCTCTCAGGCTTGCTGCTGTGACCACTTCCCTGGGGAGCCTGTTCCAGTGCCCGACCACCCTCCAGGTGAAGAACCTGTTAATAATGTCTAACCTAAACATCCTCTGACACAACTTCAGGTCATTCTGTTGGGTCACCACAGAAAAGAGTGCCTGCCACTCTGCTTCCCCTCATGAGGATGTTGTAGACTGTAATGAGGTATGCACAATACATGACAAATTAGAGAGGGCCCTTTGCAGACCTTGGAGCAGCCTTCCAGTGCCTAAAGGGAGCCTGCAAGAAAGAAAGGGATTTTTTAATAGGGTCTTATAATAATAGAAAAGGGGGGAAATGGGCTCAAACTAAAAGAGGGTAGGTTTAGATTAGATATTAGGAAGAAATGTTTAATATAAACTGGGAAAGGTTGACTAAAGAGGTTGTGGATGGCCCCTCCATGGAAGTATTCAAGAGCAGGCTGGATGGGGCTCTGAGCAACCTGGTCTAGTGGAAGGTGTCCCTGCCCATGGCAGGGGGGTTGGAATTAGATGATTTTTAAGGTCCCTTCCTACACAAACCGTTCTATGATCTCTGTTGGGTGCACACACAAACACACACACAGACATGCATTTCCCAGAGCAGGAAATCTCGTATGATGCCTTCATGTCTCACTTTGCTGTAGGCAATGAACAATGAACAATAACGACGAAAATGTACACAAGTGGCAGACGTCAGCCGTATAAGAAGCTGGGGACGCGATTTAGCCGTCTCGTTGCCGCTGCTGACACCCCTTGGCAGAGCCCCCATCAGTGGGCAGGGCGGGGGTCCATCCCGGCGCCGGCAGCATCCCCGTTTCCCGGGCTGGCCACACGGTGGGGCGGCCGGCCCGGCGCTGGCTCGGCGGAGCATCCCTGTCCCGGCGGCGGCTGTGCCCAGCAGGTGGCTCTTTCCAACCGCGGAACGCCGTGCGAGCCCTCGCTCCGCTCCTGCATCCCGAGGGCAGCGCTCTCCCACCCTTTGTTCCTCGTACGAATAACGCAGAGGCGCGCTGGAAGGTCGGCATTGCTTTCCAGAGGGCAGTGGCTAGGGCTGGGATGTAAGGCGCTGCTGTGGAACCTCGAGTGCTTGTTACAGCACTCCACACACAGACAGGGCTGTGTTCACCAGACCAGCACCGCATCCCAGTTCTGCCTGAGTAAATCTGAAACAGGTCAGCTGCAGCCGGTGGACATACTACAGATGGGAATGACAGGGGAATTTGGCCCATTGTTAACATATCTTCATGTAGAAACAATGTAGGAAAATTGAACTATGACCAGGTTCCTTCATTGTGGGCTAATTTGACTCTAAAATGACCCCTCTCAAGTCGGTGAAGCTACACAGGTGTGAAGGAGAATGCACACAGAAGCCAGGGCTGCTTGAACTGCTTGATCCAAAAGGAACCATTTTGCATCTATTAATAAATGCAAGTTTATTTGTAGGGAAAATTATTTTCATATAGATATATGTAAAATATTGACAGGCTTAGATCTTTAAGAGACACACTTCAAAGGGCCTTGACTTATTGGAAAGTTCAAACTGAATCAGACTTTTGCTGTTCAATTACCATCTCTTAAATACATCTAAACCCTGGCAAAGTTACTGATTTTAGAAAAAAAAGTATTTATTGGTGCAAAATATTAAAAACATGGAGATTTTTTACTTGACTGGGAAAAACTTTCCAAAATGCATGGATTTATTGTGACCTTATTGAACTTAGAGCCTATAAGACTGGAGCTTGACATGACTATATAACAGTCCTTCATTAAATTTGCTGCAATTTCTGCTGATAGTTCAGGTCAGCATTAGGAGAGATGAGCAAAACACAAAGGAAAAGGTATTCTAAGAAGTTTCAAAATTTATTAAGGCATATATGTTGGGGTGAGGGAAGAGAATACCCTTGCCTCATTGTTTTCCCTCTGCTCTGTTAATTTTGGGGTTATTTCCCTCTGATATCCAATCTAGTCACATTTGAGGTACTCCTAAGTTTCTAGTGCTACTAAACTTTTCCTGCTTCCGAAAGTCACTCCATGTCTTTACTTTCCAGGATATATCAGCTGGCACTAAAGGGGAAATATGAAAGCATAGGGTAACACTGGAGCTGAGTTGATATGTCCCACTTTCAACTGACTATTGAAAAGCCACCTTTCTTTTTCCCATATTAACCATTTCACACTTTCCTTTGAAATGTAGGAGGCTTATGAATTGCAAGAGCTATGCTGTAGGTGTGAGTTACTTGAGCTTCTACCTCTTCCAAGATGAAGTCGTCACCTGCATCAATAAACCTCCAGAGCTATTTTTGGTAAGTTCCACTGGGCTCAGTGCCTCCTGGGGGTTCTTCCAAACCTCACTGTGTGCTGCCTTCCATGGACTCCGTGGCAGTCAAAATGATTAAGCGTGCTGCCTGAGAGATATGGGAACAGGGATCCAACATAACTCATTTAATATTCTGAAGCTATTTTTCTTGATTCTGCTGTGGTTTATCCAGATATTTAACATTTTCTGATCCACTCTCTTGCTAGTATTGATGCTTGGTAAGGACACTAGTGCTGTCGTTAGAAGATCTAAGCTACTGATGGGGCTTAGCTTGGGTCCTTCTTCCCACTTTGATAATAAACATAATTCTGGCACCCTTCCATTTCCAGAAAGCCAAATAACAATGTTGCTGCCCTTCTCAGAAAGCCTGACAAGGAAAGGGATTTGGTGGAGCTGTCAGAAATGGGGAGACTAAAGTGAAACTCACAGTTTGTTATCTGTGCACAGGAACAAGTGGCCTGATGTAAGAAAAAAAAAAAAAAGCAAGCCATTTCTGCTGTAGGGTTGAAACTCTGGTCCTAATCATTTAGTTGCTGCAAAGCACATGCCACAGTTTCAGGCAGCAGGATTGCTTGGATCATTTCCTACGCACTTTGCAGAGTGGCAATTAGCAGCACAGTGGCATTAACAAGACAGCTTTACGTGAGCTTTCAAAGTAAAAACATAAAGAATCCCTAAAAGACCAACTACTTGTAAAATGTGAGAGGAAAGCTGTAGGCCTGATTTTTCAGAGGTGGGTGCAAGGCTTTGCCCGCAGGCAGCGTGACCATCAATCAGAGCCACCCTCCACCCTCCACACCTCCCTGGCTCCTCCAAGGAGGGGAAACCTCCTATCTTCTGCCCTCACCTTTGTGTTGCCTTTCCTGCACGGGGATGGATGCCACACGTCTCCAAGTGCCCTCTCATCCACATTTGCCGTAAACACCCAGAACACCTGTTTGCTCTGACTCACCCACTCCTCACGCAGACTCTCCCTTTTTTTGACAGCAGACCTCACTCAGGTAGTATGTGCTGCTAATATCCTTTCAGGACCATGTAATAACATGCCTTCTATCCAATTCCTAACATCCTTCAATCAGCTCAGCCAGTGGGCTAACTGCTTATGCTCCTGTGATTTATATAAGTGCAATTAATTTAAACTGCATCACTCCAGTGCTATGCTGCTGAAAATGCCCTGAGAGGGAGAACCTCACTGGTGAATCAGACCCTTTACTTTTAACAAAACACACAAAAGAACAGATCCCAAGCCAGTGCAAATCTGCATGGCTCCATTCATTTCAACACACAAACTTAAACCAGCTCAAGGTCTGAATCACAGCTCATGTAACAGACTATTTAGATACAGACTAATGCCTCACATCCTGAAAAGCAATGCTTTCCCAGAGCTGGCAGGGGACAGGGACTTGTCAGAGGGAACAGAGCTGAGAGGGAAGCAGGACCACAAATGCAACCTTCTAAAAATGCTTTGTGGATTTCTTCATTTCTGTAGAGATGAGGAAAGTAACGGATTGTGTCTCTGCAAGTGCTACTCTCTCTTCTGGAAAAAGCCACCTCTGTTCCTTTTGCCCCAGCTGCAAAGCAAGTACCTGGAAAGTCCCTTTCTTTGCTACTTTCCCTTTCCTTCCATAGCCTGGATATGATCCCTGCCACTTGGAAATCCATATGGCAGCTTTCACTAACTGACACCAGAGTTAGATGCTGAACAGATGAATCTTTTAATCAGTTCTTGAAAATGGCTAACTTTCCCTGCACTTGTTTTGGTATTCCCCAAGATTAAGAAGTCATGCAGCTTGACAAAGCACTTTGCTCTTGCATGTCTTAACAGACCCATCGGGCTTTTTTTTTTTTTTTTTTCCCCTTCACATCTATTCCAACACCTGCTGCAAAATCGGGCTGGGGTGGTCTCTGTGAAACACCCTCCACGCCTCCTCCCCAGAGGAGAGAGAGAGCTCCAGCGTCACACCAGCACGGCATGCCGGTATGTGCCCAGGCAGGTGTAGGTAACACACAGCGAGGTGGGGAAGGGGTGGGGAGGGCAGACCAAGAGTCAATCAGAGTGTAATTTGTGTTAGAAATTTACCAGTGTTCAGCTGTCCATATTTCCAAAATGCAAATATTTTAAAATTAAAAAAAAACCTGTTACTAAATATCTCCTCTAAATCAATCTAGATAACCGGAACACTCTGTGGCACATTTAAGAGACTTTCATCTTAAATGAAATACATAACATAGATTACACCTTCATAGGAAATCAAGAGGTCCTAAAATATACTAATGGAGAAGGACATTTAAGAGACATTTAAATTACCCAGTCTATAATTTTGGGGGGGTTTGCTTATCTATGCATCTTTTAACTGCTTTGGATAATTAGGAAAATTTCCTTGGCAGTGTCCTAAGAGGATAGGCAAAAGAGTGACATAACTACTTTCAAGGAAGGAAAGGTCGAGGTTTTGCATTCTGCAGATTTTTAAAGGAAAAGAGAAAGTGTTCTTCATATGAACAGTCTGAAGCAGTATGCATATTATATAAAGACTATCACCCTGCTCTGAAGTATAATCCTTCCCAAGCCTGCTCCCTCTCCTTGAACTCACTTGCAGTATCTGTCTGGTCCTTCTGCCTGGAAGGGTGCAGGTTAGGGAGGCAGGCTGCTCGTCTCCAGCCTTTCCTAAGCACAACTATTCAAAGGCAGCTCCTAAATGGAGCAGGCACCCATTCAGTTCAAAGCCTTCCTTTAGGTCTGCCGGCCAACTTGTTATCTTGTAGTGTGTGTGTGTGTGTGTGTGTGTGTGCACCCTGTCTGCCCTTAATGAACAGTTTGTCCCATTGTAATTCTCGTATCAAACATCTGGAAACCAGACTTGTTTAAAAGAATAAGAAAAATAGAAAGAATAATAAAAAAGAAGAAAAGGGGGGAGAAGGGGGGGGGGGTAAAAGAAAGGTGGAAAGAAAGGGATAAAAGGAGGGGGGGAAAAAGGTGGGGGAAGGTGGAGGAAGAAGAAAAAGAAGTTTCAGTGCCTATGACTTATCCAGGTCTCTGTCAGAAAGGAAAAAAATAATTAAAAAGGAATTCAGCTGAATCAGTAAACTGACCTTTATTTGCAAGCATTTTGACCAATACATTTTTGTAGACTGCAGTTCTACAGAGCCACATCCCCCCGCTTCGGAGCAGGGCAACGCGCTCTGCTAGAGCTCTCTCCCCCGTTCACAGCTGTCTCCAGCGGGAGGAGCTGAAACCTGAACCAAACCCTCCGAGTGCGATTGGATCCCACAGCCAGCAGCCCCAGAGCCCTCCCAGAAAAACAGCCTCTTTGGAAAAGCGCTTGAGAAGATCCCGAAGCGATTGGAGGAGCGGAAAACCCTTCCCCCCTGCACCTGACTCGCGGGTATTTACAGCAGTTTTCAGGGCGGCGGGGCAGTGGCCGTGCAGGAGCGGCGGTGGATGCGCTGCGCTCTGCGGGGCCGGCAGCGCCGAAGGCAGCGGGAGCGGCACCGATGCGCCCGCAGTGACCCCGCGTGTGCCTGCGCTGTGCTGCCCGCCCGGGACCGCCGCAAGGACACAGCCCGCCTGCCGCCAGCGCCAGCCCTGCCTGCCTCCAAAATGCCACGCTCCTTCCTGGTCAAGAAGCATTTCAATTCATCCAAGAAGCCCAATTACAGCGAGCTGGACACTCACACAGGTAACAGAACGGAGTCCGGTGCCACCGCGTCGCTGCTGAGGCTGCGGTCGCTGCGTGGCAGGGCTGGGGAGGGGTGGGATTGCTCTGCAGTTCGTTCATTGCTTGCTCTGTGTTCTCCTGCTTACAAGGAGGGAGTTTTGAGAAATATGTCGGTGCTGACCAGAATGAATCATGAAAATTTGCTCACCCGCTTGAACCCAAGTTACTTAGAAAGGATTTGGAGTTTTCCTCTTCTGAATCTGTTGGTGGTGGAATTGAAACTTTTATTCAGATCCTTAAGGAAGTTTCACTGCTTCATTGTGTCAGGCTGCACAGATTTAGAAGCGGCGTGCCGCCTTGAAGGGACTCTCCAACTGCAATTTGCCTGTTCAAGGGCGCTCTCTTTACCCATCAGAATACATGTATGAAACGGTATTTCCTGAATTGCCCTTACATTCAGATTACCCTACTGAGTTTTTCATTTATTCATCTTTTAATCCTCAAAGTGTTAATTTTGCTGCTTTTTGAAATACTTTTTGGTTCTCTTACCTTAAAATGTTCTTCTTTCTCCAGTGATTATATCCCCATACCTGTACGAAAGCTATCCAGTCCCTATCATACCACAGCCAGAGATCCTGAGCTCAGTAGCTTACAATCCCATTACTGTGTGGACTACAACTGGGCTGCTACCGTCTCCATTACCCAATGACCTCTCTCCTCTTTCTGGATACCCCTCATCTTTGGGAAGAGTGAGCCCTCCTCCACCTTCTGACACGTCCTCCAAAGATCACAGCGGTTCAGAAAGCCCCATTAGCGATGAAGAGGAGAGAATCCAGTCAAAGCTTTCAGACCCTCATGCAATCGAAGCTGAAAAGTTCCAGTGCAGTTTATGCAACAAGACCTATTCAACTTTCTCCGGGTTGGCCAAACATAAGCAGCTGCACTGTGATGCCCAGTCTAGGAAATCGTTCAGCTGCAAGTACTGTGACAAGGAGTATGTCAGCCTGGGAGCGCTTAAGATGCACATCAGGACCCACACACTACCTTGTGTCTGCAAGATCTGCGGCAAGGCTTTCTCTAGACCCTGGCTACTTCAAGGACACATTAGAACTCACACTGGTAAGAGCAAGCGTTACTTTTGCAGTTTCTTGTTGCTATAACATCAGGATGCCTTTTTGCTATTTTTCTCCACAGGTGCAAAAACCAGCAGCGTTTTTTAACTAACCTTGAAATGCGACCACAGAATTTCAAATGAATCATTAAAAGGCTAAAATCTCCCTCTTGCAGGGAGAGGGGGAAGGTGGGAGGGGGTTTAGCATGGTCTTGTAACTGCAGGCCAGATACTGGCATAAATCAGCATTGCTCCCCTTATAATTTTAGGATGGTTTAGCCCATTTTCACTCTGAAGATTTTCCTTTAAGGATTTTATGTTAACTTTTAGGCTTTGGAAATTGCTGACTTTGAGAAGGACTCATCTGACTCTGAAATCAGGCAGCAAAAAACAAGCAATGCATGAGGGGCTGCTTTCTGACTCCTTAAGCAGCTGGCAAGTTTTGCATCTGCTGTCTCAAGTCCTTAAGAATTAGAAACACACCATCAGCAAAGTGGTTGGGTTTTTTCTATTGAGGGAAAAACTGGGTTTTGAGTATAATACTGGGTACAATGTAATGTCTGCGCAGCTGTTCTCTGCTTTTCAGTCAAAGCCCTTGTTCCCCAGTAATTCACATAGCACTAAGCAGAAAATGTTCTATGGAAGTATTTGAAAATGTTGGGAGGAGCCCAGTCTAGAAGTACTGCATGCACCTGTAGATGCAGAAGGTGTCAGCAGCTTGTCTTCTGAGACTGCACTTAACAGCATATTCTCAATAGACTGAGGTTCTGTAAATGCAGTCAGCAGTGCTGAAAGCTGCTGTATCTGTGGCGTGATTAACTTTTTATTAGACTTCTTTTTTTTCTTAAAACAAGTAATTTCTGTTTGTTCATTTGTTTCCTAGGATAAAAGCAGCTTTCACCTGTCCCAAATATGTGCTTTTTTTTTTTTTTTTTTTTGTAACCTTTATCCTATTTTTTTCTTGATGTTTCCTTTGTAGGAGAGAAGCCGTTTTCCTGTCCCCACTGCAACAGGGCTTTTGCAGACAGATCCAATCTAAGGGCTCATCTGCAGACCCACTCGGATGTGAAGAAATACCAGTGCAAAAATTGCTCCAAAACTTTCTCCAGAATGTCTCTTCTGCACAAACATGAGGAATCTGGCTGCTGTGTAGCACACTGAGTCATGCAGTCGATGTTTACCTGGACTCAATGCATTTCTCCAGTTCTGTTCCAAATGATAAGTGGAAATCCAAAGGCGTTTTCTTGTCTACTTCTTAGCCAAAAAAAAACCCAAAAAAAACAAAGAAACCAAACCAACAAACCAAAACATCACCAAACAAGCAAACAAATAAACTAGTGGAAGAACTTAGAATGTCAGTAGAAATGAGCTTTAAATAGTTTCTGTTCTGCCATACGTTTGCATCCTTAAGTGCGAATTCTGAAACGGGGGAAAGATGCCATGCATGACATTTCAAGTAGATCTAAAGGAAGCAGCATTATCAGCTTTCTTTATAGATTAAGCCAAATGTAGGTTGTCTTTTCTTGCTTAGAAAAGGCTTCAAAGTTAAAATACATTCCTGCCATGCCATTTCAACCAAAGAAACAGTATTTTTAGTGGAAATTTTAATGAAAATACTACCCAAGTGAGTTTTGCTAGACACCATTTATCTCAGGTGCCTTAAAAAGTATTCCAAGTTTACCTTAGTAAATGTTTAATATTATTCATTGCTGTGTTTTTTTTATTTTATTTTATTAGAAGCCAAGGCCTTCATTAATGACCTGAAATGCTTTAAAACTGCATAACTAAAAGAGGGAAAAAAGTATAAGAATGTACCAAAAATTTAAAAGCCACAAATTAACTGCATGTGCCTTAAATAAATAAAAAAAGATAATACTGTAGCTTCAAACATTCCTGGTGCATGCTTGACCATCTTTTAATATAATAGTTCCTCTAAACTTCATTTTTGTTTTAAAAAACGGGAATAAGTGCAAGAGAGGGGATCCATGGGAGTTTTACGATTATTTTTTTTAAATGCACAAAGGAAATGCAATATTTTCAGCATTACCCCTCCAAGTGCCTTTTTTATTGATGATTTTGTAAAGTATGTGGACATAATGTAAATATTTTTATTTTTATATGATTGAATGTGTCATGAATGAAAGCAAATTGTTGCCCATAGCAGCATCTATAGATAACTTGAAGAAAGTGTGAAGTGAAATTGATGTTGTTTTCTAGCCACTTTTTTACAATAAACATTTTTAAGTAAGATTTCTGTTGTTTGTTCTAATTAAAACAACTGTATGTGTGTTTTGGAACATAGGAAAATGTGAATATCTCTATATGATTAAATGAAGATAGAAGTGAATTTCAGATGTGAAGACTTACTCCACAAGTTCTAAACATTAGAAAGGAATATATACATTGCATTTTAAAAGACTTTAAACCATACAATGCATTTTTCTAGTCACTGCTTTAAAACACTTGCTTTTCTGCTACTTACAAAACTATGACAACATTGTGAAATATATTTTATCAAAAACATTTAAGAGCAACTTTTTTCTAGCATTTAAACAGATGAAAGGATGCTATTAGAGAGGCCTTACAGTACTTTCCCTGAGACTTTCACATCAGGGAATCTGGGCCTGATCCAAAGTTCATTAAAGTCACTGGAGCCTTACAGGAGTTCAGCAATGTTTGCATGATCTTTTAAAGCAGTAGTCAAGTCACAGCATAATATACTTTGTATGGCAATTTCAAGATGGTTAAAGATATTTTATTAAAATGTATTACATACCAGAACTGTCAAGCGAATGCATTACAACTGTGTATCAGCTAATATATCACAGGAGAGAAATTATTCTGTAATAAAAAGTAGAAATCTTTTTTCTTCAGGTGATTTGAATAAGCAGTCCAAGATCTTAACTACATGAAAGTATTAACAACACCAACAAATCATGTCTCATCATTACTGTCTGGTGTGAAACACCATTTTCAACTTTCAGCAAAGTACAAAGCTAGAGAACAGACCAGCACCGGTTGGCATCCTGTCTGAAGATCCCTATGTCTACACTAGGGTACCAGTAGGAACAAGTAATAGCAAAAATAAAATTCCAACAATTTACCAAGAATGTTACTGATGTGTAAACACAAGGTGAACGTTTCTTGAATAAAAGTATGTTTCAGCAAAATAATGCAATAGATCATACAAGCCTTCTGTCTCTTCCAGCAGAGTTCTGGAGGAGGGCTTCAGCAGGACTGCACTAGAGTAATGCAGGCAATAAGTAGAAGTTTTGCACCTTTTCTCCACAGACAGAATGATACTGAAAAATGAAGCTCAGATGAAGCTTTCGTATTCTCCAAGGATCTGACAAAATCTCAGGGCTATAATAATGATTCCCTAGGAGCTGTTAGATTTTTTTTTTTTCAGGAAATAGCTGGAGAGTTCAAGAAAGATAGGGTTAGTGGGAATTTGTGAGGTAACATTTCAAAATGAACACATGAAGGCATCAAATACCCTTGAAAAGTTTCATGTGGTTACTCTATTGATTTGCACTTCCATGTCATTCGCTTTGAAGTCCATAGGCTCCAGCAGCTCTTTGTGCAGCTCCTCATTCCCAGAGCAAAGTTTACTGGAGGATGAGCAAAGCTCTGGCAGTCAACAGCCATTTGTACTGTTCTAGGTTTGCTCTCCTGTGTTGTGCCACAGACTTTTCCATTGTTTTAATTCACACTTTAAATTCTCTACGCCCATAGTAAATTAAATAGCATAAGAGCTTGGCTTCTTGAGTGAGTGGAAATGCTACTGCTGTCCTCAAGGGAAATCAGATGAAAACTTCATCAAAATACAGTATGCTAAACCAAACACAAGTGGAACTGGTCTGATTTGGAGATGACAATTAAGATATGCTACTTTGCATGCCTGTAACACCTGTACTCATAAAACACAAAGATGGGAAAGGCTAGAAGCTCTTTTGGCTCATCTCTGTAATTGAAACAGAGCACTCTATCACAGAGCCCTAGCTCTCTGTCCAGTTGCAGCATAAACTTCCCAAGCAGCTAAATTTCTCTGCTTTTCCTGTGTGACTGCTTTCTATTCCCTGTCAAGACATTTCTTCAAAACATATTCCATTAATAGTTTTACCTCATTACCTTAGAAAAGCCCTTCTGCACCTGCACAAGCTATTTATCAATGTAAATTGAATTCTGTTCTGAGCTGCTGGTTGATGACTCCTATGACTTTCTCAACACATGATGGAAAAGTTCCCTCCATGGGCATGCTACCCATTGTATCTCTTTGGCCATTGTAACATTTCTCACAGCACATCTCTTATTCTATATCCAAATAATCTTTTTAAACTTTTGAAATCTGTCTTAGGAAAACATGGTCCCTGTACTCTGAACATCTTCAGTGCTTTTTTCTGAAATTTTTTTTTGGTGGGTTTTTTTTTCTTTCCAGAATGAGGTCCAGATCCTTCCTTTAGGATGTTCTGTTAATTTACCTTCAATGTTCTTTCCCTGTGCAGAGAAGAGCGGGGCCACCTCAGCACTTGTGAAGTTATAAGTTAAATATATAAATTTCTCAAGGCTGAAGGCAATAATTGATTCACTTTGGTTTCCATGTCTCTCTTCCCTTGCTTCTGTTTGGGCATGCTTTTCACTTCAGAGGCTGCAGAATGAAGGAAGATGTGCATGAAATTAAGACAGAACAAGGTACACTTTTAGGCTCAAAGAACTGCAATTTTCCTACCATGTAATGCAGTTAGGAAAAGCATGTTATAAACTCACCAAAGGGTTAAAAGAAGGTATCTTAGATTAAGGTACCATGAAATATTTCTTCTGTATTTTGCTCTATTATTTATAGTTATTATAGTTCCTGTTGTCATTAAGCAAACTTAGGGCCTATTACTCTAAGCTCTGTAAAATCATATAGAAGTGAAGCACCGTAAAGATCCCATATTTTCAATTAAAAGCAAAGCAATTGGAAACCTGATAATTTAATTCTGAGGTTTTGTGCTACAGCTGATTTCCCCTGCCACAAAATAAATCAATATTTAATTTGAAAACATATTTTTATTTTTGAATAACACATTTTCAGTTACAGGTATTACTGCTTTGGAAATAATGGGTTTTACTAGCTGTCCCAAGTGTTTGGTTTTGTCCCTTTAAAGCAGGTGTTCTAAAAGATTATATGAATTACAACTCTGGTTCACAGAAATATGGGGAGTGGAAGGTGAGAAGTGCACTCCATATATTGTAGTATCAAATGATAGCTGCAAGAAATAAGAACAGATTGTTCAAGTGAATCACAGATCATGGAATGATTGAGTTGGGAAGGCATCTCTGCTTATTGACCAGTTCAACCCCCCTGCTCAAAGCAGGGTCAGGAGAGCAGTTTATCCAAGGCTGTGTTCAGATGGTGTGTTGAGATCTCAAAGAATGGAGACTCCACGACCTCTCTGGGCAACGTGTGCCAGTGTTCAGTCACACAATATAAAAGGATTTTTTTCTTGCATTTAAATGGAATTTTCTGTATTTCTGATGGTATGCACTGCCTCTTGTCCTGTCACTGGGCAACACTAAGATTCTGACTGTATTCTTCACTCCTTCACATCAGGAATTTATACACATTAATAAGATCTTACTTGAGCTTTTTTTTTCAAGCTGTCTCATTGACTCCAATATGAGAGATGCTCCAATCTCTTAACTACCTTTGTGGTCCTTCACTGGACTCTGGTATTCTCATGTCAGCCTTGTACTGGTGAGCCCAGAAATGGACACAGTGCTGCAGACGGGCTGTACCAGTGCTGAGTACAGGTGGAAATACCATTCAGTTTCTGATGGGAGGCTGACAGAAACAGCCACAGCAGTAGGGAAGAAACAAAAATTATGCTTGCACTCTCTGTTGCTTCTTCCCGAAAGTTTTCCTTTTTTCTAAATACATACAAAATCCTCAGGAACCTTGAAGGTTGTGGACTGTGGGACTGTGTTTTCCAGGGACAGCAAGGGTTGCCCTGTCCTGTTGCAGACTGCAGCATAAGGGTGCCTCAGCCAAACCAGATTAGAGATTAAAAAAAAAAAGAAAGAAATAAAGAATTAACAAGTGCATAATGGTGCTGTTTTTACATGTTTGGCAGTTTGGTCACCTTGTTCCTCTTCGCTTACATTTCCAATACTTCAAGAATGCTACCCAAACCAATGCGTTTGTTTCTTCTTGTGATTAATTCACCATTTTGGGTACAAAAACATAAGTATGTGCTCAGTCATGGCCCTCCTTCTTTTGTTCTCCCCACATCTGTGCAAGACAAAAGTTATGCAACAGTTGGTTTCTGTTACATCTGTCACCTCTATCCCTTTTACCTGGGTATTGAATATTTCCATCTCTTGTTTCTGTACCTCTCTGTTCTATTGTCCAGTGCATACACTAAGTAGCTGCGAGGATGAAGATCACAGGCAGCCCTTGCTGAGAAGGAATAAAAGGCCTTTTATATCTTTCAGTTATATAATCATATTTTTATTTTGTTTTGTCAAAAGAAGACATGGAAAACAGGAATCACATGAATACCAGCTCAAATTCACATGTTTCCAATATTTTTAGTAGCCTTCACTCTATAAACTTGAAAGAGCAACTGAGGTACATGCAGATATTCGCACTATTTTTTCACTCAAGTAGACATAGAGCTGCACATTCAAACACACAAATCCTTTCACTGCAGCCCCAGCTTGGAGGATCTACTTCAGAAAATCCCTCAGAGAGGTCCCTGATTTGTTGTTAGAGCACCCCTCAATTTAAAAAGTGGATTTAAATGCAAACACAAGGGTGCTGTCTAGCTGGACAAGGTCAAAGGAAGGTGTCCTTCAAGCTGTTTGTCCATCCACTCAGCACAGGAATGACCGAGAATGCCACACATTCTGGATCAGAATACTTTCCTAGAAGTTTACCTTTATTTTGCTTATCTTATAAAACAGAGCCTTTTGCCTAACCAAGTGAGATTACAGAAAGCCATTGTTCATTTTGCAAAGCCCCTAGATTCTCCTGACCTCTCATGTTTTAGCCCCTTCTGTCACTGCTTTCTCTGCCTTGCATAGGGATCATCTCCTTCCCAGCTGTGTCTAACAGAGGGTCAGAGTCAGGGGATCATGGATCTTTTAATACTAGAGACATGAGGGCATTGCTGTGGCCTCTAAGCAGCCCTAGACATGGGTATGACCAACAAATACATGTTCCATGCTGGGCCATCAAATGGCAGCAGCCCCTGACCTCATCTCTCTGCACCTTCTCAAAGGCATGACCTGGGAAGGCAGGAGCTTGGTCTAACAGATCCCTCTCAGAGAAGTGCCTACATCTCACTGAGTGCTCCAGTACAAGCTCTGACCATCAGAGTCCCATCAGACATCTGCTAAGTCGCTAATAAGAAGCAGTTAAAGTATAAAGTTGCACTGCAATTAGCTCAGATTTTGCACATGTCCCTAAACCAAAGAAAATTCCTTTGAATGTAACCTGCTCTCTCATGTGGGCTGGCAGATCATCCACAGCTGACAATGAATAAAGAGTTAGAAGAATGAAAAGTGACTGTTATTAAGTAACTCCAGTAAAAATTGAATGAAAAACAATCAGCAACTCAAAGTAATAATATTATGGATAAAAGACTAATAAAAATCCCCGCATCTCAGTAAAAGCTTCATTGTATTTGGCATTAAGTCATTAATTTTTTACATTTTTTAGCATTATAAAAAGATATTTTGCAAGACAGTTCACCAAGATTTATAGCAAAGTATTCACTATTCATCTGTAATACATGAAACCAGGCCAGGTTGCTATGTCCTGAGGAAATTAAAAAAATAATCTTGTGACTCATGATGGACATTTCATGGTGTTTGTAAAACAGCTTGCCATCTCACCCCAGATCCTAACTAGATCTGACTGGACAAGGCCAACACTCAAAAACACTCAGGATTTTTTGACTGTTCTCACTGACAGAAAAATAATTTTTTATTTGGAAAATGGCTTTCTGCTTCTAGGTAGTTTCAAGAAATTGCTCCACCCATTTTCTCTGTCCCTGTTTTTCCAGCTCTTGGCAGAAAAAAAAAAATTGCAATTACTGATACTTTTTTTTATCAGAGGTTTGAAAGTCATGGCTCCAGTTTGGTGATCACAGCAGATGATTCAGAGTTGCTCCTGAACATTTGAACCCAAATGCTTTGTTGGTCCACAGACAAATATGTCAGCTTGTCACACTGGCAGGACAACAGGGCTTCTGGGAACAAGGATAAAACAAAAAAATGTCCCAGGATTGTTGAAATGTCAGCCTTCAATAGGAGGTAGTTTGTAGATATTTACAAGCAGAAAATATCAACTACAAATAACCTTCCAGGTCAGTCTTCCATACCAGGAAAAACTCAAAAATTCAGCACTGCTTAGCTCTGAGAAGAAATTTTGACTCCAGTTAAGAGTCATCTAATAAATCAGGTATGTGTCATCTTTGCTCTTATTGACACAAAATATAGTCAGAACTAAGACTGTAGTAGATTTATTTAATTACACATGTAGAAGCTATTACTAACAGGAACATCCAAAATCATGATAAACTATATATATTTTTACATCTATACAAAAACAAGTAAAATTACATATGCAGAATTAAAGTTGGGAAAATATTTTAAGAAACAGCCCTACTACAATGCTGGTTAATTTTTATGTTAGCTGAAAACTTTTAACCAAAAATAATTTTCCATTGATTTTCAGCTTTTAAAAATAGGTATCTCAGATAAAGGATTCTTTTCTAGTTAAAAAAAAAAACAAAGAAAGAGTATGCTTCCTTTTTACCAAAATTACATCGATCCCTGACGGAAACTGAGTTATTTGGACAATCATGATAGAACACTCCTACAGATTTATGTCTGGCATGTGTGTGGCATTCTGGTGGAAGCAATTCTATGTACAGGGCATCCTGGGATTGTCCCATACGGGGATTTTCTCACCATGAAATTTGCATTTGCCCATGTCAAAATGTTTTGAATCTACATGGACATTTGCTGAGAGAAATGGAATAATGCTTTGCTCCAGTGCAATCCCATGCATCACATGCATTTGTTTTGATATATAGTGCTAAGAAGGCAGCATAGCCACAAGTCTGCAAGCCTAGGTATCTTGTTCTTCCTAAATCACTGACCTATTTAGAGCTCTGTGTGTCCTTTCTTCTAGTAAACCCTTCTTTTCTTCCTCTACAGTTGCCCAGGCTGAAGAGGAATCACAATTATCTGTGATGAGTTCTTGCCTTTTCCTGCACTGCTACAGTTTCTATGACAGACTGTGCTAACAATGATGAGGTTGCAATTCTGAGCTTCTGTGGCAAGTTTTATAGCCTTTTTAACATCCTTCTCCTTGGTTTTTGTAACATACTTATGGGAAGAATGCACAATATGGACTTATTATTTAGGCCAAGAACAAGTGATTTTTGAAAACTTAATTCCTCACAGTTTTTCAGATAACTTGAAGATATGATATTAAATCTGAGTTCCTGTATATTTGGGAAACTTTTTCTATTCATCTTTGTATCCTGGTTTCAGCTGGAAGAGAATTAAATTCCTTCTTAGTAGTTGTTAAAGTGCTCTGGTTTTGATCTATTATGAGACTAATGTTGATAACACACTGTTGTTGTTGCTAAGTTGTTGTTGTGCTTATCCTAAATCAAGTTGTTGTTTAGTGCTTATCCTAAATCAAGGACTTTTCAGCCTCCCATGCTCCGCCAGCAAGAAGCTGCACAAGAAGACAGGAGAGAGCCCAGGCAGGACAACTTACCTGAACTGGCCAAAAGGATATTCCTCAGCACAGGACAGCATGCCCAGTATATAAATGGGGAGCACTGGCTGGGAAGTTCCAGTCTCAACTCAGGAACTGGCTGGACATCGGTAGCAGGTGGTGAGCAATTGTATCGTGCATCACTTATTTCTCTTGGGGTTTATCCCTCCCTCTCTCTCTTTCTCTCTACTTTTCACCATGTTTTTAACTCTGTTTGAATTATTGAACTGTTCTTAACCCACCAGGGGTATTGCCTTTTTCTGATTCTCTTCCCTGTCCCACCAGGGGTGCAGAGAAATGAGAAAATGGCTGGTGTCGTACTTAGTTGCTGACTGGGGTTAGATCATGACACTTTGGTAAATGCCTTTCCACCTTATTTGTATCTCCCTGTTTCACAAAAAAGTCAAAATTTCACAAGAGATCTCTCGAAGACAACCCAAAATTATGGGTCTTCTCTTTGCACTTTAAGCTGATGTTCTTGAGAAGGGAACTGCACATACAGTGCTTGCTGCTTTGTCACTGTGAGAAGAAGTGTGACAGTTCTTAACGAAAATAAATGCCTGCTTGCATCTTAGGTCACTAATGGAGAGGAAGGAGCTGTTCTGCGGCATTTGTAAAAACAATGTTGCCATCACATGTGTGATTTTGGCCCCCCACTTTAAACAGGAAACAGCTTTCAGGACTTCTAGTCCAGATAATCTTCTCTTACTCACATTACTGTTTTCCTAAACATAGAGTTTTTGTCTCAGAAAGACCTTAGAATCTGGTATTGTAATTTTTTTGGGGCCAATAACTAAAATTGCAGCATATATTACCTACACAGATGAGCACTATAGTTCAGTATCTATTCAGTCCTTCATTTTGAAAGAAGGAAGTCATGTTTTAATGGGGTGCCATGTAAAGCCAAACCATGCATTTGTATTGCTCCTTCACTGACAAGTTATGACCAAGTCAAACTCTCCAGGAGCAGGACTCTCCACCCTTGAACCAGAGCCACTCTTGTGAGTGACTTGTCCTTTAGCCTTATTCTCATGCTCTTTAGAGCTCTGGTAGTGGTGCCTACCACGTTGCCAGGAGTCATCATGCCCTGATCTGGTGAAGCTGGGAAAAAAACAGGCCAGTATTTCAGTGAAGTATCCAAAAATGGTCTTTCCCCTCCAGAAGATTTTGCTGATGTAACTGTGCAGCAAACTCTACCAGCATATACACAACTCATAATGACAAAATGTCCAGCGGCGCTTCTCCTGGTTGCCCAGGCACAAGAGCAACTTGCAAGCCAATATTGCACCACTACACTCTAGCTTTTGTCAGTGCAGGAGTCTTGGAGGAAAAAAGAAAAGAGAGAGACAGAGAGACAGAGAGAAAAGCTCAAAAACATCAGTGCTGCAATCTTAGAAAATGTACCTGACACAGACTTGATTTGAGTCTAAGGACAGTACAGCTTACACACCTTGCTCCCAGGATTTGGCCTAAAGTATAGCTCAGACATTAATGCTTAAATGGTAAAATTTTAAGGTGGCTTGTGATAGGAATTAGGGTCAGAAACAGTCCTTCTCCTGGTGATACTACAGCAAATATACTAGAGTTAATCCTTTTGCTTTCATTGTATTTATTCCTTGCCTGGTTTTAGTGAGGATGAATAATGTCCATGTCTTGTAACACCTCGGTAATAGTTCAGCAGGTTTGCTGTGACCTTTCCCGGCTGGACCAGTACTGATTTGCTGCAGATTTCAGTGTATGATCAGCTGACAAGCCAGGCTTGCAGAGTCTGAACTGTTGTAGTGGCTGTAAAATGACCATTTCTGCTGCTCTTTGAAGGGCAAAATAATAAATTGGTGGAAATGTAGAGTTGAAGTGAAATGCATTTCCTTAATTACTCCTTCTCATTTAGATTTTGCATGTGACTACACATGCATGGACTATTCTGACCTAGGAATGCTGCATTTTGGTTTTACCTATTTGAACCTCCAATTAACTTATGCCAAAGATGAACCTTTCAAGGTAATCTAAAATGTAGACTTCTTAACTGATGTGAATGGCAGCCTTCCTGTTTTAAATTACAAGTTGTAAAAAGAGAGTTCCACTGTCAATCAGACAGCAAATGGTGCTGCACTGGCCTTTCTAGAAAAACAAGCAACGGGTAATAAATTACTTTATGGTAGGATTGAATTAAAAACAAAAAATCCTTATCAGTGCAATGTGTTTTCTGGTCCACCTAAACTCATCTGTTTTAATCTGTTCCAGCTATGTTACATTTCCCATTTTTTAAATTTAAACAAGTCCTTTTAAAAATATATGTGTGTGCATACATACAAATGTGAGTACATATATACAGACATATACATGGAAACATTCTCTGCACATAAGCAGAAATAGAATTAAAGTGACACTGCAAATGATACTTTATTTTTTGCGCAGTATTATTAATGAGGTACATTCCCATTCTCTCTATTCCAAAAACTTAATTTTCATTAAAAAAAAAAAAAAACCTACGAAGTGTCTCTTGTTTCTACAGTTACCCAGAAAAAAGCAGACCTTTGACACCAATCAAGTGTAACCAGTAGACTTGCAGTCACCTTCAAGCAGCTGAACAACAGACTGCAATGGCAGACAGTTCTCAAAGGGAAGTATTGGCACTGCTTCATTCAGAAAGGCTTCAATGGGGTCAGTCCCCAAGGACATGACAAATATTACCAGAGGAACCACCTCTCTGGCCGACCAAAGCATGTAAGGAAAGCATGGGAGAACACTGTAATGAAGATCTACGCATTTAATGTGACCTTTTATTTTAGTGTTGCAGGCAGCAGCCTACTGCATTATATTTGTAAAAACAGAAAAATTTCACTGATATTAGCATCTCCTTGAAAGGTTTCTGAGATTCTCAACACTCAAAAAAATAGTTGTTTCCGCCTTCCCTTTCCATTCAGTTCCTGCTCCTGAGCCACACTAAAACACATGTCTCAAAGAACTGGTCTGTGGACTGGCTTCCAGAGCCAATATGCTGGCACATAGCTCCCATATTAGTCAAGAAATCTTCCTTATGCTTATGGAATACAGACAGTTTGTGTTCTTTACTCAGACTTTTCCCTGGCTCTGTAATTGCAGAACTTGACTACAATGTCCCTGTGTAGGTTTACCACACACCTGCATTCTCCTCTTTTTCTAGCAAAAATTAAGTTGGGACACAGCTGAGGTTTTGGGGTTGGATTTCTCCTATGTGCTCAGCAAGCCTCAGCAGAGCAAAATAAAGAGCCAGGTATCTTCCTGTGCACATTAATATATCATGTGTGCTCAGGAAATCTGATGCATTCAGGAAACACTGGTCTTACCAGGTGTGAGCAATACAGCTGTGCAGAGCACTCATAGCATCACATCAGACCTATTCCATAAATACAAACACTCGATCTGCACCAAAGCAAGAAGTCACATGAAACTCCAAAGCTTTACATTTTCTAAACACTCTAAAACCTTCTGGAAAATCAAGATCAGTATAACAATGACTTCTATGTAGATGCTCTGAAAAAGGGGAATCTGAGACATGCAGCTCAGCAGAGAAGTCCACCTTTTAAGAGAGATAAGTATGAGAGATAAGACTCTTCCTACACATACAATGGATAATCAGCACAAATTCAATCCTCCTTCATCCACACCTCAGCCCAGGAGCTGTGAATTATAACCTCTCACCTCATACAGCACACAATCAGTGTTCAGCTGCCAAGTGCAGAGCTAGTTTTATGCTGGAGTTTTCAAAGCACCAGGTTCCAGTGAATAGACACAGTCTTCTCTTTTCTGGCTCCCCACTAAGTAGTGCCTGCAGAACATGCCAGACAAATGCTGTAAAGGTCAGGGGGTAACGGCTAACAGGAAAGACAATTCTCATGGCTCTATCCACAGGACAGGGTGGATACATTTCCCTGTGTACCCCACAGTCCCAGTCTCTAGGTGCGCATCTGGTTACATTCGCCCTGTGTGTCAGGGTAAAACATTAGTGACCAACCTCACTTTCCTACAGAGGAAATTTTGGGCTTAAAGACAAGGTACATTTCAGTAGGTCTCTCCTATGGTAGGAGGCAAAAAACACTAGTGTGGGAATTTGTTTCAGAGTCTAGTTGGAGCAATTGTATCCCAAATTTTATTAATATTAAATCTACTTTCTATAGGCCAAAGGTCAAAAATGTTTCTGTCAAGTGGCAGTGTGGAAATAGTGTGGTTTGCAATGTGTTGCATGTGTTTCAGAGAAAGGACAGTAGGACATCATCTATCCCTGTGGCTTGTCCTTCAGGCTGCTCTTTTCCACAGGTAGCTGTCATTCTGCAAATTTTATGTGGAAAACTCAGAGGACAACAGACCTGAAGAGAATTGCAGCCAATGGCTCAACAGCACAAGCTTTCCACCTCTCTACCACTATTTTTAAAAGGGTTTCAGAAGCTTTCAGGAAGAAAACCACACTTTAATGCTGGCCAGCCTAAAATCTAGCCTTGTGCAAGCTGACATGAGTAGCAAATTTGGAAGATGCCATCAAGGAGGTCATGCTCTAAATTCAAATTTAAACCCTCCTATAAGGCATAATACAGGCTTAAATCCATCTCCCTCAGCTGTGCCTGGGCTGATGTGTATGAGTCAGAGTCCAACCTCCTCTTTTTCCTTTTTGCACCTGAATACCTTGCAGAAGTGGTTGGACCACTTGAAGGGAAAAAAACTGATTCAAATCCAACCAGTTGGGTGATGTCTAATCCAGGAAGTTCCCAGGACTAACCAGACACAAATGGTCCCAGCAGGGCATGAATTGGTGCAAGAGGATGACTTCTTTCTTAAACACCTGTGAATATTGTCTTAGACCTCCTTACCTTTTATTGCAGACAGCTGCAAAGATACAATTTAAATGCAACACTGGCACTGGAACAGGTTGCTCAGAGAGGCTGTGGATTGTCCATCCTTGGAGACATTCAAAACCTGACTGGATCCAGTCCTGGGACACCTACTTTAGCTGACCATGCTTGGACAGGGAGGTTCAATGAGGCAATCTCCAGATATGCCTTCCAACACCAAGAATTCTGCAATTCTATGGTTAAAAAATAAATAATAAAAAAAGAAAGTTGGGGGGGGGGGGGGCAGGAATTATACTTTCATGTGAACAAAAAGCCCTAAAGGAAAATTAAATTCCTTTGGATCAGATTGATGAAATGTATTTCTTGTTCTAGCCATGGAACTTCAAATTCAGTTATGGTCTTAATTCAAGTTACTGAACCCTTCTAAATTCTAGAAGCCTTGTTTTCACCCTATTGAGGTGCAACAGAATTGAGGGACGTGTGTGGCAGCAGTGTGACTGGGATGTGAAATCATGTGCTTTCCCCTCACATGAAGAGGCATTTCAGCAATGACTAATCATGTATTTTCTCCTTTGCCAGCTATTCACAGAGGTTTTCATTTGCAAGGCAAGATTTCTTATTCTTTTTATTGTCATGGTGCAGAAGTCCCTAATAAGTGCCATTTACTGGGGGGACTAGGTACAGGTTTGTCTGACGTGTAGGAGATGGGCTAATTCTATGTGCTTTCTACCTGACTTCAAGAAGCCTCAGAACTAAGTCTTCCAAGTGAAATTTATTGAAGTCCTGAATTGTTTTCCCCTGAAGCATTTAGTTCAGTAGATCTTTATCAATCTATACCTGTGCATACAGGAAAATCTATACACAAGGACACATGTTTACAACAAATAGCTGAGACTCTCCACGTCTGAGGTTGTTGCTGCATATTCATGAGTACACCTAAGGGCTGAAATATCTTTTCTGCGTGACAGATTTTACCCTAATAATTTGTACAGTATATCACTCAAAAAAAAACCCACCTACTTTTGTAGAGACATTTATTTCATGGTTCCCTGAAATGTTCTTGGTGTATTTAATTACAACAGATGCTATTTTATTGTGGTGAAGCCAGTGATAAAATCTTACGGACTCTTTCATGAGGAGTGTCTATGAAAAGATTGGAAATTCACAAACAATTGCATTTTTTTCTTTGTATTGATTATTGACATGTTTCCTATCATCCCATCCTCCAGGTCCCAGAAAAATCATAATATTAGGCAAAATTACTAAATAAGCATTGGGAATAGACAGCAGGATGTTGAAATACAGGTTTCTATAATTAAAAATATATTCCCATGTCTTGTTTATTTCTGACTATGATTTATTTATGGTAAAAATCTTTAAAAGAGATTAATTAAGTTTCTTCTCCTGATTTGGGTAAATTAGGCAAATTCATCACTCATCTTTTCTTTTAATTTTGTACACAATCTATTTAAGCCTGTTTCAGTAGAGCAGCAAGACATCCCAGTTCCTTCTTTTATTGATTTACAAATTTGCTGCGTGTACCAGTTTTTGCTTCAGGTCTTTTGCCTCATAAAGAGAGTTTCCTCAACCAAAGTGGAAAATATTGCCCATCAAAATGAACTTGTGTATTTACAATTAATGATACCTTATTTTTCCCAGGGCAGCCAAAGCACAAGCAGCTCTATACCATCACTGACAATCATCTCTAAAACATGATATTCTAACCAAACATATTTAACAAAACAATGTATTCAATTAAATCAAAGAAATTACACTGTTCTTAGCAATATTGCTTGTTCCACTAGTGTGAAGAATGAAAAGTATGTATTCCTATGTGGTATTTTATTAATTGAAGTGGAAAGAGAAACTATATATTTCCTGATAGCTTCTATCCTCCCAGAGCTCTTTCTTCAGCCTGATTTGTTCTTTGTCTAACATCTTCCCTGGTATGGAATCCAAGGTTGTCAAGCAGGCAGGAGCAAAATCTGGAAGATGAATTAGTGTTTTAGGTGCAGCTCAGAGTAGGACTAACTCTGAACTGTACAGACTCTTTGCCTCTGCATGTGTCATGCAGGGGTTAATTGCCAACTGTTTGGGCAGGAGAAGCGAGTGTGTATTTCAAGCAGTTAAACCCAACTGGAAAAGACTGGTTCTGATCTTCCTCCGAGGTTCTGTTTCTTATTCTGAACTTTCAAATAAAAAGATTTCCAGGCTCTTAAACAGATTGTAATTAAGATGTTAAAGTTATTATCTTTTTTTTTTTTAATGACGCCTCACATGTCCTTTGCTCATTAGATGTCTGTAACAATGACTGCACACTCACAGTGACCAGAGCTTAGCAAAGCAGCTTAAGCAAGTATGTGTTTAACTTTCTGCCACTGTTCAAACCACTGCAGTATAAAATTTACCTGATTTACAAGAGTTTGAGTTGGGCTTTGCTTCACTTTTGATGCCCAGTCACATGGCTTTTTACAGCCATAATGTGAGGACTTTCCATTGTGAGATTTTCCAGTGTTTGTGTCGTATAAAGTGGTGCTAGAGGAATAAAGAGGATTAGAAAAACTTCCTGCCTTGGATTCCTTTTTCATTGGGGTATCTCTTCCAAAAAAAAAAGCAATGCACCAGCATTTTACATATCAAAATGCATTTTGATCTGAAAAAGTTAGTTGTAAGGTTTTTCATAATCAAAGTTTTCTCATTCTCCCACTGCTGAAGAAGAAAAAATTACTCCTAGTAATAAAATTATTAAAAAATAAAACCCTGGTTATACACACTTTGTCTCATTCCACTTCATCCCAATGTTTTCTGCAAATTCAAATAGCCTGACATTTATATTAAGCTTAAGACATCATTGATCCAGTTCTGCAGAGCAAGACATCAGAGTCCCACTGATCATTTCTGTCTCTCAAGAGCAGGCACTGGATAAATTAGCACTACTATTAATCATAATAATACATCTAAATCTTGATTCCGATATTCTTGAGATGTTTTCCAGAAACTGCAAACTGGCATGATGTTAGCCAAAAAAACATTAAAGCATGGATCTTAACTCTCCAGTGAATCCTTCAGAAACTGAATAGCTCTCACAGCATAATATTTCTGACAGGAAATACACACTTGAGATGTTTTAAGCCTGAAATGTCACATACACAACAGAGCTTAAGCCTGAGAAGCCTCCCCTGTTTCTGAGATCATAACAGGAGTATTATCATTAAGAGGATAAAATGCCACTTCCTTGCTTCCCATACCCCAATCCAAATGAAATGTGAGTCACTTAATGAATTTCATCTAAGCCTAATGGAACAATTTCAGCCTGTCCTGGACAACTCTCCTGCCCAATTCCCTCACACACATTATTTCTGCTCGCTTGGTTTTCATATCCGCCTCTGCCCAATCACTTGTGGCAGGTTCTACTGGTAAAGCAAATACTTTGCTGCTGTTTTTCCCCTTAGAATTACAGATCACTGAAGAAGTAGCTTGAAACATTTCCACTGGAGAAAAATGTGATGAAATTGTTAAAGGTTCAGCAGCCTTGAAACACTAGTAGACTATTAGCATGAGGATTATTCCCAGACATGATCTTTCCTTTGGAACCTGCTGTCGAAGTTTGCAATATTTGTTCGCTTCACGCCTCCTCGGCATAGCCTGTCTCTCTGGCTGATTTTCTTCCTTTCTTTATCTGAAGCTGGCATTTTTTCCACTCTCAATAATTAAGCTGTCTCGATGCTAGAGACATGCCTATTTTATCACATGTATGTCTCGTACACAGTTGAAAAAGGAGAACTCCAAGGGAGAAGGCGGCTGGCGTCTCTGCTGTTGAAACGGTTTCAATCTGGCCTGAATACTTTGCCTGCAGTGCTGCAACCCACAAGGGGGTCTTAACCTCTGAAACCTGCTGACTCAAGAGTAATTGGCCAGCATGATGCCACTGTGACCATCAAGTGGAACAAATAAAATTACCCACCATTTCAGTGCCATGATTGTCCTCTCCCACTGCGTGATTCCATGAATCCCCCCGAGGACTGACCTGCTTATAATAAACAAATTGTTTTCTGGGCTCCTTTTCCATTGCCTGGAGGGGAGTAACAAGAAGACAGAGCCAAGCTGTTTTAACTATATTTAATGGTCTTTTTTTCTTTTCCTTAAATTGCATCAGATGGTGAAGATGACTAGATACAGTATGATCTTTTAAAATTATACCTTCAAGAAGCAAACAATTAGAGAACAGCATCTCTACAAGGAAAGTCAAGTTTACACAGCAATAGAAAGTTGAAAATTTGAAGAATTCAAGAAGATTACACATATCCAAGTTGGATGACTTAATTCCTCTTCCTGAAAACACAGCTTAAAAGCAGGGATTCTCTTACTCTATACACAATTTTGTAATTTGTTTGCATGAGAGCAAGGTGTTTACACTGTGCTACATAGAGGTTGTTGCCAAAACTTACTATCTCCTATAACAGTGTAAAACCAGAATATTTCTCATGATGGCAGTGGGTTTAATCAGATACACAGCAGCGTAACCGAGAACTAAATTTGGTTTTACACCCCTGTCTAAAAGAATCTCACTAAAGATCAGAGGGGGAGAGCTAGGGGGAGGGCAGAAGACGGGGGAAGGAGGTAGTTCTTGTTCTCTTGGTTTTCCTTCTTTATGACCGTGTAACAGCATCCCCAATATCTGGATTCATGTGGAGGAGACAATATGGCCTGGTAAACACATCAGCAGGACAAGTAGTGTGAAACTTTATTTTAGTGTTTTCAGTAACTGCCTGAGCTGATAATGGCCCTAATGTGGCCACAATTGACTGCAGAAGCACAGATTGAGTCCCAGTCCCATAAAGTTTTGTACTAACACTGTGTGAAATTGCAGTTGCTTTGAGTTTTCAGCCTTCCATAGAACAAGAGCAAAACTTGGAGCATAAAGATATGTGAACTGCTTCTTTAGGCAAGCAGGTAGAGGAGCCCAATGACTTTTGCAGAATCAAATCACGATACAGGATAAACTGAGGAGACTGAGAAGTACAGTGAGCTACCCTGCCGTGACTAACAATAACCATCTTAAAAAACTGTTGTATTTCTGAAAACACAGTTTGCTGTTTGTTGCCAGCTATTTCATCTAGACCAAATTCACTTAAATTGTGCACTTAAATGTAGGCAGACTATTAAGCACATTGTTAAAACAAGGTCTTGATAAACTAAGAAAAACTAGTACTTTCTCTTCCCTGCAGTTTTTTTAATTGATATTTGTGATGACTTTATGTCACTGCTAAATCCACTTCACTTAGCTTGTTAAGGTATTTTAAGGGGTATTTTGCACACAGTTTCTGTTTTCTGAGTTTTGAAGCCAATGCTTCAAAAGAGTATTTAAAAAAATAGCAATAGTGCTTATCTAGTTCTTTCCATCCAAAGTAATCTCCAAGTCTGAACAGACCATTTAATCTGGAACAGTTCTTGTAAATTGGAAAGAGTCTGACCCCTGTTTCAAATTTAGCATGCATCTTCCTGTTCATTTTATTTCCCAGCAGATAAGGAGTAGATCAAGCCTGCAATGCTTCTATCATACACAGGCCTTCTCCTTATCTGCATACAGCTTCTTTCTCCCTAGCTCCCATTTTACTGCTGCAAACATTTGTATGTCAAGCAAGGGAGAGAATAAAAACAGAGAAACTTGTATTTGGGACCCTAAAACTGCCAAGATGGGAAGGACATATCGGTTGTGCTTTTCACCAGTCTGCTTCTCTCATTTATATTCTGTTACATTACTTCTGCTGGCTGTTTCAAATCCTACT
Source organism: Monarcha castaneiventris obscurior (assembly GCA_026261815.1). NCBI lineage: Eukaryota > Metazoa > Chordata > Aves > Passeriformes > Monarchidae > Monarcha > Monarcha castaneiventris. The sequence continues at coordinate 6,856,344 of JAMPIT010000379.1, read as the reverse complement.
TTCAAGTGGTTTATAGTCACAGTTATAAAGCACATTTGTCTGCATCTCTGCTGTAAGGGAATAACAAGCATTGACTGGTGGATCTACTTGTCTTATACATGAAGCATCATTCTCAGTCAGACTGTATAACAGATAAACATGTGACACAAAAATTCCTTTCTATAAATAAATCCATGGAAAAATAGTTTTCATCATTGTGAGGTATTTGATTCACAGAGCTCTTTGGGATTGGAGGAATATATCACCTCATGGAAAGGATTTCAGACCTCAGGGCTAATATGCACCTGAGTATCACAATCAAAATTGTTCAGTTCCCAGACATGTGTAACTTATCACGTTATGGTGCAATCATAAGCTTAAGCCTCCATATGTGAAAAATTTTCCAAGTATTTTCATAGCCAGTAGGCAGATCATGCATGTGCCCTATCACACAAACAATATGTAGATCATATGCTACTCACACAGGTCTTTTGTCATTCACAGAGCTCTTTGGCTCTCCACTCCAGAGGGTTTGGAGGGCTGTGCCCTGTCCCAGAAGCAACACAACCTTCTGATTGCACAGCATACAATTGCATATGCAAACATATTGAATACTAATGCACTAATACCTCCTCCCTATCCAGAACTAGGTGAAATTGGAAGCTGATCATGAAATCAGGGCAGTGAAAATTCATTTCCTTTGTTCAGAGGCCTTTGGTGGTGTCATTGTTTGTATCTAGACAAGTATCCTCAAACAGGGGGCATTTTTCCTTTTTTTTCCCAGAGTTTTCTCTTGGAGCTGGCTGTATTGGCTCAGTCTCTCAATGAGCTTTGCTGATACCCAGACCATTTGGGCAGACTTAAGCAAGCTGCCCAGAAAAGAGCTGCTTGAGCAGCAGCAGCAGCAGGATGTTGGCTCCTCACACACCAAGCTCCCTGAGGAGGCTGCCAGAACAGCCAGCTTGGGCAGAGACAGGTATATTGAAATCTGGAAGAGAAGACATGTGCACAGTTGGTTTTAATGCCTTAGGAACTATGGAAGTCTGTAGGCTTTACTAGGAAAGAGAGAAAACAGATTCGAACATGAGGAACAATCTCTGGCAGATAGCTCTGCTTCTCTGCGAAACATAATCCCCAAATACTCTGGCAAGAAGATAGATCATTATACCATAATGACAAGCATTAGTCGCAGGTCTTGGTTTTTCAAAGAAACTAAGTTTAAAAATAGACTTCCAAAACCTTAAGGCCTGGAACCTTGTGCAGACATTAAGGTTTGTCTGCAGCTCCTTGCCTTACTCCTACATTTTTCCATCTGCAAACAACTGCTGCAAACCACTGCATAAGACAGACCCGCACTTTATAGTTCTCAGTGAAGCAAAATGTCACCTCTATTTATACTACTGTGATCTCATGAAAGAAGGAAATCCTGTCAGTAGTAATCTCAGATTCCTTCAGTTATCATAAATTAAAACTGCCCACTTCTGTCTTGCAACATGAAATTTTTAATGTAGTGTACACACATGTGTCTATTTGTACACGCTTTTTAAAGTCTTTGTTGTATTTTTCAGTAAAATCGTAATGGCAACTTACCACAGTAATTCTCTAAATGTTATTTAGTAGCTACAGAGACATAAACTCACAAAAACCTTGACTAATTCTTGCTGATAAACATATCCTTGATGTAATTATTGGCTTAAGTCATAGGAAGTGTAGCTTTGTGTCTGTAGAAGTCAAATGGCATCTGGGAGCTCTGAGAATCTTTTTGTGGACTTGCTGCAGGAGTCGTTGTGAATTTGGCAAATGTAAATGTAAATGTTCTGAGCCTATGTATCCCCTTCTGTGAGACAATTACATATTTACACACCACCCACAGTTTCTAAAGAGGAATAGGCAGCCTCCATTCACAAAGATGAGCAGAGTTTATTGCAGTTCCAGGTAGAACATATTAAGAGCCCACAGTCAATATCACACAGCAGGGACAAGATTCTAATGACATTTTACCTTGCAAAATGTAACAAAATATTTCCTGGTTTTCATCATTTTCTGTATCTCATACTGAGCTCCTGTTGTCTTTGTTAAGGTCAGTGGTGTTTGTTATATTTTTGTAAGACAGCCAAAGCAGTAGTAATAACAAATACATTAATTCTGCCTTATTTGACTAGTCCACAATCTCAGAGAATTTTTTTCAAACAGAATTAAGTCACCTTTATTAAAAGTTTATACTTTCTATGAGGATACTGTGAATCAGATTCTAAGAGTGATGTTGCGAAATGATAGGGATTTCTTGTACAGATTTTGTGGTGTTAAAACATGATGTGGTTTCAGAAACTGCAGGCAAACAAAAGGCCTTTCTGTATTTTGATCCACTCTGACTAGTTCTTATAACTCTGTAGCAAACTTAGAACGAACAGAAAAAGACTAAGGGTCATGATGATTAATGTGACAAGACAACAGAGAGGTCAACTAAAGGCATTGCCATCATCCATAGTCTTTGTCACAACAGGTGATTTGTGGGGTTAAATCTACTGCAGAGGAAAGCAAAATATAAACATTAAAAATTCCCTGCCAGTACAACCTCAGGAAAGAGGGCAAGGGATCTTGATGCCAAAATGGCACGTGGGTTTGATGCTATGTCAGGCCCACAAGCCATGCAAGCACCTGGAATCTGCTTTTAGTGCATCCATTCACCTGTCTCTAGCCATGGCCAGTGACTAAATGCTTCAAAGGAATGCAAATAAATAAACAATGTAGAGGCCAAGATATACATCAAGGGAGAAAAGGAAATGGGAATTCCTTCCTGGCCAGTATAAATATGGTATAAAACAAATGATCAACAAACAGAAATCACACATCCCCTTGGAAATATCAGTAAATCATCCACTTACAAACTTTCATTTTTAAATCCTGAATTGTCTTGTCTCTAAACATGAAAAACTCTTCTTTTAACAGCGTTGTAGTTTGTTCACTACCTGTTTGAACAGTCATTCCAGGATATTTCCCCCAAAATACTTAGAAATCTCTGAAATCCAGTCCCCAAGCCCTGGCTGCAGCATTGGGCAGCAATGCAGATTAAAGCTAAAATAAAACCTGTAGATAATTCACATAATTTGTCCACCCTGTTGAAAATAGAAGATGTAGGTAAGTTAAGAGTTTGCAGTCCTTCCCACGGCCTTTGGCTCCTTTGCAGCATTCATCCACAGAACTGCTTTGAGTCCATGGGAAAGGTGCTGCCAGGGTAACACAAAAACCTTGATTGAAGTGGTTACAGCCTTTTGGACCTGGATGGATTTCAACTCCTATCTTGGACAGGTTCAGAAAATAGTCGAGACATTACTTAGTTCAGCTGCAGTGCACTCTGGGGAGATATGTAAGCGAGACTGTTTTACATCTTCCACTCTGGGCAGTTGTGAAGTCACACAAGGTGATAGGCACAAGTGTTATGTCACTGTGATGAAGGTCAGTGTTAGCTCAATCTCATATCTATGCAATTTTTCTTGCAGGTTCTTCATTCCTCATGTACTTGGGTTTTGGTTTGGCTTTTTGGGGTAGATTTTTGCATTTGGTGGGGGAAGGGGGGGGTTGGTTGGTTTGGGGTTTTTTTCCTACCCAGTGTTTTATCTTTGACTTGTAAATGCTTCAATGTAAAACTAGTGATACTGTAAGAGAGTTTCATTTATCACAGGGGTTTGCTGATATCAGCATTTCTTGACTAATAACACTTAAGTGAAACACTGATAATACAGCTGCTGTAATTGCAAACCTGGGAAAATAGAAGTGCTATCATTTTAAAAATTAATATTGCAGAAATAATGGTAGAATTTAGAGGCAGTTAAAGGGACAGTCTCATCACATTTTAATCATAAGGAGATTCTTGAAGTATTTTTATGGAATCATAGAGCCATAGAATGGTTTGGGTTGGAAGGGGTCTTAGAGATCATCTAGTTCAAACCCTCCTGTCACTGACAGGGACATCCTCCACTAGACCAGACTGCTCAAAGCCCCATTGAACCTGGCCTTGAACAGATATGGGGTGCCCACAACTTCTCTGGACAATCTGTCCCAGTGCCTCACCCTCCTCACAATAAAGAATTTCTTCCGTGTACCTAACCTATATTTCCCCTCTTTCACTTTAAACCCATTACTCCTTGTCCTGTCACTACATTTTGAATTACTAAAAAAGCAAAATATTTAATTATACTGCCTAGACATTGCAAAACATTAAATGGAAAACAAACATTCAGTCTCTGCATGCAGGGTGAAATTAAGTATTTTCTTCTTTGTGTAATTTTTTAACAAGACCAGGGCAAAATCAGTTTGACTGGAGGCTATATTTTGGGTTTTTGGGAACTCCAGGTCTAGAAGTTGCAACATATTATCTCAGAAAACGTTAGGCAGATAACAGAAACAAAGATTAAATATGAATTTAACACATTTCTGATCTCTTAGTGAGTGGTGGTGCTTTTCCTGAGGCTACTGAGGAACTGGGAGCTACAAATTAATAAGCCTCAATAATGGAGTACAAATCTTGCTGGGTATATAAAGAGATGGGCCCAGTCACTGGTTTAAAATCATTTAAATCATTTTATATATAAAACAAATAGAGATTCTGAGAAAGGAGAGAGGGAGGTGGCGAGAAGTATAACAAGTTACTCTTCTGTGGCACCTGCACATCTTGCTAATTCAGCTGTGATGGTTTGCATGTTTGGGATTGTTCAGAATGGTTAATTCATCAGTATAAAATCCCATCTTTTCAAGTCAGATGTACAAGGGGCCTCTCAAAATTCAAACCCACCGATGACCTTTTGCCTAATGTATGAGGCCAAACAAACACAATGATTTTAAAAGCTCACTCTGCTTATTTTAAGTGCTATAAAACATGCTTTACAGAATATAAAGTGTCTTTAGTAACTGAAATTAAAGGCTTCTTTAGATTTTGATCCATTCCTTCTGGTGCACTTGTTTCCACAGATACATGCTTTCCTCCACAAGAAATACAGCCTAATCTCTTTCACATGCTCCAGGCAATAAAGGAATAAACCAAAATAAAGCCTGATACTGCAATGCAATGAGAACCTTCCGGGAGTGGATGTGGCATCCACCTCCTTTGTTTCACACAGCTGTGTACTTCATATATGGGCAAGATGGATAGAGGCAATGTCACTGGAGGCAATTCACACCTTTTGTCAGAGAAGGCGAAAAGAGACCATTTACATCATTTTCACAATGATGATTTGGAAAATGCTTTCCCATAAGCTGGAAGGACCTTCAAAGCCTTGCTTTCAAGCACTGGTGTTCCTTACTGTGAAGGATATCTTGCAATTCACTAATAGCCATATTCTTAGTCGGTCATTTCCAGATGCTTGATTGTGGTGGAAATCTCAGGGCAGATGTGCATTTGAGATTAATTTAGTCATTTTTGTTGCCTTAGAGGACACAGTGGTAACATATTACCTCGCTACAATAAAACAGCACAGATATGGGAAAGTCATCTAGTCCCTCTCGCTGACAGTGCAGGCTTGCCCTCTGCAGCATGCTCCCTAGTGCTTTGTCCAGTCTATTTTTAAATGGCCTAAGTGATGAGAATTTCTGCAGAGCAGAGTTCACAGGCAAGCCTCTTTTCTCCAACAAAGCTTTGGATAGATAAAGAAAATTAATTGTAGTTTTACTTATTAAGCTTTCTCTCTTTAACCCAGCAAAGTCCTTGGGGTGCTAAGCAGACACCTCAAAACAATTTCTTTCCTCAACCAAGCTTAGCAAAGTTTCGAAGAGATCAGTAAACAAAAAAACACTAAAGCAAAAGAGCCCTTGCACACATGCCACTCAGGAACAAAGGGGTCTTATAGTAAGGATTGTTGCAAAAAGCCCTCCAGCAGAACCCCAAACGGTTTAAGCTCTATGGCCAAATTCATGGAGGTTTGTCAGTGCTTGGCAGAAGATTCAAGGCTCTTCAGGCTTCTCAGATCTCACAAATCTAAACCTACACTAAGGGAAATTTAAAAAGACCGTATTTCTGAGCAAGACTACCAAGGCAAAAGAAAAACTATAAGGAGTTGTCGTTTTGCTTTCCTCATTTGCATTAAATTAATAAAGTCTGTGTTACAATTTTAATTATATTGAAAATTTTCTATTTGTATCTGCTAAATCCTGATTTACTGGTAGCTGCAGTCATTTGCCTAGTAATATTAAATGTGAGGAATGGAACCAAAAGCTTCACTATCATCAAACTCAAACAAATGTCTTCAGGAAAAAGCATTACCCAAAAGCTAAGTCAAGTGCCTGTCTTTTCCATCCATGTTTATCAATGCTAAAACCCTACTGGTTGCTACTTGCACCAAAAGACTATTGCAACTTCTGTAGAGGAAAAAAAGGTTATATTTCTTTTTGACAGAACCATTAAGGAACTCTGTAATGTTTCAATCTGTGGTCACTGCTCTGTTTTGCTTGGCTCGCTAAACCCTCAGCCTCAGCTGGCATTTCCTAAATTAACAGCACATTCACTCCCCACATTAAGACAGTCAGACAAATGGTTCAGCCTAAACTAAGCAGTTTGACACTCATGTGCTTCAGCAAAGCTGAACAGCATCTCATGACGCTTACATGATTAGATGATATCATAATCATATGATAAAAAGCCATTAGGCCAGCACCAAAATCTAAAACATAGGTCATTATGTTAGATGTAAAAAAGCATACCCATTTAACAGAAAAAAAAGAAACAAAAAAGAGTTCTGACACCAGGGAACATCTGGCTAATATTTACATCTCCTGTTTAATTTGGATGCTTCAGTTTAGTTTTCAAGATGGCAGTGTATAGAAACAAATTAAGCCAATCACTCCATCCGCAGTTTAGAAAACCAAGATTTGTTTATAGTTTCTCATATTAATACCTCATCCACTTGGCCAAAATGCCTCGTGAAAAATATACCTCAAACACACAATTCCCCTTTAGTAACAAAGCTGTAATTCAGCATAATTCTTTGTTGATGGGATGAAAAAGGGAGTCATGTAAACTTGGGGTATTGAGATGAACAGATAAAGTTGAGCCATAGGAAATGAAACAGTCTTCAGTGCTGTAGGGTTAAACTGAAGTCCAACAAGAAAGTCAACAGAATTAGAATTTTGGGCCCCTTCCTACTTTCCTTTAAATCAATGGGATTTTGTCACAGACACCAGTCAGAGTACCCTCACAGACATGTACAGTGTTAAAAGAACATGAGTTGGATGCAAGCTTGCTGGATAAGCCCTGTGCCTGGGAAACTGCAAGTTTAATTCTGTGATGAGTGTGATATGATGCTTATTTCCAAGAACAGTTAAAAACAAGAAGCAATTCAGCAATGCATATGTAGAACTTCATAAAATACTATCTCTTAGAAGAAAGCTAGCCAAGTGACAATAGTCTTATGTCATAGGTAATTAGGTAAGCTTGAGAACATTCAAGTTAATAAAAGGAGATAATGGATTTCAAAATACTAGAGAGAATCCAAGGCCCGAAGTCAAAACTTTTTGTTACAAACCCAGGACAGGCACAGAAATTATTTCATCAGGCTTCCCTATTTTTGGATATACAAGGGATCTACCAGGCCAAAATCCATTCCACATTACTGAGTATTTTTGGAGTTTGGAGGGTGTAAATAATAATATTAGCATGAATGACCTACAATATCCAAACCCCAGATCTAGACAAATGGTCCCAGAGGTCTGGGCTGTTTGTGGTTTGCTTTTTCTAGAGGCAGAAGAAAATCCCAAGCAAGCTTGCTGAATGTTTCTCACGTCTGTTTAGACTGCCATGACAAAAACATAGCATGGACACTCAAAAATCAGTGCTAAATTATCCAGCTTTATTCTAGCAAGCAATTCACCCACAACTGCAAGGAGCTTAGGGCTGAAAGCAAACCCAGCTGTTACTCGGAGTGCCAGCAACATAAACCTGATGTCAGGTTTGTACTGCCCAGCAAGCCCAGCTCATGGCCCGAGCTCACACAACAGAAAGCTGAAGGGAGCTCTGTGTGTCTGGAGTGTGTCCGTGTGCTGCTGTCTGGCTCACTGGAGGTGGTGGCAGAGCCAGGGCAGTGGTGGCAGAATCAACATCAGAAAAAGCAACGAGAGCAGTAGGCTGGTGCAGCTAAGGCATCAGCACATGGTAGTGAATGTGCTGGAGGAAGTAATGGGTTAGATCCCCCCAGGGACCACTTCCAAAGGGCTAAGGTGGTTAAGGTGGAATCATGCTTGTCTCCCTCCATCTTCTGCTATCCCAGAAGACACTGATCTTCAAAATGCTTCCCATGCCCTCCTGGCACACCTCTGTGTACGCAACACACACATTCAATCTTTGCTATAAAAACACTTCTTGCAACATAGCCCTCAGCTATTTCCAATACTTTGAACTGAATAACCAAGAGTGACATGGTAATTATGTCTTGGGGTCACAGAAGTACCTCATGGCCCAGAGGAAACCCAAGGTTTCTCTCTGACTTGCAGGGGTGCAAGGTCCAGCTACTGATACTGGTAATTAAGCATGCCTGAGACTGGTCTCCGGCTCTGAGGCCAACTGGCAAGAAGAGCACCCCATCCCACTAGAAGAGGGGGGCTGTGCCCAGCTGGCCTACTGGGAATGGCCTCAGGACCATGATGACCTCTGGACCATCTCCGGCAAAGGTCTGATAGTTCTGGTGGGCACCGCTCAGAGACAAGGCCCAGCCTCATAATGCAGCAGTGCCGCCAATCCACCTATTTTTAATCCAACCATCTCATTTACTAGTGGAGCTATAGTTTACCAGACCCTCCTGCCCTGAGGACAGCTGACCCTGAGCAGGCTTGGGGCCAGAGGACAATCCATGGCCATCTTTTGTTTTTAGAGGGATAAATATAGCCACAAGGCCTATATGCTGTGTGGGTATAAGCATGTGGTGCCCTAAGCCCTGCTTTTCCAAGGAGGCAGAGACATGTGCCTCCCAGCAGTACTGACAGGGAATCTGTTTCTTCATTCATAAAAAGTGACAATTCAGATTTATTTAAAAAGGGAGTGGCCTGTGTGCCACCTCAGCCACTTTGGTGAGCATGCATCACACTTTACCCTTCCAAAGGTGACGGATCAGCCCAGCCAGGTGCAGCAGGAAGTGGGGGTAGAAGGTGGTAAGGAGGGAGAACTGCTGTGCCCAAACTAATGGTGATTCTCTGCAGCTCTGTGGAAAAATAAAAGCATCTTCTCATGTAGCAGTGAGTGTGGGCACTAGAAATATTTCTTGCTCAGGGAGCCATGAGATAGAGGTACAAGAGGAGGTAAACATGCTTTCTTACACTCACTCAGACCTGATGTCTCTGATACATTGATTTATACTTTCTACAGAACCAATGCAGGAGAGTAACAGATGAAAAGAGCATGCCAGCTTATAGCTGTGAGGAGCCATTCCTCCTAACCCAACACTCAAAAGTAACCCTTTTATGAGGTAGAAATATATTTTCCATTTCCTAGAGCAGCTGGTTTAGCAATGCTTTGCTGATTTGCTGTTTGAAATCCTCTGGTATTTAACATGCCTTTGCAAATTTGAGTGGCCAAAAGTTCATCTTCCATATAAAAATCTGTTTGATTCTTTTCCTTCATTTTTTTCCTCCTCTGTCTTAGTGGATAACAGAAATGGAGTGACAGAAATAGGAAGTTCATGTCTATTCCTTCCAATTTGCTCAATCTATTCCTTCCAAAAATGCTCAGGAAAAAACAAATGGGAACTTGCAGGCAGGATATAAAGCTTTCAGAGTGTTGCAGAAGTGATGCAGTCATTTAAAAGGCCAGCTTAGAAAACAGTGTGTTTCTTCCTTTGACATCCTCTCAAGAATGCCTGCATCAGCCAACTTGCTTAAAGTGGCAAAAGTCATTACAGATAAACACAGTGGATTGTTTATTTTGGAAAGGGACTGGGGCATAACTCCTCTGAGGTAAAGCACAGGGCGGTTCTTTCTTTACCTGCTGCGGGATCCAGCAGAGAGGCAAGGTGCTGCATGCTTTGTGTTCAAATGACTAACAAGACCTTTGTCTAGGCTTGAACTCTCATACCTGTTTTCAGTTCCTGACATACCTCGGATCCCCCCTACCACCCGCTGAGCCCGCATTGGAGCACTCCGATGGTGAGCCTCTGGATACAGAATGCCACTGGGATCCATGGGGAAGACAAAGACCCTCAGAAAGGCAAGCAGCCTCGGGCCACTCTAATTACAAGTCCCTGCACTGCTTGAAGGTACTCAGCTGACATGCCTGAACTGTGCAAAGACCTTCAAGTGAACTATTATACAAAGCTCAATGTATCACATGGTTGCGAAGCAGCTGCTAAGTCTCACTGTAAATGAGGCACAGAGATGATAAGTCACATACTCTCATATACAATGTGCTTAAGGAAACCCCCACCCTACAGATTTTACTGCCTTAGGCTAGGATGAAACTTGGGAGGTGAAGGGGAGGGAGTGGGATGTGGGAAAGAGTTTTATGTGAAGACGTCCTAGTCTACATTAAGGATGTGTTTACTCCTAGTAGCTTTGGCAAGTTAATCATAACATGCATTTAAGTTCTTTCAATAACATCCCCCAAAGTGGATTTTTTTAAAATGTCACTTCCCTGTTTAAACCAGCATAAAACTGTATATCCAGATAAATCTTCTGCAGGAGACACAGAAAGCAGTAGTTGCTAACATTTGTGTTCTCCTTTGCTCACTTTGCCTGGATACATACAAGCCTGAAATTAATGTTTTCAGTTCAGATCGGAGGACTGTAAGGGACATATCTGATCGCAGAGATATGAAACACAGTGAGAGTGACATGATTAAGAACAAAAGTCTGGCAAAACAGGGAAGACAGATTATATAACCCACAGCAATAAGTACATTGCTTGTGATCACCTTAAAAACTACCATATAAAAGGCTAAATAGCTGCAGAGTAGTGCCTTTAACACACCCAGGGAGGGGTTTCCCATAATCCAGCAACATACTGGGACTGTAGTCATTTCTGAAATCCCAGATCAGTAGAAACGCAGGGTTGGGAGGGACCTGAAGAAATCATCCAGCTTGTTGCACTGAGATGGGTGCTGCAGTAAGAGTCAGTGTGATGCTGAAATGGGAACTCAAACTCCTCAGAGCTACTATTTCAGGCTCTCTACACTGTCAGTAGGTGGCTCATCTTTTCAAGATTTTCTATCCATCCATAATAAAAAGTAAATATATATGCCTACCAAAGTTAAAAAAAGACCAAAACCAAAACCATTCTGTATATCATGGAAATATTGCAAACCAATAATGCAAAGGCAAATTTAATTCTCTTTTGAAAAAGTCTGAAAAAAAAAATGACGCTTATCTAACTGGCACGTGTATGTTTCTAGGCAAGCATCCCCACACTAGCCTTCCACACATTCTTCAATTAATTTTCAAGCAGCAGTTTTGAAACAAAATTTTCGCCATATAAAAGATGAGCATATGAAAGTTATGTTTCAAACAATGTGATAGCACATTACCAAATATATATGGTTCCTTAGTCTGTGTCACAAAACCCTTTGAGGCAAGGCAAAAAAACTCGTAAAGAGATGATAGTATGAAAGTATAGCAAGGAACAGGTGATCAGAGGTTACAGGAGCACACTACAAAAACTAGACAGCCCTAGGGCTTGCAAATCTCACTGCTCTCCATGGAGTTATTAGAGAAGAAAGATCCATAAGACTAAAAGTAAATCTGGGGCATGAGAATGGCAGCAGGAGGTTCACACTCTAGCCACTATGAAGGAAAACACTTCATCATTAAAACTGAAGCCAGAGCTTTGTCTCCTTCACAGAAGGTCTCAAACCATACTTAGCTTCCTTGGCACTATCTGATTAATCAACCATTTGCTTAGGTGATTTGATCCTGCTCTCATTCAAGGCAGATGCGTCTCCCTTCAACTTCAAAGAGAGCATGATGACACCTTCGTGAACTGTGTTTCAATCTGGCTAACAGAGGGCTGCACTTAAAACATTTTCTAATACAGATACTACAGAAAGCAGAATTAGGTCCAAACTATGTTAAAAATTCACTTTTACCAAATAAAAAAAAGGTTACAACATCCCAAAGTTGGACAAACAGGTTTAAAACTAGCACAGATGGCCCAATGTGCCTTTTATCCCTTATCACAGACATTTATATTACACGTCAAAATCCTGCAGAATACAGTGATAGTCAATGTTGGAACGCTCTGTCTGGGTCATGCAGATTCATCACCAGTTGAAACAAAGTGTATTTTCTCCTGGAGTGGGTCACTGTTCTCCTCAATCATCTCATGCTTTTGTTGTGTTTATTTTCAGCACAGAGTTTAATCTTAAAGATGCCATTTAACAAAGAATTTTTCCTGATACTAGCAACATATGGAAGCAGCTGTTTGCAGCTCTTGTTCATAAAATGAGTTACATCTTCCTTTAAACAAAACAGCTTTTTATTTTGCTGCTAAACCTGCATTTGAATCAGAACAAAATGATAATAAACATGTCTAGAAAGGTCTCAAACTCAAAGCAAGAGTTACTGTCCATGAACTCTGCCACCCTTTGCTTCTTATTTCCTACAACAGGACATTTGTGTGATTTGGAGAATAGCTGTAACATGCAAAACATGAGCTACATTTTGGCACCCATTTCTTAATTATTGCTATTATTGTCATAAAAAAAAAACTTGTGGTTGAAAATATTTTTAAAAAGTTAGTGTCTGATATGTTACACATTGCCTTAGTACATAAGAGCAAAAATAAAACAGATAATGGTCTGTACAGCATGTTCAAAACATAGACTATATCTATATCACTAAATAAATCAAGGCCAAGGAGTGAACTTCATCACTGAACTGCCTGTGCCAACTACCACTTTTCAGTAATAATGCCCAGACATGACTGATGGGAGAGCACATATGGCAGGGAGCACTTCCCAGCAAGTCATGTGGGTGAGGCCACAACAGACTAGAGCTTGTGCTGTCCTCTGATCCAACCTGCACAGGCTTTCTGAATTCAGAGATCTCCCCACACGTTTGCACCAAGGCATGTGACACAGCCCCATAATTTTCACCCTATGAAACCTTGATTCTCACAGGCAGAAAGAGAGCCCTCACCTTACTGAACATACCTGAAGAAAATCACTTAAAGGAATAGCTGCACCTTAGATCCACCAGGAAACCACATGCTCAGAGGAGACACAGCACCACGTGGTGTGGGACAGGGATGAGAGAGCAGTCCCTGTCCATCACACGTTTATCAGCATAAACACAGCTACAGTGTCTCAGATACTTGAAGACCTTTTGGGCATGACTACTTGGAGAGAAGGGCCTTCTGTCAAACAGTATGTAAAAGGAAAATGTAACTAATAACCCTGATATACCTACGCCTTTACTATGTCATTTGATGAGCTCTAGCAGATCCTGCTGTGGGGTGTGGTGCTGTCTCTCTACAAAAGCAAATAGTTTGCAGTCCATGTGGAGGGAAGGAATTGCTAGCTAAACTGGAAGTGAAGTACAGTCTAGGGAGGTCAAATGGAAAAATATGGATAAAGACATGTAGAGAAAGGTGACCCTAAGACAGTTATCAAGGGAAAAACAATGAAAGGTGTTGAAGTATGTGTCTCAGTGAGGAGTTTCAAGCAGGGTCAGAAAGGTGAGAGCTGAAAGTCCACCTGAACACATATTCCAGTGAGGTATCTTACGGATGCTTTCAGGATCATGGTGGGTATGTACAATGATTCACGTATCACTGAAAAGCCAGGTCTCCAGCAATGTTGTGTCTAGCATTTTTGCAATACTTGCTAATACACTAGGTAAAATAGCAGCTTTTGTGGAGCTTGTAGGTTAAAGTAGGCAAAGATAAAGGCTGAATTGAGGATGCAATATTTTTGTGCTACTTTGCTCTGGATAAACTGTAACTCTGTCCAACTTACCATTTATAAATGGCAGATTTCTCATAGACAGGACAAAAGTAGACCTTTAGGAGGACATGGAAAGCAGGGAGGCCTTACACTAGTTCAAGCTTGGAGACCCCTTTTGATTCCTGATTCTTTTGTCGGTGATACGCTATATAGGTGCTACATTTCCTCGGTATTCCATAATCCTCAGGGGGAAAGGAAGTGGTGATACAACATTTTAAGTAGGTAAAATGTGAAAAAAGGCAAATAATAGAGGAGTCTATCCAGATCAGATGGAAAGTCAATACAAACATATATGAAAAGAATTTTACCCAGTCTTAACTGCAATTTTGTGCACATACATCCAATTAAAAATATAGTTGGATTGATACTACATGATTACAGCCAACTCTTAGCTATAAACAAAAATTTTCTTCTCATATCTCTTATTTCTTGTTTATTGAAATGCTTTCCTAACCCCTTAAAGCTGTCCCCCTCCAATAGATTAATAAGTTTAATGCAACTACCTAGAAATTAGAAACATTCATCTATCACTTCCTTCCCTGCTTTTGACCTGCAGTCCCAACTGGGAAATGCTAGACTTGCACTTGGCTGAGCTTCTTATTGTTGTTCATGGTTAGTTTTAGGACAGATGGACTGAAAATTTGAAGTAAAGGGGCTGGGTTCTGTGACCCAGGAGGTCCCTTTGAGTTCCATCTATAGGTATTAATCTGCAACAAATAAGTATCTCCTTTCCCTTAGCTAACCAGTGTTGAAATTAAATTACAAATAACTGCATTGGATGGTGAAAAAACAGCAACAGGAGAGAATTAGACACCTTGTTTTCTTGCCTGAACACATGGCAAGAGCTCAGCCATAGGCCTTTGGCACTTGGCTCTGGCAGATCTTCCATTGGTGGTTTCACGTGCTGTCTTTTCTCACCTGTCCTGCTATTTCTTTGCTGGAACTTAGCACTCTCAAGGCAGATTCGGCAGAAGGGAATGTCTGCCTATCAGTCTCTGCAATACACAGTCTAGGTTTACTTCACCCTCACTGATATCTTCCTTGCTAAGGTGCTGGGAAGGTCAGATGGTGATAATGACGTTTTCATATTTGCTGTTCTATAAGGAAAATTCCATAGTTACAAGTATATCAGAAACAGAAAAATAAGTTAATGCTGTCTGGGAAATAAATACACCCACTTGGTCACTGATGGCCTTTGTGCTGTAAGAGATAAAACTTTAAATGCCTCATTTGCTTAGCTTTCCAAAACTTCAGATAAAAATGGCAGTAATGGCTTACTACAAACAGAGTTGATTTTTTGTGTTTAGTTGGGTTTTTTTAAGTAAGCACTTGAAATTCTTTTGAACCACTGTACCCCTGTTTTTCAGAAGCAAAACCAGAAGACAAATTCAGACATGCAAATAAAGTAAATTACCCTAGCATAAATTAGGAAACTCATTAGTTCTTGCATTGCTGCAGCTTAGGTAACTTTTTTGCAGAGCAGATTACTTTGTGGAAATCAGAGAATATATGACTTAAAAGGAGCCCTAGTATTTTACCTAGTGGATCCCTGTGCTTTAAAAATACCTGCATTTTCTATGGACCTTATTTATTTCATTCATGGATTCTTTAAAATTCTTGACACTTCCTCGGTACCTTGTTCAAGTGCTTAGTTGTGCTCAGTGTGGTAAAAGGATTTTTATTTTTGAGGGAGTTTTCCAATATCTAACCTAAAACTTCTTCATTTCAAATTAAAGCAATCATTTTTTCTGTGCTCTGTCAGTGGACTTGGAGTATAATTGATCACTGTCTACTTTACAACAACCTTCTACATACTTGAAGACTGTTATCATGTCCCTCTCAGGCTCTTCTGGTGTAGACTAAACAAATCCAATTCCTTCAATCTTTCCTCACAGGTCATGTTTTCTAAACCGCTTATCATTCCTGTTGCTCTCCTCTGGACACTCGCCAATTTGTCTGCAACTCTCTGAAAAAGTGGTGCCCAAAGCTGCGTCGAGTTCCTAGCTCAGAACTCGAAGTGCCAAGTAGGATGGAACTCCTACCTCTGCCTGACACACAGCATTTCTTTTAATTCACCACAGAATGAAGTGGCTGTTCAAAAAAAGACATTGTGCACTTGAGTCATCCTTGCTCTTGTAGCCCATTATCACCCTCGCCCCCTTCTCTGCAGCTCTGCTGTCTGCCCAGTTACTCCCTGCTCTGTGTTTGTGTGAGATTTTCCCTCCCTGGAAACAGTGCTTCACACTAATATTTATTGAAACTTGTTTCAGATCATTCTTCCAATTTTTCACAACAACTTCCAATGTCTGTTGTGCCTTAGAAAGCACCTACAATCTCCCTCATTCTCAGGACGTTCGAGATTTTGTAATGGCAGTCTGTACACTCATCCAAAACACTGACCAGAATGGATTTACCAACTACCCATTTTAATACTAACAACTCACACCTGTTTCCAAACACTGACTTTCAGCCACTTCCTAAAACTTTCATTTAGGCCATTTTCCTTTAATTTGCTTGTGATAAAACTGTATGAGGGTGAGTCAAAATGCAAGATTAATATATATATCATATGTACTCCAATCCTTTTATTTACAAGGAGAGCTACCTTGTCAAAGAAAATAATTAGAATGACTTGACATTCTTTTTCCTGATAAATCCTTACTGGTTTTTTCTTATCATCCCTAACTAATTATAAATTGACTGCTTAGTAAATTGTTTCAGTATCTTTCCCAGTATTGATATGAGGCCGGCTGGACTTAATTTTTCAAGTCTTCTTTCTCTCTCTGTTTAAAAGGCAGACACTCTATTTCTTTCTCCTGCTTCTTCAGAGCATCATTTATTTATTAGTATCCCCAAAAGATACTCAGAAATGTTACAGTGGCTGCTTTACTTGTTCAGTTACCTGTTCCTTATTAGTGAGAAAGAAAAGGAAAAGAGATATTACACAAAGGTGTTTTGAATTATGCTTTCGACCAATAGGATATTGGTCTACCCCTTTTATCCCTTTTATGAGCAATAGTATGAGCAATAGGACCAAGTGAAACAAGGAGAAAAATGTCCCTTTGAGATATGACAACAGATCTTTCTCAGAACTGAGCAAAAGTCTCTATAGACAATATTTTTCATAAGAAAACTATGATTTATTGATCTAAATCACTCCTACAATGTTATCACTTTCTCCAGACTAACAATTGGACTATGAGGACTAAACACCCAGTCTCCCTAGGCTTTCCTAGAAGTGCCCTAATCAGTGGTCTATTACTTTTGTTCATATTCTAGTTAAAGAAGCAACACAGCTGTTTTAGTTCCTACAATTAAATTTTGTCGAGAACAAGGGGACAGAGGAAAGTTTCTAAACACTTCAGTGTCCTATAGCAAAATCTGGTTCAATTTAATCACATTTATTAATCTTCACTACTTACACTCTGTAAGTGCCAGAAGCCTTTGTTAAGGACCTCAGACTTATTATTTTATATATTTCCTGTTGAATATCTCTTTTCTTTGCCCTCGAGTATCAGTGTAGCCCCTGAGTGAACCTAGTCTTGTTTTAATTTGCCATTTTCTCCCTCGGTTACATTGGTAAAATGTCAAATTCTGTTTTTTCTGGCAAACACACACCCTCTGAAACAGCAGAGAAGATGAATACTTCTGCCAGCCTCTTAAGCTCTGCAAGAAGATAATGGGAAGGTGAACGAGGCAATAAAAATGTTCATTCATTTATCAATTTATTCTCCATATGCAAAAGTTTAAATTCAATTAAACAGAGGTGCCTCAGCTCTGAGACCTGTCCCCTTGCTCTGTGAGCATGCAAAACTCTGGTCAAAGCCATTCAGCTGGGCAGGGACATGTGGGACCTGAGAAACGTGTCTTCATCAGTGATCCTACATATTGCCTTCCAAAGTGGTCTATTTGCTGCCAATTGCATTGGGAAAAGAGAGAGATCCCTAGTAGGATGCTTCCATGAAATTAATATAATAACTTCCAAAAAATTAATATAAAGAAATGTGGACAAAATCTTAACCAGCATGATCAGCTAGAAGCCAAGGACCTTTTCGGTCAAAAATTACTTTTTGATCTATCCACCTCTCTAAGAACGATGCTTTTAAAGTTCTTCTATAACATACCTCAAAAATTATCTCCGCAATAGAAAGGCTGCAGTTAACAAGTTTCAGAGCTGTTATAGAGGAGAAAAATGCTAAGACAGAGCCTTATTTCACTACTGGTTCAGCGTTTTTTTAGCATTTAGATGATGAACACCATAAAGTCTTAAATACCAGTGCTTAATTTCATGAGAAGTTAGGTACCTGTCCAGAAATGACTTTCACAAACACCTTTAGGGAACTAGGCTGTTATGTCCAAACACAGATAAAATATTTTGTCTAAACAGACAATGTGCACTAAGTGGAGGTTTTCTCTGTTTAAGTGGGACATCATTGCTGACTTTCTGCCTTCCAGCTGAAAGCATGCAGGACAATAGCTTGCATCTGCTTCATCAGAGTCAACAGAAGATGTGACTACAGTCATGGGTTTGAAACCACTTGCTTATGTTTCCATTCTTAAAAGTCACAAAACTCAGGCATTAGGAAGGTTTCAAAACTTTTGAGCCAAAACCCAAAAGGAACATTTAAAGATAGGTCAGATACCATTACATTTGACTAAACTAAAAAGTTTCTGTGACAGCTGTCTACTGTCAATGCTTTTTCTTTACAAGTAATGTTGAAAGCCTATAGCATTTTTGTCTTAACAATGTTAAACTATCAAATATATATTCAACTTCCGAAGTTTCTGTCCTCCAGCAATGTCTACAGCCTGAGGGTTTAACCTAAACTCATCTCCTGATAAAACATGCAAATCTAGACAAAAAGATCACACTGAACTGTCGGTAAAGCTAATTTGTCATCTATTTTTGCTGTAAATTCAAAGGGAGTAGAAACCCCAATCTACCATTCTGCATTATCAACCTGGTGTTTGATTTGGCAATATTTAAAGCTCATTCGCCTAATGATCTTACCAGTTTTGTGTTCTGTATCAGAGCATGAATTACAGAGCAATAATTCACACTCAGAAAACCCACTCGTCCTTGATCTTTTGGCATGATGCCTCCAAGCCTGCTACCTTTGAAGTACTGAAATAATTTGCATGTTGCTGTGTCTTGCTATTTATTGTGAGTATTTTTTACTACAATTGGAATTTCAAGTGTTCCAAGATGAAGAATCTCAATAACCTGAATTGGCATATTTACTGTAAAGACTGATTCATTTAGGAAACTACTAATTTGTACTTAATAGCGCCCTTCTATATCCACATACAGAATAGAGATTCAGGCTAGAATCTGGAAATAAAAAATTTTCTATCAGTCATTATGAGTCATAATCTAACCTTTCACATAGGCTGTAAAAGATCTGTTTGGACTTCTGAAGGGAAAATACCAAAGGGTAAATTTTAGGAAACTTCAATGGGAGAAAAATCTAGGCAGATTTTTATTATTATCTAGAAAAAGAAGAACATTAAAAAATCATTGCATCTTAGCAAAGGCAGCCTATTTCCGCACGCAGGAATAATTTTAAATTATTCTATCAAATCCTTCTACTGTTTCTTTACAAGATCAGTCATGTCAAAATACTAATATATGTATATAATAAGGGAGGGTTATCATTTTAAATTCCTCTAGGTATTTTAAATTTTATCTTAAAAGATTCCAAAGCTTTTCTCCTTACACAGGCATTTTTAAGGGACTTATACTGAACAAAAGTTAGCCTTGAGCATAATGCTGAAGTGTACTTAAAATGTTGATGTCAAGAGCCTAAATTCAGTACCTTCAGCACAAACTGAGCTGTGACTGTGCCCATTATAGGCTTTTAACAGTCAGGACCACAGCAAAAGCAGTCACCTTGTTCCAACATCCAATACCTAGGCACCAGATGATTAACTAGTAACATGTGCAACCTACATAGAGAAATTTCTAGAGAAATAATTTAGAGCGGGTTACTTTGAATTGAAATATCATAGCAAAAAAAAAAAAAAAAAAAATTCTTTCTATTTAAGATTTGTAATATTTACCCAGGTCTAACAGACTGCAAAAGCCTTTGGTTTAACTGAAGTTTGTCATAAGTGGAATTCTTTACTCCGATAATTACTGGTGCTACTTAGATAAGCTCTCAAAAATTCTAACACCAAAAATCATGCAATACTCAGAGGTAATAGGTTACTATGGTTGTAGAAATGATGGTTAGCAATAAGCACCAGGTATCTACTGAGTCTCATGCCATACAGCAGAGCTCAGAGAGTACTCTTCTCAGCAGACTTCTGGGCCGAGTAAGAGATGTAAGTAGAAGCTGAGAGCACCTTCCCTCAAGTTAGTGATTTCCTGGTGCCATATGTCTGGGACAAAAGGCAGATGCAAATGATAATTTCTCCCTTCCAGCTCTCGAGGCAACAGGAGAGCCAGGCAGTGAGTGACTGGTGCCCACACGCTCCTTCTGCTGGCTCCTTGCCTCCTCCTCCCCCACTCAGCCCTGCAACATCAGAGGTAAAATGTGGCAGGTTTCAGTTCTGGGGTTTTCTGAGCTCTCTTAGATCTGCAACATGACACATCATGTCTGCCTGCTGCTCATGTACTCTTCTCCATAAGACTAGGTTAGAACAAAAGTCTATTATTTCATTTTGAGACTCGTGTCTTAGATCATCAAGAGATTGTGACATGCTTCAAGGTTTGACAAAACAAAGAATCAATTTGTTGGATAAATTAATGCTGGAACAGATCCCTTCAGCAGAAATCTCTCACTTTCTTTTTAACACACAGCAAATAGACCTTTTTTTCTGATAACCCTTGGCTGGCAAAGGGAATGTAAGACTCATTAGGGTCACGAGGTACAATGAATTCTGCCCTTGTAGTTCGACATGTTTCCTTTAGAAAGCTCCACAGAGCATTGATCCTTCATCCCATTCCCCTTATTCTTCAGGCCATAAAATAATGTCATTGCCCTCTAACAATATAAAAACAGTTTTAAAGATAAAAAACAATGTTTTGTACTGCCCAGGGCCCCTGCAAAAGCAGTGAATTTGGAAGAGAAAGCTCTTAGGAGCCAACAGACCACACCCACAGTACAGAGGAAAGCACACCAGAAGCTCCCTCCCCACTTTTCCTTAGTCTGATACGTAACAACAATAAAAAGCAAAACCCTTCCTAACCTCATTTTAGCAGTCAATTTAAGTAGCACAATAATCAGTGTTTAATTAGCATCAGCATTTCAGGGAAACTTTTTAACATTGGTTGTTTATAGGGGTTTTTTTCCATCTCTGTCCTCAATAGCATTTTCACAGTTCTCTCTAATGCATTCATTTATTGGGTTTCTCTTTGGCCTCTCTACTGATCTGTTAATGAAGCTGCAAATGAAAACCAGACTTTAAACTGTTCAGTACCAGAATTAGAAACTTTTTCAAATTTTGATTTCTACTGGTTTGTAATCCATGTGATAATTTTCTTACACATTTTAATATGAATCCATCTTTACAGAAAAAGCTCATGACCTAGTGAAGCAAATGCTTTAACAAAAGTTCACTTATAACTCCTAGGGTCTCTTCCTTGCTTACAGACAGACCAGTTCTCTCTTATGAGAACTCAGAGAAAAGGTCCAGGCAATTGGTTTCTGCTGCAGACTTCCCTCCAGTGAAAAGTATTCATTTGGTGGCCATGGTCAAGTTAAAGGTTACAGAGACCTGACCACAGGGATTTCTTGAGATCCAAGGAGAAAAAAAAAATGCTTATACTGTATAGCATCTGGAATGGGAAAGACAAAGTGAGTAGCAGATAGTGGTTTCTCTACAGTTGCATGCATGTCTGAAGGCTGGTTCTGCCCTGCAAATCACTCACTTAAACACAGTCTTTCTCTCTCCCACAGCCCCACTGATGACAGCCAGGACTCTGGGGAAAAAGGCCTACTGCATTCACTTCTGCCAAGTACTCTTTTTCGTGCTCTTCTTTGACTGTGCAAGGTGTTTGGCTCTCCCCAACTGCTCATCCAAAGATATTTTTTAAGAAACATTTCAGAAGTACATGCTATTTCACATTTCTACTTCTCCAGCAGCAAGAGCAGTATATCCCTATATAGACACATGCACATATGTATACGAGTATAAGTAAGGATGTATATTTATACACATATATCTGTGTAGACTTCAACCCAAAATTCAATAAACAAAAGGATATCACAGCGTTTTTGCCCATGGTAATAGGAATGAGATTGGAAGTTTCCTCAGGACAAGCAAGAAATATAGTCTCTGCTTGGGACCATTGGCAGCCCCTTGATACATCTACATTACCATCATGTTCTTGTTGTCACAGAGTCTGGCACTGAAGATCCTATAAGAAACTGCACTGCTGTATTCATATTCTATAATATTTAAAATCATAGAAACAATGAATTTGTGGCTTAGGAATAAATCATAGCAGAAGTCAAAGACATACTTTAATTAAGCAACAATATCATTGCTTAGAGGAAATCCTGGAAACACTTCCATCATTCAAGAAAAAGTGTTGCTGGAAAAAAAATATCGGGGCTCTTTAATTATTTTATATGTGATTCTGTAAAGCAGTTATAATATTCAGAAAAACAGTTCCCTAATCATGCATGGATCTGTCTAATAATGTTACCAAGCTATTATATTGAAACTGAAGTCATTAATTATCTCACAAGTCACAGGGTTCAGACCCTGTCTGCATAGGATCTCATGCTTCATGGTAGTATACATGTAGAAAATCAATTTTGTGCTCAGAAAATAGAGCATTCAGAAGATCATGTGATCACAAGTACTCAAAGAGCTAAAAAATGCTAAATGTTTCTGTAGGAAAAGAAAAGGCTTACATTTCAGAGAAAAAAATCATAGCAGAGTCAAACTTTATCAGACATCTGGTTATTTACATTTTCAGTCATTAATTCCATTTCCTAAGCAGTGATTAGCATATACTTTCAAGCTATCTATTTTAAAATTGTGATATACAGTGCTACCAGTGAGAAGTGTAAAGTAATCAATAAAAATGTAACAAGAAATATATCCATATATATCCAGATATAATGTTTTCAGCACTGTATAGCTGATCATGTGCCCGAAATGTGATATTTTTCCTCCTCTGAAGTGTCAGGTTCAACATACACATTTCAGGCAACACATGAAAATGCTTTTGGGAAACAATTAAGGTTTTGTGCTCTTTACAGAATTTAATAATAGTATTTCAGGTAAAAAGTTCATGTTTCACAGTGCCTGAGTGTGGTGTGCAAAGAGTTTCAGTGAGGAACTTTCTATGGGTTTATAGTTTTTCCTGAGATTTGTTGCCCTTCCCAGTAGGAAGAGAACTGCAGGTTGGGAGGCTGGCAGGGTCATGTGTTTCTTCCAGAATGGAGGAAAAGTGCTTGACATATAAAACCAGGAAAGTTTCCCCAAGTGTGTAATTGTGACCACAACATCTAAACCCTTGGAAATAAGAAGACACATTCCCCCGGTGTGAATGAGCACAGAGGACATACAGACCAGTACGGAAACTAAGGACTGAGGTCTGATGCAGGCTGAGGATGGGGCATCAACATTAGTAAAACAGCATAAGAACCAGTGAAAAAGACTGAAAGATGAAAAAGGCTACTAGAATCTGGGAAGGCAGGAAGCGTAGCATTGCAAGAGAGGAGAGTGACATTGTCAGCAAAACCCTGCTTAGAGTGACAGCAAGAATCCAGAAAATGCAGGAAATTCCTGGATCCACAAAGGCACAAATTTTAATAGCAGGATGGTGGGGAAATTTGATATTTTTCCACATCTACACAAGAAGAAATCTTAATATTTGCAAAAAAATAGCTATATGTGTATACGAAGGAGGCAGGAGAGCAGACAGAAAAGGTAAATATTCAAATAGTCCACATACCACTGTGAGTAACTAGAATTTTTTCTAGAAGTGATAGCAAGAGAAAAGATGTCAGTTCTATGAATGGTTTCTGACATACTCATCCACACCAAAGTGACTACAGAACAAAATAAAAAAAAAAAAAGAAAAAGAAACAAGATCAGACCATATTATGCCCTGCTCCAAACCTCAGACGAAGATAGAAGTGCAGTGTTATTTTTTTTTTTTAACACAGGAACAAGATGCCAGTTCCTCAGCAGCAATAATGTAGTATTAACATAAACGACAAGATTCTTGTGCCTTGGTACATACATAAAACACAGGCTTCTGTCTGTGAGTAGTCAATGAGTTAAGAGGTAGAAAATATGCATTTCTGCAGGCATGCAGCCTCACTGTCCTGAGAGGCACCTAGCCTGGACTGTAGCTGGAGGGAGGGAGGGAGGATAATACACTTCAGCTAGTTTGCTGATCTGCTCCAGGATGGTAATTCATGCAATTGCAATTCAAGCTAAGGGAGAAAAATATAAACCAAGTACCATAATAATTAATTTTTCTTCTGAAAAAGGCAAGATAAAACACAAGTTTTTCCTTACATTGAAAGTGGACAAGAGTTCATGCTGTAGTTGTGTGCTGTGCATAAAAGTAATGATCAATTTTCCTTGGTAAATTTTAAGATACTTTTGTTATCTCTAAAAGGCAAGTGTTGTCACATCAGGTTGCAATGCAGAAGGGCAAATACAGAAAGAGTTAATTGGGAAGTGCCTCCTGTACCCATAGATACTGTCTGCTCTGATAGCAAAGGCTTTGCAGTGAAAGAAGCCAGAGTAACCTACTGGAACAGGAAGAGGCTGGTAGCAATTAATGGGGAAGTTTGTTTCTGCTCTGCAGAAAGGCAATTGTCTAGTTAATCCCTTTCCTGCGGGGACTAACAATGACCTGAGCCCAGCAACACTAGGCTGTTGTGACACTTTGCCTTCTGCGGGTTGAGAGCCAGCCAAATACCTCGCACAGCTCAGCTCACAACCATACTATTTTAAGACTTCCTCCTCCATAGAATTCCTTTGGTCCTGCTCATTAGATGCCCACTTAAAATATATTTAGGGCAAGGGCAGTTCCACATTTGCTGCTACGTACTATGCTTTTTCTTCTGCTGCTTTTTTCCATTGCCGTGGGTCAGGGCAAGGGCTGAAATTTTACCTGTATAAAATAAGCAGCAGGTACTAGAGATGCTCTGTTTTGTTATAGGCTAATGAATGCTAACTCCAAACCACAGAGAAAGCTGAAAAGTCACATTTGATTTTGTAGTTCAGCAAGTATTTGGACTTCTTTCGACAGTTTTCTACATTTCACACTTAGTCATTCATGCCACCAAGCTTAAATTATATGAATTAAAAACTGTTTGGCAATCTTCCATTTGTGGAACTCTGTGGCAGGGCGTCGTTTAAGAAGCTTACTGTCGGACCAGTGCCATGATATGCAGACATGCCTGACAGCTGAATTCAGGCTTTTTCATGTTGTGGCTTATATTTTAATTACTTTGAAGAGTACTGTACTAAAAAGGAAATGCCAGATAGACTGTATCATAGCAGCCAGGGGAATATTGCAAAGCATCAGAACCTTCTGAGGTGAAACAATTAATGTGGGGAGTGTTAGGTAGAGGAAAGGTTCAGGGATTGTAACAAATTCGGTGATAAAAAAGAGTGTAAACAGCCCCTACTGCATGATCATTGCATTAGACAATATTGTTTTACCAGAAACCCAAAGGCAAAATTTCTACTGTAATTTCCATAGTATAGATGATAGGTAAATTACTAGCAATTTCTTCAAAGACCAAAACTTAAAAATTCACCATAAGAGATGAAAAGTTTATGACTGTCCTTTCTTAAATGCTAAATGTTAGGAATACACCGCAACCATTCAGTTAAAAATTGATACTTTTTTCACTTAGCCAAACACTAAATTAGTACTTTTCCTCACACAGTGAGGAAAAACATGACCAGCTCCATTTAGAAAAAAGCATCAAGGAAGAATGAAGAGATTACTGACAACATTGCACAGACAAGATAGGTGATGCACACAGGAAAGTACTTGTGTTTAGAAAGATGAATATTCAGAAAAATAATTGTGATATTCTCTCCTTTCTGCTCAGCTAATACCTGCAAAAATGAACTATGCTTATTTCTCCATCAGATGCTTTGCTTTGACCTGTATGAGAAGAGTACTCCATTATTTCCACCATTTGTACCACCCAACATGGTACAAAATACAATTCAGTATGAGTTTCACAAGTCATGAGCCATTTACTGCTCTTGATCTGGGTGAGGAACTCCCATTGATCTCAGGGAGAAATGTGAGAACTAGAAAGCCCTCAAAAATAAACTGCAGACCAATCCTGCAGCAGCAGGAAATGGACTAGATGAATGAATATGTCTGTTCCATCTCTAATTTCTATGATTAAAGTATGTGATCAAAGGCAACACAAGGCTCTAAGTATTACCACATTCAAAGAAGGAACCATGTCCAAGGACTAACACATTTCAGTAAGTGAGAGGCAAATGCCTTAGAAATTCCTCCAGTCAACAGCTGCAGTTCCCTTGAATTTTGCCAGGTTATTCTTCTATGTAGAGGAAATCAAAGCTTGTTGTATAGACCTTCTTATACTTGACAGAGACTATATCAGGTCTCCCACCACCAATGCTATTTTTAGAAAAGGGGAATGTAATTTGTATCTCTCTGAAAAGAATTCTGCTAAAGTTGAATCCAGACAAAGGTACTTACTGTTTTAATTATCACTTGCAAAAAAATCTGATATAATGAAAGTTCAAAGTAAAATAAAGGCTCTAACGGGGCAGAAGCAGATATGTTATTCACGTAAGAAACACATATGATTAGATCCTGGTTCTTCAGTTAGAAATGTGTGAAGCAATGAGCTATGTGGGAAGGACTGTCTACCTGCATCTTTTCCACTAACTTTTCAACAGTCCAGAGGATCAAGGCCTGGCTTGAGTTCTGAGGCAACACCATGACAGAGTACACCCTTCAGCAGACTCCTGCGCCTGGATGTCAGAAAGCAAAGAGTGATTCAGGACACCTACTAGGGCCTCCAGATCCTCAATCTTGCACAATCCTTGAAGTCAAGGTTACATTCAGGCTATGTTGCAGAGGAATATGATTTTATTGGTGCCTAATGTATCCCACTTTTGTGTTGGGACATAGTAATGGGTTTTCTGCAAGACAGATCATGGTGTTGAAGGCAGACTCTGAAACGAACATTAAATCAATTTAGGCACATTCGTAGATCCAAATGCATCTTAGAGGTCTGCAGTGTTGAGTTTCTGTGGAATTTGCAGGTATCTTGTGTTGCTGGTAGTTCCTCGTGCTGCCACCAACTATCACTTGGAGTGTTCACAGAAAGGGAAAGGATCAGAGAAAGCAAGGGTTGGTGTTGCCTGGATGTTTTCCTTCTACTTCAGATGTCACTGTGAAGTTTATCTCCCTAGAAGCCCACCAAATATTTACTCTTTCTTGTCTCAGAATTCTAGGGGCCTATTTAAATCCGCAGGTTTCTCTCAGTACATGCAGCAATATAGAATCACTGCCATGAAAATCCCACTCATGCTGAAATGGAAATAAAATCCTCTGAGGATGTGCATTTTTTCCATACCTAGAATTTTTGTCTGTGTTTCCAAGAGTGCATGTTCCCTTTTCCCTTCCTAACTCTCCCCCTTACACTTTGTAGCTTGCTAACACATGGCATGGTATACCCTTCTGCAAGGAAGAGGGTAACAATAGTATATGTTTATAATAGTATACTTCTATTAACAAAATATTCGTGTCTGTTCATGCCATAAATATGCTAGTAATTGTTGAACTGAGGTCCAGAAGAGAAAGCATATTGCAATGAAATTTATGCTTTTGGGGTCATTCTGACATGACTAGTTTGTTAAGACATACAAATGATGGTTTCAATAAAAATTAGTGGAAGAAGGAATCTGTTCCACCAACAATTTACAGGAGGCAGGGTCTTTGTTGTGCTCTTGTTTTAGGGTTCTGTTGGCTATCCATATAGTGTCCATGTTACACTTCATGCAAATTCTGTACAAAAATCCTTCCTCCTTGTAAAGTGTTTGGAATGATCACCCAATCCAGCCAGCATAAATGGTGCAAAAGCCACAATCAAACAGAATAAATGACAGGATAAGCCTCTGTTTCAGAAGGTTCCTCTTCTCCTTCCTCCTCCTTCTCCTCCCTTCTTTCAATCCCCACACACTTTTCAGCAAATCACTGAGTTGTCTCCACTGGCTTCCCTACTTCCATGGTTTTATTATGCTTACAACCATTTTGTGTTCTAGTGCTTGATTATACACAGAGACTCAGATTAAATACATCGATAACGATCACCCTTGAAGGTATAACTAGGCACAAAGCAAATTGTTTTTTCATGCACATTTTAATAGCTGCTTCATTTTATATGGCACATTCTTGGCTCCCGAAGGCGATCAGCAAAGGGCTCTTACTCTGAGGAGGGAGCGCACACTGTAGCGTCACGCAGAACACTTCAGCGAGTGAACAAGTTCTAACAATAGCACGGCAGAGCCAGGGCTGTTAAAAAAGGCTTCTAATTTTACTCAACTGGAACAATACTGTTCAGATCTTTATTTTTATCCTTCTTTACTCTGGGGACAAGGTGTTAACTCACTGGAAGGGTATGGCCCTTCAAGTTTGCACCGCAAAACAACCACAAGACAATTGCTCTTTCTGTTAGTCTCTCTTTACCATGAGTTACTCAAATCTTCAATTAACTAAACAGAGAAGTGGCAATCATGTCACTGTGAGACACTGGAGACTTGCAGTCAATAATCCCCAGGAAGCAGCCAGACAACTTTGGCAACTAAGTCCTAACACAAGATTGCATGTCATTTTCTAAACAGATATTTCAGAATGTTGTTTCTGGATAGATTTTGGCTCTAACGTCGCTGATTTTTACAATCTTCATAGTTTCTATTCCCCAAATAAAAATATCAAGTTTATTAGACACCTTTTCCTTTTAGGAATTTAAATATATTTCCAATTCCGTTTATTCTAACAGATATTGACTGACCCTTTTAATATGTATTGTGCAGACTTGGAATGACCATTTTGATCTATTTATAAAGTAGAGAAAATAACCAGAAATTCTAGAAATGTAAGAATAGACTTTGGATAAGATATGATAGCTTACAAAACCAAGAATTATCCTGCAAGAGAAGAATATTTCACTTACCTCTACTGTCAGTTCTAGGGGACACTTGTGATAGAAACGCATTGATGATATAGTAAACATAATGGTAAATAGTAAAGAATCACTGTAGTTCAACTGCGGAAAGAAATGTAACAAGGAAAATGAAAATATCTTGACAGTGAAGATGGTTTTAGCAAAAAAAAAAAAGGAATTTTTAATTAAAAAGGTTTTTTAATTAAATTTTAAAAATTTTTTTAAAAAATTTAGAAATTAAGATGAATGATTGTTAGAAAATATTTTAAATAATAAAACTGAATACTTCTTTGATGCAATCTTTTATGATTGTCAGATGACACTTCTAAGATGTCAATTTTTTGTCCTTAGATCACCTTTTCCTGCTGAACTTTTGTAACCGAAATAACGCTCAGAAAATAAATATTACAAAACTAAATCTTGTAGATTAAAAAAAAATCTATTTTGATTCTATTTCCAGCCATTTCCATATGAGTATCGTGATGTCAGTTTAGTGCTTTTAGCTTTACTAATATCTGCCAGCACAGGAGAGCACTGGGGAAAAGGTTCATTTTAAAGAACAATGAAAAAGTGTCGGCTTTGGTCTCATGTAAAATATTGTAAAACTCAGGCTGCAGTTCACATTATTCCCATTCACAAACCAATGAACTTGTGTTTTAACTCCTATTTCCTTGAGTGTCTGAGCTGTTGCCCTTGTGTGTAAACTTCTCTCTTAGCTTCCACTTTGCCTGTACCTCTCTTTGCATGGAAAATTTGTGTAGTCTGTGTTAGCTCTGGGGTCTTCCAGGTGTTCCTTCTGATTCATCATGTCTTGCAAAAACAACCTGTTTATTAGTCTCTTTCTCTTCATTGCAGAAATGACCTAATTTGGTCAATCAGTGAAAGGAGACTAGAAGAGAATTAAATAGAGAGATCACACAATATTTTGTGTCCTTCAGGTCGTGTATGTCTCGTACTTGGTAACTGCTGCCAATTTCCTAGAGGGAAACTGAATACATGCAGTACGACAAAGTAGACACCCTTTTTCACAGATCTCAATCTGATACCAGATAGGGATTTAACTTCCTTCCATTGTGCAGCTTCTTATGATGTCAAACCTGTTGCCTTTTATTGTTTCTTTAATACTTTGTCAGTCTCTCCTGTCCTCTCTCCCCACTGCAGCCCTGTGGCTAGAAGGGTATCTCTGGTCAGAAAACCGTTTCTTTCTCCTTGCTTTCTGCCTTGCCCATGCAGTCCACAGAAACTGAAATAACTTACAACCACAACAAAACAGATGCTCGTCTTTGGAGACCTTTTTTTTCAATATTTGTAACTCTAGCCAAATGACCAGCCATGAAAGTAGTATGTAAAAGGATTAAAGCAACTGGAAGAGGAATGTTTCAGAAGACATGAAAAAAAGAAGCATCAATTCAAACATCCAGGTTTTATAGACCACTTCCAGCCCTGTCAAACTATCTATGAATGTGTGAATGGGCCTGGTCAAATGAAAGATATTAGTGTGCAAAATAAAAAGTACTCTATTTTTTTCTCGTAACAAGTCTGCAGTCTCCTTTGATCTAAATGTACTGCAGTTCTGCCCTAAGCCTTTCTGTGTCATTCATTGTCAGGCTCATTCAATAAGCCCAAGGTCATGAGACTTCACAGATCAGGCTTAAAATGACACTGGAAAGTCCAAAACTAGCATCCTGCTTGTCTGTTCTAACAGAGAAGGTGAAAATTAAATGGGCATGGAAACTGAATTTCCTCTCATCCCTAGAAGTTTGCCACAGGCAGACCAGATGTAGCTGTGTTGCTGCAAACCATGCTCTTTCTGTTATGTGGTTGAAGGCTTGAATCGGGATGTCTGTCACTACAGCAGTTTTCAGAAATACTAACCTACTTTGAGAGTAGATACACTTTTTATAAAGTTTCAGGAAAATTGGAAGGAATCTTGCCCTGTGTTTTGATTTGGCACATCACCATTACACAGTAGGGAAGCTGTAGTGGATGGACACTGAAGTCCATCTTTTGTAGACAAAAGTTATGAGACTGACTAGAAATGATTACACAGTTTGGCTGAAGCTCCAATGAAGGATTTAGAAGAGGAGCCGAACAGACATGTAACATTCACTGAATGGCATCTACAGCTACTTGCTGTAATGATTTTCCAACCATAACAAGTCAAAGTTCAGAAGAGGAAAAACATTTATAACCAGCATCCAGAATAATGGAAAGTTCATACTTGTCTGTCTCCATTTTCCTGAATCAGTATCATCTCTGTGCTTCTGCTTTCTCAATTAATATAATTGCCATGAGATGGGAGCATTTTGTGTATTGGTGATGTAAATCAGGAGGATGGCAATCAACAGAAGCATGAGGAGCTGAATGGTTGCTAGTTTAGAGCTGGCTTTGAGATATGATTCTAATTCAGCTTACACTACCAGCACAGTGGATTATATGTGAGTACATTATTTAAATCAACACAATGTGCTGATATTTAGTTTCTGAAACTAAAAATTGTGGCTCAGAATTAATTCATAATATCCTCGACCTATTGACTTCTGAGCTCGTCCTGAGGTGCATTTACCTTACAAGAGTTTTAAAATGTTATAAAATCAAAGAAGAACCAGATGAGCTCCAAAACTGATTTTTTTTCACTACTGTTTTTCCCCTATAGTTGTTTTTCTAAAAATAGGCTAAAGTTTAATCTTTATATTACAATCTGCTTATGAAAAGATGATGTCTGGTTGATATTTGAGCCACAAGAAATAACAAAATCTCAGCAGTAGAACTTTGAAATTAAAAAACCCACGGGTCCTACTCCTTTTTCATAAGTTGGTTCTCTTTAAACATGCTTATTCTCTTTTTTCTGTTGGTATAATTTTTACTTTTCCCACCCGGACAGATTACTTTCCATAGCCCAGTATGACATTACTTCTTCCAAGAAAATGTAGGTTTGAAAAATGAGACATTGTCATTACAAATTTATCAAGAACAATGTTCCAGGGAGCATCTGCAAATTTGATGCAGGGCAAAATGGTCATTTCCTCTCATAAACATAGAAGAAATGGCAATATCCTGAATCTGTTCTGTGAAAATTTACTCCTTTTCACTGATGTTTTCTAGGTAGTAAAATTAGACCTCAGTCTGCCAATGTCAGGATGTATCATTGCATCTGTCAATGGCATTAGAAGGCAATGTGAATAGCCAGAACAGTCAGCAGAAAACCGTGTGCAACTCGATAGCAGTGGCACAGCAGAGAACAAGGAACTGCCTACAGACCCAAAAACACATTTGTGAAATCCCATTTGCTGTCTCCAGTAGTCGTCTTCTCTGCTCTCTGCTTTACATACAGTAGTTACTCCAACAAATACAGCAAAACAATATCGGTCTCAAAATCAGTCTGAGAACAGAGTCAGAACTTAGTCTCCAAAAGTAGGTCAAGGACTCTGTTTGTCAATACAGGAAAATGTTGGAGCTGGCAGACCATAAGCAGCAAATGGGCACAACCAGCCAGTGATACCAGCCAGTGGCACACAGCCATTCCCCAAAAGAAAGGTACTTTCAGAGTCTGGGCCCCAGAAGAGGAAATTAGCAGCCATATCACTGGACACTCAAAATAAATCTTCTTCATTAGATTGCACTTATATGCGCTTGATTTTTCACTGGAGTTAGTTTTCCATTACCTTATTTTCCTTGCAGACTGAGGAAGAAAATACAAATTGAGTATTTTGGCACTTTAAAAGAAAAAGTAGCAAATATGCAGCCTGGAGGAGCTCAGGGGGTTGATTTCTCTTCCCTCCAGTAGGTATAAGAAAAACAAAATAATGGAAGCTTGACTCAAGTAAGTGAATTTACAAGGGATAAGCTAATTTGTGTCTTGGACTGCCTGCAATTATGAATGTTTATTAACTAGTCTGTCTGGCTTTTGGAGGGGAAGACTGCAGGAATCCCTGGAGCAATGCAGCTCAAACAGAATTATCAGTCAAAATTTTTAAAAAAGAAGTTCAAGCAGAATGCCAAACAGTACAAAGCTTCCAGTGCTACTGGTGGGTTTAACATTGCCTGAACTGAGCAAGCCTTGCGTGCACAGTGGGCCTATTGACTGCTCAGGAACCACTAGCATGAGTAAGGGGATATCAGGAATGACTGGGTGCTCTGTCCTGCTGAGATAAAAAACAGGTGGTCAAAGCCCAATCCAGCAGCAGAGGAAAGCATGTGAGTACACTTACTGACTTCAAAGGCACAGCCCACATGTTTAATGTTAAGGATGTGCTAAAGTCTTTCGCTGAA
Organism: Monarcha castaneiventris obscurior; assembly: GCA_026261815.1. NCBI lineage: Eukaryota > Metazoa > Chordata > Aves > Passeriformes > Monarchidae > Monarcha > Monarcha castaneiventris. The sequence goes on along the minus strand of JAMPIT010000379.1, from coordinate 6,823,037 downwards.
CTGGAGCTCATGAGATTTCAGAGATCTTCACTCCCAATGACTTTGGGGTTAGCTGAAGTAGCCTGTTAAGTCTATATTTCCCCAAAGGATAGCATCAAGATTTTCTCCTGCTGTTTGGTAAAAAAATAAGGATATCTTAGAAAATGTTTTCCTTTAGAAAGTCATCCAATCAGTCTTAGGGGGGAACTTCCCCACTAAGATTCTTTTAAAAAAATTGGGAAAAAAACCCAAACACTAAAATATTTATTTCTGTGTTGCCAGTGTGTTACAGATAGGTTCATTAATGCCCATATCTCTAAGCTGAGGCTTAGAGATGCTGGATTCAACAATCAAACAAACAGCTACAGCAGACATAGCTTTTTAATCCATTCACTTCAAGATATTTTTAAGTAGCTCATAATTTGCATAGGCTCCATACACAGAGCACTGTGCAAGTCTATTTGAGTGCACAACAACTTTTGTACATGCAAGCCACATGGTTGCACAAACCAGAAGATAGATGCCCAAGTGGTCATTTGTACATATAAATATCCCAATTACAGACCAGCCTTGGCAGGAATACCTACAGCTGTAAACAGTTACACTTAGCATATTTGAATGCAAATCTTGGTATTCCCTTTTTTAAGATATAGGAATGTAGGATGAAAAGGGAAATCCTGGAGATGTGAATATATCTCCTGAAAACTTAGAAAATTTTATCCCATGCCAAGTTGATTTAGCTTATTACTGAACTTTTTTTTTACCCCTCCTATTCCTTGTTAGTAAGAAATTCATTCTAATTTTCCAGTCTGAATGTATTCATGTTCAGTTTTTGAACAGTTACTTTCAAACAGTCTTTTACTTTAATCAGCTTTTCTGACTTCCTCAGGCTTCCTTCTTTCATGTGTATGTATACTGAGAAAAAATTCATTTCTCTCCCCTCACAATCTTTTTCTCTTTATGAACTAATTAGATTCATATTTCTTCATCTGTGCAGGCACAGCCCTTAGACAGGTGTGGTGCTCAGACTGCATCACCCGAGGAACAATTCAAGCTGGCAGAGTGATTTAGTGACACACCTGTGAGTCAACTGTTCTGCCCAGCTCTCCCTGTGCCTAACGTTGGTAGTCATCTGTCTTATGCTCTTTCCAGCAGTCACTGGCTCCTGGCTGTTTAAAGTACTACATTATAACGAGTGGAAAAAACAGCCCTGTAAGACAAAGATTTCATCTAAAAAGAGAATCCAGCTTTTAGAAACTGGATTATAATTTATTTTAACAATGCAATTTCTGCTCTCCAGTACGAACAGAGCACTTCACAGTGTTTCCTGGGCTGTCGTCAGAGAGTAGTCTCCTGCTACTGCCAGCACTTTGCACTATGCACACTGTTCTACGTATGCCTTTCATGTCTGGCCACTGACTATGTTTCCTGGCTCATCTCTAGAAGACCTACGTTTTCATTTAAGCTTTCATGCCTACCCTAAATCCAACAGTATGATTGCTGGCCCCCTGCACTCAGGATCATGTGTTGCACACCACAGTCACTACTCACCAAACAAAAAGTAACATCTTTTATTATGAAGCGATTAATGCTGGAGTATGAGTCATTTTGCTGTTCCGAGCACATTTGTTTCAGCTGCCTGAAGTGTCTCATGAGGGATGGAAAGGTACTGTAGCATACTTGGGGATTTTATCTTCTGTTCCAGGGTCCCAGATGCTTTATACTCGCAGTAGGATATACTGCATATGTGTCTGTCAGCCCTCAGATTCTCAAGAGCCTCTCTTTCCTTCATGATCAATGTAGTTTCAATTAGTACACTGGATAGGTGTTTTTGATGCATTTAGTATCAGCGTATTCACACATTACTTTCTAATGGATTTGGGAGATCCCATGTTCATGTTCCACCCAAAGGTAAAGTAATTGGATTTCTGTATTCTGTATTCTGAAATCTCAGTAATTTCATCCTTTCCAGTACTAAGATAGCTCTTCCCCTGTGTACCAGAGCTCTGGTGACAATTGCTTTAGTCCACTTCCTTTACTTCTTACAGCCCACCTTCTAAACCCCACAAGGTGTATCCATACGACATCTTACCTTGCTCTTCAGTTCTAAGAGGTGCCTAAATTCATCTTGTACCCACATGCAGAAAGACCTTTGTTTCTGCAGTGACACAGATAAGTATTTGAAAGTCAAGCCCTCCAGGAATACTGGCCAGCCTTCAATATCAGAGTCCAAGTTTTCCCTCCTTCTAGTGCCAGGTGCACTTAAAAATTAATCAAGATAGAAATCCTGAACAAGGGCATCATCACCACGCTTTGTTCGTGTGCAAGCCAGTCAGACAGACACATCTGCTTTTCACTTACACCTGCCCAGTCTGCCTTATCCCCAGCCTGGGTTGGCACAGAAGAAAAAAACAAACAGCTTTACTTTATCTGAAACAGTCTTGTTGACTCTTTTTTTTTTTCTTTCTAAAGACTTCTTACTTTTATAGACATGATATATATTTGATGTCCCCATAATTTAAAAAAAAATTTTTAAAGGCTTGTAGTAATTTATTGCAGATATTTAAGGGAGAGGGAAGCAGACTGCTGACACTAGGGTATCCCTTGGATGGATTTTGCTCTGGGCATAAATTTGTGGTACATGATCCAAAGGAACAATTGTAGTTGCTTAGAGGTGTGTCTATGTAGACATAGTCACCATAGTTCCAGGGCTGCTTTGCTTGGTAGTACTTAAAGCCTGATATATCACTTACATTTTTCTTTACTCCTTCAAATGCCTGTTTGTTGGTATCTCACCATACGCCCACTATGTGCTAACTGTCTCAAGAGTTCACAGGCTTCTGATAAGCATGTGCAGAATCTAGAAAGATAAGTTAGGCATCCCTATAAATCACTGAACTTCTTCCCACCCTTTAGTTCCTAAACACTCTACATTTTTCAGAGTGCAGCTGGAGTCTCTCAAAAGTCAACAGATGTCTAGGATCAGAAGCACGAGTTCTCTGACCAGTTCTGTGCTTGTTTCAACAGGTGTATTGTTACTTCTTCATTGCAGGACTGAGAGTTCCTTCTGCCCAGTGTTCCCTGAAGCTAAAGAAATTCTCTGTATTCTCACTGTCTACATGTCCAAAGTTCTTCTATCTTCAGCTCACCATGAAGCAGCCTCCACCTCCTCCAATACATGCTTTGTTTGGCTTTGCATGTTGGGTGAAAGCCAGGGTCACAGTTCTTCCTTTTTCACATTCAGGATATTTTGGTGTTGAACTGGAGCACAGTCCAACAAAGTCCACAAAGATTTGTAGTTCCCTAGCTTTCTACACAGGAAGCCACACATGTCATTCTTGTGTGACAGCTAATTGGAACTTTAATTCTTCTAATTATGATCATTGCCTAAGATCAAGCCACATGCATTTACATACACAGCCATCACATTAAGGATCTGAATTCTGAGTATCCTTTATGGCATTTGCGACTTGTTTCCACGGTTTCATTTGTAACTCCTCTTCTTGACTCTTTACAGAGACTACAAACTCTTCTGTGATGCAAAGGACAGTTTTATTTGGAAACCCATCAGTCCCAACATCTCTCCCTCTTATATTTCTTACTGCAAGTCAATAGTGCTTTGTTTATTTCAAGACCTGGTGTCTACTTTATTACCAACCTTTGTGTACCTCAGTAGGCAATAATACAAAAAAGACCATGTTTTGTAAGTGGTTCTTTTTCAACAGGGTTGTTTTCAAAGATGCTGCACTTTCAAGCCAACAGCTGAGCAAAGGCTGATTTCCTCATGCTCCTCTCAAGCTCTTCTTCCTTAGACTGGGTATTAGGGAGAATTTATTTACAGCAAGAGTGGTCAGACACTGAAACAGGCTTCCTAGGGAGGTGGTTGATGCCCCAAGTCTTTCAGTGTTCAAGAGGCATTTGGACAATGTTCTTAATGACATACTTCAACTTTTGGTCAGCCCTGAAGTGCTCAGGTAGCTGGACCAGAGGATCATTTTAGGTCCCTTCCAACTGAAATATTCTATTCTATTCTATTCTATTCTATTCTATTCTATTCTATTCTATTCTATTCTATTCTATTCTATTCTATTCTATTCTATTCCCTTTCTTGAGGTTCAGCATAGGTTGCTGCAGGAAGGAAGCCACCACTTAAGCTTTTCTCTCACCCACTTTCCTCTGGGGTGAGAGTAAGCAGGCACAAAGTTCTAGCTATTCTTTCCCCCCAGGTTCCAAGCTGCCTCAGGTAACCTGCAAAGAGGAAAGGGATCCTCTCTCCACTCCACTCAGACATAGTTCAAGTCACAATCTAGAGACAGTTCCTTAGGTACCAGCCTCTAAAGAATATTACAAAACATCCATTGCTGAAGAAAGACATCTGCATCCTCTGGATTATGTAAAACAAACATCTGGCAGCCATGGCTTCCTCTTAGCTTTGCTGTTGTATGTAGTAAATGGAAGTCTCAGCTCCCACAACTGTCATTTGGCTTCAGCAAGCACTATGACTCCCCTTTTGTGAGAAATGAAGAATAATCTGGCTAAATCCCAGTTTCAGAGCTAGCAAACACCAAAGGTCCCGTCCCTCCTGCTGTTGTTAAAAGCTGGCTTCCCACTTCCAGGGATTAACAAACTATGCAGACATTCTTAGGAACTGAAAAATCAGCAGTCTTCTGCTTTGCAAGCTCCATCAGAAATGAGTAAAGCTGCTCCCCATTTCACTGCCATAACCAGCAATTTTCAAAGCCCTGGATCAACAGTGATATTAACATCAAGCAAACTTGATTCTCATCTTTTGAATCTTGATGCATGTCAAGAGAAGTGGAGTCTTCAGCAAACTCTGGCCTAAACCATTTCTAGGCAAATAAGTACCCAAACATCCTATAATAATAAGCTAAATCCAGAGAGCTAGCACCCAATAAAAGCAATGAAAAAGGCATCAGTGTCTGCAAGAGCTTTCTGGACTCCCAACATTCCCAGAGAAGAATATGGCCCTGCTTCACTCTGTATTCCCATAATCATTCCCATACCAGCAGTCCCTGCTGAGGCTGTAACAATGCACACTGTATATACTGCCCTTCCATTGTCTCTTTTGCCTTTGCCTAAGGAAAATGCACTGGTTTGCTGACAGTAAAGGCTCTGTAGCCACAGAGCTGAAAACTAGATTTTTCTCCAACACAAACAAAACTAAGTTAAAAGGGAGAGAAAACATGCAGGGAAACAGTGTCTGTATCTCAGTAGAGCTATATCCTTTCTCACCTCAACTGTGCGCTGAGAGATGAAAACAGAGGTAACACAGGCAATGATTACAGAGCCCCCTTTTAAGGGGGCTGCAGAGACCCTCTGAAAGTTTCTTTTCTGCTTTATGTGTAAAACCCCAAAATGAAACCTATATCTCTACTTCCCACAAGAGAAGTCTTATCTTATCTATCTTATTACCTCAGGTCCCCTCAAGCTTCAAGAGGAAAAGGCTTTCTGGTTTCATAATTAGCAGCATTTGGGCAGAGAGTGGTCATGGAGTGACCTGTGAATTGCATACAGTCATTTGTACCATTTTGAGGCCTCTCAATATTTGGATTATGGCTTGAAGAACCCATCTTCTACTAAAACAGCTAATCACTAAATTTTCCACCTTAAAGCAGCCTTTCTGTGTTTTTCCTGTAAATCCATGTACTCCCTGTAGTATTCTATAGGGACTATCAAGCTAGTATGACTACAGTAAGAGTCACAAGATTTGGTTTTTCTACCTCTCCCAAAGTACACAGCCACCTCCCCCCACTCGACTTCAAGAAAGTTTTTATCAATATATTTATTATTTGGTCACATTTATATGCCTACATACTTAATGGCCACAGAATGAACAAAACTCTGGTAGTCAGATCTGCTACTGCTAAAGAGCAGAATAAGTCAGATGCAGCAGCTGAGGCAATAGGGTGATTAGTGGAGGTAGAACTGGGCTTGCTTATTATACAGGTTTGCCTTTGACATTTCTCAGTGCACAGTCTGTCTCTTAAGATCAAAATTTGGTGATCTATGCAACAATGACAATAAAGACCCTGTTACGGCTGTTAAATCAATGGTCTTTGCACTGTGTGTACAGTACAAAATACATGCAATAAGCCTGGCAGCTGCTAAACTCATTGATATATAACACCAGTCCCAAAATAGTGATATTTCACTTCTGGAGCTTTATAAATCGTTAAAGAAATAAAATCTGCCTTTGGGAAATAATGTTTCTCTATGTATCATCGAATCCATTCCCTTCCTCCTCCCCTCCCTCCGAGATTAAAACAAATAGTGCTGAAGCTATAAATCATCCCTATTGGCGCTGGAAAGCCCTCAGAGATGTTCTTTTTGTGCCATTTCAGTAGACAGAAAGTCTAATGTACAGAGAGGTGATGTTGCTTTTTTTTTTTTTCTAAGTAGAGAGTCAGAAAAACATGTCCCTCCTTGATCTCTTCAATGTACATCAATATTTCTTCAGTCATATTAAAGTCCTTGCACACACTCCAAGTGGTTTCAATGAAAATCACTGGGAAAGGGAGCATGCCCGGGAATTTTTACTATCATTGTCTTGTGTAGAGAGGTGCATCTTGAAACACCATTTAAACACTGTAGGCAATGCCAGTAATAGGACTGAGTCAGTCACTCTGTCTTGAAATAAATATGGTTTTGAAAACTCATTTGCAGAAATTCAACCTCCATTGCTTGTTTTTCACTGAGCACAGTCTCCCAGTCTATAACTGGATAAGTAATGATCCAAGAACTGGATTTGTATGATGAAAATTCAAGTTGAGTATTTCAGTAGTTTACTTAAAATTGCTTTTCTTCTATTATTCCTGAGGGTAAACTGCTTTCCTAGACTTTGGTCCTGTTTTTTTGCAAATGTTGATCAAGCATTTCTGAAACATCCACCCACTTCCATTTTTCAGTAACACAAACTGTCTTTTTTTCACCCACCCATCATTTCTTTAGTCTTATTTCCTTTGCTTTCACTTCAAGAAATAGAGAAAACTTGAAGATTTTTTTCAGAGCTTCTGAGCTTGGTAAACATGAGCTTTACATTAGAATTTCCATCAGTTACAGCAAATTCATAACCAAAAAGAGACAGCTTTTTCTCCTCCCTCTTTTTTTTTTCTCCCCTCATTGCCAGAGGAAAAAAAAACGACCTCCCAAAAAACCTAGGACAAAACTAACATTTTCTAGTAAGAGATCAGAAAACTAATTTACTCATGAAAGCAAGTAAGTAAAATAACTGTATAGGCTGCATATTTTTCACTTTTAACTGTGCACAGTACAATCAAAGCAGAATTCCCAGCCATGCTGTGTTCCTTTCTACTGCAATTGGTCTCCTCAGTGGAGAGTCACCTTTAGAGGAACTGCTAAAGCATGAATGGTGTAGATCACCCTAGCACATCACTGCAACATTTGAAACAGCCCTAGGCACCCTCAGGCACAAATACAAGTATTTAAAATCAGCTGATAGGAGTCTGAGTTCTTGAATCCTTCTTACTTAACTGAGCACATGGAGAGCCCGTCCAAGGCATTACTGTATGTTGTTGTCTAGGTTAAAAGCATGGAAGTATTTTTGCAGCATTGCAACTTAAGAGAGGGAAAGATATCCTGCTGTATCACAGCAAATTGTATCACTTTGATCTTAGGCATATTTAGGCCTTTGTAAGCTTTCTCTACAAATCTCTGGTTTAGTGGGCATGAGCTGGATTCCTATTCCTACATCAGCTGAGGCAAGCACAGTCACTGCAGAGCAGGTCTGAGAGCCTGTGAGAGCCCAGGAAGGGGTGGGGAGCTCTGCTGTCACATTTTATTCTCCAGCTGAGCATCTTTCGCAAGTGCTCAGTCCATACACAGGCACATCCCAAGCCTGTCCTTGTCTCTGAACAACTCCCTTCCCTCCTGCTGACACAGGTACCTGGAAATAATTTTTGCTGAGAAGTTTGAGCCTTGGTTTACTCTGCACTTGCCCCCATATTGCCCCCATATTGAATTAGCATCTGCTGCCATCATATAATACAGGTACAGGCCTCATCCCAGCAAGGCCGATCGTATCACATCATCTGGCCTGGCATTTGTCTGTCACGCTGGGACAGGGAATGTGATACCAAGCTGACAAAAAGCAGCACACGGCCCTGCCTGGAGAGCCCCTTTGTTCATCTAAGCCTCCCCTGCTGCTTTTGTAACTCCAAATGGATTTCTGATTCCCTATCTCCTGGCCTTTTCAAGCCAAATGGTTTGGTCAGATCACAAGGCAGCAGGTGCTGCTCCGCTCAACATTTGCACCTTCCAATCCAAACACACCTCTCCCCACCGACCCTTAAAATCAATCAAAGGGACTTATCAGTTTGTTTTAAGCTTTGATGTTTGTCTGGGGTTTGTTTATCTAGCAGTTTATTCCTGGGAGTATGTTCTTGACATCTTGGAGTAGGTGGTAATTAGCAACAAGGAAGAAGGGCTGAGATAAGAAGTGGAATTTGAAAGTGGTGATACTTGGTGAGGCAGCTGTGCCACATCCCCTCCTGCTTTCACCTCAACCACTGCAGCGAGCCAGAGACAGCAAAGGGGCGAACAGCAGCCACCCTGCCCTTTCAACAAACACTGCCTGGTTGTGTTGTGCTGCCTGGTGTGTTCCTCTGTGGAGACGGAGCACATGAGGGGGCCTCTTTAGCCCCCTTGCCATGTTGCTGCCTCCTCTGCTTCACACACACTCCTGAATCTGCCTCTGAAGAGCCCTTTTTTTTCTTCATCTGAACAAACTTTATACCTGTTGGCTTTGCTGCTAGAGCAATTTGCTTAAAAGAAGGCATGAGGATCAGGTCTTTCCATCAGCCTATACTTCTGCTGTATTCTACTAAGCAGCATATAGACCAAAGGTGACCCGATTTCTTCTTTTATAGGAAGAATAAATGCTGCTGCATCTCTGCATTTATGGTATCCACTATACCCACGTGCAGGGTCTTATGAGTGGGTGGGAGGTAAATAAGCACACACATAGCCACACACTGTATGGACTGGCTGGTGTATTCACACTGACATGGGTTAACTCCAATCAGCAGCTAAGCCCTGTGCAGCCACTTGCTTACTCCTCCCACCCACCATGGGATGGGGAGAAAAATCAAGATAAAAAGGTAAAACTGATGAGCTGAGATAAGAACAGCTTAATAATTGGAATATTATAATAATAATGACAAGTAGAGACAGAAAGGAGTAAAACCCAAGAGAAAGAAGTGATGCACAATACAACCACTCACCCCCTCACTGACCGATGCCCAGCCTGTTCCCTGACCAGCGGCTCCCAATCAATACCTTCCAGTTGATACACTGGTCATGATGTTCTGTGGTATGGAATATCACTTTGGCCAGTTCAGGTGAGCTGTCCTGGCAGTGCTCCCTCCTGGCTTTTTGTGCACCTGCTTGCTGGCAGAGCCCGGGAACCTGAAAAGTCCTTGATTTAGAATAAGCACTACTTAGCAACAACCAAAACATCAGTGTGTTATTAACATTATTCTCATACTAATCCAAAACGCAGCACTGTACCAGCTAGTAAGAAGAAAATTAACTATCCCAGCCCAAACCAAGACACATACACAAACACACATACAGAGAGGCAAAGAGCTGTGAGAGGCCAGAGCAAACATTTTTACTCTGGACAGCCTTGGACTTAGCAGGTCTAAAATATGAACCCAGGCCTAGACCTGAGTTTTGCAGGTAGCCTCTATCTTTATAACCTTCCCAAAAGAATTCCATACGGTACTGTAAGCCTTGAGTACATAATGTGGAAGCAAAAGCACAGTAACCTAGTCCCACACTGCATAGCCTGTAAAAGGACCCACATGAGTACATATTGCATACTCAGGAGAGGAAGAGACTCTTGCAATCATGATGCTCCTCAGGTGTCCTAACAAGCACAAAAAGATACTTATTCTCCATCCTGGCTTGTGGAGCAAAGCCAGAGTTGAGAGTAATGCAAAGCAGGAGGTTTTCAGAGCCTGAAATAAAAGGCCCCCGGCCTGAGCTAGGCCACAAAGTTGCTTTCACAGGTCAGTGAGTGAACCCTAATAGGTAAAGAGAAGCCCATTATGTTTTGGGACAGCCCAAATCATGATTTATCTTATAAGCAGGCAAGACCAGGATTTCTTTTAGAACAACCAGGTCATGATCAACTCCCACTTGCACTCCTCTGTTTTCAGGGTGGGGACCAGTACTTTGAAGTCCACATTTTTGTTATGTTTATTACATTTCTCAAGGCTCCGAAACACTGATGTTTCTAAAAAGGATGAAAAAGGTTTTTTGGTTTGAGTTTGGCTTTGTATTTTTTCTTTGGTTGGTTGGTTGGTTCTGGGTGCTTTGTTTGTTGATTTATTTTTTTTCCCAAGGAAAAATTAGGCATTGAAATAAACCTGAATAACTATATGGGCAAAAATTCTCTGCCTTTCTCAAGAAGTGGCTTGGGGCAAACTATTTCACCCTGCTGTACTCTGGAGGATCCCTGTGGGAGGGAGCTCACTTGGCAAGGCACTCTCTGTTCAAGTAGTAGATGACTTCACTCTCATTATGCACATAATCTTTTCCTACACAGCGTACATCAAACCAAAATTATACTGCATGTGTTAAGCTTGTAAGTGCACCATTTTATAATGATCACATTGTTTGTGTCCCAAGGACATTATAAAGGGGGTAGTTCTGCCACTGCTTATGATTCTATGTATTGCCAATAAGCAGCTGGGCTGTAGCTCCATACATTAAGAAGGGAGTACTTAATAGAAAGCAGCCTCAGCTTTGAGGTTGCCCTTAAACTAAATGTCTTTTATGACAATTCTTGCTCCATAACAGTATCTCCATTTACAAGTGACAAGTCACCATTCCCAAATATCATGTATAATCACAGTTTGTATTGAAATGGTGCCTCCAAAGGACTGCAAATACCTGTCATTAGATATTGTGTTAGAGCCATTTGTTTCTAAAGGAGCTGTCTTTTCCTGTTGGCATTGATTTACCTTACAGACATCAGAATATTAACAGATACCATCCTTTCACATGTGTAGGAAGATGGTATGACAATGTGGAGTTCATGATCCTGAGACTATTAAGTCCTTTTCTTTAATATGTTAGACATCAAACACTGTGAAAAATAAACAACAACAATGAAAAATTTTTTTAAAAACCCTCAGCAACATCCTGTATTTACATTCTGTCTATCCTTTGCAGCTTATGAACACAGAGTTTTGGATCTATTTTGTTCTACACAAAACTCAGCAACATAGCTCACTTTCTGTTCCTATGTTTAGTGTCAACAGAAGTTTAGGATTTGGTTCTGGTCCCCACTGAAGTCATGGGAACCTTATACTTGATGTTAATGGAAATTGGATCAGGCCAGTAACTGGAGACTCTGAAAAGAATCCCAGATGCTGCATAACAAATGAACTATCCACTATGAGGTAGTCCCTCTGCTCTGGGAAGCTGCCGCTGGGAATTGCTGCTACCTTTCTGTGGAAATGCTGAAAAAAAAACGGACATCAGGTGTCAAAGCTGCAGTTTTAGTGACACAGAAAATTCTGAAATTCTGAACAAACAGGACCTCACCAAATGAAAAAGCTGTTTGGGCTTTGACTGGTGAATAGAGACATTTGAAAACAGCAAATCATGCTGCTAATTTGTCCTTTGATAGAGCAGGTCAGCATGGTTTAATCTGGTTCCCTGAACAACTGTGAGACAGAATTCTTCATCTCTTCACATGTCAAATTCAAAGCAAAACAAAACAGGATAGTAATTTTATTTTCATTTCTTTTTCATGACTCAGATCCCATATTATTTGCCTAGCAGTATCCATGCCTGATCAGTTGTGAAAGTTGCAAATGCACTTTGCATATTTTTTGCCTTCTTCCAAAAGCTTTGCAAAGGGGCCAGTCATTCTGCTGTAGAGTGTGGCATTCACCTCCTGTTAACATTACAAAGGTGCATCCACCTCAGATCTAGTCATGGCATTGATATGCAGAGGCAGAACCACAGCTAGAGAAGAGGATGTAGTGATTCAACCTTTCTTGCAAAATGACTCAAAGAGGAAATTACATGCTCTGAAATGACATACCTGACTGTAACCTGTTGTGACCATGCCTGCCTGCCATACCATACTCTGTGTTTCTCTTGGAAATTGGACAGACGTGCCAAGCACAATTCAGGTAAAAACCAGTACAAAGGCAGAGAGCTTCCTATTTGTCTGCCATACTTTACACAGCTGACAGCTCCCAAAGTCTTGCTGCCGCTATGATCCAATTCAGTGTCACTGTCACACCCAAGGGAAGTTGATGTGAGTAAGAGAGTGTAAGAAATGAACACAAAATGCACATAAAAGTTAGCAGAAAACAAAAAGGGACTGTGAAATGGAAAAAAGTGTGCCCAGTGTGAATTATTTACTTTTCTCCATTCATAACTTTCACCGAATAGAATAGTAATGAATCCTTCACTAGAAACAAAAAAAGAATTGCAGGCACTGAAACAAGAGGTTTTCACATCAGAGTATGGACTCCTCTTCTATTCTAATCCTACAAAATAACAAAATGATTTTGTAGTTAAGGCATGTCTATTCCAAGTCTTCTGCTACAGACTTTCCACAATAACTTGCATAAATTGTTTTCCTTTCTTGGTTTTTAAAAGAAAACTTCTACCTTTCTCATTGTGAGAATGAGTAGAAATCAACATTAAGTCAGCACAGAACAAATGAGCTTCTGTGTCAATCTACCCATGCAAGAAAGAGTCCTGAAAGGGCTAAGTTAGTTTTGTACTAATCCACTACTGCAGTTCAGGAGAAGTTGCTGGTTGCTGAGTAGGACTCTTTGGTTAGCTAATGCTTTGCACAGTATACGGAATGTGGACTTCAGCAGTCTCTTCTGAGAATAGGGTAGCAATACATTTATCTTTGAATGTCTGTGGGGACATCAATGGAACATTGACATTTTGTTGCATTGAGAGAAGCCTGGGATTTCCCTACTCAAATACGTTAAAAAACTAGCAGCACAAACCACACTTGGAAGTTTCCTATTGCCTTTATGCTCACTGCAAAAGAAAATTCCTTATAAATGGATTCTTTGCATGGACAGTGAGTTTTGCCTCACTGACTTGGGTGTATCTGTCTGGTTTCATCAAGGCTTTCAACACATACTAAGCGAGACTTAATACTGATTCTGGGACAGGTAAAAGAATAATAAAAATTTTAATTAAGGCTAAATCTTCATTTACAAATTGTCATGAATCTTGACAAAGTTACTTTACAGAATCATTGCGGGTTTACACTCCCGGGTCATTGAGTCCCACCTTTAACCAATCACTGGTTTTTCAACTAGACCATAGCACTATGTGCCATGTCCAGTCGTTTCTTGAACAGCTCCAGGGATGTTGACTTCACCACCTCCCTGGACAGTCCATTCCAATGCTTAACAACCCCTTCCATGAAGAAATTCTTCCTGGTGTCCTACCTGAACCTCCCCAGGTGCAACTTGAGGCCTTTTCCTCTTGTCCTATCACTTGTTGCCTGAGAGAAGAGACGACCCCCCCCTTGTCTACAGCCTCCTCTCAGGTGGTTGTAGAGAGTGACAAAGTCTCCCTGGAGCCTCCTTTTCTCCAAGCTAAACAACCCCAGTTCCCTCAGCCACTCTTCATACGACCTCTCTAGACCTCCAACAGCTTTTCTGGACATGCTTGAAGTTTGGCCTCACCAGTGCCGAGTACGACGGGACAATCACTGCCCTGGTCCTGCTGGCCACACTATTTTTTGATACTATTTTTGATACTTCTCCTAATCCACATCAAGATTTTTCTTAGAACAGTGACAATTTATTGTGAAAGGTTTGAGAAATTTATTCAGTCTCTTTCTACATCAGATTCCTGGCTGTGAAATATGGCTTTGCTCCTCCATTTTGCACATGGTTTGTCTGTTTAAACTCCAGTTTCTCTCAAAGGCATACCTTTTCCATACTTGGTAGCATGTTAGGATTCACACTGGGTGACAGAGCCACATGCTCCTGTAGCAGCAACAATAATTGCTGTTACAGGTATTCTTAAAGGTATTCTAAAAGATAAACTTTCAGCTTCAGAGGGTCCTATCTTTTGTTCTACAAAAAAAAACCAAAAAAATGTCCCCGGAACTGCTCTACTAACTCCAAGTGAATCATCTCACTCAGTTAAGTTTAGGATGAACTAGATGTTTACACAAGCAAAAGGCATCTCACCAGAATTTTTCTGGGGAATAAGGACTTTGTGAAATCTTAGTATCTCTGAAAAGTCATTAGGAGGCTGAAGCAACATGCTTTCTTAGCAAAGTCCTAGTATAAACTGTGGCAGAGGGAACTGATACGAGGATCTTGTAAATGTCTCATGAAAGGCTTATACCAAAGGCCTCTCAGAAATGTGCCCTTTCAAAGAGGACAATAACCATGAAAATACAGAAGAGATTATTATTTTATGTTTTCCTCATAGTTTTGCAGCATTCTGGTGTTTTATAGCACTAACAAACTATGACATTTGGCTTTCTCATGAGACTTTCCCAGCTTGTGGGGATACCACAAAAGTACCAGATGACATTATAATCTGGCAACATATATCGCTCAGTTAGGCATTAAAAAAGCCAATAAAAATCATAAAACAACTAACATACTGAGTTACTCAATTATATAAGTGGTTCAGCCAAATTCCATTTTTTCCCCTCTTTCTGTCTGTCTCCCATTTTGATCTCATAGCACAGAGCCCTAGTAAGATTTCAACAGGAAGGCCCAGTCTTGCTCACACAAGCAGAAAACTTAATTTGGGGATCGGTTTTAGCCAGCTAGCTATGACGATGGCCAGTGCCCATTAACAGTGTAAGACCGATGAGCAGATAATCTGCTCGCCACAAAGAAAAGGTTAACCAATCTACACTGCTCCTCTCTCTCTATTACTCTTCAGTTTGGCACTAGAATCTCTAGCCACAGACACAGAAATTGTTCTGTAATGACAGGCATCACCAAATATAAACAGCTGGTAACCCTAAAATTAGACCTGCTGGCTGTCTCTTGGTTTGGGGATATGTTTTATTCTACCTTCCAACTGGCAAGCAAATTTTAAAGTTAACTTAACCCATTACAAGACCCTTTTATCTAATGGTTGGGTCTGCTGCTTTATGTACACTCTCTTCATTCTTATGAGGAGTTTTGCCAGCACAGAAATAGAATTTAGCTAAAGCTAGTAGAAAATATTCCATACAAAATACATTCTGACAGACAACTAGAGCTCTTGAGTTAGCAAGATTTTTACATCTGAAGTTTCTCTTGTCTTCAGAAAACATCACATTCCAGGTGACCAGACAGGAGAACCATTCAGCAACAAAATGAACTTGAAATAATTTTTAGTTTTCAGCTGCAAGGCCTTTTTGTCAAGGACTCAGACAACACATTTGTGGTGAGAAGGAAGAGATATGATGATCCTACTCCTCAGATGCATGCTAGTGAAGAAATCTGGTGTATAGAATAAAGCTCAGGCATAAAACATTTAACCACACATATTGTCATGGACCACTTAAAATTAACCCTCTATTTCTCAGTCTAAAATTTTCAGCTGTTCAGATTGTCATTAAATGTTGAAATGTCCTCTGGGGAATAATCAATAAAAGGACACACAATTAGCTGTAGTTCTTGTACCTACGTAGAAACAAACTGATAGCTTCAAAGTTAGATATGCATGTCTGAACACTGGCCACTCATCTTTAATAAATATATATTCAGGCCAAATTTTTTGCTTTGCCTTTTTTTGATCTCTGAGCTTGAAATTATTTGAAATAGTTGAATAACAAATTTATGTGGGGTTTTTTTAAGTTTTATGCAAACACTCCTTTAACAGGACAATATTCATTCTGTCTTCTCATCACCATTACTGGAGTCACG
The DNA here is from genome assembly GCA_026261815.1 of Monarcha castaneiventris obscurior. Lineage (NCBI taxonomy): Eukaryota > Metazoa > Chordata > Aves > Passeriformes > Monarchidae > Monarcha > Monarcha castaneiventris. The sequence goes on along the minus strand of JAMPIT010000379.1, from coordinate 6,807,138 downwards.
TAATGAGCTTAATAGTACTGCCAGATTCTATTAACAAGTTTCATTTATTTTTCTTACATAGACTGGATGTAAAGCTGAATCTCTCCTACAAGAAGTGAGTAGAATGAAATTTTCTGTATTTAGTTTAAAAGTTAACAATGACTGAGAGTCAAGATACTTGCTCTGACGTTCACAAATGGGTGGAACTGCCGACACTCTATTAAAACTGCTAATTGGGGAAAAATTTAGGTGGGAATCACACTTGCACTTTGGTCACAGGGAAAGCTGGCAGGCTCAGGGAACCTTGCACCAAGTACAGAATGAAACGGCACATCATGAGTCATGCACTGAAATCACTCCTGACTGGGAGCAGCACACATCTGGCAGCAATGCACGGGACATGGTGGGATACCTTTTCTTCCTCTCTCCTCTAAGCCTACAAGAAATCCCATAACTCAATTCTGATTCCCGGGACTGTTAGTGATACAAGTACACAGGCAGGGAGAGTGTGTCTTGAGATTTCAATTCAACAGCCTTTCCAGAGGAGGTGGTTTGCCACTCTGCAGAGTTGTGGGAATATCACGCAGGACCTCATACTGCTCCCAAAACACGAGGGCTTCCAGCATCTCCTCCTCACGGGCGTTCTTGACTTTTTCCTCAGGTATTCAGGGAAGAAAGCTTCTCTTCCTTGGCACCACAAAAGGTGGAAAATGGCCTGTTTCCTGACTCTGTCAGAGTCTGTTAACATGCCTTAATTACGTCAAAGGTATAATTTAATAGTGATCATACGCAACATCATTAAAAGAGATCTGAGCTCATTTTGTTCACTTCATTTTCCACAGCCACTTTATCTATTTGAGTTTGTAGCTTAGAAACTCATCAGTATTTCTTAGAAAACTTCATGCCTCAAGGGCCACCATGCCCATAAACATTAAAATACCTCATTTTGGCAGCACAATGAGAATACTGAAATAGTTTACAAACACATTACTGGTTTGGTGTTTACACATTACTGATTTGGTTTTTATGCCTATGTAATCTGCTTGAAGGTTCGTCAATCTTTGAAAACTTCCTGGTCATTTTGTCAGCTTCTCTTTCCCCCTCAGCTTTCTAAAATAAAAGGCAAATATACTATTTAGTGCGCTGCTACAGAAGCAAATGAGGGCAGAATTCTGCTTCATTGTACAATAGAATTTGTGGTAGTTTGGTGAGTCCTAGTGTATCCCCAGGCATACAAAACACTGTTACTTAGTTAAATGGAAGTCATGCATGTATGACAGGCACACAGAATACTTTTCCAATTTCATAGGAAATAGTCCAGTCACACAACATCAAAGCAGAGCCTGTTGGAAATCTTTCAATTCAGCGTTTGGGGATTTGTTTGGTTTGGGGGGTTTTTTTCTTAAAAAAAACCCCAGAAATTCCTTGAAACCAAAACTATCTGTGTGAGTTTTCACTAGATTTGTTTTAGGAAAAGTTTCCCAGGGTGATGATCATTTTTTGGTCAAAATATGAGGTGGGATTGGCAGAGAGTGGGGACAGACAAACAACTAATTTGGAACAACAGTGGAAACACTGTCCCAAGCTGCCCTTTTGGTTAGGTCACCTACCAGAGTGTGGGAAAACTTGAGTTCATATTTCAGTTCTACCTGCTTCAGAATAAGGTCTTGGACTTATGTTTCTTAACTCCCAGGTACGTGTTAAGTCCATTAGGTGAACTTTGCCACAGGAGCACTCTCTGTACTGCTAATAGCTAATTTGTCCTTTGTACAAAATCAGTTCTCATTGGAATAGAGGGTTTAAGCTGTGACTCCTACATCAGTGTCTTTTCTAGTAACTCGTCACTATCCTGGAGAAGGATTCTGTAGCAGACAAGAATTTCAAAGACTGGATTTCATGTTCATGGATGTTTCAGGTGCATGTTACAGAATGGAAAAAGGGATGTGTTGCAAGTATTTTATGGGAATAATCGAATCACCAACAATGTAGTTTTACTTCAGGAGTGTAAGATCTAATGAAGAGATGTAAGACAATTCAAGTAAGAGATTAACTTGCTTGTAGAAGACTTTTGAACACAACTCTGGTATTTGCTGCCTGCTTGCATTCAGTATTCAGTTTGAACAGTTTGATTCAGTTGCATCATTTTTGGTTTGCCTTTACAGTATATATAAAATATTGCTGAAATAGGACATGTAAGAGGAGTTCAGTCCAACTTTCTCCTTGATAACCACTCTGGGAGTAAAACCAACTTAGAAGACTGTCTGCTTCTCACCCAAATTATGCTCAGCTTCCACACAAAGGCACACTGCTTGGGCACATTTTCCTCCTCTTACTCTGTATTTCTGTCCCCTTTTGTTCTACAAACTACGGAAATAATTGTTCCTTATCGATTTTGTAAGGATCTCTAGAACTTTTGTAAGGATCTTCCTTTGTAAGGATCTTAGAACTGTGGATGAGGAGGCCTATTAAAAGGCTCAGAATAAAGTTTAGAACCATCCAGTGGCCAAAACAAATAATAGTTTTGCTCATCTCAGAGGTACTGAGGAAATATTTTGGTAGCTGTGTCCTGTAATTGTGATGTAATTCTCTTGCCACAAAAAATAACTTATTAACATAAAGAAATTCTCTTAACACAGCAAGTACAGTGCTTGAAAGAAACAACTGACTTAACTATCATTTTCATGTCTTTGTCCAGAACAGTGATGTTTAACCCCACATATGTTACAAAAACAGTCAAGCTAGTTCTGATGAGGAAGAAATGGGCTCTATGAATCTGTCTACAGTGTCATGGGCAATTTTTTGCTAGAGATACTTTACTTTGAAACAGGTCTCATAATTAGCTTATTCAGGCAAGAAAACCTCTTTCTCATATTCTAACAATCTCAACAATAGTGACTTAGTGACTGATTCCTTTTTCTTTTTTTTTCCCTTTATTGCTGTGAGATCACAATTATGGGAGAATTTCTTTTTGGTTTGACCTGTTTTTAAATTGAACATTTTACATCAGAAGGACTTCAAAACAGAGTGATATTTCAATCCAAATTATAGTCATTAAAAGACAATTTTAATGCATGTAAAAAAAATCAGGAATAGTCATTTTATATATATATATTGCAGCATTCTAGAAATTTATCATTATTGCAGGAAGAAGAAATGCTAGAAAAGTTCATTCTCACTCAATGCAACAGCCTTTTAGAAGGGAAGGAAAGGGAAAAGGCTTCTGAAATGTGCCTTCTACCAAGTGCAATAGTTACTGGTGTCTAGAAATAGACGTGACATCTAGTACAGTGTAGCAACATGAAGGCAAAGGCCCCCAAGCAACAAGTGCAATTGATTAGAAAATGAGAACAACATTGCAAGTACCCTGCACAGGAGATGAAAAGGCAGAGGAGTTCAATGCACGTTCATAGACTTTGTACAAGAATATACATGCAATTCACAAACAGGTTGTACCACACCACAGGGAGCAGCAAGTGCTGACTGCAGAGTATATCATCCTGTCAGATCCCTGCAGACAATGGGACCTCACTAAGGGACAGGCCATATCTTGCATTTGTCCCCCAGTTTTATGCTGGTCTTGTTGGCTTTTGTTCACTAGGTCCTTCCAGAGCAGCCATCAGGGAGGGGGGTAGTGTGGTGGTCTTTGTGATAATCAGGGTCTAATATCAGACCTAGGCTGTATTTTGCTCACCCTTCCTTATCTAGATTTTCTGAGCAATATAAGCATAAATCTTGTTTCTCTTAGACCAGGCTGAACTTCTACTCTGCTCATCCAGTTGTAGGACTTGGGCCGCAGCACAAGCTGATAGTGCCAAACTCCTCTCAGTCTGGGAAGATTTAGTGAGCAGTTTTTATCTCCTATTATGTCCCATTTTTATACAGCACCACTTTATTAGGAATTTTGGAGTACGAAACCTTTAAGGGAAGGCTGTCCTCCTACATTAGTCATGGCAATGCTTCCCAACTGCATGAGCAACCTGCCAAGCCCATTACACAGCCTGTGAGTGCAAAGTAGAGACGACACAGCTCGCTCAGAGCGCCAGAGGGAAGGGCAGCTCTAGGAACAGCAGCAGGGGTGACCTGGCAGTGCTTTCACAGGCATTTCCCTACTCACTATTGCTCCAGTCAGGTCAAGTGTGCTATTGGACATCAGGGACACCAGCATGGCTGGCCTCAGATGCATCCATTGCTTTGCCTCCCCCTTGCCTCACTGACATGACAGGAGCTGCAGCTGACTTTTTCGGGACCTACTTGTGGTTCAAGTCAGTTGTGCCCTCACATGCACATAAACTATTGTTCATTCCCTGCACAGTGGAGCTTCAGCCTTTACCTGGTAGTGGGGTTGGTACCACTTAACCTAATTGTATGCAAAATCAGAGCATCTGCACAGCCAGCTTTAAGTTTAGGGATAAGAAAACATCATTTTGGAAGGTATCCTGTATGACAGAACCCATGCAACATTTCTAAATTCCCACAGGTGGTTAAACCACTTGATTTCTATCCTAGTGAGCAGTTTCTATCAGTTTTTAATAGTTTATCTGCTGAAAGCTATGTTAAGAATAGAGATGATAAGAACATCAAAACAAAAAAATAAGTCTTCACAACAGGTAGCATTTGTCAAAAAAGTTCTGGATTTTTTTTCAAGAAACTGCCTTTTAACAGAGGAAAAATTTGTAAGTTTTGTAAAAACTGTGTGGTGGTTGGTTGGGGTGTTTTTTCACAAAGGAGAAGAAAACCCAAAAAGTTTATAGGAAAACATTTCAGGTTTACATATATTAAGTGTTATGAGAGAAAGTAACATTTTGTTCAGGACTGACAATATTTTCTTTTTTTTTTTAAGGTAACAGAAAAATCACACCTTACTAAGCTGTCTGGTGAACTGAGATCCTATAGGGATCTGGAATTGGAAATGAAAATACTAATTGGTAGACTGAAATATAGTGCTGCCTAGAAGGTGATATAATGACAGTGTAATTATTTTCTATATCTTCTATTTTGCTTTGCATTCACTAAGAACTCAGCCACAACTCTGATTTATTTTTATTGGTTTGTTTCAAAAGCTTTTTCACATTTTGAAACTGCAGAAACATAGGTAGATGCAGGTCCAGATATCCCTACTGTGTTAAGTGATGCCTTCAGCCAGCTGAAAACTCTTTTTGATCTCTCTGATAATACCAGGAAAGCACTGATCTGAAAAGGCAGATTACCACCAAGGATTAGGCAGTACAATAGCATGCTGAGAATGCAAGAGGATGATGAGGTTTAGCAAACAAGCTTGGAACATATTTGAACTCAGCATCAAACCCCAGTCCAAGCCATGGGGAAATCAGATGAAAAATGAAAGAGTAGAGAATTGCCTTGAAAAATTATTTTATGAGAGAGGGTGAAATTGTCCAGTTACTAGGTTTTAACTAAAAATCAAGACAGAGCTAACTGAGCACATTTTGCACAGAAGATTCTTCTCAGGCTGAATGGACACAGAGACTCAGCTACACTCTAATTTCCTTGAGACAATCCTTTAAGGCATGTGGCTGGAGCAGGTCACTGCTGTTGCTGCTGTCCTCAGGCAGTATAACTCAGTGAAGACAGGATTTTACAAAGCCCTTTTTTTCCAAGAAGAGATTTTTTTTTCAGGACTAGCCACAGTAAATAGAGTGGTTATTTGGTATGTGAGATAAGTATTGGCCAATGTCATTTGAACACACTAGTTTTCTTTCAGCGTTTTGTCACTTGACCAGTTAAATGCTAAGGTTAAAACGCTGTTACACAACATGTATCCACCCTACTGTGTGTCAGAAATGTGAGGAATGTTTGCAAGAAAGAGCAGCTGGCGTACAATTCCTGTCACCAAACCCCAAAGTCAAAATGGCTAACATTTCCTGGATCTGCTTAGCTCACCTACAGATAAATAGTTTGCAGTCAGTGTGTGCAAACAGGAGCAGAGTCATTAAAACTGGAGCAGGTCTTGGGCAACATCCAGTTTGCATGTTACATATTCATAAAAAGCTGTGTTAGAATGGCTTCCAACAGTGCAAACGTCAATGGAGCCTGCTGGAGCAAGCCTTAGGTATGCCATCTATGTGTCTGATTGCCTAGAGTTCAGAGGAACTTGCTGAATGTATTACCGAAGGGAATGAAAAAGCTTGCATAGGGGTAGCTGGCCAGATCCAATTTCTGGATGCTTAAAAGTACATGTTGGTGTCAAACGGTTTTACACCTTCAGTTTTTTTAGCTCATTTGTTGTTTGTATAATCCTTGAGAATCTCAAACAGAAATACTTCATTTTGTTGTTCTTTCAAAGAACACATATTAATTTATGTTATAACAAAAATGTTCATTAAGCCTTGCCTAATAGCACTGATTATTTGTTTATTTTCACTCTGTGCAGCCTATTTAATTGTGTGTACACATACCTATAATTACCACTTTGAAATGCAAATACACAGTTACTAAGGATAACCTTTCTCATTTTTCAAGCAGCTAACACCCGTTTTTTATAAATGTTAACCATATCCTAAGCTCCATGGAAAACAGCACATTTTAAGCTCTCCTTGCATTGCGATGGCTGTCTCCTGCCCCAAATTATCCTCTCTGCCACTGTCACAGCTTCCTTTAATTTATTACCAGCCATAGCCCCTGGTGAAGGCTATGAGATCCCTTGGCTGAAGTACCTGCCAGCTTACAGCTGACCCTATGCTGGGACTCCTCTAAGTGATAGGAGCAGAAGTGGATATATTTTCTGTCTTCAACACTGTCTCATCAAGCCTCCAACTCCACTTGTGCCATATCGTTGGAAAGACCTGGGCTGGTACAGAACCATTTGTGTTCCTTGATTATGCATCAGAAAATTTATTGCAGTTGAGTTGCACCCACAGGCAGTGCTCATGCTTCTCTCTGGACTGGGATTTTCTTCCCAAAGGGACGATTTGACTGAGCAGCATGATGAGCAGAAGCTATCACAAAACAACAAGTTGTCACATAATTTACTTCCTAGCTGTCAAACCCACAAAGTGCTTTCAAAATGACAGTACCAACCCATCTTCCACACCTTTTCCCCCCCAAGCCCCAGCCCTTCTGCAATTACAGACATCAGTGGTTACCCATGGAAGATTCCCTTTCAGCAGTATTTATGTGAACAAATATTTGCTTGTCCCCCTGTTCACAGAAAGTGCATTAAAGAGGCATGTCAGTTAGTGTGGGCTGTCTTTGAACACGTTATGAATACTGTTTTGCAGGATTTGCCCAGCAGTAGATGAGAACAAGTAATGAGGAAACTAGGAACATGGGTAATGAGGCCAGAAGGTGTGGAAGCTTTCCAGGAGCTGGGGGAGCTGGGTGGAGAAAAAAATTGCCTTACCAATATATAGCCACAAACCTTTCTCAGGCTTTATTTGTACTCTTTAATGGTCACTCTCAAGAAACAGTTTTTACCAGAGTTTACCATGTAAACTTCCATATAACTCTTGTAATTCCATTAATAGGGTAGTTAAGAGTGGGAAATTATTAGGGATTGATCTATCTTTTGTATTTTAAGGGGAGGTGGGGGGACGGACGGACTGTGTCCTTGGAATCAGGTTGAATACTTGTATCTGTAACCTTCTCATAGAGCCTCAAAGAGCTTCTTCCCCTGCACGCTTTTCAACCAGTTTTTTATTTGTATAAAACATATAGAGATAAATAATGGGTTGAATTGTAAAAGAGTTCCCTCTATCTCTTAGTGGGCAGCACAGTAAAACTACCCAAATAATAATTTCAATTAGTGAATGAACAGATGATATCTCAAGCCCTATCAAATGGTACTTTAGTAGAAATACCATCAAAGCAGCACACAAATAACATACATATCTTGTAGATTACATAATTTATTTGGAAATGTTTTCATACAGTTAAATAAACTTCAGAAAACTACAGTGGAGCCTTCATATAAATTAGCTGTAGTGCCTAAAATCCCATGAGCTATGAGATGTTAAAAAAAAAGAAAAAAAATTAAATACATAGTGTTGCTGAGCAACCCAGCTCACTCTTAAACAACTTTCCCTTGTATGAAGTGCTTCAGAAAGGGACTACTGTGGAGTCTGTGTAAGTACTTGCCCTATGGGTAGTGCGATTTTGTTACAATCCTTCAAAAAACAGCTACACAGACTGTTACTGAATTCAATTATAAGGAGTCTCCAGGGTTATTCCATTACCTCTGTCTTTAGTTCACGGTCTCAAATCAAAACTTCAGCTATTCTCTTTTGATTTCACTCATTAAAAAATAATAATTTATATGAACTTTCAACATGGAAATGGCTCAAAAGCTCTTTTGCAGTCTCAACTGAAAAGTGTTGTAGGAAAATCTCTAACTTTACAAGATAGATTTCCCACAGCCCTACCTGGATTTTTACTGGCCGCTCAAGGTCTCGGAAAGCGCAGAGCAGAAGGTCAGTTCCTGATGGGCCCTGCTCTGGAGTGGGTCTGGGTTGATGCCAGATCACTGGCCTTGGGTTGCTGTGCAAGCATCATCTCCAGGAGGACCAGCCCTCCCCCTGCCTTGTGGGTCCCTCCTGGTAAGCCCAGAATATCAAACTGCCCCTGACTAGTAAAAAAAATAAAGTTGTTTCTCACAGATCAGAAATCTCCCTTGCTATTCCCGCTGTCACTGGGGTGCTTAGGAAGGTCGCATCACATTGCTTGGTGCTGACTTCAGCTCCCGTACATCTGCCTTTCCTGTGCATAGACCTCCCTGCATCTGCAGTGTTTGTAATGACAACAAAAGGGTTAAGCCAGGGAGCAGGTGGAAAGAAACCCAGCTGCAAAAACGGGGTAGGAGAACCGAGTCAGAAAGGTAATAAGGCCAGCAGGCAGGCCAGGAGAGGAGGGTATGAGCCTGCAGGGGAGCTGCCAGGGCCACCCTGGGGTGGAGGAGTCTGAGCTGCTGTATTGAGGTGAGGCAGGTGTCTCCTGGTAGCAGCAGATGTGGCTTTGATCTGTGGGCATACCGGGGTGGGGAGAGGTTTCCACAGGGTGGGAACACACTTTGGGGAGCTGATCCATTTGCAAGGTTTGGTTCAGCTAGGTTTCAGTTCTCCTAAATTTCTCCAGGAGCTCACACAAGGGGATAGTTTACCTAGCTGGAGCAAGGTTGTTATTTACAGGTTGATTTTTAAAGGTCTTTAGGCCTCTCCTGTCCATAAAAGTGGGAACTGAGCACTTAGATACCTCTTTAAAAATTGGGTCTTGCTTAAACTCCTCCCTCAGACCAGACCAGAGCCAAGCTTTCTCCTGAGGTTTGAAACGCTATAAATGAACCTTCTATATTGTTGCCTCATGCTTTCTACTTCAGGCACCTCATCCAGACAGAAAAGTAATGAAAGACCTGAAGAAAGTCCAGGGTTGGAAAGCAACAAAGCAGTCCTGTGGCTCTGGGTCCTGTTCCCAAAGCTATCGCTCACTCTCTGTGTGGCCCTGAGCAAGCCACTAACAGGCCGATCCAGCTCCCAGTAAAGTCACTGGGGATTTTCCCGTAGGCTCCAGTGAGTGCTAGATCAGGCCCTTGGATTCCTAACAGTCCCCTCATTACCCCCCCACTGCAAAGCAGGGACAATAATATCCTGGTCTCAAAGGGTAGTTAGGGGACTAATTTATTAATGTTCCTAAAGCTTTTTCAGATCTACAGATGGAAGGCATTATGTCAGCACAAATTTTTCTTAATTATCATTCTCATGGTATTTCCAATTGTCTCACTGAAGCCAAGAAGTTCCAAAAATCTTGTGAGAAAGTTTCTTCTCTAAAAATTGGACCCTGTTTCTGGCCCAAAGATGTGTGGAAACAGATACATTCGGATGGCACTGGAATGCAGGAATATTTACTGAAATAAGGCTCTGAATCCTTAAGGGTTTTGCATGAATCCTGAAGGCAGAGGAGTTTGCAATGCTATAGGAAGGACAGTCCCTGAATTTTATAAAAAACACCTAGAGCTTTAGTCCAGCAAGCAACAAGCTGAGACCAAAATGTTCAAATTTGACTCTCAAGGCTTGCTGCTGATGGGAATTCTTTAAGCTCCACTCCCTGCTATGTCAGAGAATATTCTGAGGAAGGGCGGTCTCTGGCTCAGGTTCTTTGTCCAGAGAAGGAAATGAGGAGATCTTTCCCTCCTCACATCCCTATTGCCTGCTATGAGTTAATCAGGCATCAGGGCCAGGCACAGAAAAGCCATTGCTTTTATGTCAGGCCAGTAGGCAGCAGATAGGGAATTTCACAGAAGAGAGGTCTGCAAGGGTGAGTAAGAATGTATCATTGGAGAAAAGGAGGAAACACACTGCAAATATCCCACACATATTCACTCACATGTATGCGCGTGTATGTGTGTGTGTGTGTGTACATACATATATATATACACATATATATCCACACATATGTATAGCCCATATTTCACTGCATGTCCCCTGACCTGACTTTTGCATCTGTATGCTTTACTTGTGTGACTTTAGACATCCTCACTGCTAAAGGTCAACAGTGCAGAAAATCCACAGGTGTAAAAGTCAGCTAAAAAAGACTGTGACAGAAGTGCTGTAGAAACCAGTACCACAAACACAGCATTTCCCTTTTCCCTGTCATCTCACTCCTTACCCACATATAACCACACCCCTGCAGGTAGAGAGCTTGCTATGCTGCTCTGGGAAAGCAGGTAAATGTTAATGTTCTGATGGATCCATCTCTTTCAGCTCAGGCATTATGTCAAAACTGGTCAAAGACAGGAAATTAACCTTCTCCCTCCCTCCCCCAACTGTGCACACACGCACAGACACACGCATGCAGAGCCACAGCCAAGGCCTTCGGCAAGCCAGCTGATAGCAATCAGTATTTTGAGAAGTGATAGCTCATCTGTAGATTCAGCATTCTTTTGCAGCAGAAGGTATTATGCAAACTAGCCCCATTAGAAAAGCAAACATCAAAGCAAAACATGTTTTCGAAGAGACAAATGCATAAACCATGTGGTACCTGACACTGAAACAGAAATAGGATAATTACTCTTTCTCTCAATGGAAAGCATAGCTGCAGAGGATAAAAAAGGTGCCTCATGCACTGTACCCTGTAGTTTCCTGTACTGTGCATGAAAGGGAGAGCAGTCAGCCAGGAACATGCAGCAGGGGAGAGCCTTAAAGGGTTGATACCATCCTCCTCAGTGAAGGACAGAACATGAGCCAGACTGCAGCTGTTTGTAGAGCAGCACAGCTAGCCCTGCTCTCGGCACCAGCTGGAATGCAAGGTGCCACTCCAGCCTTAGGGGAAGGGGGGGAAAAAAAAGAGTGCAGCTAAGGTTACACAATTACCTGTCTTGACAGTGTGCAACTTTTAAAAAAATATGCATACCGCCCTGACCATAAGTAGCCACAAAGTATGCTTCGTGGGTCCTCTGACTGAAGTCTAAACAGAGCAAGCTCTCTGTAGGCAGATTTCTGCCTAGCAGTGGATGCTGTTGCTCAGTCACTGCTATGACAAGGGGAAAAAAGCCCCCAAGGGACAGAATGGAAGATGGAAGGTGTGAAATGAGGCTTGGATGATGCCTGTCACAGTGCTGGTAAAACAACACAGCCAGGTACCACTATTTCATTTAAATGAAGAGCCAAGTAAATCAGAGACCATCAGGACTTCTGCAAAAGTTGAACAAAATTTGTTTAGGGAGGAAATGTTTGCCAAAGTTCCCAGGACAAGTTAGAAGTACACACACGTGCTCTCTATTTCCTTCACCTCAGCCCCCCTCTTTTTCTCTTTCAGAGCCCATTTCTCCAGCGTGGAGATCAACTATCAGGCCAAGAGAAAGAGAGAGTGTGAGATGGCCGACCTTGTCCTCCAGTGCCGAGGGCCTGTGGGTTTGGGCCAGGAACAGGAATTCCCTGTACAGACACTGAGTCTGCTAGAGGAGACAGGAGAGCCTGCTCCACAGAAGAGCACTTTGTTCACTGCCACCAAGGAAAACTTACACAACAGACACACACAACCATGGAAATATGAATATTTTAAAAGTGTGTTTTTTCCTAGAATACACAGTGCTCTTATTTCCTTAGGGGGGCAGTAAAAATTGGGCAGGAGCATATTGCCAAATGCATAAGAGTTAGTGCGGATATTAGTCCTGCATGCTGTAGTTACAGAGAGTAGGGCACCAGAGCAAGGTCTGAATAGATTAACAATTCAGAATGAGTTACTGATAAATTAAATATCCACCAACCACATTTAGCAGAGAGGGTTGGGGTTTTTTCAGTCTTCTCTGCTCCCTTAATATCTTTTCTGTCGATTCATTGCTTCTTGGAAATTGCAGAGTTAAAATCCTTTTCCTTTTGTGCCTCCAGAGTATATGAGCATCAGTGTTCATGTACTTAATTTCTACATGCAAAATCGGAGGTAGATATTGATACCAGAGAGTGCTCTTGTGCAGCTGTTTTGTGCTGCATCACTAGCACAAGGTAGCCCTTAAAATGGCCCTAGCAGGGCCAAGTGAATATAGATAAGACAGAGCCTCTGTGTTGGGAAGCCTAGCCTAATTTCACATGCTTCCTGAGGTATCTTATTAAACTGTTTGGAAAGGAATTCCTCTTGCTCCAGCCATCTAAAAAGTAGATGCCACAACAGACACCCAGGCTTCCGATTGATTTAACCAAATGATGATTCACCTTATCTTCATTTACTCCATTTGTTTTCAGAGTTATTCCATATATTTCTTCCTTTGTCCTGCCTAAAGAGTGAGCCCAGACAGATGATATAGACTTGATAGCTGACTTCTAGATGGCTAATATTAACTGATCTCTCTCTTCCTAGTTCATACTTCCCTATCTCATGGGGGTCATATGAGAAAACATTAATTAAAGATTATGTGTTGCTGCCTTTCTAATCAGAAAACACATAAATAGAGCTTAGACGGTGTATTTGTAACTGTGAACATCTTGTTATTTTCTATGCAGTCAAGGCTGCAACTGTAACCAGCAGCAAAACACAACCCAGGGTATGTGGATGCACCTCTGGATGTGGAACCATGCAAATGCCCCAACGCCCATGCGCTGCAGGAGCCCAGCACACGAGGCTGTGGAAATGGAAGATGGTTGGAGGAAGCTTTGATGGGGGCAGCAGGCAGGTATTCCTATTTCACCCCTAACACCAGGTCTCTGCCAAACACACTGTGCTGCTGTTTAGTCGTGGTCTTCTAACTCAAACTTGAGAACTGGCCTAGAAAATAGTCACCACAGGAAACAGAGTCAGCTTTATATCACCTCCTAGAGTGAGGCAGGAGCTTTTTGGTGAGAGCCTCAGCTGTGGTCCGTAGGATAGATGGATACATTACTCAGGGCTTACCAGTAAAAGTTCATTTCTGAAAACTGCTGCAGCACTGTGGTGCATATATATGCACATACACAGAGACTCTGTATATTGTACACAGGATCATGGTTTCATCTTCACTCTGTCCTGATTTAACTCCGTCAATAACAGATTTACTCAAAAATTAAAGAAACTAATCTGAAATCCTGTACAGTACATTTTAAAACTCTGTGACTAGATGATAGTCAAAGAAAATATGTGCTGATAGGAGACAGAAACCCTAGAATCCTATGAAGTGTGTTGCATTGGAGATACACTTTATCTTTCTGGTATCTTGCCATTCTTCTTGTGCCACAGCCAACTGGGAATCTTATGTATCTCCACCAATAATATAAATAACTGCACAGCTTAGTGTTGTATCCCCCAGACTAGAAAGATTTAACTTTGTAGATACCAGAGCTCTTAGCTCCTAAGAAGTGTTACTATTATATTCTTCAGCTGATTTGACTCTTACCTACCACCTCTCCCAATTACTATCCTTGTTTCAAATTCCTCATGCACCACTAAAAGTACTGTGGTGGGTTTGCCCTGGATGCCCATGAAAGCTGCTCTGTCACTCACCTCCTCAGCTGGACAGGGAAGAGAAAACACAATGAAAGGCTTGTGGGAGGAGACAAGGACAGGGAGAGATTCCCTCAGAAATTATCATCATGGGAAAAACAGACTCAGCTTGGGGAAATTCTTTGCCTTTGTTTCAATCAAATCAGAATAGGATAATGAGAAATAAAACCAAATCTTAAAAACACCTTCCAGTGATTCCTCCTTTATCCCTAGGCTTAATTTTACTTCCAGTTTTTCTCTATCTCCTCCCCCCAGCAGAGGAGGGGGATGAGGGATGGGGGCTGCAGTCAATTCATCACACAATCTCTCTGCTTATTCTTCCTCCTCAGGGGGAGAACTTCTTGCACCATGTTCCAGCATAGGTCCCTTCCATAGGGAGCAGTCCTTCAGGAACAGACTGCTTCAGCACCGGTCCCCCATGGAGTCACAAGTCCTGCCAGAAAACCTGCTCCAGTGTGGGCTCTTCACAGGGCCACAGGTTCTACCAGGCACCTGCTCTTCACAGGGCCACAGGTTCTGCCAGGAACCTGCTCTTCCACGGGCTTCCCACAAGGTCACAGACTCCTTTGGCCATCTTCCTTCTCCAATGTGGAGAAGCACCATGAGCAGGTGGATATTCGCTCCAGTGTGGACCTCCATGGGCTGCAGGGGTAGAGCCTTCCTCACCATGGTCTTCACGGTGGACTGCAGTGGAATTTCTGCTCTGGAACCTGAAGCACCTCTTCCTCCTCCTTTTTCCCCACAGCTTAATATCCTGGGCATGATGTCATATGGTCTGGAACATCCCTTTGTTCTGTTGGGGTCACCTGTCCTGTCTGTGTCTCCTCCCACCCTCCCAGGCACCCCCAGCCTCCTCACCATCATGGCATTACAAAAAGCAGAAAAGGCCTTGGCTCTGTGTAAGCCCAACACAGCAATAACAAAAACATCTCTGTACTATCAACTCCATGCTCAGAACAAACCCAAAACCTATCCCCATACCAGCCACTGTGAAGAAAATTAAGTCTACCCTAGCCAAAACCAACACAACAGGGCATTGTAGTATGTGGTTGATCAGGGAATGCAAAGAGCCCATTAGCTGTAGACGGGGGTAAGGAAGGAGCATGCTTTCAGTAGTTATCCTGATGGATCTATCAGCTATGAGGTCCTCCAGAGGCAAGGGAGTCACTGGAGTGGGCAAGGAGAGGAGAACTGCAGAAGTTTTCCAGTCATCTGGAAAAAACTTCAGGAGTTTTCAGTGAGTAGGAAACTGAGGAAAATTCAGTGGATATCATACAAAGGAGGGGGAAGTCAGTGCACTTCTGAAAGGCAGTGGAAGAGTGGATGCCTGGGGCCAGGAAAGCCAAGTCAAAGACTTGAGGAAACAGATTGTGTGGTTCAAAGTGTTTTTGAAACTAACAAATATTAATTTTGGTTCAAGGAAAAGACTTATTTTCCAAGTTAGTTCCTATTTTAATTGGATCAATTCACATGTTTATAACTACAGTAATTTGAAGGTATGTGATTTTTAAATATCAAATATGATGATATCTAGCATACTGCATACTTTTTTCTTTTTAATAATATAAGCCAAGTTTATTGGCTTTTGCATATAATCTGTAATTCAGATGTGTACATAAAATTGTGTTTCTTTTGTAGATTAATATCATTACAAATTATTACAGATGTTTCATCCTAACATAATTTATACTGTAATGGTCAAGGTATTATTGTAATATCCACACACTGAAAAGTGAAACGGGTAAACACAGCTTTTTATCAAAATTAGACAAGTTCCAAAAACCTTCGGAACTCTTTGCCTGGAGGTGAGTTGGCATAGCTTGTAAAATATATTTTAGAATCTGGGGGAATGTTTAAGATGCATAAAAAGTTATGCTTTCATTTCTTTTAAAGACAAATCTCAAAATGTGTTTCAAATTCCACAAGTACACCAGGTACTTGGAGGTGACAGCCTACTGTTTTCATTTGTCTTTTTAGATGTCTTTTGCATTTGCCAATAATGCACTTAGATCACAAATAGAAAAACACAAACAGAGAAGTGGAAAAAACCATCACTTGCCATTTTAGAGATCTGGTTGAAATATGTTAGAAGTACAAATGCTGGGAGAATATCATGAAGTGTTAATCGTGCATGAATTCATAACCATTCAGAGTAGCATTCCTGGTGGCAAACTGGTGCTAAATAGCATTTTCCTGAGCATCGCCAGCATATGCAATTAATGTTGTTTGCTAGGCATCATTCCTCCGCTTTGGGCAGTGACCAGAAGACCCTAATGTGCAGTTAGAGAAAATACCCTTTCAGTGTTTTCCCCTTGGCACATACACAGAAAATTCAACTAGTGGCTCTGGAGGAATCTCAAGTCTGCCACATAGGTGGTCTGCTGCCTGCTGAAGAAGTCTGGATACCTTTATATTTGGGACATAATTTTTCTGTCATACTATGCTAGCTGCTCAGAATTTTCAGACTCACACTTTAAATCAAGCCTGAGGTTCCTCCAACACATAGTTTAAAAAAATCCTGAGGAACTATTTTTAGCACTACTGTAGAAAGGGTCAGAGGATCCCCACAGAGGTGAGGGTTAGTCTATGTATAGGTATGGCAGCTACCTGATTTCTAGGTGACTACAGGTAACACATTTCCTGTATTCCATTCTGACAGAAAGTCTCCTTTCTTCTGGTCTGAACCCTGCTTTAGTCATTGCAGAGCTAAATGCTGTGTCTCTGCCAAGAAAGTAGAACAGAAAAAAATCCCCAAACAGTAAGCAGGACTGAATCTCAAACCAGGATACTCAGGTTGCAGAGTACACACGTGTGTGTGTGTGTGTGTGTGTGTGTGTGTGTGTGTGTGTGTGTGTGTGTGTGTGTGTGTGTGTGTGTCTGTGCAGACTGACAAGTATGCATGCACACAGGCAAGTATGCATATTGCACACCAAAAACATGTAGCATCTGGGATACACAGAAACAAGCCTTTACATTTCACCCAAAAAGCAGCAATTCATGTTGTCAAGAATACCTCTTTTGCGAGACAGATATCCCCTCAAACAAATAAAAAGAAAAACTGGGGGAAAAGAAAAAAAAGGCCAACCAGCAAGAGAATAATAGCATATCCCAAAATGTAGTCTGGTCCGGAGAAAAAACAGTCATGCTGCTGGTTGGCATAGGGAATAAACTAATTTCGAAACAAAGAAACAAAGTCCTTACTATTCCCTCCTGGAAAAATGCAATCCTTAGCTCAGCATCTTGGTCCTTGGATATTGTGGAAGTGATTTCAGCAGATTCAGCTCACTGAACTTAGAACTCTGCATTGACTATGTTGATTGTTAGAAAATACCAATATTTAAAGGAAGTCTATTTATATTTTGTAAGAACTCGAAATATTGTAGTACCAAAACTACTGATAATTCTCCATTTATGCATAAGAGATTTTGTTTGCTATGTTGACTTTGAAGAAATGAACAGTAGAAGATCTCTCAATTCAATAAAACTGGCCTGTTGCATTTGACTATGACATTGTTCCTTAGAACAGTTACTGAACACTTTTTCAAGTTAAACAACTGTACAAAGCAGAAGTTCAATTTTCTTCTATTTCCTCTGCTCTCTCCAATTGTTTTTGTCAGCTTTTAAAGGTGTTACCTGTATGAGAACAGATCAGTTGTTCAAGATCTGCATCATGGTGTAGGTACAGACTGCATTTACATTATATGTTAAGCTTGAAACAAGGGAAAGTTCCATCTAGCTGGACATGGAGTAATCCAGAGCTACCAGAATTGTAACAGTGTTTCAACAAAGCCACACTCATATATAATGCAGAAATTAAGAGATGCACACAGACAGAAAGAGTTCCAGCACAGAAAGTAAATACATCTTTTATTAACCCCAAGGAAGGTGAATTTGCTATGAATAGTGCCATAAGTCTGATTTCAGTTGAATGGCTTAATCCTTACACTGAGGACAAGAGGAGCTACCTAGCACTGAAATTCATGTCTAAAATGAGTCTGTATTCGAGGATCACAAAGAAAGGAAGGTCAACGAAGGAGAAATATCCACGTGGAAAGCACGTTTCTCAAACTTGTCACCACAGCATCTAGAAATGGAACATGAGAGACCACTCTCAGAAGCAGCTGAACAACAAAATGCTCAGAAACATATTTATTCTGGTTCCACTTTGTTGTTACAGATAAATTAGATGCATAGCAGATAGCCAAATGAGAAGTACATCAGAAGTCAAATAATCTGGTCATATACAGAAAAGCAGAGGCTGCCCTCCTGTTTGTGGGCCTGTATTCCAGAATATGCAGTTGGGTAGCATCTCTCTGTCCTTCTTTTTTAGGTAATGGGTTCACAAAACCAAGATATTACATTGATACAATTCAGACAATTCCACAAATATTTCCCCAAGAGAAGCCATCTGATGGCTTGTGTTTTCAGGAATTTGCCTTCTTTTGTCCAGGATTGCTTCAGGTGACCCAGGAGAATATAAACGTAGTGCATATTAAGCAATGGATGTTTGGTTTGAATTACTAAGATTTCTCTGAAATGGAGTTTTCTACTCTCCCAAAAGAAGGTGCAAACTCCCATTTGAGTAGAACTAATCTCATAAATCGTAATATAACATCCATTAGAAATAGCCAAATTACTTCAAGGACCAAGTATTCAGATTTATTTCAAAAAGCAGGCCTGTATAAATGAATCACAGCTAATGTACCTGACAATTTGCATTTGCATATATGTAGACTGAGAAAATAATTTTAAAAACAAGTATTCTGTGGAAAAAAAACCCCACATTATTGCCTACACTGTTTAAACACACACAATAGTGCTTATTTTATTTTCCAGTTCACCAAATAGAAACACAGCACATAGTTTATCAATTTCAGTATTAAAGGCTCATGGTATTTAGAAAAGGAGGGAAGGGCCAAGCATATATGAGCATGGATTTAGCTGTTTGTGTCAAATGCGTGTGATTCTTTTTAAACATTTTTCCTACAGCATTCAAAAACACAGTCACCGTCCACTTAAATTACAGCATGGAAACCCTTGCAGATTGTTCAAGAGAAAAATGTCTAACATAATACATCTTGATAATCTCACTCAGTTAAAAGTTCTGATTAAAAGAAATCCTGTAATGACCACCAAATGCCATATTCAAGCCCATTCACTCTCTCCATCAAGTAGCACTACACTTAGTGCTGAGTGTGAGCACAACCGTTTTTCTGAATCTGAACTGTTTTTCTGAATCTGAAAAGACAGGTTTTATGTTATTAAGAAATTGCCTTATTTGAAAATATTAATTACTTTAACATCCTCTACATGGATATTAACAGTCTTGTTTTCTAAGTGTGGACTTCTGGAAGGTTCTCAGGTAGCCACTAGCAAGCACATGTTACAAACCCTCTGCTTTTGTCAGCCCAGCCTGGATATCTGCTGCTAAAGCACCCAGCTGCAGAGCCTTGGCTCTTAACTCAGGCGCTAAAACTTGAGCTGTGCACTTTGGGTCCCTGACCCGAAAACTCAAATGAGAGGGCAGCTGACACATAAACTGGGACCATTCCCAGACTCAGGGAATGCTGCTGTGGTCCCACACACTTGGATGCATTGCCCTGTAGTGTGTAACCCTCTAGTTAGTGTGCATTACAAACCCTCCCAGTCTCAAGAGCCTGATCCACCAAGGTTATGAGATTTTAAAACAGCCAGCTAAAGGCTTTGGCTTCAGCTTTACGGCAGCTTATGCTTTATAGCTGCATTCAAAGCCTTCCTGCCAGTCTAAAGGGGGCTGACACCTTGAGTGCTCTCCACTGCTGTCAATAGCTGTCAAAGTTAAAGGCACTCAAGGACTCCCAGCTGCAAATCAAAGTGACACTTTTAACAAAGAACTGCATTGGAGCAGCATACATTTTCCTTCTAGGAGTAAAATTTGGGCTTCAGATCATCTTATTTTTAAAATTAGCTTAAATTAGTGGGGGAAAAAAGGAACCTATTTATTTGTTTGATGCAGGCCTGCATATTAAAGCAATGCTGAGGGAATAATTGCAAACTGCATAATTGTCCTCCCATTGGTCTCATGCTACCAAGGTTACTTTACACCACGTATGCATGATAACTGGCATTGCATGTGCTGTGTCAAGACTAACTCACTGACACTGTGTATTTTTTTATTACTATAATTTCCCTCAAAATCGTTTTGTGGGAAGAAATGGTGAAGAAAATCTGCAGGGTTGTATTTTCACTTGAAATTATAGAATGTCTTGGCTACCAGTACAGCACCACTTGGATTACACTATCATTGAGCTGCTGCTGGAGTCTTCAACTTGAATAAAGGAACAGAGAAGCTGCATTACTTTCAAAAGTTTGAGCACATCCATGCTACACACAAGTATAAGGGTGGGATAGGAATTCAACTAAAAATAGTAATTAAAATGTCCTTCTAAATGAGGAAATTATAATTATTTTTGTTGCCAATACCTTGAGTTTTTAAGATAAAACAAAAACCTATTAAATTCTATTTTAAGATTTTTTGAAAGAAGGAAAAGAAACCAGAAAGAAGGAAAAGAAACAAGAAAGACAAAGAAAAATGGTAGCACTGGCAGGATAGCCAACTAGGATATTTATTTCCTTTACGGAAAAACTGTGGTTTAAATTTCCCTTTGGAGCCATCTTCTTAAAACACAATTTTCAGGAACTATAAGGAGAACACAGACCCCAAAAAAAGTGCTTTGAAAGTATTTCTGTTCAGTGTGAAATACTCATATTTGTGCTCATAAAAAGTTTGCCTCCCTTTTTGATACGATGCCCAAAAAGAACTCCCAAAAAGGAAGCAACGTTGCTGTAACTATTTTTTTTTCACTGACACCTAGCAGAGCTTTTTTCCCCACCAGCCACGCACTGTACTGAGTTTGTCAGCTCTCAAGAGCACTGCTGTTCTGTGCATTATTTCCTTTCCTGAATTAAAAAAAAAAAAAGCTAAAGTAATAAAAAAAGAGATCAGTTGCCATTTAGAAAATGAACAGAGCTCATTTAACAGATAGAAATTATCTGGTAACAATTACACTTAATTGAATAAGTCAAAGTGTAGCTCTTTGCTCAGTCCTAGTTAGAGGAGGATTGTATTTGACGTATTTGATGTGAACAATTTGTATAGCGTGCATCTATAGCCATAGAGTTTTCAATTTCTCAGGCAGAGAAATATCTCCATTGTTTCTTCCTACATGGAAGCTCCTTCTCCTCCCAGCAGCTCGTGGGACCAGGCCAAGCCAAGCCAAACACACCTTGCTGGCTTTTACAGCTTCATGTGTGGCTTCATCACATATTTGGTGAGTCACAACCATTGATGTGCACGTAACAAAGTGGGTTCCATGGACCCACATACTAACAGAGAGTCTTATTTTCTTTCCTTACCCTCCTCTGCAGAGGCTTCAGTCCCAAAATACCCTCTGGGACTCCCAACACCACTTCTCAGTAACAAGGGCTTGTGTCTAAAGAGCATCTCTGTTTGCAGCAATTAAATGTATTTCCGATATTCACATGTGCTGTGGTTACCCCATAACAAAAACATACTGGACTGGAAGAGATTTAACTTTTCTGAGCCACTGTCATCTTGCCACCCATATCATTTTAGAAGTAATAGTAGTCACACATCAGTCATGGAGTAGTGGATCCAAGTTTAACAGGATTCCTTGGGGAGCACTGAAAAGGCGCATCAAGAATGAAGCTTCAGGGACACAGACCAAAGGTTGATAAATATTTTCCACATGCTGGGTGCATTGGGGAAAAGAAGAAAAAACAACAGCAGCCTTTGTATCCTTGACCCTTTGCCTACTGTGCATTTTGGACAATCATACGCATGCAATCATAGCCTAATGAGAGCCTGCATGACCTGCCAAAGCTAAAGTTTGACCTCAATCAAAAAGTGATTTCTGCAAAGATGAAGGAGGATTAGGAAAAATGTATTTCAATTTCTCATCAGGCCAGTGTTAACCAAGCTGAGGAAGTTATCTTACCCCTGTAGAATCAGTATTTTATTAAAGAAACCCTGTGCCGAAGTTCTGAATTATGCAAACAAGCACTGTGCCAAAAAAGCTTTCAGTGGCACGTTCACATCATATTCTTCCCAACTATATTAGTGGATACTGCAGCTGGATACATCTGCACTGAACTGCCTCTATAGTTGATTTTTGGCTGAATCCCAGGGGAGATTCTATTAGCTTGATAACAGTTTGGTAGGTTGGAGGTTTTTTTAAGGAAAAAAAAGGAGCCCAAGATATCTTCATGTTCAACTGTCTAAATGCTTCACGTGACTCAAACCTTCTCAAGGTTTCATCAGCTCCAACTATTTCATAGTGCACTCTCCACATATTACTTAAATATACTGTTTCATTTGGAAATGTAACCCTGCCCTTGTACAAGCATCACTCTGCAGAAGATGCTAAACATTTATCTCATTACTATAACATTGTACATAAAATAACACACCTAATACAATTGCTACCAGCTTAATTAACAAGATTGAAAGGAGATAGTTGGAATGGGCGTAAACAGTACTGCACTTTTCTTCAGATGCCTGCATCCACTGAAAACTCCTCAGCTTAAGAGCAGGAAATAACTTCTCAGGTGCACAGTCAGACTGCAGATCTTAACTCCGAGCTCCACTTCTCCCCACCAAAAAAGTCAGCCTGTGCTGCAGAAATGGGAACAAAATATTTATGGCATGAACTCAGTTAACTTGTGGAGTGCTAAGACATAGTGTACATTCAGGGGTTGGGCACCATTAACGTTAATGAAAGGCTAAGATGTACATCCACAGGTTTTTACAGATGATGCATGAATGGATATGTATCATACTTCCTAAGGGCACTAAATCAGCAAAACGGCAAACCCAAAATTAAACAGCTCTTGCTTGAACACAACACATTGAATGGCTTGTTTCTCTGAGCAAACGGGTTTGTGTGAGGGAAATCAAAATTTAGGACAGTGCATATGTGCAATGAATATACAGATAAGCAAAATAAAGAGCTCTGCTTGTGATCCAGTGTAACAAAATTTTACATTTAGTGTTTACAGCTCACTGAGGTTTGGGCTTTTCTTTATTTCCTTCTTGTTGCAGGGGGAGGGTGGGTATAAAAGCCCAGGGGAAAATAACCAAAACAAAAAGAGAAAAAAAAAATCATAAAAGCATTTCAAGAGGGAAATATGGCATTCAAATACAGCATGGCCAACAAAAGAAATACCATACAGTGTAGTCATATACCAGCATTAAGTGATTCAAGAGTACCCCTTCTGACTTTTACTGTCACACTGCTGTAACAATGGGCTGGCATGAGGGAAGAGGAGAATATTTTTCAGTTTTCTATTCTTTTTAAGTGGGCCACAAGTCTGTCTTCATCTACATATGTGCAATGCTGAAGTTCTTCCATGGTGTCTTGGGTCGCACAGACACCTGTAAGTAATATTTCTGTTGAGGCAGATAAACGACTTTTAAAAAAACCCAGCACCAGTAGTTTTCTTACATTATATTGTTCAAAAAAACATGCTTGAACTCAAAAGACAGCAAAGCAATTCAATCTGTTTTATTTCTGATGTGAGGAACGGGTGTTTGCCAACAGGTGGTTCAGGAGGTGCCTTGAGGTCCCCCAGCTTTTGGTGCCTCATAATTGAGCTGCCACTTTTCCTCTATAGGAGCAGCTCTGCCTCCCCCAGAGAGGGAAAGTGGGCAGAGCTGTGGGTCTGCAGCTGGCTCTGAGTATATACACCTCAGCCACCAGCTCACTAGGGACCCATTGCAGTGGTTAAAAGGGAGGTCAGGGAAAGAAGATCATCTCAGAACTGCAGTCATCCCCAGAAACTGGATCTCTTACATGCTACCGCATGTAAATCTGGAAAACAGAGAATCTAATCAGGACCACTGTTCACTCAGGCTGTTTCTTTGATTCTGTCATGGACAATAGTGATCTGCCCACCAATCTCTTTTACTTCTCAGTTTCAGCAACTTAGGGAGGCAGGTTTTACTAGGGAGCAGGCCAGGCCTGCACAAATTAAACAGTATACTCTGTAATGTGTAGACACTTTTGTATTCCTCATCCCATCACCACAGACTCAGCAAAGTTTGGCTTATTATTCAAAATTTTCCCTAAGGTCTGAATTTATTGAGAATTTTCTTGCTATGCTTAACTGCAATGCCTCTATTCAAGCTTGTTTATTACAGGATTTCTCAGTATGATCTTTGCATTCCAGTTACCCCAGCACAAGCTGTGACGACCCACAAAAAAAGAATTCATTTTCCTACCTTAGCTTGCATACCGGTTGGTGCTAGTTGGCATGGTATGGCCACAAAATTTAATGCAGGTTTTACCATAAAAAATAAGTTGGGTCAGTTTTCTCTATAACATAGTAGATTATTAATTTATTACATACCCTGTATACTGCTGCAAATATTAGATAACTCTTATCTCTGAGAAAATTTTATTGAAAAATCTGTATAGAAGGTTTTTATGTAGGTTGCTAGTGGCTTTTCTGTGGCTTCATCAAAAGAACGCATTAAGACTGCAACATAATGTATTCCACCTCATTTTCAGCAGGAATATCTGTAGGGAGAGGACTGTGATTGTCTCAGTTCTTTTAATGGAACTAAAATCCATTGCTTCCAAATGGAAAAACAATATCGTCTTAATTTCCCTTGTGATGGCTATTTTATATAATAGAAGGGACATATTATTAGTAGTACCACTGTTACTAAATGAAAAAAAAAAAAAAAGCCACTGTTCTGTGGATGGTTTTCTACCCCGGAGAACAACAAAGAAGCAGAGTGGTCAGAGAAGAGTTTGAAACATATGTACATTTTATTTCCATTCTTTGGGCTTAACTGAGCCCTGGAGTTAGGATTCATGGTTCTGTCCAACTGGGAGAGCTGTGCATCATCACAAGCAGCTGAACTTATTCATGTTACTTCGAAGGGGTTAACATCTATGCTCTGAGAGAGATTCTCCAGTTCCATTAATTAAAAGGGGCTTTGTAAGCAAGTAACTATTGTTTTAAAATGCCAGATTACCCTTGTAGTCGACAGGGAGATAAGATAGTCATAGACCAGAGCTAGTTTTCATTTTCATTTCCTCATTTTATTAGGTTTGAAATAGTAAGAGTGGGCTGCAGTGATTAGTACAAACAGGAGAGCCACACTTAAAAGCTGTCAGGGTTTTTGTGTATCTGTTTAAGCTCCCCAGGCTAAGAAACAAGTCTATCCTTGCATGTTTACAATGCCTGCTAAGCATAACTGACAAGGATTTCCAGACCCAACTCTAAGGGCAGAGCTCTCATCCAAGCCTTGGACAACTTACGTCAGATTTCTGTAATCCACTCTGCTCTGCTATCAACAGCCATACAAGGGTCCCCCTTAAGATAATCAAAATGCTGCTGCTAAGATTTTCTTTCCTACTGATGGGTATGTGCTACCTTCGGTGTAAGCCCTTCCCCTTTTTCATCGTATGCAGCACGAATTTCTTGGCCTTATCTTCAAAGCCCATCACAATTTTGCCCCACCTTACCCTTCCTGCTGAGTCCCAAATAAAGGTTAACTCCCACCTCGCTTCACAACACTCGCCTTTGTGCTCTGTCCCACTCACAAGCCCTCACCAGCAGAGTTTCTCAGTAAATGCACCTCCTGACACATAACCTTCACCCTCCCAGGCCTGCAGCTCACAGCCCAATCAACTAAGCAGGACTGAGCCATATTAAACAGCCCTGAATACTGGTTTCAGGGCTCCTCCAAAATCGGGATACCATGCCCTAGACCCTGCTCTAGGATGGTGCTCAGGGGCTGCAGCTTTGCTCCTTGCAGCAGCAGAGCTGGCTTTCACTTGCTTGAGATGCTTGTGCAACTGGAGCCTCACGTTCAGTAGGTAACAGGATCTCCAGCATTGTGGGCAATATCAGGTCAGGTTTATTACAGTGCAGTGAGGGCTGGGGATTTAGTGTGCAGAAGAATTTATTCTCTTACTTTTCTATCACTTAGGTCAGAGTGTATCCAGGGAGATTTCCCAACATGTACATTTATTATTATTTGGCATCAGGCTCGGCAGTCTGATCCTCAGCTGTCAGAGATCCCCCATTTATAATATTTTTTCCATTGCTGGGCAGTGTAGTTGACTGGCACACAACGTGCAGCTTTTAAAGCACAAGCACATTGCTTCACACTGTGCATGTGCTCCTGAGCAAACTCCCAGCAAGATACCACATACAGTGTTTGCAGAAAATTGTTGACACTTCCCCTAAATGTTCTGGCTGCTAGTGTGGGCTTGCATATCTATCCACCTAATACTCAGGTTTGACAGTAATGTGAATTCAGCATGTCAGGGAAGGTGGTACTTAAAGGCACTGGCACGAGCAAGGCAGGTGGAGTCTAGGAGGCTTTTCCATTGCCAACAATAGCTGCCCTTTTTACACAGTCTCTCCCTTTTTTCCCCTTTTTCTTCTTCTCTTTATTTTTTTGTGTGTGGGTGTGTGTGGTGTGTGTGACGATTCGCCTCACTGCAAATGCTTCCAGGGAAGTAACACTTCTGCCCACAATCCAATTGACTTGTGTAAGAGCTGGCCAATGGTGTTTTGAACCTGACTACAGTTTTCATCAGATTCATATGAGTATCCAGTCAGCCAGTTCAGTGGGGTATCTAAAGCCTTGTTATGGAAATATCTTTCTAGCTACATCCATCAGTCAAACAGAAGCAGGACTCCAATGCTGGATGGACATCTTCTACCCTAGCTTGCATTGTTAAAGATTAAAACTGAGATGAAATTTATGGGCACAAATTGCACTCCTGTATTTTATGTATCTTTCCATTATATCCAAAATAATTGCACTTTTGGGTTTCCTATGCATGTCATTCATACGTGACGGACAATTTGGCCAAAGCAAGAACTAGATCTGGCCCTAAAGCTATGTGAAAAATAGCTATTCCTTATGAACTCCTGTATGTGAGTAAATAGAAGACAAATGATCTATTAATTCAGTTCCTGATCATATTTGTTATGTATTCATGGGAAGGACACACGCAGGTTCAGTGATTTAGAAAAGGAAAAACTTACAATGCTGTCTACAGTTATTAATTCTCCCAAATCATGATTCATCTTGTCAGAGGACTTCATGAGGGCACCTGGCTTTGCCACAGCTTTTCTTCTCTATTTTTGTTTGCTTCCTTTGTTTTTCTTCCCTGTCAACAGGTATTTGCCCTGAATCTATTTGGATTATAAATGCCCAGTGAGCTAAGACGTGAAATGGAAAGTTGATGCTACAAGATACCGCCAAAATGAATCTCACCAAAAGCAAACCTGACACATGTCTAGTCCCAAAGTGAAAAAACTTAATTGTGCATTTCAATCACTGGCACAATTGAAACACAGCCTCACACTTTCCCTATCAAACCCCAGAGATCCCCACTCTATATTTAATGTTTTTGACACCAATATCCCTCAACTGCTTGGATGATTACTTGTGTTCTCCTGGCCTTCAAGGGGGACAGATTTATACTTGGAGCTGTAGTCTCACAAAAGGTACATGAAGCAAAGGAGGAGTCATAAAGCTGCATCTTGTTGGCCTTGTTTGTTAAGCTGAACAGCTTGATGCATCTTGATTTCTGGGCTGGTATTCTCAACAGCATTTCTGCACTGCTAGATGCCTGCATAGCACCTGAAGGCTGGTTTAGCCTGTGCTTGGAGTTCACAACTGAGCCTGTAAGCTCCACAGGGAGGTATCCTGCTTTGTATGCTGCCCAGGAGCATGTCCATGGTTTTAGGCTGGGACACTGAGCCAAAAGGTAATCACCTGTATATGTACACACATGCTGTGCAAGTGAGGAAGATGTAAGTACCTAAACACTCCTAAAGTTGCCTTATTCTTTTGCTACTAGAATGAATCAGGTTTTGCATGGAAGATGGGACCTTTTAAATACCAGGTAGTGCAGTGGCAGACAAATCATACCAAATAGCACAATACTTTCCATTATACACTAATCACCACATTTAAAATTGTTATCATCAGATTATGTGGATGCATGATTCACAGCCCACTCCCTGTCTCCAAAGAATCGTTTTTTAAGCAGGCTGCCACGCGCCTACTGCACCTGATTGTTTCATCGGCACATTCCAGCTAACAAAGGCAGACGAGCCAGGGCAGAGTCCAGGACACTGATACACTTGTTCTATCCCCACAGGTGTAGCAGCCTTCTGTTTTGAAAGCTTCTGGGTGTAGGCGTTAGGGCTGCATTCTTTCTTTAATTTGTACTCGCTTCTTTTGGAGTCAGATGGAACGGCAGCCAAGTGAGGAGTGCACAGAAGGAGCGAAAACCCACATTCAAAAAGCCCTGCTAGGACAGGGACCGCTACGGCAGGTCCTGAGCCCTTGTTCTCAAACAGAGGGAGAGAAAAGGCCGGGGGGGGAAGGGGGATGGCACGAGGGGTTTTTAAAAGCTGCTTCCTATCCTCATGTATTTTTTGCTCATTGTTTCTGGCAGAAAATGCATTCTGTATAACATACAACAAAAGTTAGTTCCATGTGAATTCATATTTTATGTTAAATTACTGATGCAAGACACTATTTACACAGTAGTATAGGTGCACATTTCATATATTTTATGTGCAATTACCAGAACCAACTATTATTTATATGGTACCACTCTTTTATTGTCAAACAAGCAGAAGAGAGGCCACATTCTCCTCCCAGCCTGCACTACCTGAGGCCAGAACAGGCCATCATACCCATCCAGTCTGACCCCTTGCACTCTCACACACTAATTTTTTCAGTTGTGCAATCGTAACTCAGAAGTCCTACTACCAAAAAGCCAACAGTTTTCTGGAATAAAGCTTGGCCAAGGTGTTGATTTGTCAGCACTAAAATCTGAAGTCACTTATGTGGTTTGAAGACAGTTGTGTCAGGGGTAATACATTACCTTCTGAAAGGAGGGGGCAGGTCACTCAACACCCCACACAGACACTGCCACATCTGCTGAGGCAGCCTGGCCCACAAGATTTCTTATCATGAATCTTGTGACAACCACCTGTTCACCAGGATTTTTATGGAGTTTTACCCATTTTGTGTAGATTAAGGCACTCTGTCTGCATTGCATTGGAGATTGTAGCTAGCCAATTAAGAGATTAATTTAACTCACTGATGCTTACAAAACTTCTGTGAGCAAACTGGCTTTTGTATGAAAATTCAGTATGGACAGGAACAATTTTTATGGTCCATAAAAGGAAGTGTAAGATGTGTGAATCTGACATTAATAACTCCTGCTCATAGCTCAGTGGTCTGTGTTTAAATCCCCACAGTTGGAGCTGAGAAATTACCTTTTTCTTTATTAGAGAAAGTATTCAGGAAGGTGGATTTCTTGAAGCTCCACCTGTTTTAAAGCCAGCTTCAGATAAACTCAGAATTCTGCAATTTTAGAAAAAAAAAGCTCACAAATATCTTCTTTCTTTTTCCTTTTCTTTTTTTTCCCACCAACCCAGAGTTCTGTTATCTTATACTTATTTTGATAAGCTACCTTCAGCTTTTCTGTCTGCACATGCAAGGCAACAAATCCAGCCCCATTTCCAAAGCAAGTTTAGACAACGTGGTTAAATTAACAGCTTGAACATTAGAAAAGAGATTAGGATAATTAATGCCAAGATGATAGAACTAGGAATGTTTTGTACTGTAGGTAGGGCCACTATTTGGGAGGCCAAAAGAGGAGTTTTACCACCAGCTTGCAACAGGTTCTAACAGTGGAACTTGAAAACTGGAATCACATTCCCCTGAAATGTTAGAGTCATATTTTCAAAAACATGTGTCACAATCTGGTCCTCCAAATCAAGTGGAAGCACCTGAAATATGCCCTATTTTCCCCATTTTAACAGGAAGATTCATTATATGCCCACTTTGTTCTAGAAAATTAAACATTTCTTCAGGTTACTTTGCGTGCTTTAGTTCAGAGTAGGCCAAAGAACTACATGTTTGACGCCTTAAAGAACAGAATAGCTGCTATCTATCTAAAGCCCAGAAATTAATTCAGGGGGTTTTGTTTGGAATTAAGAATCATTTTATTTCCTTGCTCCAGGCCTGTGCAATACCCTCCCTTAAGACACTGAGATCATGAAATAATTAAGAGCATATTTCTTGACCTGGAATCATTATTTACTGTCAAACTGCCAGGTTCTTTACACAAAATTCACTACATAAAATTACAATGGGAATTAATGATACTGGTTATACAGTCCCAGTCAAATTTCAGGAAGAGTTTCAAAGCCAATGGGAAAGGGAGATGTTTGATTCATGCCTAAACCATTTACAATGTGCTAACCCCAGTGATATAAGAAGGACAAGAATTTTAACATTTTAAGAGATACTTTCACAAGGAACAAATACAAGCTTTGCAAAGTCCTTTCTCAAAGTTCTCCACATTTCCTAGAGCCTGTAGCTGTACAAGCTTCTTCCTAAAATGCAATTAAATCACCATTCCCAGTCTCAAAAAAGTGCTTGATTTGTACAGAGGTGCACTGACACTTATCTATAAGATCCCCATGGGGTTCTGGGTACTTCAGAATCCCATGAGAAAAGACAAATTTTTCCAGAGAGACCCTTTAATTCTTCCAAAAAGGAAGCAAACTTTGAGAATTTTTTCATTAAAATAGTGAGTTTGGTCATCCTCTGTTTTAAGGTGAAGTTTGCTGTCAGTATGTCTGCAACTGTCTTTGACAGATGCAAGAAAAATGGATTTTAGAAAGAAGGATGTGAAACAGAGAAGCAAGAATGTAAAAGATAGACACATGGTTAAACCAGTAAGTAGAAATGGCCTGATTTTGGTAATTGTTGAGAACTCAAGGTCCTCAGGTTCCCATTCACATCACTGGAAATTTGACATGCTAAAAACATTTGATTTACATTTTCATAACTGTCTCACCTTGGCACCAGAAGACAGGTTATCAAAACCTTCTGTTGTAATGCCCAACCTGAGAGGACATAAAAAGACTCATGTTCAGAGGACACAGGCTCAACACTGCCCCAAACCATAGCTCTCTTAATATCCAGAACTAGAGCTGCTCACTCTAAATTGGGATATCCAGAAGCACTCATTTCATTTGAAACCCAGACTTTCAATTCCCTAGTCCCTGCACCCATGTGTGAACACAGAGCAGAAAACAAGTCAGTGTGTGAAAAAGCTGCTCGCTGAATCACCAGAACTGAGGCCACCAGAAGCACATTCAGGGTTTTTCTCCCATCTCTTCTCGGGAAAAAGCACTGGAAAATCAGTTCATCAGGGCCATTACATCCCAAAGCAACATTAGATTCGTTTGATCTGCAAACTGCTCTGTCCTCAGCAATTTGTGGCTTTCTATGTACCCTTACACCTCCAGCTTGAATCCATCCAAAAAAATATTCCTCCCCCAAAACACACATCCTTTTGTTTACTTTTACCTACCCTCCTGCCTGTTGAGCTGTACACTGCTCTATTATGTGGTCTCTGTGTTTTCCAGGCAGATTTTCCTCATCTGAGGGATCTCTCAAGTGAAGGTTATTTGAATAAATGAGGATGTTATAGCCCACCCACCCTAAGCCCCCTATCTGTCTTCTGAGAGGTGGCCTTTACGAAGAGCCAAGAGCTTGTCTTTGGACTGCAGAAGTCTAGAGGGATTCCTTTGCTAACATGAATAGATGTACAGTCTTTCAAAGTAATAATTAAGATATACAGTCAAATAAAGCCTAGATATCTCAAAAAAACAGACTTTAGAAGACTTCTTTACTTGCCACAGAACATGAGCTAACCGCAGAACTAATTTTTATGATCTCTGTGAATCTGAAACATAGTTCTGGGAATTCCCAGAGTTCCTAAGTCCAACCATACCAAATTATAACATTTTAGTTTGTGTGCATACACAGAGAAGTTGTCTTGGACCTTGTAGCTTTGTCTGCCCAAATGGGTATTTCCCTGAGATGCCCTAATGATCACAGCCAACTGATATTTTACTGAACAGTAATTTTGATTTTTCTGTGAAACTCACTCATATCACTGTAGCAAAGCTTATACTTGCAGATGGAGGTTAGGGTTGTTGCTGAAAGAAACATTGACAGGGGAAGGTTTTACATATTGATATAGTGAACAGCTACAAGTAGGATCATGCCAAGTGATGCTTGGAGGCAGGGGCTGAGAGATGGAGGGGGTCTTTTCGTACTGAAGGCATTGCTGAATATCAAATGGCAGGTATCAGAGTGACAGCTTTTGTTTTCATAGCCTATTGAAAAGTTAACGAAGTAAAGAAGATATAATCATTCAGGTAAAGCAGGATACGAAGCAGGCCAGGGCTTGCACTAAAATGCATAAAGTTATTTCACTAAAAGACAGAGGCACTTGCCCATGGCAGGTGCAAAACTCAGGCATTGCTCTGATTGCCTCAAGAAAGGAAAAAACCTGCAGAAAATGTTGGGACATGTTCTAAGCCTCCTCAACAGCCGTTCTTCTTTTTTTTTTTTTCTGTTCTTTTTTTTTTCTTGTTGAATACTTTAGGTCGTATCTTTATTGTCTGCCAGCAAAGGCTGTGGTTTTCAGGGCTCCGAGCAATTGGGGAGGGAGAGCACACACAAAAATCTTAAGTGGTTTAGAAAAGTCTCTGAATCAGGAGATTTCTTTTCATGACGAGGATGATATGGCAGAGCTTTAAAGTATGTGTCTGCTGTAAACCAGAGAAAGGACAATATTTGAGGCTGACTCACATCTGTCTGACTCTACTCATGGGCTGAAGTAAAAATGTCAACTTCACCTCAGCTGCCACTTGAAAACTCTGAGTGTTTGGTTTCCTTGGTTTCCCCTTGATGTTAGGTGTTCAAGTCCTCCTGCTTTTGAGACGTATGTGCCCCGATTGCTCTCAGCATGTATCCACACTGCCATCTCACAGCAGGCCAAGGTTTGCTCCAGGGTCCTGTCCTTCTCACCTTCTGGTGGTCAGGGATGCCCCTTACCCAGGGAAGGCAGAGCAGGCACAGCTAGACCCTGCCTGTGGCACAGCTGGGAGCACCTGCAGCAGGGCCCTGCCAAGGGCTCTGTTCTGCACAGCTCCTGTGACCCCCAAAGGGCCCATCGTGTCCTGGAGGACACTGCCACCCCCCTGGCATTACAAAGAAAGTGCCCAGGGTTTGGGGCTGCATCTCTCCATGTGTCATGCTGCTCACCCACCCTGCAATAGCCAAGCCCAGCTCTCAATGCATGCTCAGCAGAGACCACAGCCACACCACAAGGACATTCTGTGCTCAGATCCATGACTATAAAACAAGGGCAAAAGGACATGCTGGAAGCAGTGGAAGCTTTTGCAAAGCAAAATCCTTAAAATTTGATGAATCATCAAGTGAAGAACCTCTCAAAGCTGCCAGAAAACACAGAAACAGACAAAGGAGCTCTTTTGATATCAGAATAGTCAAGAGATGCCAATTTGTTCAGCCAAACCCATCACTCTGTGATAGCACATGGATATCTTTTTTGCTAGCTGCCTGCTTTTGAAATGATTAGAGACTCCCACTGAAAACATGAGGTGGTGTAGATGGAGTTTAAAGGAAATTACTAATTTGGACTGGAAATTGAAGGTACTTAAAAACAAGTTCAACTTCTCACTATCATTGGGGGGTGGGGGGGGAAATGGAAGAAGCCAAATTTATGCTATACCTTATTGCTCAAGCTCGGCAGTACCTGGAAGACTCAGGAGCAGGCACTGACCTGCATGCATTTTTCCAGCCCCAGCCCTTGGTGATATGAGTAAGAGACAGGAAAACAGAGGAAGCTTTGAAAACACAGGCTCAAAGGACAGAAGTAAGTGCACGAGTGAATTGTTTTCATCAACAGCTGCCGCACACCGAGAGCTGTAAAATCTAACAAAATTCCTTGCAAAACCAATGGCAGAGGCACTTCAGCCATGAAGAAAAGTCCCTTTTGGATGTAGTTTTGTTTATTTGTTTGTTTGTGTGACTGATACCCACGCAAGCAAACACACACACCTGTCTCTCTCCCTTCCTCCCTCATGTGCATAGTCAGGAGCTGTTTGTGTGTAGGAGAGCCCTGCAGTAACCCAGCTCCTTCTGTCCCAGCAGCTCCTCGACTCTCCCTGGCAGTCACTGAAGGAAATGGGTCACTGAGTGCTTCCCCAGGGAGAGGAATTTTGGTGCCTACAGGTAGATGGTGGGCAGGGCAGAGGCAGTGGTTTCCTGGTAGCCCGTCGCTCACCAGCCTTCCAGGCACACTCCTTTCCTCACAAGGCAGGCCACAGCACACTGCATCTTTCCACATCAAACCCAAATGCAACTTGACTTTTACCTCCCTGCCATCCTTTTACCCCCACTTCCCATTCCCAGCTCCTCTCGAGTCCAGGTGTGTGTTTTGAAACATCTCACTGATCAGTCTCCCTGTGTGGGACAGATAAGTCATAGGGCCACAGGAGAAAGAGATCAAAAATACCACTTTTTTTCTGGAAAAGCTCTACAGCCTGCAAGCTTGTACCTACTAGATGGCTAGAAAACAATTGTGGTGACTACTTGGGCCCAGGCTGTCTGTCATAATGCAAGGGATGCAGGTGAGAACTGTGTTTCAGTGTAGTGCAAGGACCAGCCTGTGGCTAGGAAGAGCTTGGGCAAGTAAAATGGGAATTCAGGAGTACAGCCTACTGTCATGCATATTCAAGGTAATGGAGTCACTGCATTGCTGTAGATCTACTCCATGTAAGGCTCAGTGCTCTTACAGGCATTTAAATACAACTTTCAATCTGTGTGGGGTTTCAAGCTCTAACACTTTCAGATTCAAATTTAAGCAGAGCCACAAACCCTGCAGAGTCACAACTTAATTTGGCCAATCTTATTGGGACAAGCATTTGAAACAAGAAAATGTCTAATAAATTGTTTGTGATCATGTTCACAGAAGTTGATCAGCAGTATGAGAAAAAGCAATAATAAACTACCAAAAAAAGATATATAATAAAAAACAGCATGGAAGAATACTAGTTAAAATGGCAGAAAAATTTTAAAATTATGGAAATAAACTGGCTGAGAACAGGACATCAGGAAAAACACTGCTGGCAGAGGAGAGACAAATGTGTCCATAACTCTAAAGGTCTCCTATCACCTTTGTACAGAACTCTCTACAGAGTTTACGTTATAAGCATAAATAAGATGAGATGTCAGTGAGGCCTGCTCCAAGTAAGGAAGATGTGAACCTTTGCTGATAGCAGGGGATTTTTACAGCAAAAAGAAGGATAGTTTGGCAGAAGAGACATGAGAAAATACTGGGCTCAGAATTACAGTGTGATCCAAGACCTTCTCAGAGCAGCATCTCTGTCCAGATTCCCAGCCTGCCTGTCCACACTAAGTCACTTGAGCCAAGGATTATTTTATGTCAATAAACTCAGTCTTTTTCCAGGGAGTAGGAAATTCATCCAGCGTGGATGAATTGGCTGATATATGAAAGGAACAGCTCCAGAGAAAATAATTTTAATTACGCTGTAGAAGAGGCAGCACAAGCAAACAGTAGAAAGTAAAAAACCCAAGGGAAAGGGAAAAGCTGATTCCAAAAGAATAAGCCCAAAAGAGAAGTGAGTATCTGATGTGTCATCAGTGTACTTTGCAATTCTCTGAAATGGAGGGATGTGTCATGTTAACGTGTTGCTGCCTTCCTCTGGGATAAAGGGCATACCACGTGTCAGGAATCTCCCGTCCTCCAGCAGAGGAGGACCTGCAGAGACCACACATTCCACCTGACTGCAGCTAAAAACAGAGTATCTGATTGCATTTTTAGCAGAAACCGTGGGTTTTGAACTTTTTTTTAAAGGCAGCAGCCACTTGTTATTATATGGTGAGAAGGAAATTCCATTAAAAAAAATAGGAAAAATATTCCACATTTCAGGTTATAGATAGCCATCAGATCACCCAGATCCTGGGCCAGTAGGAAGTGGCAGGTATTCTGAACTGTATTTAAAAGGAAAAATAGATTTTCTTAAGCTATTGTTCAAAAGCAATTTGATAGGACTGAATTTTCCTATGAAGAGCCACTCTGACAAGCTTTTTTATTACTGAAAGGAGCAGGTTACTCCCAAAATTTCCCCTACTTAGTGCTCAAATCTGAGGAGAGGTTTTTGCAAGAAGCCTCCTCTGCTGTGCTGAGCAAGCAGCCTTAGCACTGGTTTAGCCTTGAAGCCACACTTTAACTAAAGACCCGAATCAGGCTGTCATCTAGAGAGTGTCCCCCTGATTTTCTTACCTCTGACTGCTATATTGCAGGGGTGAAATGCCACCAAATGGACTAAAAAAAAAAAAACCTAACAATAGTTTTGTAATTATCTTGGCAGCACATTCACTGCAATTACAAGGAAATTGCATTTAACCACGTTTTATGGGTTTAATTTTCTGTTCAATTAATGCAATTGTTTTGCAGCTGTTAATCTTAACTTTAGCTCAAATATTTAGTACCAAGGGAGAGCAAATTTTTACGGAGCTTTATGGAGCTGATTTGCTGCGTGTATCATAATGAGATTGGGTTGTTATAAAATGAAGGAATTCTTTATTAAACAGTCAGCTTTGCTGATCTTAATTGCAAGCTGCATCTCTACACGGCACCTGTACATTCTGATGTGTTGTCATAACCCTCAGAGCTATGTAAACAAGCAAGTCCTGTCGTGTTGCTGCCTGACTCCTGCAATCACAGAGACAAAGTGATCTCCGAGGAGTCAGGTATACATTTAAGGGAAAAAGAATAAAAGAGAAGAAAGAAAGTAAAGAAGGAAGGAGCAGCAGTTAAGCAATAGGACTTTTTTTTTTTTTTTTAATATCTGTTTAATGGGGAAGAAGGTGAATCATTTAAAAACTCAAAAGGATCACATGACCTCAGAAACTCAAATGGAATACAAGTGCATCTGGACAGCTGAATTCCTGATTCCAAAGCCAGTTTCCACAGGTGCTGGGGGATTCTGGTTTACCTAGAGGTAAAACTAGCACCTCTAGGAAAAAGCCCACTTCAGCATCTACAGTTTTTTAATCCTGGTTTGAAACTGGGGCTCTCCTATTTTCTAGAGGCAAATTTTGAAACATGCCACAGTTCAGTAACAGTTCCTCTGGTTCATCCATAGGCTTTTAGAAGAAAGATTTATAAGTCAGTGCTGTGCTGGTAGGAGTATGAGCAGACAGATTCCTAGCTGGCATAAATCAGCATCATTCCACCACGGTATATTGTGCAACATTGATTTACACCAGCTATGAAATTAGCCCACAGTGCTCTGCCATGAAAAAAATATAACTCCCGGCAGCAGCAAGGAGGTGAAAACCTTCAAGCTAGCCTGATATTTATCTGTCTGGACCAGACAGATTTTGATCACTGTCACACTCCCCTTTCATTTATCCAGCTAGTGGTCCTTCACTCCAGAAGTGAAATTTTCAGGAGACTAATATTAGACTGAACTGCTTACACAGTGGGACCAGTGTGAAGCTGAAGCTAAGTAGTTTACAAAATCTTGGCAGGTTCTACTCATTCCCGAGTTACAATATGCACCCAGTTCTGTTTCTGACAGAATACAATGCACCCAGAGAAAAAGTGGACTTCCAGGGAAAAGGTGGAATTTCAGGAGAGACCCAGTCTGGTGGTGTGTCTGTAAGAGGATGACTAAATAAAAATCAAATCAAGAAAGTTTGTATGGTCATCTCTGCCAGAGTTTTAGTTGGCCAGTTCACTGTCTCATGCTTCAATCATTCACATTTGACAAACAGTAAACATCTCTGTGACATTCTCTCAATCCCTCGTGGTATTGGCTTTGAGCTGCAGAGATGCACAAAACTTCAGGGAAAAAATACCCTGTATTTTACTGTACCTTTATCTGCAGCACTTAATAATCTAAAAGCACCTCTTGGCAGAATTAAAATATTGAGGCAAGCATAAAAGTTATGACTCTTCTGGCTCTAATGTATGCACTGTGGTGTGTGCTTCCATTAGATAGAACCATCTCCAGCAACCTGGAGAAAAAACTTGCATTCAAGTTCAGACTTTGCTTTGAAATAGCCAAAGATTTCCAGTCTCTGGAAGCAGCAGTGTTCTTAAACACTTTGAGAGCCACTGAAAGATAAACCCTTTCAAACAGCAGTTATTCAAGCCTTGCAATATCTGCCCACAGTACATTTTCCTGTCCTGCACAGTGTGATTAGAGAGGAGTTTCTGCACATCGTTTTCATATTGATGTCAATCAGAAATTATGCCTTCATTGCTCTCATCTCAGACTTTCTCGATACCTTTTTCCCTGAGTCAAAATTCTTTAGCAAATGCACAAAAACCAGCATTAGCAGACACTGGTTTGCTTGGTTGGGGGTTTTTTTTCAGTTTTTTACCTTTCTTCAACTTTTGCTTTGTTTTCACCCGAAAGGCCGAGCAAAATACAAACCAACAGTTTGCTGCCTGGAGACACGGGCGAGGAAAGTTGGCTGCAGCCACATTTCCAAGCCCGTGCCTCCCTGGAAGCCCTGTCTGAGCGCTGGCGCACAGCTGTGCACACCTGCAAGGTGCTGCGTGTGCAGCTCGGGGAGGTGCGCATGTTAATGTGAGTGCCCCCCTGTGGTACCGAGCTGGCAGCTGAGCCTCGGGAACGAAAAGCCACTTGTTACCCTGCAATAACCTGTTCTTGCAGAAAGCATCGGGTTTCACGGCAGGTTGGCTTCCCGGTGCTGTGCGAGCAAAACAATTAGAATAAGCTGTTGGAATCACCCCTGCTAAAGCCAATCTGGAAATGCTCCTAGGAGCATGGGAACGAAGCGGTGAAGCTCTTCACAGTGTTGAAGCAGTATTGAACAATGTCATTAAGGGCTGGGTTCAGCCGCAGTTGTGAGTTATTATGGTTTGTTTATTGTTAGCAGTGCCCGGCCAGGCCTTTGAGGCAGAGGAGCTTAGTGTGTGAATGGCAGCATTTGAGTGAGAGTCACCACTGCCAATCACTTTTGATCCCAACAAAGCTGTGCTCTTCAAAGCTGGATGACAGGGATAGAGGGCCCAAATGTGAAAACAGCTTCTAGGCAAGGGAGGCATCAAAATTCCTCCATCAGCTCTAATACCCTGAATTAAGCTTGGACAATCTTGTAGCTGCTCCCCCAACTGAATGTAATGACAGCAGAAGCAAGCTGGAGTGAAGCAGCTCCAGGAGAGCTGGGCCATGTGCTTGAACACTGCTTCTCTTTCCCCAGTATGGTGGGGAGCCACCACACGGCCTTCCCCAGTGGAGGGATGCCTTAGTCCATAGGCAAAACTCCACCAGAGCCCTTCCCCTGAGGCTGACTGGAGCAGAAAGGAAGGAAACTTGGACCCTTGCAAGGCCCGTGACTTTTTGTTCTTATTTCTGTCACCTGCTTTAGAAAACAAGATACTGAGTTCCCCTTCTTTGAGAAAAGGATAACTGCTCCAGTTTGGATCAACACTGTCCCTTCCTAATCTCTCCACCCACCTGTGTTGAGGATGACTCTTGGTTCTGGCTCACACCTCGGGAAGCTGCAAAGGACCAATCAGTCCTGCTCCTTTTCCTGGGACCTCTTGATGACAATGCTCCTCATGTCACTTGTTCAACTGCTGACTTTTTTTTTGCTACCAGTAGTGTTTTAATCCATGTCTCCAATCAGGAATTCCAACAAATAGGTTGAATGCACTCAGTTAACTCTGTAATAACTCTATTTTCTCATGCTTTAATAATAATTTTTGGGGGGTGGTTCTACATGTAGTGAAATGCAGTAAAGAACTGGGGGGATTTTAGCCTACACTAATAGACAATTTAATTTTTATTCTCAATCTCAGTTGTTCTCCGAGAATCATGTCTGAGACCTTGAGCTTTCACTACTCTTAATGACACCCTGTGTGAAAAGCACCCCGCCTTTTTCATATCTTCCTTTGGATATTGTGTCAAACTCAGAACCCAGGTTTGAAAATGTTGCCCATACCTATTTACTCATCCTTGTAATTAGATAACAGTGATGGGAGGAGTTCATCTGTCTTACAGGATTCAAGTAAGGGCATGTCCACTACCTTAGTCTGGAAATTACTCAGCCTAAAAGCCTTGTTTTTCAAATGCTTTTCTTGACAATCAGGTGACTTAAAAAGCTTTTTCTCTTTTCAATTCAAAAGTCATTTCATTCTCTCTTCTTAGCCCTTTTCAGACGCATCTCATCATTCTAAGGAACTATTAGACCAATAAGTCTGGATTATGAACTCCACAGAACATGTTTCCAGACATTGCCTTGCCAAAGAATCTCAAGTATTAATTGTAGATGTTCCTATTATTGCCTCTTGTGTCAGATATCACTCTACCCCTACCTAGAATTTTATCTTTTCTGTTCCCAGAAAGGCCTGTGAAAGGGAGACTCCGTTACTGTCTATTTTGGTGCATATATTAGGATGTGGAGATCCCCCCCAGGAACTACTTCATTATTGGCTTCATTGCTAGAAAGCTCCCAGATGGCAAGCAATGTATTTTCAGTCACTACCAGACTAATATCACTTTGAACAAGTGACCTAGAATGGTATCTCATCATCAATCCACTGAGCCATCTCACCCCCATAAATATAGTTTCACTTAACAAAATGGCATTTGAGGAGTAGTTAATCCAGTTTATGCTCTAATCCCTTTTGGTATTTAAAAGGAAAAAAAAATCAGAGCAGCTAAATATTGAGGGGTACAAAGCAATATTCTCCTGCTAAGGATTTCAGGAAGGACAAAAAAGGAGAGGAGAGGAGAGGAGAGGAGAGGAGAGGAGAGGAGAGGAGAGGAGAGGAGAGGAGAGGAGAGGAGAGGAGAGGAGAGGAGATGAGAGGAGAGGAGAGGAGAGGAGAGGAGAGGAGAGGAGAGGAGAGGAGAGGAGAGGAGAGGAGAGGAGAGGAGAGGAGAGGAGAGGAGAGGAGAGGAGAGGAGAGGAGAGGAGAGGAGAGGAGAGGAGAGGAGAGGAGAGGAGAGGAGAGGAGAGGAGAGGAGAGGAGAGGAGAGGAGAGGAGAGGAGAGGAGAGGAGAGGAGAGGAGAGGAGAGGAGAGGAGAGGAGAGGACTGCAGTTTCTCTGAAATCTGTCTTATATGACAAAGAAGATCAGAAAAAAGATATCTTCATGTAAAAACCAATATGGACTGACATCTATTAGGGCACTATATGTATTTGTGGAGGTCCCAGGAAAACACCTCAACCATCTTTCTGCCTTGCCAATAATTACTGTGATTTGAGGAACCATAGAGAAGAATGACATATTCAAACACTGGCTCCAGTCTTGGGAGGTTTTGGAGGGGTGGGAGAAGGTGTAGTTGCTCAAGAAGATGTGCAAGAAAGGTAGAAGAAAACAAATCTTGAAGGATTTTGAGCATGATCCACATATCTTGCAATGCAAGAGCAGTTCACAGCATTAGCAAACACAAAGATATGTGATCTGTTTTCATGAAGAGCTGAAAACGCAAATATTTTACAGTGTATAAGGTAGAAAGCTCAGCAGGCAAGATTATTTCTGTGAGCCATCTACCCACCATACCAAGTCCACTTCACAGACCTGTTTTCTTGCATAATTATAAGAAGCCCCCAAAACAATTCTGTGCCTCCCAAGAAAAGAAAGGTCATTCTTCAACACAATCCAGCTTTTTTTTCAATTCTGTATCAGAAGTGTCTGTGATGTTTTGTCTGCCACTATGCTACCTGCACGTCTGTGACAAAACCTGCCTTGCCCTTAATCAGGGAAGGTTTAAAATATTCTTGAGCAACACTGACTGTATAAGATAGCAAAAAGGGAACCATTAAATGCCAGCCACTATCCTTTCCCTTGTATGCTGGAGGGAAGTGTTGTCACAACACCTCAGAAATGCTGCTTGGAGGGAAAACTCTGGAGGTAGTCTACACCAGCCAGAGACAGTGACCAGCACTGTGCCAGGTCAGCTGGCACTTTGCTACATGAGGCTTGAAAACTGCCACAGGTGGCAATTTTACCACCACTTTGGACACGATGTTCCAGAGCCACACTACCTGCTGATGAATAAACTTTTCAGAGTTTTTGGTCTGAACCTCCCTAGTTACAACTTGCAATTCTCTCCCTTAGAAAGACTATTTGCTCATGTAGCTAGCCTAGTTGTCTAGTAACCAGTAAGTAGCTGTCTGAAAAGAGTTTGGATCTTTTGATATCTCTATCATTTTCTTTTCAGTAATTGTAAGCTACATTTGATGAGCTCTTTTTTCTTCTCTGTAAATGAAGCAAGCCCATGTCTTCCTTATCAGGCCATGTGCTACACCACCTTATAAATGTTTGTGGCCTGCCACTGGACCTTACTCTGTGTCTCAGTATCTCTCTCTAACTGGAGAAACCAAATCCGGCACAGTATTTCAGGGGAAGCCTCACCAATGCCAAGCAGAGATATTTTCATCAGTCTGTTGCCCAAGCTCATCCTAGTGGCATGTGGTTTCCCCTACTGCAAGCCCACTGCTGGCTTGGAGGCAGTTTGGCTGTTTCTCAGCCACTCAGCTCCCATCTGCACTGATGCAGAGGGTTACTACACTCCAGATGCACAACCTTGCACTTCATGCAGCTGATGTTGCCCAGATCTAAAGTTTCTCTTGGCCCTTGAAGCTCTGCCACATGGTGTGTCAACAACTTCCCCAACACACCACCATCCACAGATCTCCAGAGGGTGCATTTAGTCAAATCATCCAGGTCACTGATGGAGAAATTAAATGAGTAGTCCTAGTAACAGACCTTTGGGTTCTGTAATAGTTGCTGGCCACCAAGCTGTCCTCAGGACATGAATTACCATTCTTGGAGCCTGCCAATCCTGCTAATTTTCAATTCCTTTAATAATCCATCCATTCCATATTGACTGAAACTGCCATTTTAAATGCTGTGGAGGTGGCCTCAAAGGCCTTTTCACATACGTTCTGTTCCCTTTGCTTCCATCAATAGCCATTTCATCATAGAATACAATCAGGTTGGTGAGGCATAATATCCTTACTATTTCCATGTCTACTGCTTCTCTTTATTTTATTGTTTCTCATGTGTCTGGAATGGGAGTCTGGGAGGTTGTGCTCCATAGTTTATCCAGACACTGAAGCAGAACTAACCAGTAGTTCCCCAGATCGTCCTCTTGCTCTTGTAAAGCTGAATTCACTGTTAATCTTTTCCTGGCTATCAGGAACCTTCCTCAGTCACCAGGAGTTTTCACTGAGGGCAGGCAGCAATCTTGCTATCCTGTCTGCACCCTTAACACATTTCGGTGCATCCCACCAGCTTCTCCCTAAGATTTTGCTGCCCTGCTGTTGACTGCCCCTCCCACTCCAATTTATACCAGTATGCGCAGAGGTCTGGGCAAGGGCAGTCCCTTTGAAGGATGAGTCAACAAATTTATTGAGTACTTCAGCATATCCCATGCCATGAAGTATGAGAACCTCAACCATTTTTATATGGTGTGGTGTTGCCACTCAGCACAAGCATCAATCTGTGTGTGGTTGCTCAGTCCTTTACATCTGGAGACAAAAATTATCATGGAGGTGGTCTTTTAGCCCTGCATACAGCTTAGAATGTAATGGCCAGTAGCCACTATCTACAAAATCCCCAAAATAAGGCAACACATGTCAGGTGGAGCTGGAGGGATCACATGACTCTCCCATTCTGCACATCACTGAATGTACAGGTCTGTTCAAAGGAAAATTTCCAAAGGAATAAAGCCAACTAGGCCGCCACTTTCCCCTTTGAAAATCAGTAGGTATTGCCATTTTCAGCTACTAATGTAGGTGTTTAATTTAGAAAATTGGCTTCCTGTGTGATCAAAGGAGAGAAAAGCTTCCAGGAGGCAAGTCAGAATACCTATACAGGTAGGTCTCTACTCTGACAAAGCTAGGAGTTGGAGTGGGAAGGGGTGACTATCTCCTTAAACGTTTTTTATACATTTTTGAAAAGCCCAATCCGGTATTTGTACCAAAAGTGCAGTGCTCCTACTTCCGTCCAGTTTCAAATGTCATACCCTCTCATTTATTAAGCAAAATTTCTCTTACAAAATGTTCAAATACAATCTGTTGTTCCACAACTGTCTTTTTTCCACAAGTGAGAACACAAAAGCACATACTTAATGTGCTAGTCCCTAGACAATTTTTTTAAGGAGGTCTAAGTAAAAGAATGATAGATAAAAGCTGGATGTTCCCAGCAGATTGAAAA
Source organism: Monarcha castaneiventris obscurior (assembly GCA_026261815.1). Classification (NCBI taxonomy): domain Eukaryota; kingdom Metazoa; phylum Chordata; class Aves; order Passeriformes; family Monarchidae; genus Monarcha; species Monarcha castaneiventris. The sequence goes on along the minus strand of JAMPIT010000379.1, from coordinate 6,763,069 downwards.
AGAAAAAAATCCTGTTTATTTGTCATTTTTGGAAAGGAGAACATGACAAGCATGTTTGATGTAGAAGAAAAGCTTGTTTGTAGATGCTGGAGAAATTATCCAAGGACAGTTCAATCATATAAAAAATGACCTCTGCATTACAGCCAAGGTCAGTGAGTCCTAGAGCAACCTGCCACAAAATTGTAGTTTTGTCTGCTTGTTTGGGCCATTTCATCCCTTTTCTCCATTTCCTTTTGGTGCTTTGGAGACAACTAACACTCCCCCACTTCCAGTGTACTTGGCACTTTACCCAAGATGCCTGAAAATCCCTCAGAAGGATAATATAGACCTTATGAGGTCATTTTTTTCCCACTCATTCTTTGGAGAGAGGTTTGAAGGGATGATATTGTACTGCATCAAGTCACAGATGCTGTCATTTTTTTGCTAGTTCTCGCTCCGACTCATTTGCTAACTTCCACAAAGTCTAAGTACTTCAGCTGTTTATGCTTTGTACAATCACAATTAGTCGTATCCTGTCTTGGGTTTATCTGCTGCTATCCACTTAAGAAAATCTGTTCCCCGTCTCAAGGCTCTGAGATCTTACACCTGTATAAAATACCACTGTTGAGAACATGAGGTATTATGCAGTCTTTATGGTTAATATTCTCATGAAAGCACTTTTATTGCAGTGCAGTTCTGTTCTTTCCTCTCTCTCTAACTCAAGGGAGTTCAAAGCTGCTCCTTGAAAAATTCACAGGCCTCATAAAACTACCAGTGACTTCAACTGGAGCCGGTTAAGTACGTCAGAGGAATTAAAAACTGATAAGTAAGGGAAAGAATAAGATTGTTTTCATTTGTACATTAATCATACACTCCTCATCACTCACCTTTTTTGAATTCTTGATTAACATCAAATGACCTTAATTATATGGTAGTCTTTGTTATCTAGGAAATGAAATACAAATAAGACTTTGTAACAAAAGACAAAGACAACACCAAAAGTAATAATCACAATGCAATGACAAGCATCTTAACCACCTTCACTAAACTCCAAAGATAGAGACGCTGCAATTGTATTTATGTTGTAGACTTTAGGAATTAGTATGTGAAAACCAGTGGGAATCGCCAGACAGAAAGCAGAAAGACAAGGTCATATTCTTTCTCTCTTTCTCCCTGTCCATAAAAACTATGAATGCAAGATTCAAGGTGGTAGTCTAAGTAGATTTTCATTTTCTTACAGTGTTTTAACTTTACTCAGAGCACAAAAATCTCTTCTGCTACAGTTACATTTGCCCAGTTATTTACTCTTCTTAACACTGAGTTCTTACCAAGAGAAAAATGTCACAGAAAAGAAGGGTGTGCATGAATTTAAGCATATGAGCATTTATCAACAGCTCTGGCTCCCCCTTAGCACTGACGACTTGATTTAACCGGGGGTCACAGCTGCATGGCCCTCCCTTGCCCTTCCAGCCCAAAAGACCACGTTGCTTCAGCCTGTCCCTGCATGGATGATTACCCATGAACACATATGGACACGTAGTGCATGCACCATAGCCACACATGCACATTGTGCAGGCAATTTACCCCTTGAATGACTGGACAGAGGTAGGACATGGCTGAAAGTTAACCGAATGGAGTAACAGGAAAAGCCAGTGCTTCATATGGAGGGGATGGTATGGAGCAAGTTTTTATGTCATTAGTACAACATTAAGAAATCTTACCTCATTTCCTTAATTAGTCTTTTCCCATTGTGCCTATAGCCCAAAAAGTTTACTTATTTGAGCTCGAAAGGGTGGAGTGTTTTGGCAGCCACATTAAGTTGCTTTTAATTGAGGGATTTGGCTGTCTGATTACATTTCTTTACTATACCTAATGTTGTGAATGGTATATAACTTTGGTACAAATCTTTTTTCTTGGTTTCTATATCCAATGAAATCCAGACCAAAGTGCCACTGAGACACTGACATTTTACACAAAAAATGTAAATTTTTCTACTATCCATATGAGAATTTAAAAGCTCTGCAAACTTCCAGGTTTTTGTGGGGATTTAAAAGTGTAGAAATGATCAAATTCTGAACTAGCATTCACCAGCTTTGAATTATTGGAAACACTGTCTTTCCCCTCATCAGAAAAAATGCCAAAAGCTTGTGCAAATGGGGACGGCAAAAGAAGGCCTGATGCAAGTTGAAATAAAATGTTCAAAATTAAAACCCAATAAAAATCTTCACAGAAGTGATTTGGTTTTTTGGTAGAGGAAAAAACATCATTGGTATTACATGACAAACTCACAAAAACCATTACTACCAATTCTACCATTCAAAGAAAATTTAAAACATTATTTTAACATTTCACAGCACCGACCACTTACATGTTTTTAAAGGATCACAAAACAAGAACTCATATGCTTTTACAAATGCCCCGGGGCCATCTATTGAACGTTTACATTCTCTACTCTTAAGAGAGACAACAATGCTTGGGTCTAACTGTGTCTTTGAAAGGCATCAGAAGCCACTCAATGCAAATTGATGGAGTTAGGTTAGTGCAAACCCAGATTCAACATTTACAGCTTTATAAGGCAGATATGAGAAAAGAGCACTGAGCTCCAGAGCTCCCATAGACAGGAAAGCCCAGGCCTGGAGCTATGGTATATGTGGTAGCAACTGTGTGCTATCTTAGCAGTGAGGGCTCATTTTGTACCCAGCTGGGGTGTCTGTAAACAGTAAAACCTACTCCAAATGCATTTTTTCAAACTCATCCTGCGCCATATAAAACCTGCCTTAGACTCAGCAAAACTGCAAAAGGAAATTGCAGTAGTCACCACCAAGTTTTATAAACAGTTTGCACTACATGTAATTGAGTCCTCCTCACTGAACAAAAAGCACTTTGGAGCTACCAATTATGATATGAAATACCAGCTAAAATTTCTCTAATTAACTTCTTCCTATCACATTCTTCCTACTGTTACATTTATTGATTGAGTTGACTTGATTTTGGACTTTTATTTCTTCAGAGATATGTCTGAAAATTCCAGAGGGACTTTTCAGTCGGAGAGAAGGGCATAAGGGGAGTGGACCTGCAAAAGAGGAATGTGGAAGGGACAGATGGTTCTTCGTAGGCTTCCTGTCTTCCTATGACAATGCAACTGGGCTGTACCAAGCCTTATGTCCAATTCTATCACCTAATACAAGGGCACAAACACATAGAGGAGTGCAGGCACTGTGGAGGACAGGATATGCAATGGGGACTAATGACCTGACCTCACACATCCTGGCTTTCCCACCGAGTAATGCCATACCTGCTCCTAAACAAACTCATTGCTCTTTTCCTGCCTTGTCTAACTTTGTTTCTCTGCCTCTAAATGGGACTTCCTTTCCTGTGCTCCTGGGGCTTCACTTTTTGTTCCCCCTCTTGCTCACACCTCACTGGTTTTATTAAGAATTAACTCTATTACCTTTTTGCGTCTTCAGTCTTTCCTCTAATGACACAGCCTGAGCCAGTATGGTTTCCTACACCACTTCTGCAGTCCTACTATGCACAGCTGCTTTCCCTCTTATCTTTCCCCTGCTGCCTACTTTTCTGCCAGTATCCATCCCAGGATTTTCCCCTCTGCCTTCTGTCCTGCTACGCCACCATTTTTCCTCTATGCAGCAGTTGTGTGTATACAATAATATAGCACACCATATATAATCCCAGGGTGGGTTGCATGCAGGGTGCTTGCAGAACATGTAGCTGTGCTGGTGATCTTGTAAATGAAATGAATGCTTTCCTAGAAATGATCCCCAGCAATGTGCTCCACAGGTAGTACTTGAACCAAGGCTTCCAGACTACCATTGCCCCTTTCTTTCAATCTTCTTGGTTCAAGGGATAGATTGCACACGGATTTTTTTCTGAAGTAAGCAGTACTCTGAACAAGTAGAGGCTGTTAAGAGATAATACTTCTGTCCCTGAAGCTCTTGCCAGCTGCTCCTTGCTGTTGTTCCGATCTTCATAAATTCACTTCTTAATCTCATATCCTTCATTTTAGCCAGACTAAAGTTTTCAAAATAAGTCTTGGCATATCTGGACTATTTACTTGCTATATATAGACCAAAATAAAATGGCCAGCTACAGTGTGACCTAGTGAGAACATATGGAATGCCTCACAGACTTTAGAAACAGCTAGCTGTGGAAAAGTGTAATTAACTCATAGGAAGGCTACTGTGACATGAAAGAACAATTTCTACCATGTTCTGCTACTGGATCTGATCTGGTCTTATGGAAAATTATACTCTAGTGCAGGGAACTTTTGAAACTTTTGTAAACTTTTACAACTATATATATATATGCATGAACTTATATTTATAAAGCATAAAGGACAAAAATGCTAAAGGTGCTGGATTTGATCCACATATGTAGACAAATCTTGTGGAGAAGGGGGGAATATCACATTTTTCATAATGTTTCTGTATAAATTAGCAATTCAAGTCTACCAAAATTCAAAGTATAGGAATACTGAGGCTGATGGTTTGAAAGCAGAATTTTCTTTTCTGTATTGAATCAGATCAGACTCTATTTCTCTATATGAAATATTTGTTTAAAAATCCTTTCTATTGAATCCAAAAAGTTTAGTAAATTAGTCACATTATTGTCACTTAAAACATGTTTTACCAGTCACAGTGCAAAGTAATGACTGAAGGATAGGATAGGATAGGATAGGATAGGATAGGATAGGATAGGATAGGATAGGATAGGATAGGATAGGATAGGATAGGATAGGATAGGATAGGATAGGATAGGATAGGATAGGACAGAACAGATAAATCTCAATTCCCAGATGCCCTAGGATGGGTGGCTTCACCTACTGGCTTTAATCAAAGGCTTGGGTCAAAGGATGGAAGTATGGGAGACAGTACAAAATTGGAAGAACTTTGAAGAGCCCTTTGAAGTGCAGTTTTTTCATTCCAGTACCACTTCCACATATATGGGAATCTTCAGAAGTGCTGCTAAATTTTGGCATGGGGTAAGACTGTATGTCCACAATAGGACAAAGTATAAGGACTGAAAAAATGGAGCAGCCATTGAAAAAATCATACAGCCAGTTAAAAGCAAACTAAACAAAGCCAACTACTGTTCCACACATTCTCAGCTGTGACACATTAATGCACAGCAAACAGGTAAGAAATGTCTGAGAAGAAACACCATATAAAGAGGATTTGATGAATTAGGACAGACCAGTGACAAAATTTATTTTATTGATTTCACCAGCATCCCTAAATACTCTGAGAAAATCCTCAGCTAGCTTGCAACAGCTGAGGTTCTGCTGCCAGATTTTGGATATTGGGCACTTCTTAGCAATATTTAATCTAAGGTTATTTCCTATTTTTTTGTTAATAATCAGCCACAGCCCATTGGCTACAGGCCACTGATAGGTGAAAAGTCAACAGACATTTCACTCTGTTTGTCCTGTTTCAGACTAAGGTTTGCAGGCCGCACCTTGTAGGAACGTTATTATGGGAGTTATTAAAAATCTATTTTTGCTGAAAACAATGCAAACGGAAGGAAGTGAGCCTGTCAGGAGACTTATTTCCTATTCAAACCGACAGGTAGTTGGAGAATGGCCATCTGGAGTTTAAAAATTGCCAGTCGAGCCTCTCAGATTTGTCCCTTCCTGCATTAACACATTCACTCTGGATAGCACAGCAATGTTGTCATGGCACGACAAACAAGAAGCAAATTTCAGGGGTGGGGAGGAATTGAAGGAAGTTAGTTAGCCATGAGAAAAATTGTTTGCTCTTGCAGTGCTAATAGCCAAGAGGCAAACACTTGGACGTGAGCCACTCATCTGGAAACACTTTTGTGTCATGGGAGCACCAAGGTGCCGAGCACAAGAAGCCACGGGGCAAGGGTTCGGCTGCCGGCGCAGCTCCATCCCCACAGTCCGCCTGCTCCCCAGCTCCCACAGCCAGATAGGCAAGTGTCCCAGCTCACATTGCTCTTGGCAAAACAGATCATTCCTTCTGCCTGCGGTTCCAGGGTGCTAAATCTTCATTTCCTGAAAACAGGAAAACTCTCCACCTAAAGCCAGCTCTCGCTCTGAGTCCTGCTGCTCCTTCTGCAAGGAATTGCACATGACCCCATCCCTCTGGTTAAGTGAGTCTAACAAAATCACAAGCAATCAATGTGAAAAGCAAGTGAAGACTTTAGGAGAGGAAAACTCTGCAGCCCTCCAGCATCTCCCCCCACAGCCGACTGTCCTTTTTGCACTTCACTGTGTTAACAGGATTACCCTACAGTTTTAGACTCTTAAGTGACATAGAGCTTCTGAGCTGAAGTCCATTTTCCTCACCAGTGAGTGAATAGGAAATTGCCTGCATGACTGGTTTGCTTGGCTTGTTGCAGATCTTGTGCTGGCTCCAGCAAAATTTGTTTTCACCTTCGGCATGCTTTAACTCTTGGCTAAGAAAACGTCACTCGCCAAGGGTCTATCACCAGAGCGTGGTTTGGCAAATGCATATGTTGCAAAATACTGCCTGACCTAAAAAAAGATTTTATATAATAGTAAGTCTTGCACGTGGATCGGGGCAATCCCAAGCACAAACACAGTCTGAGGAGAGAACAGACTGAGAGCAGCCCTGAGGAGAAGGGCTTGGGGTGTTGGTTGTGAGAGGCTAAATGTGACCCATCAATGTGCACTTGCAGCCCAGAAAGCCAACCATTTCCTGGGCTGCATCAAAAAAGCGTGTCCAGCAGATTGAAGGAGGGGATTATGTCCCTCTACTCTGCTCTCATGGAATACTGCATCCAGCTCTGGGGCCCCCAGCATAAGAAGATCATGGACCTGCTGGAGTCCAGAGGAAGGGCACTAAGTTGATCACAAAACTGGAGTAATTCTTCTGCAAAGACAGGGTGAGAGAGAGTTGTGGTTGTTCAGCCTGGAGAAGAGAAGGCTCTGGCAGACCTTACAGCAGCCTTCCACTACCTAAAATGGGCCTATATAAGAAAGATGGAGAGGGACTTTTTACAAGACCATGTAGTGATAGGAAAAGGGGAAATGGCTTCAGACTGAAAGAGGGTAGGTCTAGACTGAGTGTAAGAAAGGAATTCTTGACTATGCGGGTGGTGAGACACTGGAACAGGTTGCCCAGAGAGGCTGTGGATGCCCCATCCCTGGAAGGGTTCAAGGCCAGGCTGGATGGGGCTCTGAGCAACCTGTTCAAGTGGAAGGTGTCCCTGTCCATGGTAAGAGGGTTGGAACTGGATGATCTTTAAGGTAGTTTCTGACCCAAACCATTCTATGATTCTATGGTAGGGAGTCCCACTTCATAACCTCACGTCTCCCCTTCATATTCATTTTATGCCTCAGTAGGTTATAGTATATACATGCCCAAAGGCAGAGTTTGATCAGTAGAAGCTAGAAAAGAGTGGGAAAAAAGTTAGAACATTTTGGAAGCATTTCCATTCAGGGGGTTGACAATTATGGAGATTTTATTCCACTTTTTAAAATCATAAAATTTTGGAGGAAGATTACCAAACTCATACACTTATCATAAACTGTGTACATGGGGGGAAAAAAGTCTCTATTTAAAACTGATGACCAGCTTCAAAAGAAAGAGCTTTCTCTCTCCACCAAATTTTTGGGCCCCATTTCAGGACCCTGCTGAATCAGGGCTCTCATGTACTGAACTAGGGCAGTTGGCATTATTGAATATTAATGTGGTAAGGTAATCCCTCAGCGATCCATGACACTTATGTTTTTGGTTTTACTTAAGTTGTAATTTTCAAAGTTGGATGAGCTTGGAGGAAAAAACCACCTGGCAAACAAACAAACTTTAAAAATTAAAGGAATTTTCCAAGTTTGCTGGATTTGCAAGGCTAGGCATACTGCAGCTTGATTAGTAGTCAGTGAAGGAGAAACAATTACACACCAGAAAGTAACATTCAAGAGCTCATGAAATGTGGCCCCACAGTATGTTTCTTTTTTTTTAAACATGAAGGAATCAGCTGCTATGGTGATAGGCAAATAAAGCAAATAATTCCAACAAATATTCCATGAATTGGAGTTGTAAAATCTGTGAACAACATTATGTTCTTCTTCCATCCTCTTGGAGTGAAGAGCTGGTCCAATGTGGTGCTTTGAGCCTAAGCTTGCCTGTTGCTGCCTTATTTTCCTCATAACTGTTCTAATGTACACCACCAGCTGGAAGAGACAAGGTGATGCAAGGTGAGAGGCTGACCTCAAAATTAATTTGGAGCATGCAAGAAGCCAAGATTTCTCATAACATCATAGAAATATGCATTTTGTTAACTGAGATACAGTTCCTTATTGCAAGAACTGCACTAGGATGCTACCTATGTGCTACCTAAGCAGACTTAGACTCATATGCAAAGTGTGTACTCCTTCTTTATTTAACCATGTGAAAATGCAGTCATCAGGTGGACCTTAGGCTAACAATCTGATTATAAAATCTGTTTTCTTCCTGTATTTGCAGTGCAGAGATCCCATGCTGAATGTTCCTTCCAGTTTCCTTGCTGAATTTTGTATGGGTATTTTATACCTGGTTTATTTCAAACTCTGCTCAGTTTTTCTTTCTTTAAAAAGTTGTTCTTCACCCAGGTGAATGCTCATATTCACTCTTCAAATGGCATGTTTTATACTCAGCCTTGAATTCTTGGCAAACCATATACTCAAGGTCTACTAAAATATTATATCCTTGTGGAGATAGCATATTCCCTTGAGCTTTTTCTGTAAAGACAGATAAGTACCATAATCATTTGCCTCAATTACACCTGCTATGCCATTTTCACTTTGATTTTGAAAGGTGAATTTATTCTTTTTAATCATTATTAAGAACATATGTATTTCCTGCCAAGGCAGTCTTATAAAAACACTGGAGGCATAGGAGAAAAATTCCTCTGAGGCCTCAGGCACATTGAACTGTCCTGAGAATGTGAAGTGAGGAGAGATTGATGCATGGACTACCTGTCCAGGAATTTGGTAGTACTGGATTGGATTTTCCATGGTTTCTCTCTCTCTTAATTTTACTGAAATTACACACCAGTCACATGTATGCCTCCATGCATGCACACAAATTTGCACACACGCACACAAAAAGTGCTCCTGCAGAGCCACGAGGATAGAACTGGCTGCAGTTTAGTCACAGGCGGAAAAGTGAATTTCCACACCTTCATATATATTTTTGAGAGTGTAATTTCTGTTTTAGCTATATGGCTACAGCTATTTGTAACTTAAATATTACATATCGTCAATGTCCACTCCAAAGCAAACTAGGTAAAAAGAATGAGTAGTTACCACTGGAATTATAATTGTCAGTAAAGCATAGAGTCAGGATAGGCAACTTTAAGGAGATTCTTCTATTTAGAAAACAAAAAAAAAAAAATTAAAAAATCATTCCATCTATTTATCTTTCTCTGTTATCTCCTGCAAGACCTACTGAACGCCACTGATATTTTTCCAGTGATGTGGATGAAGGTATTATGTACAGAGTGACACAAAACCATTTCAAAGTAAAGTCAGCTACTTTCTCAAAAGTTCATTTTCTGTTTCTGAAATTCAGACAGTGGGACTGTACCCACTTCTGGCTATTTCTAGAAAATTAGGAACATGAATATCTCTTCTCCCTCTAGCAATATGAATTACTAAGGCCAGAAGACAGACAGTTACGAGTCATTAGGCTGACCTCCTGCAAAACACCAGTCTTTGAATCTCACCCAAAAATTCTTGCAAACCCATAACTCCAAGCTGACTTCGATCATACTGTTAGAAAGATGTCCAGTTTTGATTTAAATATTTCAAGGGATGGAGAATCCATTAAATCCCCAAGGTAATTTGTTCCAACAGATAATTACCCTCACTTCTAAAAATGTGTTCCTTATTTCCTGTCTGTATTAACATAGCTTCAGCTTTCAATCACTAGATCTCTATTTTTTCCTTTGTCTTCCAGAATTAAAAAGCCTTTGTCTATGTAGCCAATTACAAAGAGTGATTAAAACTTTACTCTAAAAGGCCAATATATGGAACATTTTTTTTTACCTTAGTATAAAAGGCTTCCCTTTCCCAGTTACACTGTAAAGAAGGAGTAAACTCTGAGTGGAATTACTGTGAAGCAGGAAAGATCAGACTCTTCCCTCAAGCCACTTTACTTGAACAGGCAGAAACAAAGCAACTAATCCATAAGGATCAGTATGAAAATCAACAGCTTTATTATGCCCTAGTTTGCACTTTATTTCCACATGCCCCAGTGTTTTGCAATGCAGATTTTGCTTAGATTGGACAGCGTTGGCTCCACATTTTCAGTATTTAAATCAGACTCCCAATATCACTTCAATGGGATATTTAGGCCAACAGCAACTTATCTTGACTTCCTTACTTCAAAATGAGGCAGACTACCGCAAAGACACCAGAACTTCTCCAGGTAACTTTTATTTGAAGCCAGATTGAATCCTAGGGGACCAGTCCAGCACTCCTTGTACCCTGTATCACTTGGGTGGGGTTGCCCAGTACGAATGCTGGCCTACAGGCAGTGACTTTATGCAGTGGGCAAGGAAGCAAAAGGGACATTGCCTTTAGCAAATCAGATTTTTGCCTGACTAACCATTTATAATAAGATTAGTGAAAGGCATTCCATTTTTCAGCTTAAATGTCCTTTGCAACAGTCATGGTAAAAACACATGTTTTGTAGCCTGCAATCTTTTTTGGCACAACTGAAACTTTTTGCATAGCTTACTGATTTATTGTCTTGATGATCTTTTCCTCTGCCTTAGCAGTTCGAGATGTCTCTTGTGACATTGCTCTTGACAACCTGATACCTGAGTAGAATTCATTCCTCTTTAGCCACTACCAAAAGGTAACAATTTCAATGATAATTTAATGGTTCATAATATATACATAAGCCAAGCAAACCAGATCAAGTGACATTCACATGAAATGTTAGACCCAAAACTAGGTCCCTAAATCCCTGTGTAATTATAGCTATCAATATGTTTAGTGTACATGTATCCACCATCCCTTTAAGTGTTCAGTTTGATCCTTTGGATGCAGATTTGCGGCTCCTGTGCATAAAGACCAAGATCAGATAACTGTGTGCAGAATTCTAAGGTGTTTGGCTGAACAGAACCCAATGGATTTTTTCTGATGAGATTTTTGTTGAATTTAAAGAGCACATACACTGCCCAAATAGAAAATATTTGTTTTCTCACTGGTTATTTGGATAGCCTAAATTTATTGCAGACTAATTCCTTTTTATTTTTAGTTAAGTTTGCCTTTGTGAGCAGTGCCAGATTTGCCAGTTAATACACAAAAACATCACAGCCTTACAGACTGCAGCTTAAGTACAGATCTTGGTTCTTCCTTTTGTCATTAAGTTCAACTATCAACAAAATGCAGCCAATAAATTATGAAAAGACTCAGGAAATGTTTAGTTCTAAAATCATTAATTGCTTTTTAATCCCTTTGCAGCAGTTTTTTATGAAGTCAACTTCCTAAAAATTTGCACGATCTTCTCTTTATGTAATCAAATGTCTAGAGACATGTAGACTGCATTCAAAAATGCAAGGTGTCACTCATTTGCACAGCTTGTTTCTATCTACCATTCCTCAACACACTGGCATTTCTTCCTCCAGTACAGTCTGATGACCCAATGCATTTTCAGTATCCCAGCTTTTCCGGCAAGACAGGAATAAAAACCTTTATCTCTGCTTCTCAGAGAGAAAGGTGAATGCTCTGCCTAATATCACTTCCCTATTGACAATCAGGTTCGTAACAATTGATTGAGGGGGCCGGAGAAAAATCTGTGCTCTTGCCTTCAGCCCTCACATGCCAGGCTGCAGCCTGGAATTTTCACAGCTCTGTCCTGAAACTCTGACAAGAAGGGTTTACAACAGAAATCTTGCCAGACCCTTAACTGTAGCGACGCCACTATAATATTTATAAGTACATTATACTCTTTCCAAACATATGCGCTTATTACTTATGTCTCTGCTTCTGCCTCTCTTCTGAGGGACTTTTCTCTATAAACAAAACAGATTCTCTTGCTTATACTTAGAAAATCTAATTGCTCTGCGTCTCTAGCTGTTATACAAATGCCCAAACAGCCAAGAGATTCTTTCAGTGCATTTGCACAGCAGCAAGTCTCCACAAAAAACATAAACTTCCTTTTCCACTTTGCTCCTCTTTGCTTTCATAAATCTGCCCATTTCACTCGTGTTTGGATAAGATTCTTCTTTAAAAAAAAAAAAAGTTAAAATAAAAAGATGCAAATCTGAGGTGGATAGGCCATCAGTTATGCAGACCAGCCTTACAAGAGCTGACAATTCTGTCCCTTTAAGTAAACAGAGGAACAGAAAAGATACATAAACAAAAAGACCACTTGCAGGGCTGACAGCTTGTCTGCTCCAGCAAAAGCAGGTTCCCAGGGAAAGTGATTGCCAAACAGTAATAGGGAGTGACAGGGATTTCCTAGATTTTCCATGAACATCTCAAAGCAGTTTGTTCCTGGGCACAGATATGCCCATTTCTGCTGATGAGTTAGACAGATGTGGCCTGCAGGTGAGAAATTGCTCAAAAGTAGCTAACCCAAAACAATACAGGTTCCTCTCCACTAGGCTTTAGCTGGATTCAAAGTCACCAGAGCTTTTAGTGAACACAGACCAGGGTGCCCTTACCTGCTGTTGGGTTGGGTTTGCATCAGGATTTCAGGTTTGCAAATCAAAGTCAAACTGAGGAATAATCTGACAGTGGCCTCAACTGAGCTTAAAGCAAAATGAAATAGCATTCAATTCTGAAATAGTAGAATTGTACTGAAATCATCTTTCTTGTGAGAGTTTAGCTGTTAAAATGGGTCTAGACCAACTCTAAAACAATAGGAAATCAAACATGTATAGGTATGAATAGTAGCCTGATTCTAGTCAGGAGTGCTAGGTAAGTTTTCCACTTCAGCTGCCTTTTTACCCTTACTAAGAAATATTTCAGTTGGGTGGTTGTATCTGTTTGAATGCTTAGATAATTCAGAAATTAAACTATTTCAAATTATGGTATGCATATAGCATGCAAAAAGGAAGTATTGGGGGGTGGGGGGGGAGGATGGGCAGGGAAGTAAAAGCTTTTAAGTACAAGAGTAATACCTAAAGCACACTATACACAGAAATTGTATAAATCAGGTAAATTACTCCTGCATGGGGTTTTCTGGAAAAAAAAACCCTCTGGTCTCTCTGATGCTGATGCAGTCTCTCTTATCAGGAAAAAAGTACACTGGTCAGCATCTTTCTTCTACAGTTCTTCTGCAGTCATAAACAGGTCATAAAAAAAATGAAACAACTTTTTTAAAAAGCTACTATCACATAACAAAAGCCCTCCAAAGTATTCTTTCCTGTTGCACTTTATTCTTTCTTAGTTTTTGTTTTCCCAAGAAAAGGATTTCGTTTTTGGTGAGTAAGCTCTTCTGTCTACACATATGACATATGTGATATGGCTGCAGAAAGAATGGGGAAACAGTAGACTCTAGTTATCCCTAAATTATACGATGAGTTGTTTGAATGACTGATCTGATCATAGCAGTAAGAAAATGATGTGAGGTTGGATGAATGTCTATATTTCTAATCCTGATAATTTTAAGGATGTGAAGACAAAGTTACCTGTGGGGGAAAAAAACCATTATGGAAGACCAAGTATAATCCATCTGTAGGAGGAATTTTATTAAGATTGCTCTTAAATATATATGTGATTCCTCTCTCAAAATATTTGCATTAAATTCTGGGGATTAACCTCAGCAGAACCTCCCACAAAACACCTCAGAACTCAGTCACTAATGCTGAAACCTAGCATTGATAGTAGTCCTGAGCTTTATTATCTGAAAATATGTCTGATCATTCATGGTTCTTCTGAATTTGAGGAACTGAAGAAGGAATTAACCCCTGCACTGAAATGATAGGGCACAGAGATAAAGTCTAAAAAATTATTTCATTTTCCCTTTATTTTTGGCATGAATTGTGTCAGAACACTTTAGCCTTGGATGAACTGTATCCTGACAACTGAAATTGTAAAGTCAGGAAGTTAAGAGACTATTAAGAAAAATGAGACCAAGGAAGCAAAAAAACATACAAATAGGCTTGATGACAAGGAACAAATTTCATTAAGAAGAAACCCACATGAGGAAAACCAGTTTTTACTTTGCTGTTTTAATGGACAAAGTCAGCAATATAAAACAACCAGGTCATCCATCTATTCCTGCAGGAAAACCACTGGAGCCTTCAATATCATAGTGTCAGCTGCTTTTCTATAGCCTGACCTCATGAGCTAAGAAGCATGAACTCTGCTAAAAAAGATTCCTTTGGGTTCAGTAAGGCTGCCTCCTGTTTTTAAGTTTGCTCTATGTGTGGATATTGTGACACCTGCAGTCTGATAGGGCTGTTATTGCTCTAACTAGGCAAACTAATTTAGGCACCCGGGTTTTTTTTTAAGTCATGCTTAAGTGGCTGATTTTTGCCTTTGAAAACAGGAAACAAGTGCTGTAATTGTAAAGAACTAATCTGGTAATCAACGCATTAAGGACAAGAAATCAAGGGTGGGTTTTGAGGGTGGTTTGTTTTTTTCTGGGTTGTTTTTGGGTTTGGTTTTTGGTTTTTTTTTTTTTGAGTCAGAAGCTTACAGTTGACACAACTCAGACACAACTTTCCTTAACTAACCTCTGATTCTGCTTAGAGCACTAAGGAAGTGGAGAAGGAGGAGGACTTAAATGGACTGAACCAGAAAATAATAAAAGAAAAACAATACTATTCTCTGGAGAAATGAGTGTCATGATGAAAAATCAGTTTGTTCTCAGAATAAATTTTGAAAGAAAGAAAACACAAGAAGATAATTTTCAAAGGAACTGCTCTCACAAAAAAATTGATGTGTGTATCATGGGGCTAGCTTTAAAAAGGAAGCAATAATTTAAAGACCATTCTCTTTCCCAGAACCCTTGCTTCAAATTTTTAACAAAATAGTTAGGGGCAAGGCTGTTTAGAAAAGCAGTTAGATTCACCTGAAAGTGATTTGGGCAGGTTTTTTTTCCTTCCTTTTGTTAACATATTGTGATTAACAGCTAAGATGTATAAGCAGAGCTAAGTTGTTAAATCAAACTCAGTAAATCAGAGTGGCCAGCCAGGGACAATGCTGAATTGAAGGAAAAATCATTTTGCTTTCCCATTGCCTAAGACATAATCAAAAGCTTTGCATCTACAGCTCATGAGTCAAATCTTGACCTCAGCTACATCCGTAAGTGAAAGATAGGTACTGTAGGTGCACAGCTAATTAACAGCTTTGTTTCTGCTAGGTGTTAGAAGACCAAGCAAAGTTCCAGCAAATTTCACTCCTGGGAAACTAAACCCCACATTTTTGAGAAATGACAGCACAGCAGATAAATGCAGCCAACTATGTAAATCCACAGCTTGGCTTGTCAATGATGACATTAGGCAGGGTTCCTGGGCAATGCAGAGACACAACCATCTTCTGTTTTTTGCTTCTGGACCTGTAACTGAAAGTTTTGAATTTAGGTCTGCCTTCCATGCTTACTTGCTGAAGATGATGAGCAGAAGCTTCCTCCAACCTCCTGCTATGTTCCGGCACTACTCACCTGAGCCAAGGTACTTTCACACACAGTGTCTCCTCAGATATTGGACAGGAATTTCCTCCCATGCCACTGACAGAAGAACAAACCACATGAAAATGGAATGAGTCCTAAGACACTGAATATTTCCCCTCCCCATCCTGGATGTTTACAAGCATTCTTTGCTGTCAAAACAATATTCGTACAAACCAGTGATTGTGCTGGGGTATTTCAGTCTAAGCATGTGGCTAGATATATAGAGAAACACTCAGAAAACAACTTTCTTAAACAAATAAACAGCTGAGCTCTTGAACTTTATGCTCACAGTAATCTCTGTCATCATTAATCACACTCAGTGTTTGACATAGCAGCCTAAATGAGGGGGGCGTGGAGAGCAAGGGAGTAGGGTAGAAAAAAGTCATAACCTTCTGTTTAAACTGAGAACCATTTTCTTAAACCTGGAATATAGAGTGGGCCAGATCCATCGCTCAGCAGCATTGATTTTGTGAGGAGACAGACCTGATACCTTTGGCATGAGTGTTGCTAGAAGTACACAGATGGCATTCATAGTTAATTGCTAAAAGCCCAAAAGTCCCTTACAAGAAGACTCCCTAGACCAGCATAGCTTCTGTATCCTAGCTGTTCAGAGTCTGTTTCTGTTTAAAAAAGGATAAGAACACAATCCAACTCCTAAGAAAGAGAGTTTCTGCATTAAGAAGATGCTTAGGGAAAAGGATCATTTCAGAAGTCTTGAAGAGGACTACAAACTACTGTTTCAAGCAGTACCCTTGATTTTCCTAAGAAAAGTCCATCATCTATAGTCACAAATCCAGGTGGAGAAGCTGAGGTCGTCCCTGTTGTCAACATGCATTATTCTCCTACAACACCAGAACATTTCTGATTTATACACAAGTTACTGGAGTCATTCACATTATTTTGTTTGGGAAGGGGGAAGAAAAGAAGATGGCTGCTGGAGAGGTTGAGTGGGGAAGGAGATTTGGGCAAGGAAAACTGATTATTATTGCTGCTAGCAAAACTTGCTTTTTTTCCCCTCATTGTCAAATAGTGCTGTTCAGCTGATGAAAACCAGATGGGCCCTCAGACATTTGATGAAGCAATAAGGTCCACATGCTGAATGCTAACATGAAGCAAAGGTGCTAATTACCGGCTTGTAGGTTAAAAAAAAAGTTCCACCTGCACACTACAACTTTTGAACCTTCATTTGCTAGGAACAGGAAAACTATAATGTAAACAACCTGTCCCACTCATTGGTTTTTTATGAGGGAAAATTTGAATTTTAAGGCAGATTATAACCCTGAGTGACAGAAAAAAAAACCTATGGAACCAGATTTGTCCATTAAACTGATTGAAGAATCAAGCCATTTCTAGGTAGAGAGAGTAGTTGATGCATAGTCAGGGACCAGCCATGTCCCTTAGTGTTGCCTCAGCCTGGGCCCAAATAGATCCTGAAAACCTTTAGCCTCCAGTAAAAAAAATTAACAGAGTCCTAGAGCCTTAGCAGACAGGCCTGATTCCCAAGTGCAGCAAGTGAGCCATGGACCCCAGCATGGGGGACTTTTGTCCCTGATAACTTACTGCTGCTGATGGAGCTTGCTTTGCTGCTGATATGCAACAACTGATTGACTTGTTTGCTGTCACAAACAACACATGCTTACCGAAGAAGCTACAGAAGCTGGGAAGGTGACAGCCCTTCCCTCTCCGTGATTAGTGTTACGTCTCATGGTGCACCGTAGAATAATTAAACCTTGAATTGAATGATGTGCTGTTGGCTGCCTTCCTCACCCTGGCCTCTGTCCACACTGTCAAATTTCCTCTTTTCAACTACATTGCCTTGCCTTTCTTAAATTTTGCTTCAGGACAGATTTCCACCTTTCTTTCATCTCTTCTTTTTCTCCTCTGAAGTCCCTTCACTACACAGGCCTGCAGCAGAGGCATGGGTGAAGGCATAGGACCAGCTGGATGTAGACACATCCCTCCCTCCAGGGCAGTGTTTGGAAGAAATGTATGCTTGCCTCTGGCCAGTTAGCAGTCAGCAGCACTGCAGTGCTCGGCTCCTGCTTCTGACACACTTTCATTCAATAGCTCCACTCGGTGGAGGGGGTGGTGGAGAAAACAAGTTCATAGTGTGACCCTGCCTAAAATCAGCACAGCAATCCTCTCCTTGTCAACTTGTACCCAGCTTCCTGTTTTGATGCACCATTCCCTGACTACTATTTAATCCCAGTTTGGCTCTAAAAATATTACAAAATACATTTTTGGCAGCGGTTTTCTGAGATTCCTAGCAAAAAAAACAATTCATTTTTGGGAAGATGCCGAATTCTAATAAAGCTCTTCAGAAGAAATGTTTTCCAACTACAGCTACTGTGACCACTTATTGCATTTAAACACTGATGTTTGGAAATAACCTGTTATGGGAGAAATTGATACACACTTTTCTGGAAATTATTTGTAAGTACTGTTTTCACCAAAAAGACTACCACCCTGTGGAATAGCGTGACCCTGGGACAAGGGACAAGATTAGACATAAGACACAAGCTGAAACAGCTCTTGAATATAATTCAGAGAATGGTGACCTTTCACAAATGAAACTACAATAATAGGAGTCTTGGAAGAAACAAGTGCTACCAAATAATTTCCCAGATACCAGTAACTTGGAGATAAGCCTGAGGAATAGTATGGAGTGGATCTCTCTGGAGTCCGAGATACGCAGGTCTGCATCCTCTGAAACTAGAGATCTAAGATCTTAAGGGAGGTAAAATTAAAAATTGCACCAATATTTGTGATAAAACACTAATAATTTGGGGAATTGGAAAATATGTGGTATTAGAACAATATTCCATGATTTCTGGTTGCACTAGAAATTTCATCTGCTTGGTACTGTTTTCAGTTTGAAGGTGATGCTGGAGAGTGTCTTCCTTCTACTTGATAAATATTTGGGTTTTAAAGAGATGTCAATTTGAGTAGAATTTCCTCTGGTGTTCCTGAATGTACGGAAAAGATCATTCTGCTGAATAAAACTAAGAAGTAGCAATGGACATGCCCTGGGTGCAGCATCCAGCTCCCTTGGTGTACCTACACAGAAAAATCCCACAAGGCTTAAGTGGCCTCAAGATCAGCAGTTCCTTCTTTTCATAGGTTTGCAAAGTCCACTGCATATTCCGATGTTTGCTGAAATCCAAGAAGTACTTTATAATCAATTAGGAAGATCTCAGAGGATTTCTCAGAAGCATAGAAGTGATAAATGGACCCCAGATCGGATGTATTCTGTTAGAAAGTTCAGAAAGCAAATGTTTCTTGCCCTAGCTTCCTCATGTTCCAAACCATGTATAGGGCATATGGTAAATAAAATCTAAATACAGCCCATAAATACGATTCGTACTTTAGTTCTCTTAGAAAATGCTAGAAGACCAATTTGCATTAATTTTCACTTCACACCCAGACCGTTTCTTTGTAACACACCCTCTCTGCTAGGACATATCTTATAGAAATATGCTTCCATGGCAATACTTATTTTCTTACAGATCCACAAATATTCTACTGAGATAGCCATAGTTTAATTTTTAATTCTTTTTCTGTAAAAAAATCAGACTACTACAACAAAATGAGACATGAGCTTCAAATAAAACAAAAGGTTAACAAGAATTTGGATAATTTCCATGTTAAAATGGTTGGGGCTAACCCACTCAGATTGTAGACCACATAAGATTCTAAGATGCATAAAACATTTTAAATACATCACAAATTAACTAATTAAATCTTGGAACTACTGACAGATTTTATAAGAAAGATGTCTCTGAGGGGAGATAAAAGAAGATTGTGAAGGACAATGATGGTGTCCATCTTTAAAAAAGAGGCAGAAGAGGAAAGGGGAAATTCTTACACTACAACCCCAGGATGCCGGAGAAATGCTTAAACAAACAATCAACAAACCATCTGTAAATACCTAGAAAATAAACAACGTGATAAGCATAAGCCAGTTTACATTTGCCAGAACAAACTGTGCAAAACCAAAGTAATTCCTACAACCACATAACAGAACTTGTGGATAAAGAAGTCATACTTGTAATACAGCTCATCTTAAGAAATGTGCCAGACTGTATGACATGATGTGCTCTGGAGAAATTTATGGAAGCATGTACTAGGTGAAAGAGAAATAGAATTCTCTTTTCAGGAGGGAACAATCAATGGCTAAGGGGGTTTTCCATATCCCATATTTCTCAGTATTTTCACTAATGATCCATAAGAGATACAAAAAGTATTTATCAAATATGAAAACCAAATTATTCATCAAATTTGAAGAGAACACCAAATAAGACAAACTCTTAATGCACTAGAGGATATAAAAGACACCATAATCCTCCTACATTCATTTTAGTAGTCAGAAAGGCACACTTTCCACAGGACAGAGAAATATTTATTGCCTCTGTACAGGAATAAACTGCTGCACAAACAGCTAGAGAAGTATTTAGATAGGAAAGAACTAGGGGTTATGTAGTGGATCACAGGGTGAATGATTCAGTGTTTAAAATGACACACTGGAGTAGCCTGAAAAAGAAGATAAACAGTCTGCAGGAGATTAAATCCTCCTTCTTCCTCTTTCAGAGCTTGAGAGGGCTCAGCTACTGTATCTGAGTGAAAGTATTGAGCATTGACAGGAGAACTGCATATTAAAAGCCTACAAAATATGCCTTAGAGGAAAAATGGGAAGATTTGAGGTTATTTGATTACTAAATAGAAGATGGAGGGGACATAATTGTCTTAAATATACAAAAGAAAGTTGCAGAGAAGAAGTACATGTTTTCTGTGCCCGTGGTGTTTAGAACTAGGTTAATAGAAAGATTTAGATTTTGTATTAACAAAAGCTTCCTAGAAGTATGAATGGTGAAGATCCGGAGTAAACACATGAGACTGTGGACTTTTCAACATGAAGCACTTTTAAGACGTGATCAAATGGGTAAGACATAATACAATTGTGGTTGATACAGTCCTTCCATGTTCATCACTTTGAAGTCTTCTTTGTTCTTGTGATGCTGTGAAATCACAGTCCACAGAAAGCTGATGGCCTCTGAGGCCACAGTCTTCAGACTCCTATCAAAGTGCATCTCTATAGTACAATTCTCAAACAAAAGTTTAATGACAAGGGCAGACAGTGGTCCACAGAAGAATTTGAGGTGTGGCAGTGGCCAGGTAGCTGAAAAAGCTTGGAGATACTGGCACAGGCCCTACCTTGAAATCTGAACTCATTTTACATCCCACCTTTGTCCAGCCAGAATCTCCCTGGAATATGGAAAAAAAAAAAAGGGTGGGGGGAGAGGGCAGCTTACCTGCTTCCCTTCCCACTTTTTCTTTATTTAAACTCGTGGAAACCAGGAAATTCTCCTATATTTGCCAGCGGTACAGCAATACAATTTTTTTTTTCACACAACTAAAGTGGAGTAAATTTAACCACACAAGATGTATAATTATCACCCTGAAGTGCACTGCCTGGAACATATTATTGCTGCCATGAAGTGGAATTTATACACATTCAGGAAACAGTTAGCCCTCAGATTTGCTGGACATTATCAGCAGGGCTGTGACATCCAGGGCAGCCAGTCCAAGTGAGCTCAGCACTCCAAGTGAGCTCAGCACACACAAACCATGTTATGCTTCTGAGTACTTATTACCAATATAATAAATGTTATGACTGCATATTCTTAGGTAGCCCAGATGAGTTTTCAGCCAATCTCTTCATATGCTGAAGAGGTCTATGTGACACGGTGAAGCTCACTTGGAGAGCTCGAAGACAACACGTTGTACTGCACAGCTTTGGTTCTGCACTTCAGGAGCTGCTCCAGAGCAGTGCTGCTGGAGTGGAAGGTCACACACAGAATAAACCCACTGCAAACCATCATTTCTGTTGCTGGAGGATGAATCCTAACACCGCTTTGGCAGCTGTGGGTATCAAACAGCAGCTGTACCCAAAGGAGAGGAAAGAACATCGGGGTGTTCCTGCTGCAGCCCCAACCACAGCAAGCCCCAGCAGGCAGGCAGAGGTTGTGGGTGTCCCTCTAACACCTACCCTGGTCCAACACACTCTGAGCAAGAGCTCAGCAAGGCTCCAGCTCACCCGCACCAAGCAGACCTCACCATGCATTGGGATCTGGCTAAGTTTTAGAGCCATGACACATTTTGGCAGGTTGGCATCTGGCGGGTCAAATGCACCTGCTTACAATTAGCTACAATAAATTCCACATAAAATATGTCATTGCTTGGATCAGGGTACCTTGTTCACATACTCATTTTTTAACCCTTTCAGTATCTTAGTTTTATTAAAGGTTAGCCACAGAGGTTTCCTTTAACTTTTACTGACCTTTTCTTCACCAGAGCTTCCCTTTTAAGAATTCCATTTAAGGACCCTATATTGAGGACAAAAGAAAAAAGCCCATTAACAGCGGTGCAAGAGACAGAATTGTGCTGTATGAGGGCAACTAAAGTAAACAAAACCCACTGAACATTCCCTGTGATGCTGAGCAGAAATAGATTAACTCCTAATATGGAGTTAATACTCTTCCAAAACACACAATAGCATTTCCTTGTACTCCTAATTATGACAATAAAACAACTGTGTTTGGAGAGGAAATGAAGAAACACCAGAAATCACCTGGTCACCCAATACACGTGCATTATTGAGCTATAAAGTTCCATTTTTGGATACCACTACCACATTCTGCTGCTACAGTGATATTTTTTATGTCTCACAATATGAACTTTAAGAGGGGCAGATTGCCTGGTTTATGTACTATTGTGGGACATAGAGATTTTTACTGGAACAAAATAATGAACTATCAAACAAGCATGCTCTAATTGTGCTAATAAATAGTCACAAAATCCTGTTAACTCCAAAAGCCTGGGGCAAAATGTATTTACTTCAGGAAAATAAGAAGTAAATTAATTTAGGATAGGATGCACCTGGAGGAAGTTTAGACCTAACTGTTGGCCCAAACCAAATGTGAAGGATGTCTGGATCCAGTTCCATATTCATATTCCATCTTGCTTCTACCTCTATAACATGATGGAATGGGAAAAGCCAAACTCCAGATCCAAGAATACACAATATTTCAAGGACTAATATAAACCCTTTTTCTCCTTCAGTGAGACATAGAACATCCTTGTAGTGAACATGGTGCAAAGTGAAAGTGAACATAAACATATGAAATTTAACTCTATCCATCCATGTTCTATTTCTTTTGGTAACACTAACTTCACATTGGTGAGTAATGCTCACGAACACCACAGCCTGATAGGCAAAATGAGGTACAGAATAAAGATTGACTACCAGCCTTTCAAAAAACTCTTCCACCCTGATTAAAAGTGGAAAGGAAGTATTTTATCACAAAAACAATTATGCTGCTGATCTCCCATTCTTTCTATTTTTTTATTCAGAAATTCAGTTAAACTGAAAATATAGCTGACATTTAGGCTGAATGGGCATTTGCAATTCAGTATGTTGGCAACAAAATCAACTCCTTGAAAAACCACGGGAGACTAAACCCAAACTATATCGCAACAATTTTTTTTTCTATTCTTTTTTCTTTTTTTTTTTGTTTGTTTGTTTGTTTGTTTGATTTTTGTTTGGGGCTTTTTGTTTGTTTGGGGTTTTTCGGTTTTTTGATCATTGAGGTCAAAGTACTGTGGCATGTTTATCCTCCCCTACTCTAGCTGGCAACCCTTCTGCTTCCTTTCTCCAACTGGAGGGGAAGGTGAGAGGCTGCTTCGCATTGTCTGGCAGGGGACATTTGTCTCATGGGAGAGAAAATGCCTTCCTACAGACTACAAAAAAAAGTCTCTGTAGACAGGATACACAGCACACTCCATGTAAACTCCATTTTGATGTAATTAAGCAATATTTACAAGGCAACATCACTTTATGTGTTACTAAGTTTGCTCTGGCATACTCCAGGGGCTAAGCCCATCTGGGGCCAGAGAGCAAGGAAAAGGCTCAAGATTGCAGACTTCCGAGTGCAAAACCACCTGGTCAGGTTTTAGATGCTTAATCCAAATTGTCACATACAAATGCACAGGCTGCTTTAGGCCATGTGGAGCTCACAAGCATCAGTGTTAGAGAAGCTATCTGATGCACTTAAAGAGGCATTGATTGCTCTATAAAGGAATAGAGGAACCCCAGAGGAGGGCCACGAAGTCGATAATAGGACTGCAGCACCTCCCATGTGAAGACAGGCTGAGAAATTTGGGACTGTTAGGCCTGGAGAAGAGAAGGCTGCATGGAGACCTCACAGCAACCTTCCAGTACCTGACGGGGGCCTACAGGGAAGATGGAGAGGCTCTCTTCATCAGGAACTGTAGTGACAGGACAAGGAGCAACAGGTACAGACTGGAAGAGGGGACATTCAGGTTAGATACTAGAAGGAGAGTGTCTTCACTGTGAGGGTGGTAAACAGGTTGTTCAGGGAGGCTGCGGATGCCCCATCCCACTGTTCAAGGCCAGGCTGGATAAGGCCTTCAGCAACCTTGTCTAAGGGAATGTGTCCCTGCCCATGGCAGGGGGTCTAGGAGAAGATGATCTTTAAGGTCCCTTCCAACCCTTAACGTTCTGTGATTATGTAAGTAGGGCTGAAAATTACATAGAGGTCCCTTACAATCTTATACAGTTAGTAATAGGGTTAATCCAGAAAACATCTCTGACACTTTAGAAAAATCTCAATCAAGCAAAAAACCTCAAAGAATCATAATTGCAACGTACCCAAGTAAGGGAACAGGGAAAACTGCTGTCCACAGCTTTAATCAATTTAAACATCTATATCAAAGCAATACAACAGAAGAAATTTTTCATGTCTAGTCCACAGAAGCCAGATGCACTTAGAGTGTGTGTACATATATATATAAAATTCTTGTCAAAATTGGTGGGAGTCATGCAGCCTCACAAAAGGGGCACAGTCTTCTTACTTGAAGCACTTTAGCCATGAAGATTCCAGAGAACTTATCTTGTCACCAGACTCTTGGGGTGCATCTGTCTCACATTCAGTAGTTCAGGTAAAGCAATAAAAAAAAAGGCAACAGAAAAGGTCTGTGAGGTTTTAATAAGACTTTTATGTAGAGCAGGGTTCAACAAGATGTTTGCTTCTCCACCAAAGATTTATGCCACCAAAAGCCAACTTGGGCCTTTAATATAAACCAAATCCCCCTATATTTAGTTGAGCATGGAGAATGCACTATCACATTAAAGTGAATCTAGTAGCTGAAAGGATGGAATCTATAATTTATATTTCTCTCTCTATAATTCTTGTTGACTTGACATAGCACCACTCTCTCCAAACATATTCTTATTTCCCCAAAGCCTGAAATTCTAAGGAGAGCTGTAACAACATCTCGGTCCAACAACTTTGTGATTGCTCCCTCTTCATAAAACAGTTTCCCTGAGTTCTGTGCTTCCTTGACAGCTCTTTCTCATTACAGAGCTTTCCCTACCTCATTACTCAATATCCTATCCCATATTGTCCCCGAACACAGAGAGCTCCCTCTCCCACATTTCCCCATAGTAGCCATGACTCATTTTTCTACTCCCTCCCCAGGAAACAGGAGTTTCCCAGGTGCATTTCATAAGGGAGAAAGAAAATGGTTGCTTAGGCAAAAATATGTTTCAGGTGAATGCACATCGAGGCAACAGACAAGCAACATGGAGGAACCAGATTTACCTTTTCCATTGTTTACTTATTCCCAAGTCTAATTCCCTTCATAGACTGTATCACCAATTCCTACAATTACTCTTGTTTTTCACAGTTGGCCTCTGCCTTCCTATATCCTCTTCCCTCTTAATTTTAACATGCTTAGGAAAAGCAAATCACCCCAAAGAAATTCCATGGGGAAAGTCCTTATGCAGCTATGCAGTACATAAAGAGGAGCTTGTTTGCTCAGCTTATTGATGAGCAGAAACTTTGCCAAGCTGTAAAGAACAGGACTGTTACTACTTGATTATGGACAGCTGCTTCACACTGTTACAAAAGGCAGTTTTGCTGCATGTTTGAATTTTGGCTGTTTTTTTCATAACTATTCTGTAAGTGCTTGTGAAAACCTCCAAAGCAACAGCTTAACAAATACTATTTACCATCCTTCTTTTCCTATGGGAGTCATTGTTATGTTATTCTTACAGGTGTTTTCCTTATAGCAGCCTTAGTATGCAAAGTGGGGATTGGCGGCTCCACGGCACCATTTTCATTCTCCTTTTACTTGTACTGTGATGTCAAGATTGTTCTGCTTTTCCTGCCTGGTGCCTTCTCTGATCTAACTTTCACTGCTAAAAGGAGCCTTTCCACTCAATTCCTAGTGTATCATAGAGGGATTTATTTTCAAATGTGCCCAATTTCCTGTCGCCTGTTATAGTGGATCTTCCTAGAAATCACTGTGATCAGATAGCACACTGTGACTTTGTTCCCCTATCAAATTTCCTTGGCATTATAAAAGAGTGATGGAGTGCCAACATAAGCAAAAGTAAGTGGGCAATTTCTTAGCTCATGTCATCAAACAAGTTCATTCCTCCACACTAAATTCTTACAGAAGTTGAATTTCTGTAAGACATGGGATTTCAGCTACAAACAGAGAAAACTTTGATCTCCATTATTTCATCTGAAAGTGGCAGAAATATGAATTTTTCCAGGCCTCACATATGAGAGACACAAGACCCAGTGGAAGCGCAAAAGAGGAGACCATTAAATCAAAAAGAAAAGGAAAGGAGGAGAGGACGCCCTTTGCAAGAACAGCTGGAGGAAGAAAAACCCTTCAGCTGCTTTTCTGGCTGCCTTCATCCCTCTCTTTGGAGTCCATGCAGGTGCTGGGTCTGCTGGTGGGTTGTGATCTGCTGGCTGATGGCACGAGTGATGAATTACAGGCTGCAGTCGGCGCTGGCCAGTGACCTCCAGGTGGGAACCCTGCCCAAGTCAGGGGTCCTTCCGTGGCCTCAGAAGGCAGTGCAGATGCACGTGGCATGAGGAGATGGATGAAATATATCTCACCAGAGGTGTGAGGTACGCCGTGTTCCCACGCACAGACAGAGCCGCTCTGTTCAGCTCTAGGTTGGATACGGCTCTTTTCTTCAGCAGGTTTATAAAGCACATCAGGAAGGAGGCCAGTGCTACTCCTTATATTCTGCAGATTGAGAAAATGGGGCATAGGTGAACTAAATTACTAAGAGCACCCAGGAAATGTCTGGCAAGGCCAGGAATGGAAGCTGGTTCTACTCTGCTGCCTACATATGGCCTTGGTATAAGATTATCCATTCTGGCCTGTCAAATGTAAGAACAGACATTTTACAAGCAACCTTTCCTAACATGATTTTTTTTTTCTATTATTATTCCTCTTAAAATAATCCTACCATTAAAACACAAGTGAATTCACAGGCATAAAACTCCATTTAAATAACATTATATTGACAGAACCTGACACAAAGCCTGGAAATTCAGAGTTATGGTTGGCATTCCCTGCTGAATTTGAGTCACTGTGTCTTTTATTTTCCACATGAGCATTAGTGTCAGCCTTAAGTGTGGATTTCCTGACTTTTTCAGCCTGTGTCATAACCTTCACTTTATTTAAACAGAATTTTTCCTGCAAGTGTCTACTGAATAGGTCACCAGAATTACAGTGTCATTTTACTGCTTCTAAAGCAGGACCTGGCAAATAAACTAAGAAACAACATAAATCTTGATCCAAAGGCCTAACCAAACCCAGTCCTAATTTTTCTGACTTTATAAAGAAGAAAAAAATGGGCTGTGGCTTTCTTTAAAAATAAAAAAGTAGAATATTTTGTCTTTTCTGTGCAGAACTAGAAGGAGAAATTAAAACACTAACAAAGTCTTCTTGCATTGCCTCGCTCTGCTGTTGCAAAGGCAGACAGTTCAGCCACGGTCATATATCTGAGCAAATGATGTTTACCAGAAGAACTGCCAGGGCTTCCATCGCTGCACTGAATTTTTGGCTATGAAAAACCAGACAGGCAACTGCAGTTCTTAGTGCATGCAAAAGGGAGATGTAGAGTCAGTATGAGCAGTGGAGTAACAATTATGGGGGAGAACACGTGCATTTTACTGCCAGCATGCTGTGCTCTCCCTGCTGCTTGACAGGCACACGCCCAGATACACGGCATCGTTTGGCACGTGCCCTGGTGATGTGCTGGGGGCATCTATGCAAGCAGACCTGTCTTACAAGAACAGGGCTAAAGGTGCATGGTCATGCTCCCTGTCATGTGTGTCTGATGGGGAAGGGATGAATGACAGCCAGGACAACACCAGCAAAGGGTATCTGCCTCAGGAGTCCTCCAGCTCCATCTCTGATGGACCTGGGAAAGAAGGCCAGGCGCAGGTTGGATATTTCGTCCTGCAAAGCCAAATTTGAATTCACGACTAGAAATGATCCACTCTCCAGCCCTATGACAGTCCACCAGTATTACCTGTACTGCTTTCTCTTTAAATCTCCCTCATGCCAAATCCCCTAATTTGGACATTTGGAATATATTCTACCAATTAAAAGTACACATATGCTGGGGCTGCTCAGCTGCACCTGTACAGAACTCAAGGTATCAACAGAGCTTTGCTACTTAGAGCTCTACCGAGCCCTGGCCCAAATCTGCACTGACCCAGAATACAAGCTTCCCTCTCTGTGCTAGACAATAGTCTGGTGCTATTTCAGTTTATCAGGATTTTTCTTGTTGCTTAATTCCCAAATTCTTAAAAACATGGCTCTGGGAAGTAACTGAGTGGGAGAAAACTGGGAAGATTGTAACTTTGCCTCTGACATAGCCTGGTATTTTAAAATAAAATACTAGCTAGATAAAGACTATTCCTATCACTTACGCAATTTCAAAAGTTTGTCTGAGAAACTACAGGAGATGGTCCAGTTCATTCTCTTTAAGATAGAAAATAAGACAAGTCTTTATCACATATTTTACATAGAAGTTCACTATATACTGTGGCTCGTTTAAGGCTTGATAGCGCAGCTGCAAAATTGAGATCAAAGTCGTTTTCAAAAACATAATCTCCTTCTTTTAAGTAGAATCTGTAGATTATGCAGTGTTTGCTGGGTACGCATAAACAACCGGCCTCATGAAACCTCATCATTTAGTAGTCTTAAGACAATACTACATTCTTACAAAACTTGTCTGTGACAACTTGTTATTACAGCAGAAAACTAAACTAACACGTCCTTAGGCCTGATCACTGAAAGGTCTATTCTCAGTTTAGGATCACATTCTGCCTAACACATAGAGAAAAAAAAAATCTGTAAGGCCAGAAGAAAAAAACACATCCCAGAGGACAGTATAGACTTGGACTTCCGCATGTCTTCAACGCATCCCAGTAGGCCCATCTGTAGGTCTATTAACATGATCTAAAATTCAGAGGCCAAACCCTTCGTGTCTCAGTTCTTCTGGCACTAGAGTCGTGCAAGGCTGCTGGGACTAGAGATGTCCCTGTGGTTTGCAGCCACACTTGTCTCCCCAGCGCCAGAAATGTGCAGCACAGAGCCGGCCCAGCACTGCTGACAACTGTGAGAAATTTGAGGGAATGAGCAGCCAAAGCCAGAACTGTGCATGAAGCTCACTCTTGCAAGATCTCAAGACTTTCTTCTGGACCAAGCCAGGGATCTCAGTGCCTACTTCCCATGAGTTTAGGTAGAAGGCAGGCATCTGATTTCCCTGTGGGTATAACCTCCAGGACAGCTAATATAGGTTTATCAACTTCACATCTATGTCAACACTCAAGCACAACTGTGAAAAGTCTTTTCTTCTGCTATATCCTTCTTTGTAATAAGAATACGCAATTAAAAAGGATAAGATTGTCATTTCCAGGATTGATTTTGCAGTATCAGTATATAATTACATACAGAATCCTGCAGAATACTGAACTCCTTACGCTGAGGTCTCAAAGATGGAGCAAGGAGAGGAAGAAAAAAAATAAAGCTAATCTCATTCTCCCACTGGAACAATGCTGAGTGCATGTAAGCACCTTCCCGCACTGCACAGCTGTGGCTACCACTTGAACACAGCAGAAACAAGCAGGGCAGTTGTGGCTGGGGCCAGCCTGGCCTCTTCTCCCTGAAACACTGCCTTAAAACATCATATTTGGGGTCAGTCAGGTGCACAGGATGGGGAGCCACCATGTGGGAAGCAGGTAACACCTGCCAGTCGAATCAAACCACCTGCAGGACTGGATGGGAACCAAGCCCAGCAGTGCAGCCCCAGACCCAGCACCAGCTGCCCCAAGCACCCACACAGTCCCCAGCTCCCCTCCCACATCAAGAGACCCATTGGCGCTCAGTCATGGAGATTCCAAGCCATAGGCTCGCATCTGGGAAAAGAAAAAATGTCGGGAGTTTTTAATCTGAAGGATAGTCCTTTCCTCAATACGTAACATTGCGAAATCCAGTTTCATGCTTTTGCGATTAGTAACTCAGTTGCCATGCTTGTTCCTAAAATTACATCGGAAAGACTTCAGGACACTATGCATAAACATGCATATTAGGACATAGAGGCTGCTCCCAAAAAGGTAAAAAAAAAAAATACCCATTTTTTCTCAAATCCAGAAATTTTGACATCACATGTATGCATAAGAGATTAAGTGAAATGCCAAAAGTAACAGTTTCAATTGGATTTCATTACTCTGTGATGAGGTTGTCCTCTGTTATTTTTGGTATAGCTCTTAATGAGCTGAGCGACCATGCCAGTCTAATAAAGATTTGCTTAAGGTCTTTCTTCAATTTATAAAATATAGTTTTAAATAAATCACAATTTATTCTGACTAAGGAGTAACATAAAAGACTTGGTTATGGAGCAGAAGTTTCCTTTTGTGTTCATGTTCATGTGGATCAGAGGGTTATGTTGGTGACCTCCCTAGCATTCCCTTTTTTCCCTTTTTTTTTTCCTCTGGATTTCCATCAAGCATGAACTCTTCTTTTAATGGTCTGGAACTAGAAGTTTCATGGGGTGGAGCTGAAAAAAAATGGGAGAGAGGAAAAATAATTTCACACTTAATACCTGATAGGGTGGGTCATTTTTGCAGAATGGAATATAATTTTTTTTTTAATTTCTTCAGTGAATAAAATACATTTGTCTCATGTTCCTTACACCTCATTCAGACGTGAATGTCTCCTTTATTCATGTACTCTGAAGAGAGATGTCTTCACTTTGGAAAAGACTATGTTAGTCAAGTAAGAAGGATATTCTTCGAGTATGAAATTGCTTAACAAAAATGGCACATTTCATAACAGAAATGAAAAATCAAAAAGACCTCTCCATGTCTCTGCATGAATTCTTTGTCTAAATGAGTGCCACATGTCATGGCTTCTCATGGAGAAAGGGGAATTTTTCTTTCTGAATCTCACATATGGTACACAGTCTAAATCAGATGGAGATAAAAATGCAAGCAAACTATGCACAGTTTGGTCATGTGGGCTCTTAGGATACTAATACTGTCTGTTTATCAGAAAAAGTAATTAAAAAAGAAAAAGCAGGAAATACCCAGTTTAAGGCAACTAGGCCCACTCTTTCCAGTGGGATTATCAGTGGTAAAAACTAATCTCTTTAAAGCATCATTTAACTTCCCTTCAAATGTTTTTCCACTTGCTGCAAAGGACAGGCATTGTGAGACTTGACAATCTATAAAGAGTTTGTTTTCAATACTTCAGAAAACTCACCATTCTCAAGGTTCTGGTAGGCCTTTTGATGCAATGATGCTACTCTGCAAATGAAGCCTTGGATGCAGGACCTCAAGCATAAAAGACAGCATGATTAGGTCTCAACTGTCCCTGCTTACCTTAAACAGATTCTTCTCAGAGTCCTGAGTTCTCAATGGGCCTCAATTCCTTGTTTAAAATACAAATGTTAAAAAAGGGGAAAAATGTATGGGTCTTTTTTTAATCACTGTCAGCAAGACTACGTAACTAAGAACATATTGCCTTAATGTAATTGTAATCACTGCCATTAACATGTATCTTTCTAAAATAAAATTCTTTTTGATAATCCTTCAGAGCTAACAATAAAAAAGAACCCAAACAACAACAAAACCTCTAGCATAATTACCTTTTGTTTAATAAATTACTTTTTGTACTCACCCTGCATTTCAGTCTTCCAGGAATAGCTTGGCATATACTTGGGTGTCTGTTCTAAATGGAGATTAATAAAGCTTATGTTTTAAAGGAGTTTAATAAAGTCCAGAACAAATTAAACCAGAAGTAGCATAACAAAAAGCCTATTAATAGTGCTACACCAGGGACCTCTTAAAGGCACATAGCTTTGGTGTATTCCAAGTATCATCTTGCACAGTACCTTGAACAGGATGTGGGTTGAGAAGGTTTCACAATGTGTCTGGTTTTCAGTAAACCAGTTGTTAACTTTTGAGTTAGTTTTCACTGAAATTGTCAAATGATCATTGTTCCAAATTTAATTTCTAGAGCACTTTATTCCCTTATAGATGTGTATTTCAGGGCACACAATGATACACACTGGGTTTTGTTTGATCTACCTTTACAAAGTCAGTTAGTAGGTTTAATTATTCTAATAATAACCCTCACAGTTTGGAAATGTTTCTTCCCCAGTGTTACTTATACCCTCTTGGACCACCCAAAATAATCCCTTTTACCATGCAAATGCAATATTACTTTCAAGTTAATAATTTTTTTTATTATTTTGGGAATTAAAGAATAGAGTAGGATGTAGATCATTTTCATGTTCATTTTAATTATTTATTAATATCTAGAGCACTTCACAGAATGTGACATGAGGAAAAACTACATGTATCAAAATGCTGGGCTCCTTGGTTTGCATTTTCAAGAAGATTAATACATTTATTACTATTTAATTAAAGTTCGATACAAGAAAAGATATAAAATAACGTTTTAATATGAGTAATTATTCACAAATAGGAACAATCATGTCAAGGAAGCAAGGGCAAATATGTCCATATCATATAGGTAATTTAATAACTCAGCAAAAAAGTACCCCATGCACAGCCAGAGCAGTGTTAGCTGGCTATTTACAGTTAGGTATCTGGGGCTAAATCCACAGAGGACTGTTGGTATTGTGACTCTTCCTTTTGCCTTGGCAAACTAAGGCAAGCATTAAACCCACTGTACCGACAAGCCTGAGTTAGCTGCCTTGCAGCCCTCCCTCCATCAGCAGGAATGCAGGCAGCATGGAGTGAGGTTCACAGGCCAGCAACAGGGACACACACAGACACAACATGGGTGAAGAAAAAAGGGTGAATGTCTGCCATCCTGTCACTCCTCAGCCTAAAAGCGATGAATTAGACACCTTTGGGAAACTAGTCTTTGATATCTTGCGCTCGGCACGTATGGTTTCTGTCCATGTGCTCATCTCCTGGTTTCAGCTGGGATAGAGTCCATTTTATTCTTAGTAGCTGGTACAGTGCTGCGCTTTTTGGATTCAGGTTGGGAATAATGTTAATAACACACTGATGTTTTGCTTGTTGCTAAGCAGTGCTTACTCTAAGTCAAAGACTTTCCAGTTTCCCAGGCTCTGCCAGCAAGCAGGTGCACAAGAAGCCAGGAGGGAGTACAGCCAGGACAGCTGACCTGAAGTTGCCAAAGGGATATTCCATACCAGAGAGCATCATGCACAGTGTATCAACTGAGGGGAGTTGGCTGGTGGGGTGATCTGTGGTTGGGGACAGGCTGAGCATCAGTCAGCAGGTGATGAACAATTGTCTTTTATCTCAACACATAAGTCTTACTGATTTTTTTTTTTCAATTCTCCTCCCCATCCACAGGGAAGGGGCAGGGAGTGAACAAGTGGCTATGTGGTACTTAGTTGTTGTCTGGGTTTAAACCACAACTGCCTTATGACTTCTCTTGAATCACAGCTGAAAGAAACATCAGCACAACCCATTTTATATACAAGAACCTAAGCAGAAAGCTCTCTTCTTGTGTGCTAAAATACATCCTAACTTGAAGCATGATGCTCTTCACACCTCTTGAAGCTGGGACACTGAACAGTCCAGCACCCAAAATATATATGGGTTCGTGAGGAAGAAAAAGCAAGTCAATGCATTACTTGTAGCTTGAGTCCAAAGGCAGTCTTGCTGTGAGTGGAAAGATGTGGATGATACCCAGAGAAACTTATATAACACAAATTTCTATCCCGTTAGGTTTGCACACAGAAAAATATATGCCTACCTTTTCTTAAACTTCACTTCTCCCCTTGGAGCCTCTTCTCAACTCTCTTTTGAACTCTGGGGAATTTTCCACTCTCTGATATCTCATACTCTTAGTACCATTCCCTCAGCCTCTCTGGACTTCACTCCCTCTCTCTCTCATCATTGTTGATGTTTGAATGAGGCGGACCACTTTTCCTGGTTGTCCCCTTCTTTCTTCCTCTTCCACAGTCCCCTTGCCTGAAGTATCCAGCTCAGTGACTCCCCAGCCCAGCTCTTGACAACACTACAGCACAAATATGGACCAACTGTGAGCTATTAGAAGGTGTATACTAAATTCCTCGGCTTTTTAGGGTCAAACTTTTATCCAAATAACACATTCAGCAAAAACACTAATCCTTGAAATCATTTGTGCTGGGAAATGAAAGACCGTGTTCTGCCATGATTTCTTCTTTCAATAAATAAAATTACAGCATGATAGGAAATAGGCTGGAAGTGATACCAAAAGTCTGTTTGAAGTAATATAAAAAAAAACTCTTCTCGACACAAGCTAGAATCCATTTCAGTTCAGTTAATCCTGATGTTTAAACATCTTCAGCTTAGCAATACTGCAGCCTTCCTCGATATCTTTTAGACTTCAGTTATCTTTACAACTGAAAGTTTTATTTAAATCACTCTTAAGCAGTGACTTAATCACTTTAAGTCACTTAAACGTACAGTTTATCCTTTTCCCATCTTTCTACCTTTTATGTGTTTGAATACTGTCATTGTGCTCCCAAGTCTCATTTTCCAAATAAACAAACTCAGTTTTTCCTGTCTTTCCCATATCTCAGACTTCCTAGCCTAGCCTGGATCCCTCTCAACTTTTTTATATCTTTCTTGGTATCCAGTACCCAAAATGGTCACAATTCTCCAGCTGAGGCTTTGAGAGAAGAAAGACGGAGTGGGAAGAATTACTTCAAATAGGCCCACCAAAACAAATGTGACTCATTTCAAATTAAGTGTGGCTCTTGGTGAGTGAGGAGGCACAATCAAAGTAACACTTCCAAAAGCTCAACTCCATATTTTCCAACAATGGTAGAAGATTCAGCACTTTTTGAAAAGCAGAGCCTTCAAATGCATGTGAGCAGCATGATGTAGAATCAAACTGTCATTTGCAATGAATATCCCTGAGTAAGGAATGGCCAAAGGCTGATGTCAGCTCTTATATCTGATACTACTAATCATTGAATGCACTCCTATAATTTTTAGTTGGAGGATGAATTGAAGTCTTGATTCTGCAAAAGACTGTATCCACCACCTAAGCCATATGTCTGTGTAGTATTATGGGGTCCTTTGCAACTGGGTTATTTGCTGTTATGTACAAAACCAGATGACTTTTTAAGGTAGGAGGGAAGACAGCAGAAATCTGGGGGTTCCCAGAAGCTATTAAAGCTTTTTACTTTGGATATCATTTTAGCCAAAAATAGTTCTCATAGGAAAAAAAACATTTTCTCTTTGTCTAACACTTTCCAAAATGGAATAAAACCTTTAAATGAGCTAAAAGTTTTTATACCATGGTATTCTACAAGGTTTTAAATTATAGGTTCCTGATTCTTCCATCCCTAAACAGTAGCCAAATATAATAATGTAGGGAATATAATGCCAGTTTAGCAGGTTTGGAAATAATGTTGTTGTGTTTCTTAATACAGAGCACTTTCACATGCTCCCTGCTGTGTGACTTTCAAGAATGGTGATGTGGCAATGTATAGTTGGCAAGGTATACTCCATGACAACGGTTAATTAGTAAATAAATGATCCCAGGTCCATTTCCCCTGAGTTCCAGTTGTAATAGCACAGTATGCAGGTTTAAGCTCCAAGCTGACTAATTCTAATAGTTATAAATGAAATGTTGCTTTGCTTTGATATATGCTTTAATTTTCTCCATTGACGAGCAACAGATCCAGGATCCAGATATAGTTCTGGTCTCCAGCACAGTGACTCCAAACTGTGGCAACAGCTGGTGAACGTGTTGAGATGGTAAAATGATGTACAAGTTTACAACCTATTTTAGAGAACAAAGTAAGATGTTTAATCACAGACCTTCATAAAGAGCCAAAGCTCTCCCCGTGCACCAGCCTGTATTAAACCTACACGGGAAGGCTCCTGTACATCCTGGTCCTAACATCAGGCACCAGAAAAGAGACAACAGTAGCTCACACAGAGACCACATCATATGGTCATCTCGAGCAATTTCTAGGAATTAAGGCTTTCCTCTTCAACTTTGCCTTAAGGAAGAGTAGGAGCACTCAAATGGCACATTAAAAGTGGGAGGCAATTCAGGAACTTGCTGCTTTTCAGAAACAGACAAGGAAGATCCCTTAACACAACAGGATGGGAGAATTCCTCAGGCACAATTCACTGGACACTAACACCATATTTTCATGCCTGCAATGACGGTGAATGTATGTTCTCATCTCACCAAGTTCAGGAAGCTCAGGAAGAAAGGCTCACCTGACATTCTGGGATCAGAAGTTTCCATTAGGGTTGCTGCTCCACTAAGAGCTTTCTTCTTCACCTGGGCAAGCCAATAACATTCACCTCACCCAGCAGGACCTCTGCATCCCTCTCTCTGCAACTCCCTCCATTCTCTATGGGAGAACTATGGTACCACGCTGATACAAAACTACCTTGGGTACAATGCTTACAAGACTTCTCTTTTAGTAACTTAAATGGAAAAATCTCTTGCAATTTATAAATGAAGGAAGTAGCTATTGGCATTTTTAAAAATTGCTAAGCACACTATCTAGGTCAATTGACTTTCATCATAGAATCTAGGTCAAGATTTTCACATGCTGAGGGAATTCGTATGTCTCTTTCCTGTCTTGTTTCTCTGGTCTCTAATAAGGGGGAAATTTATGCTTCACCCTTAGGATACTTCTGTTGAAGTCAACAGCAGCAAGGGACAAATGCCTTAAAAAGGCAGACTCTTGTGTGTTCACTGAACCACTTGTTTGGTCAGATCCGTATGCTGAACTTGCCACCACTTTCTGAATAAGTAGAACTTAATAAGAGGGAGACCAAATTTTCTGCTGCTCTACATCAGCAAACACCAAGAAACTCGATGAAGGTTCACACCCACTGTGAATCTGACTGCAAACACTGAATTTCTACATGTACAAGTCTGGAGGTTGACTGAAGAAAAAGATCCCCCTACATTAATACACAGAACTTCTATTGGTGTCAGCGGGAAGCCTGGGATAGCATAAATATTTTACACACATGCTGGTATATCCTGTGTCTGCAGAAGAAAATGTTTGTTTAATTTAAAGTAAATGCACATAGTGGGTCACATCCTCAACCTGACTACACTTGTCTGCCAGAACCATGTCACCTTCTGATGCTGAAAGACTGCACAAGCCTTTGGATGCTAAAATCCACAGAGAAGCTTGAGGATATTTTAAGTTTCATAGTATAAAAATCATTGCCATCAAATATTAGAAAATATATAAGAAAGACAATAACTTAGACATTCCATAGTCTGCTGAACATGAAATAGAACCTCATGATCATACAGTCACATTCCTGTACTTCTCCAAAAAGGCTATTTTTAGGATGTGGGGAAATTTAATACTCAGTAAATGCTTTCCATAAAAGAATATGTAAATGTAGAGTAAATCTTATTGTTAGAAAGTCACTTAGATAATCTTCTGACTCCCACCAGCTACTACTCTTATGAAAAATGTGAACAATATACCTGTTCCTATATTTTCTGCTATTTATTGCTGTTGAACTTTCTAACAACATATACAGTGACAGCATGTTTCCCCCTCTTATAGTAAGGTCAACTGAGCAAATGTGGAGTTTCTATAAAGTACATTTTGTGATTTTTAGTCAGCAATTTCATTGAAAAAGTTTGTTTCATAAGCCACGGTTTGTTAAAAAACACTAGAAAAAATAAAGTCTTAGCCAAACTTCTCTGAAGTCCATTCTACCAAAAATCAGACCAGTTACTTCACAAGATCTGTTCGAAATTTTCAGCGGTCAAAATCTTTTTCCCTTGAGTTGATTTCAAATATATAGTGAAATATATAATGGGAAATATATAGTGGTACTTTGCTGTATCCCTGCTTCATCTGTGAGAAAAGCAGGTACAAAAAAAGTAGAATAGTAGAACTGGACAAAACATTGCTGCAGCAGAGCTCCAGCACCACACACAGAGGTAACACCACTATTCACATACTGTGTTTTAGCTCTTGTAGACAAACATCAATATGAGAATTCATGAACACTAAAAAAAACCAACTTCTTCTACAACTTTATGTCTTCTCAAGATACGGAGACCACTCTGCCTCTGCCCTTCTGCAAGAATGACATATCTTTCTTGATGTATGACTTTAAATACAGCTGAAGTAAAATAATATGACCTATATTTATAATTCATCATTTACTTTTTTTTTTTTTTTTTTTTTTTTGTCATCCGTAGTTTATATTGGCACCAAATTCATAGGGTTTCTTGCAAACCATTGATGAAACTGTTAATGTTAATGAACTTCCATGGGAACTTCTCATGCAGTGATGACTGCCCATCACAAGTTATATCTAATGTAGTTTGCCTATTTCTCATTTGGGCAGTACAGAATCCCACAATCCAGTCTGGAAAATCTTAACAGTGAATTTATCCACCTTTCTGTGTATCCCATCCTTGATCCAATTTGTGTAAGGAGTTCTGCTGAAGTCAGGGAGGAAACCCATTCCCTGGCAGCTTCTGCATTGCATCTTTGCAGCATAGCTTTTTTCCCACCAGATGTTGCAGAACTGTTTCAGGACGATCCAGAATTGATCCCGTCGTGGCCCAATTCTGAAATTACCCCAAGCAGAATAAAAGTATAACTTCCAAAGTCCTGATGTAATGGCTGAATTATGGCTAAAACACCAAACTCCTCCTCTGCAGGTACAAATTACTGGCTTCACACACAGGAGCACTGAAACATGCTGGCCTCTCTCCACCTCTTGAAAAATGGTTACTGAGCACCTGAACGTTATTTTGAGTTTTAAGGCATAAAGGAAGTAAGAAAAATGTGGAAAAAACTAGGTGAGGCTTTAGTTTTGCAGTCAGAAATTAATTCTCTTTTTCAGCGTTCAGGGAGTCTTGACAGTACCCTGTGAGTCCATACCTCTTTAAGAGCAAAACATCCTTCAGAATGGAAAAAAAATGATCCATTAACAAGTCCTCATCACATTTACCTTTGAGATCTGCCCAGGCTCTTTGATAATTGCCTTTGTGCAGTGACCATCTCCTCATGGCTGATCCTGGAGGTGGCCAGTAGGAAGGGAGGACCCTGGAAGAGCCATCATGCCCAGGTTTTGGGATGGGGTTTTTTTAACTCCCCAGTACAGCCACAGTTCCAGCACACTGCAACTGCAGAGACAGGACTGCTGCAGAGTCACAGGAGGGAAAAGGCACCTCTGGAGATGTGCCTGGCACCAGCTAGGCAAGCCCAGCAGATGCACCAGTTGCAGGCAGCCCAGAAAGTCCCTGTGGTACGGTGGCAGCATGGCAAAGTTTCCCTAGGCAGCACAGAGGATGATGGCACTGAGCAGGAGGCTGCCAGGGCAGAAAGAAGGAGGTTTGGCTCCTTTTATTGCCAGACCCATGGGAATTGCCTTGGGCTCCTGCCTCCTTCTTCCCCCACCACCATCTTGGCAGCCCCCTCTGTGCTGTCAGGCACAAGCAAACTTTCCATTAGTCAGAGGAAAAACATCCAGAAGTACTTGCTACGGATTTATTCAGTATAGCTTTAACCATATTTTGAAATGCGAGATCAATGGCACTGTATATATACCATTATTTTTCATACGGAACAAATTCATTTTCACACTTGCCGTGCAATTAAACACCGGAGTCATGAAGAAGCACAGCTTCTAAAGGCCAGCACATTTCATGCTGGGAGAGCACTGCACAGCTACCCCCTAATAAGATGCAGTATGGACCACAGCAAGGCATGTGATAGTTTGAGTAAAGTGAACACTGTGGCCAATAAACAAAATGCCTAAAACTGTAAATATTACCTAAGCTGAGCACATGGAAAAAAAAAAAAAAAAGACATGCACAAAAAAGATCTTACAAGTCCTTGAACAATGTTTCAGCTTCTCATGGCTTGAAATAATTTTCTCATGTTGGGACTGTTGTTTGCTCTAAAGTGATTCTTATGTGAGGGCAAATTCACTGTAACCTTTCCCACACGCCTGCTCTGCAGCATGTACGTGGCTTAAAGAGAAACTTCCACACTCTGGAAAGTTCACCAGCACACAAGCATTAACTGCAAATTTCCTTCACCTTCTTCCTGCATCTTTTCATCTGTCTCCCCAGAGGTGTTAATTAACTGCACTAGTTGTGTCCAAAAGCAAGAAGCCTTCTCTTGCAAGCCAATTTTCTCTCTACAGCTGAACTTTTGCAGAGGACCGCAGGAACAGGGGCTGCATTTCACCCACAGGGATGCATTGACATAGTGAGACAGATCTTTGCTTCTCTGCTCTTGCTGCAGCAAGCTAGGCATGAGCCAGCTGCATCCCAAAATCATATGGCTCTGTAAGCCCAGGATTGAGCCAGGACAAGTTTGCTATGTGGCCACTGCTGTACCTGACCAGCAGGTACCTCCAAGGCTGTGCCTGGAGTACAGCAAAGCAAGTTCACATCTTTCAGGCCTAACATGGCCTAAGCACAAGTAGAAGGGATCTCTCAAGGTCCTGACCTACAAGGGGCACTGGAGCTGCATAGTCTGTTGACCTGCTGGAGTCCATTCCCCCTGGGAGTGTGCAGCCTGTCCCCTGCACTGAGGTTCAGGAGGGATCAGTTGTGCCATATTCACTCACCCACCCCTATAAAGCCTGGGACAATTTCCCACCACAGGGGCAGACAGAAGTTATTACCCCTGAACCCTGCAATGCTGTTTCATTTCACTTTCGCATAAAGTGTGCAAGGTTCTGTTCATCCTCACCCCAAGGACTCACGCTTCAGGCTGAGACAATCCGGCAGTGTGGTCTGGATGCTCCAGGGCTTATGGAAATCTTCTGATACAGCTTTCTACTATTCTGAATTTATTCTCCCCAACATAATCAGACTTTTTCATCCTCGTCCTCATTCTCCCTCCCCCTGCACCTAAAGTGGCTCCTTCCCTCTGGCTTCCAAGAGCTCCCCTTTGCAAGCTATATTTTATCAGGGCAGTCTCAGTTTTGGCACACTTTCTTTTGGGCTCAGCTGGCTGATGTCTTCTCATCCCATGCATTCCTCAGGTCAAAGGTATACCCCAAAATGTACTCACTCCCTCTAACCCAAGGGAAGCAATGGAAATTGTCAGATTTGAGGACAGCAGCTGGATCAGTGAAGACAGCCAAGACTGTGGAGTCCACATGATTAATTTCAGGGAGGTACTTATTGAAATCATGTTAGCTTAAAATAAAAAAAAGGCAATAGGGGAGTTCAAAATTTGGACTGAGATTGATTGCAGTTGCTATTTTTATTGAAGTAGCTTGCCCATCCCTGGTGGATTTGTGTTATCACAATCATTTCTATGCTGGCAACAGCCTTGCAATGTCAGAAGCACAGAAGTATGATTTCACTGCAGCACTAAGCCAGGGGAGAATCTGAATCATGAAGGAACAAGCTCTAATGGGAACACAAATAGTTTAAGAACCCACAAATACAGTTTTGGTGAAGAAATTCCTTTTTTCCTGAAATGCTCCTTCTCCCCATTTCCAGTCCACTTCTAGTATGATGTCCCAAGGCCACCACTTTTGTGCTTTAGTCTTGGAAGAGGAGGCTGAGGGTGAATTTCTCTGGGGACAACAGAATAGGTAGCAGAGAAGGATTAAGTTTTACTCTCAGTCTTCAGAAAACTGTACTGTAATCTTTGCATTAATGAGTGAAATAATGTAATAAAATCCAACCCTCTACGTAGCCAAGATTCCTGCCGCAGAATCTCACCTATGGTGAAGTCTTTTACCCCTGAGAAATAAATAGCAAACCTTCCATAAATTAATTCATGCTTAAGGACCATGCATGAAAACAGTACAAGGCAGCAGAAAACTTATGGAAAATGTGTGTCTCTTACAATCAGTTTGCCTAGAAGGAGGATCTCCTGAGACAGCAAAAGCAAAACTGAAAGTCTTGGGTAGTGCTGGAAATAGGGATTTTATTTCATCATTCAATAAATTGGTTTTCACTAAAGGAAACATAACTCCTATGTAACCTGATGATGATGATGTATAAATTATCTGTGTCCCACAGACCATTTAAAAAACAAAACCTGACTTCTTTTGGTTGATTTCACTTTTTCTGGTGCTGCAAGCACAAGTGTCAACTTACATGAAGCGGAAAAGGTGTTTAGTGGTCGGGAAACATGTCCTTTTTAGTGCACAGGGAATGCAACTCTCAGACAGAAATAGCCCACCAAAAAGAAATAAGAAACTTCATGATTTATTATCCTGGTTTACAAGCATGACAAGTTTTACCTTTTGTAAAAAACACCACCATTACATCTTTGCAGAAACACATAAACACCAAAGAACAAAACGCAAGGTTTTGCTATCTCACAACAACAAAGTAAATTAAGGAGTCAATTGAAATAAAAAGCCCCATATAGCCAT
Source organism: Monarcha castaneiventris obscurior (assembly GCA_026261815.1). NCBI lineage: Eukaryota > Metazoa > Chordata > Aves > Passeriformes > Monarchidae > Monarcha > Monarcha castaneiventris. Next base: position 6,720,708 of record JAMPIT010000379.1, on the reverse strand, counting down.
TTTTCTCTCTGAAAATCTGTAGGTAGGTGCTGTGCTCACATCACATCTGAGTGACCTTCTTACCATGGCCAGCCTCAGCACAGCTCCATTTGAAGTGACACTGTGTCGTGACACAATCATGTCCTGCCACTAGACCACAGAAGTTTTAACCAGAGTGGTGCTTAAAGCAGCAATGGCAGCAGCCAGAGCACAGCTCTCACAACAGTGACAGCTCTTCCTTGCACCAGGGCCTTCACAAGCACAGCACAACTTAACCTAAGAGGTAGCAGGGATGTCTCTGAGCTAATGCAAGCTGCAAAACACCAGGAAGTCCTACAGTACAGCACCAAACAGCTCAAGGACTTCCACAGGCAGCTGTCAGGAATACTCAACATGAAAACCCTTGAGTCAGAGGGCTGAAGCAGGTGAATTCTCTCCTAGTTCTATTTTCTATTGTTTTTCTTCAATAGGATACAGGGAAATTCTTTACCGCCGCTAAACACAGTCATATATGTACACATTTCATATATGTACTGCAGAGTGGCTTATTTTTTTGTGTTAACATGTTTAGGGTTATGAAATCTTAATATTAAAGACAAATATATACTTTAAATGTTATACATGCCGTTAATACCTTGGGGTACTGAAGCAATTTATCTTGAAATAATGAAAAGGGAATATAAATGACAACAAAAAAAACCAGTTTTTACTTCTTGCCAGTAGCCATTTACTCTGTCAAGGTACATAACACAATCATTAACAAAGCAGTAGAACAGATACCATGTACCACAAGTTTTCATTCACAACATTCACAGATTTCTTCTAAAATAGCAGCAAATGTAACTTGACAGGGTCATATGTCTCCAATCCTTGCAAAAAGCAAAGCATTCTGTAGACAAAATAGAAATAGACTGTCCTGCCAAAAATCTGGGGGACACAATGTAAAACTTCAGGCCCAGAATGGACATTCACATCACTTCATTGAGATCTACCCCATTTCATGACTTAGTGTTAAATGCTGTTAAAGCAGCTGCTGAGTACAAAAGTAAGCTGATGTACCAGACAAAACTTAGTGCCCAAGAGAAATGGAAGAAACTTTATTTTAATATAGGTCACATTTGCATTACATCAACAGTAGTCACTCATCAAATCCCAGATAATATTATTTGGGAACATGTCAGAGCTACTATAATAATACAAACATTTAGGCCACATTGGGAATACACTAAACACACAATAAACCATTCCGAATACAAAAACAATGTGGGCAGTTTTCTGGCTTTATCAAAACTAACATGAAAATATGAAATTGAACTACAACAACAACAAAAACGCAGCAACAAATCTGGTTTAACAGCTGCACAGAAATTTGTTAATAATCTAAAATCATTGAGTAAATTAACCCATCCACTCCTCTCTTAATGTTTCTGTTACATAATGGCGAATTCTCACAAAACTCATCATCACAAGAGTCATCTACAGAACATGGTTACAGAGCCATTCCCAATGAAGTGCACAAATACAGCCTCAGTTGCAGACAGCAAGGCAAGCTAGTAACAGGGTAATAGAGAAGGTGCAAAAAACCATGAGTTCTCATCTCTTATGAGCTGCTGTGTCTTTTTATTCAAATTATATTTCACATATGTGGCAGGAAGAACGTAGGTGGCTTTGTTGACCCTGGCTGATCTGAGGACCCAGGTGTTTCTGATAACAGCAGAATCCTTTTGTCCTCATAACATTTCATGTCTCTTGCTTTAGTATCTGGTTTCTCACTAAGCATTTGCCTTGCAATCTATCCCAAGGGTGCAGAGCAGTGTGATACCTCACGACAGCAGCTGTAAACGTGCAGAGAGTTAGCACTATTACCCCTGGGTACAACTTCCCTAAACTCTGCTGTCCTCCATCCTCTTAAAGAAAAGTCAAAGACTGATGGCTTCTTGAGAGGCTCTGCATTAGCCTTCCTTGATACACTAGGCCATGGGGAAATAAAAACAAGTTTCTCACTGCAATGACAACAGGAATCAGAACAGTGGGGCTCTCTTTGAGGAGGCAGCTTGTTTTTAACACAGAATTAGCTCAAGGACTTTAAAAAGGCTAAGAGAGAGAACAAATATTGAACTGCATTACTACACTGTTTCTCAAGATGAAGCTACTAATAGTGGCACTGTTAGAAGAGAAAGGGGAGAAGAAAAAGGCTGGTTGTATTTTTAAGAAAGGGTATGTGATAAAAAGCACACTCACAAGAGGCAGAAAAGCAAAAGCCTGCAAATCCTTGTTTCTATCAGTGAACATACAGTCAAAGACAACCATGGTTCTTTGACTGACTCTTCACAGCACATTGCCTTTGTTATCTCCTCCTGCTCTTGCAGAGGTTTTTCTCTTCCTTTTCTCAGCAGCTGTTGCCACAGGCAAAATCAGCATCTTCTTCACCATTTGCAGGAAATTACAGTGCTAGACATCACTCCATTCACAAATTGTGGCTCCACAATGACTACAACGATGTGAAGCCTGAGCGGCCCAACAGGTTTTAATTTACATCAGGTAACTGGATTTGCACTTGTGCCAATGGGAACAGTACCTGCCCCAGAGAGCCAAGCCATAAACAGGTGGGAAGAAGTTTGGAGAGAGTTCATCACCAGGGATATGAGCAAAGTGCGCGTGAAAAGACTTTAGTCAGCAGTCAGCTCTAGTTTTTTTTTTTTTTAATTTTTTTTTACCGCAATGGGTTTGTCCAAGAGCCCTGTAGACTTTAATCTGGGTACATTACGCAATCCTGTCTACTACAGCATTAAAAGGCAGGTGTATTCCGAGACACACACACACAGAGATCATTCACAATCTCTGAATCACAAAGATATTTCTGCTGGCTCTTTGCTCTGCCACCTGTACACTCATCATTAAGTCAGAGACCAGACCCGCCAGTCGATTGTACAAGTTCAGAAAATCAAAGCCAGGCTGACGATGGCGTGGGAGGCTGAGCATGAATTGTTGCAGGGCTCTGACTAACTCTTCGGCAGGGAAGCACGCAGGAAGCTGTGCAGAGCCAGGAAGGACACTGCCCCGGTGCTTCCTTTCTGCCACTTCAAAAATATCGACTAACAGACCTCTTCTAAAAAAAAAAGTGCTTTGGACACAACCTGACGTTAGCTCTTGGCCTTTGCCTCATATTATCTTACTGAAAAATACAAGGAAAGTACTGCAAGTAGTTAATAGCTTCTCTTAAACAGGATGCTCAGGATAATGATTACAAGGCACTCTGAAACTTTCAAGCTCTGGACATGAATATAGTTTGTACATGTCCTTTTTACTGCTTTGAGAACACAGAACACAGTGTTTTCTTTCACTTACTCCCTTCCTGGGCACTCTTCATGTACTCTCTCTCCACAGAGTGTTTTAAAAGAGAACGTCAGACAACAATGACAACAACAAAGTCTTATGGTTACACCATACACAGTTATTTATATTGCCCCTAGTTTTGGAGTTCGCAGGGGCTGTGTTATCACAAACTCAGAGTCATGCTGAAATCTAGGCTTGAGAGAGAGCTACCAAAATGGTCTGTGACCTTGAGTGAGGCACTTGATCTCCCAGTGCTTTAGTCAGTCGTGTCATAAAACTGGGTAGAAACAGCACCCCAATGAAATACAGATGGTTCCTCAGAAATGAAGCTATCTTCCATAAATTACAAATGTAAGGGCATACACACAAAAGGATCTCAGATTTTCTTGCCTCATTTTGGTAGATGCTTTGCTAAAATCCTGCACAGCTTCACATCTATCCTAGTGGTATCAGAATATTGAGCTTACACACAAAGGTGCATCTGATTCCCAGCTGAAAAGTCACCCGATAAAATTCAGCCTTATGCAAAGTCCCTTCATAAGCCTTGCTGACCACTCAGCATAAGCCACTGCAAGCAGGACTTATAGCAGCAGGAAGCTTGAACTTAAGAAATGACAGCTCTGTAATTGCTCTGTGTTTTAAAATTGATAGGTTTGACCTTCTACATTTATCTTCTGTGGTCATTAATCCGTTCTGAAGTGAAAGCCAAAGTTGCAACATTATGTCCTTTCACTATTCATTTTTAGCTAAAATTCTAATCTTGTACGCTGTTTAATATTCCACACTGAGAGTGGGGTGAAATGGTCCCCAGGAGCTCAACAATCCATGCATAGCAAACCAAGTGCCAGGCATTCATTGTTAAATTAACAAAAGTGCACACCGAATTATATCGTCTTTTAAGGCTGTAAAGGGATTTCACTCCTACCTACCCACTGACTCCAGTAAAAACCTTAGGATTTTTAAACACTATTCCAGCCACTGTATTCCCTGCAAAATTTCAGACTGAAAACCTCAAAATCCTTCTTCATAAATTCTTGAATCACGGACTCTTTGATCAACATCAACTATACCATTCAAGGATTTTTGTAAATCCTGAGTGCCTTGGGAAATGCAATATACATGTAGCAAAAGGGTTACCTAATGGCCATATGGAATGCAGTTTATTCTTGCCCACTTGCAAGTAACATAGAAATGTCTGTATGAAATGTCTCCAGGGGCCTTGGTGCAAGACAGATGAAAATTCAGGGAATGGGTAGAGGGGAAATCAGAGGAGCAGCTTTGAATGTTGAACTGCCATTCACATCCATGGATTTGATTCAAAAATGAGGACAGAAATGGATTATCACCTTTTATAAAGAGCAAAGCCTCTGACGTGATTTAAAGGTTGCATCCTAGGTACAATCAGACCTCAGCTTATCCACATTTCACTATCTGCAGGGCTGCACACAAGAAAAATCTAAGCAGAGTTTTGGAACCTAAATCCTAAATACTAAATATACAAAGTCTCAGTGTATGACCTTCATATGTATTTTTCAATCAAACGCTATCTAGAAGAATGAGCATTAAAAAAGTTTGATGTTGATTAACCAGGTCTGACTGTAATTAAGTATATGAACAGAGAGAAAAATGCAAAATTTTATTAACTGTGGAAGGAATGCTAGATCCTTAACTGCCCAGCAAGTTCATGAAGACAAAGGAGATCAGTTTACAAGGGTTAAGTAAACATAATATTTTATATTACAGTTCAAATGAATCCAATTTCAACAAGACTGTGTAAGGGTCTAAAAATTGGTTTACCAGATTGAACATTTTTATGAACATTAAAACCCGTTACTTGCTCTGAAGTACAGCTACTGGACAGCCAGAGCCACATAAAGAAACCATTTGTTTCTTAGTCCTATGGCTGAATTGCTTCTTGCCTCCTTGCTATTCATGTCTGGTGGGTTCCCTGTATTTATTTTTACATGCCTACATGTTGTGCATTTTGTACTCCTTTAAGTTTCCAAGGCCATGTCAAAACAAAATGCATTCCTGACTGGGTCAACATAGGAATAGCCACACCAGACATTAACGTAATAACTTGATGCTTACTGCAAATCTGAGAAAAGTAACCAGTGGTTGTGAAACATGAATTTCTGGTAAGGGAAGGAGGCAGTCCATGAACACAGTGCTCTGAAAAGTGCTGCTTTAGCAGGAATTGACCTTGAGGTCTTTTATATATCTGTAGGATAGACACACAACCTCCTCCTCATTCTGTTTAGCTAATCACTGACTCTGATGAGGCTGCAAACAAAGCTGCCAATTAGTGCTAATTATGATAGCAACATTTCATTCAGAAAAATGAGTCTGAACCACTGAACTCCCTTGGACAGGAAAAGTCCTTTTAAGCACTGTTCAAAAGACTTCCAGTACCCCATAGGATTAGACCACAGAGACTGTGCACGTATTGAAACGTGGCAGCTCACCATTTGAGGGCAAATCAGTGTTAGATAATGAGAAGCTGTTACACAGCATGACACAAGCAGAGTGGACCCTGTGTGCTTCCCACAGCATTCAGAACGGTTCCCCCATCAAACCATAACCACCACTGCGTAACATACTACTCCTGAGGAGCTGTGAGATCCAAACAACCCTCACCTTGCAGCTGATCATTTCTGTCCTGCTGGTATTACAAGCATTAAGGCATTATCAGCTGTCTTGGCCTTACTTGGGCCATGCTTGTATTGTGGTCAGTACAAAATAGCTGAGGCAAGCCACTGGCTCTGGTGAGACCAAAGGGCCAAAGGCTGCCCTGAGGGGATGCACCAGAGGCGAGTCCATTGAAGGATGCATCACGGAAAAAATTATCCTGGGCATCTTGAGCTGTAGTTTTTTAATGTGTTTTTGATGAACTGCAGGGCAGATAAACCTTTGATGCACCTCACGAGCAAGGCACAATAAGGCCGGTGCATGAAGAAAATCATGGAAAAGGAAAGATGTGGGTTATACTGCATGCTCAGCCACACTGGCTCAGGTCCTGCTGACCCAGCAGCAGCTCTGGCCATGGCTGCCAGGGACACACCCGATCCAGTCCACAGATCTGTTGGGATGCACTCAGAGAAAACCAATGTCACCACCAGCAGTTCCTCACACCAGGAAGGATCCATGTTTTATTGCATCTGAAACACAGTGCGTGACTTCTTGGGATGTGGAAGCAGCAGATGTGTCAGGTGAGCCAAAAGGGATCCTCCCTTAGGCAGGCCAGCAGGAATGAATGTCAGGTTTGTCTCGACCAGGCAGGACTCACTCTTGCAGCTGTTACACTGAAAGGACACATTATGAGGGGTGAATTAACACACTGGCATCTGTATTAGCTACATTAAAACCACTGACAGCATGAACAGGATTGCCCACAGCATGTGTGCAGAAAGTGAAATGCATGGGTTTGGTTTGTGGCTCTTCCTTGATCTCCTCAAGACTCCGCTGGAACAGGTTGCGGATGGGCAGGCTGTCTACCTGCACGGCAAGAGCAGGGCTGGGAAAGGGTCCAAAATCCAAAACGGAGCTAGGGAGTAACCCAGTGACTGAAGGTCTGGTTTGACCAGGAAAAGCACAGCCTTCCCAGTAAAGACAATGATGAGCTGAAATAGGAGTGGGTGGGTAGGGTGGGGCGAGGGAAGGCTTGAGAGAATTGAGCCCAAATGACTCCCACACTCCAGAGAGCTGGAGACTGGCAGCCATCCTTTCTGGAGAGAGGCGTGCTGGGGTGTGTGAGTAGCAGAAAAAGACATTTGGACTCCAAGTTTTCAATGCCACCAAGTACAGAACACGTATGGGTCTGAGCGTGTGGGCCTAACAGACTCATCTCAATTTCCTGAGAATCGTAAAAGCAAACTTTCAGCAGTGTAAAACATACAATATAATTTGGAAAACCTGTGTTGCTGGGGGAGGTAAAGAGGCACGCCTTAGCCTTCACGGAAAAAAAGCTGTTTTGGCAAGGGTAATAATTAATGAGCTAGCAGTCATTTAAGGTGGGCATAAATATTTGCATCTCAGAAACATTTGCCACCTTCTCCATGCTCCCCTTCATCCTGTCTGTTTTTCCCCTTCTCTGCAGCCTCCTCTCTCACGCGCTCTTTCCCTCCCCTCCTCTCCCTGCCTGCCTGCCTATCATCTTGCTCTAATTGTTTCCAGATTTGTGTGGGAGGTCAGGGCCCGGGAGTGCTGCTTCATGCCAAGTTTATAAACAGAGCAGTGTTTCCAGATGGCCACTGGCTCCAGCCTGGCTAGCAGGTTGATTGGGACCAGAATAACAACAGGTGGAGAACAGACAATGAATTCCTTGACACTTATTTTACTCCCTCTGCTTTTTCCCCCCTTCCCTCCTCCCTGCAGCCACCACGGCTACCACCAGCAGACCTTCAAGCTCTTGAATCCGGGCAGGGAGTCAGGACACGGGGGAGGGAGAGAGGAGGAGGAGGAGGAATGATGAAAGAAAGTGCAAGTGACTTCCTTGACCAAATAAAAGGCAGGGCAGGAAAGGGGACACATGCTGCTACTTCCCTGCCAGCCATTACTGCTGCTGCTAATTAAGGTGTCCTTCAAGCCCTTTTGGAAAAGACCCTCTGAGGTGAAATAACAGAGAATAAACAAGATACCTCGTACAAATAGGGAAAACTATAAGATTGATTTAACATCGTTCCTTCGGCAACTGCACGCATTCAGCTTTTGTCAAGACAGCCTGGGCCACTAAGGCTGTTGGCAGTGACAGCACATCTGCAGTCACTGTCAGCTCTGTACTCTATTTTTCCAGACAGAGCTACTTTCCCCAAGGCTCCGGTTTGCAAATCCCACTCCCAAGCTCCTGCCCTTCCCAGTTTCCCTCGCCTCTCCAAGCTGATGTCTTCTTCCCACTCCCCACACCAAATTCCCACTTTCCTCATCAGAAGTCGTTTAGAGAAATGATGAGGGCAGGGAAAAGAAGTTCTGCAAGGCAGTTGCAGAGGTGTTTTTCTTTCTATTACTTTGCTCTTCCCAGCACATTTGGGGAGTTATTTGGCACAAGTGCATTACTCCAATGATTTGGGCTTAAAGCAGATAAAAACGAGGCTCGATGACACAAAACTGCAGCAGGTTCAGCTTCAGAAGAGGCATAAATTAAAGCAGACAACCACCTTGATTTTGGGCCTGAGGTAATGTGCATACACACCCTACCACCATATTCCTCCTGGAAATTCCCAAAACAAAGGCAGAGCAAATGGGCCAGGGTCAGAGAAGTAAAGCTAAACTTTAAATGCCCAGGCTGCTTAAAGCTGTGGTAAAACTTTTTAGGAAGCATGAGCAAAAACAGATCAGGGGGAATTTGCAACAGCACATTTTGGTTCCGATGCCTGTGCTTGCTACCTCCTCTGACCCCAAAGAGACCAGCAGGATGCAAGAGCTGGGTGCAGATTCAGCTGTACACTGGGTATGCTGGGACTGCTCATCCTCCTCCCAGGATCCCATACAACTGGGAGCTCAACTACTGAAGGAGAAGATGAGGAAGAGGAAGTGAAAGGGATAGTAAGGAGGGGACATAAGGAGTAGCAGTCAGTCTTCCAGAATAATTTTATATTACTGAACTGCAAGTGTTCTTATTTCCCTGCCTGGCCCAGTTCTGCACTCCTTAGAGAAAGACAGCAGAACCATGACGAAGCAAAACTGTAAATGATAAAAAACAGTATCATCTCCAGTGAATTAATGAATAATTTGACTAAATCATAAAAATTTCTGTACATCACCCACTGATAGTCTCAAGAAACTTGGTATACACAAGAGAAACCAAAAAAAGGTGACATTTTCTCTCCATTTCCCACTTGTGCTTACACTCTAGATGATTAAACTTAAACTAGGATGAATATAATAGAAATAAACCCATAGAGAAGTATAAGAATTACAAAATTAAAAGCTGCTGTCTTTAAAAAAAATTATTCTTTACAAATTAAATGGCTGCCTTAAACAGAATGTTATCCAAAGTTAGTAATTAACCCGACTCCAAAGTGCTTTTGTTATTTTCTTTCTATTTGCTGCACTCCTCACACATAATTAGAAAAATTCAAAAAGCGGTGAAAAGGCATACACAGTCTCCTCTGTTCCAATAGTGTTTAGTAAACGGACTGAACTGCTCACATGTGTAAAACAGACAGAACTTTCCCCATTCATTATTAACAGCATATTTTCTTATTTGTAACCTTATATTCAGATCCTTAATGGTTGACATCTACTCTTGGATTGTCTATAAAATACTCAAAAAACCATTTTTTACTCAAGTACCAGTGTGAAGGTGAACTGAAATTTAATAGGACTACAATTTGCTGCTACTCAGAAAGTTCTTATATAAACGGTGTGTGAAAAGCAAGCATGATTTAAAAAGCATTTGCTAATATTTGCAATGCAAAAGACCTCAGATTCTTGCATATGAATACCTGGAAGCAGATTTGGAAGCATTTAGGGGTTTTCATGAATGTCAGCAAATTGTTAACAGGTTTTTATTTTCCTGGAGACATTTCATGACTAGTCTTAGCTGTCAAATTTTATACTGCATAAGTTCTACATGTACAAATAAACACAAAAATATATTAAGCCAGTTAAAAAATCTTTGCACTTCCAAAGCTTCTTATATCTCAGGATCTCAAAAAAGTTTAAACAAACAGTGTGCCTAATCCTAAGGATTGGTTTAAATGAGGTCACTCAGCACCTTTTAAGTAGATGCTTAGGATATTTTGCCAGAGTGAAAGATAGATCATTTTATGTCAATAGGGTAAGCTCCAACCATTTGGAGGTTCTCCCAGTTTCAGACTGTAAATTCTTTGGGGCATAGAATGACTTTGACCATATGCTTAGGTAGTAGAATTTTGATTTTACTGGGAATTCTGGGCATAACTGAGATGTAGGTAGGCTAACAAGGAGAATAGGAAGTGCCAAAGACATGATGTTCATGAAGGCAGGATTTGGGTCTGATAAAAAATGGTAATTCTTATGTCCATATGACTTCCAAAATTCTCCTCATGCACAAACTTTCCATTTATTTGTAGAGCATTTTTGGGACTGTAGATTGAATCCATTTTCGTGTACCATTTACAGCACTCCTTTTGGCACAGGACTGTTTTGTACAACTCAGAAACACTCGACTATGCCTTTTCCATCACTGCTCCCGTGTTCTACAGAAATCTGTGTACCATGTTTTTCACGATGGAATTCAGTTCATTCCTCGGTTCGTAGATGTTTTGCAATATCTGTTTCTGCTGAACAGAATTTCCAGCTCTGACATACCAAATCCAGGGTAAGTAAACCTGAGAGTTGACTGTGCAAAAAATTCTAAGTTTCTGTAGTGAAGGTATGGATCTGATGCAGAACCGTGGAACTTCTTACGTGAATCCTGATTTCCCTTTCAGCAGCTTAGCATTGACTGTGATGACTATGGTTGGAGAGAAGGTAAAATGACATTTGTATTTTTAACTGACAAAGAACAGCTTTCAGTAGCTGGAAAGTCAAAGGCCTAAGAATTACTAGCCTAAGTGATTCTTTTGGGTTTGTTTGCATAATGCTGATTTGCAGTGTTGATGTCCACATGAACACAGCATGGTAAGTAGATGTTCTTGTTTTGGATGTGACTCCTTAAGGCTTCTCACACCCAGCCAGCACAGTGGGAAATGCCAAGGAGTCTGGCCTCAGCCACTGGCTCAGATATCAGGTTAAGCTTGAAAGGTCAAGTTCTGGAAATCCACATTGCAGAAGCTTGATATGTAAATGTAAGCAAAAGGATTCATCTCACCTAACTTCCTAAGTCTGAAAGTTAAACATCTACTGGAAGATGCTTTGATTAAAGGTGCTTCTTCTATAATCATCAGAGACAGACATCTGTACAGACATCTTCACTAGAAGGATTTCTCACCTGAACACTGCTCACAGTAGAAGGACTTTGGAAAACTAAGGTAGCAAGACATATCCTTTTTCAGATGCTAAAATAGATTCTGCTCCAAGCATGGCAACAGCTTTCTGGACTTTGCCAAAGATTAAGCTCTTCAAACAGATATAGCTATTGAGATGTACTGTTGCAACAGCATTTTCAAATGTGAATATTTCCGAACATTCCTGCTGTAGAGAATGCTTCTTGAATTGTAGTTTATTTAGAAGTGCATAGCTTAGCTAATATTCCTACAAAAAAACAAAACAAAACAAAAAACAGTGACATTTCTCCTCACATAACTTTTGAAACACCTCAAACCAATATGAAGTTATTTTTCTCTTCAACAAGTTGGCAGGGTAGTGAAAAGACTTGTGGGGAATAGCTGACAAGTACCATTTTTAAATGCTGAGGAAACCAAGTAAACTACCCACAGTGACAACCCTGTTCAGTGACTCTGGAATATTTGTTATGCCAGTCTGAAGTCTGAAGTGCTGTTCTGAACCCATGATACAGGCAGAGCCATGACTGAAGATGGGACAGCATGCAAATATTGTTCATATGAGCTCCACTAAATCCTTTATTAAACTGGAACTCATATTTGTGCCTTTAGAGTTCACTCACAAATACTCAAATGGCTGGGTGTACTCTCCTGAGAGTTCAGAGACAAAAAGTATGACTTTATCAAAGGGCCCCTGCAAAGACTCTGAACATATACAGACCCCTCATAAAAGCTTTTTTTTTTTCAGGAAACACCTTACAAATTCAAATAAACACACAAAGAATGAGGTAACTGGTCTGAGTGAGCTTCACTCAGTGGCTGCTACTCTGAAGAGCAGACCACAGCTTTGGACATTAAATTGTCAGATTTCTGGTCTTCTGCTAGCCAGAGTCCAAATTCCCTGGGCAAGGAGGTACATTACTACCTCAGAGGGATGCCATTGTCTATTCCAGGTGGTCTGAGGGCTACTAGTAGTGCAGCAGGTCCCAGAGATAAGTCAGTCACCTACCCTAATTCATATGTTTTGAAAAGTGCCAAAGTGCTGTAAGCAACTTCATTGAGAGTGACAAATACAGGAGTAATTAATAACATTCTTCTGCTATGTTTCCTCTGTAGGAGCTCAAACAAGTCACTTCAGGCTGCTTTTCTTTTTCTGTTCTTTGCCACCCTAGAGACTGGAGAACAAACACAGCAAATACACTTGACTGAAACACAGAACATCTTAAATGAAACACCTGTAATGTCAAGAGCTGCTCCATCACAGGAAAAGGCAAATTAAAGAGACACAGTGAGAGAGATCATAGTTACGGCCACTGAACATCAGCTGTAGCAAGTACACTAAGTAGAAAAGGTGATAGAGAACTGTGGATTTCAGAGAACCTAACCGATGAAACTTGAAAAAGGTATTTGCTCCACAGGAATTTATTGATTATGAGGTCAGAGCAAAAGGAATTCCCTGGGAGAATTTCCCCTTCATGTTTAATGAGATATTAACTGCAATTCATTTTTTAAAAATACATGAAGAGAAAAAAAAGTGGTGCTTTGTTCACAGAATACCTACATAAATATTAACATGATAGGAGAATCTGCTTCAAAATTTCCAGCTGTATTAGTGCAATTCTTGCACTGGACTGCTCTTTTTCTGAAGAATACTATAGTATGTCTAGAACTACTTACATATCTCCTACTGCCAGAGCTTGTAATGGTACAAGACTCAGTTCAAGGAGTAAGTTTGTGGCAACTGTCTGAAGTATATAGTGTTATAAAGTCATATATGGTATGAATGCAATTTAAAAAATTAACCTCAGTTATTACTTACAATCCCCTACTTATTTTCTGATTTAACTGCAAGTACAGTGGTCTGCATACAGTGGTATTATACTGACTGTATAATAATTAGCATTATGCTGTTCTTGTACCCTTTGTATAGAACAAATTGCAGCAATGATTTCTGCCTTAGAGCAGCTGTGATGTCGTGGAGTGAACAGTGAAGCCCTAATATGAGGCACTAAAGTCTGTAAACCATTAAAATAGTACTACTTTGTCTAAATCATAGAGGCTAAAAGATCTAATAGATCAACACGTTCATCTCTCTGCCAGAGGCCTGCCCATGTACTGAAACTTCACAACAATTCAAAGAAGAGCAAATAATAGAGATTAATGAGCAAAGAACAATGTAGTTATTGCAGTGGAGTTGATTACTGAAACAAAACAGAATTTAGCAGCTAAATAAAGTGGAAGCTATTAACTGCATCTTATTACTATGCAAAGGCAAGTAGCAACTGTGTAATTCAACTAGGTCCATTATGCAATCTTTTTTCTAATTCATTCCTGATCTGCTAAACTAATCTCTGTTTTTTAGGAGGTTTGAAAATGAATTAAATGGATTAAAAATGCAGCTGAAAGCCAGGATTATTTAAGGAATGGAGAACAATAGGAAAGCATGACAAGGAAAGATCAGCCATTTGACAATGAAGCAACATCCTGAGCCCGAAGCACAACAATATTGAGTAAGCATCTGAGAAAATGTTTTATTTCTTCACCCAGGATGCATTCTCTTTCCTCCTTCTCCTCCACTCCAGGCAGTGGACTTTGGCTTGATGTAAACTTAGAGAAGTTTAACTTGGGTTTTCCTAGATGGGACCAAGAACTCCATTTGTTACATGGCTTGGGTTTTCCTAGATGGGACCAAGAACTCCATTTGTTACATGGCTCTGTGATATGTCCTACATTTATGATGTATACTGGATGACCCAGTTTCATCCCAATTAAATACAGGCAGCTACCCATGAGTTGTGGGACCCCTAAATGCCCTTTGCACTTGATGGAGAGAGAAGTCCAGCAGCTGAGAATTCAAAGAGCCAAAATACAGCTCACCTTCTGGAGATCTCTCTCGTCCTCCACTGATTCTAATGGAAACCTAAAATGGGTGTAGTTAACACGAGTGGCTAAGCTGGTTGGGAGGATTCTTATCCAATGTAGCTTGTTGCCCTGCATTCACAATTCCTCCTCCCTACCAGAAGTAAAGGTTAAAAAGGTTCTTCTCTCCACAGTGTTTGTTGTATGTGTTTCAAAAACTGTTCCTACCACAGTTTTCCAGGCAGCATGAGCAAGGGTATTTATCTGGCTATCATGCTAGCTTCCTCCAAATAATGTCTTGTTATTTAATTATCAGAAAAGAAATCTTTGTCTATCCAATAATCATGCTGCAATCATGCAAGACCTAAAATTTTTAATTTCCAAAGAGATCATGGTGCCTATCAGGTTGTAAGGAATTTTCACTTTGTTTTTTGGCCACATGCACTAAATCATTGCAAGTCATAGGAGCAGTGCTGCACTATCATTTAATTTGGTGCTGCATTTTAATAACAAAAGTCAGGCACTTTTGAAGATTCGAAAAATATATTGAAAGGCTCTATATTTGAAACTAACACATTTTATTTAGGCATGTAAAACCAGTGTTACCTATTTATCTAATTTCCTGGTCCTTTTACTAGTGATTCAGTTACAGCTCCTTACTGTTAGGAGCTGGCAGTTCAGTAGTTCAGTGGGCCAAAAAGTAATGAAATATTTTGCAAGTTTTGTTGGAAAACCAATATAGTAGTGCTATGACTAATGAGGAACATACTCATACTACAACTGGACTTCACAAAATTAATGAAAAATAGCAGGTCCTTCTCTGCCCATTGTCGCACTTGTACAATCCTTACTGATTAACAAGATCTGCACATGCTCACCTAAAGATAGAACTGAGTCCTGTGGTGGAGCTGAACCAACTAAAAAGCACCAAATTTGTTCAAATTCACTTACAGAAATACTTTAGACTCACAGATTTCAGTCATGCTCTGCATAAAAGGTCGATTATACTTTCTTAATTGGCGTACAACAGAATTAGAGATGGGTCCAGCTTGGAGCCCCAGCCAAAATGCATCTTCATTTTAGAGAGGTTCAAAACACAAACCTAGCTCCAAATAAATTAGTTTCTCCCCCACAAAATCAGAGCTTCCAAGTCTTATTTCTTCCCTCAGAAAAATCTGAGAAGGGGATCATTCTTTAGAACATTGCAATTCTTATTTGTATAACTCAATTTAAACTTGATAGCAAAAAAGGTCTGGCCTGACTCAGTTATTAAATAACCATCTGATGATCACTGAAATTCTTTCGCATCTTTCTTTAATCTTGGATATTTAAAAGCCTTTGGGTTTTATTTGTTGTGTTTCAGGACACCTGAATTGACTGTAATGACTGTGATGACAATTTCACCCACCAGGTAATAATAGTGCTTTTGCAACAATTTCATGGAGAGTTTCCTTTCTCTGTCTCTTGACTTCATCTTTAAGCTCTTTTTTTCCATAGCCACTATATTACTTAATGCCTGCATTTTTATTGTTGTGGTTTTCTTTCTACTTTTTTCCCCCTTTTTAGCTCTACTTCATTCTTTCACTGTTCTTCATTTTTGCTTAGTCTAACATTTATTGTGGTTTATTTTTAGGATACATATATATTTGGGACGGAATTATAATCTGAACATTTATATACTGAGTTTATGTTTTTGTTGGAATATATGTATAATTGACGACTGTTCTTACTCTTCTGAGAAATGCCAATAACAAATGGCAGGCTCCAGTTCAATGAATCCTCTACTGCTTTAACAAAACAAAACACTGAAAGCAGGCAAAGAAAGTACAATAGGATAATTTTTTACAGTTTATACTGGGGTCAAAAATATTGCAAATATTGGTGTTTGACTTTCACATCTGTCATAATATACTGAAATACCATTCAGATGTCAATAACATTTTTCAAAAAACATGGAAAATATATACTGTAAAGAATCACATTGAAAGGAAATAACACACTTGAAACTGGAAATTCCTTTTTTTACTTCTAGGCAGATTTCTCAGTTTATTTTGATGTTAAAGAGATCTGTCGCCTTTTAAAGTACAGTACTAATAGCTGGGTTTGTTTAGCTGCCCTTTTCCCACACACATAGGTTTTTGCAGACTAACACCTACTGATACTCTTTTCAAACCCTTAAATCCCCTCCGATTCTCAAAGTGCTCTTCCATCTTCATTTCTGGATGATGGTCACAAAGCATGAAGCCTACTGGAATAAATGCAGTTTCTGAATGCTAGTCCACAGGTTTCGCTGCTGTTTGAGCATGTGTGTAGATCCAAAAGTCTTGCTTACCTAAAAAAACCCCACAGAGTTAGGATTTCTCTAAAAATGGATTATTATTTGCCAAGACCAATTGTCTTTTAAACCTAATGTATCAGGGTGGGATTCAAAAGCAGTGTTACAGAGTGAATGACTGGGTCACAACAGGCATGGGCACATATTTAAAGGGAGGTACCCACGTGAGCCAAAAGGGCACACCAATACACAGGCACACTGAGGTGACATTATTGGCACCACTAGGAAAGTTTTTACTTTTGCCTTTGCTACATTAATCCACACTGTTTGTTTTTTCACAACTGGATGCAGAACATCTATCATGAATTAGTTGTTTCAAAAAGAGATGACGGACAAAGGGGGAGTTTGTTGCGTTTTGGAAAGGGGTTGTTTATGTATTTGTTTTCTTAGAACTGGCAAAACTCCAATAGCTATTCTCCAGAAATTTCACAAGAAACATTCATATGGGCAGGAAATCTACTGGCAAGAAAAGGCAGATGAAAGAGTTATGTACTGCTGAATGAGAGTTTTGCACCTGCACATTGCTTAAGCTGGAGAACATGCTATTAATATAATAACAATAGCATAATCAGTAGGATGCGTAGTCATCTACCGAGATCATTTCGAGACTTCATGGACACTTTTGGCATTAGTGCAAAACAAGGAGTTGAATCAACTTCAAATGTGCACTAAATGGAAACGGGAAAAAATAAACCGTGCTTAAGCAATTCCTATCAGGATATCATGCTCAAAATTATGACAAGAACTGTGTCACTGAGCCCAAACCAATCTACTGGATGTCCAAGGACACAAGTGGGATTACAGGCAGAGTTGCCCAGTAAGTAGGGGTCAGAGAAGTCCTGCTTCAGACTCATTCACTGGATTCTGTTTTATTTCTCCTTTCTGGAGAAACTTTTTTTTTTCCCCTCAGGGTCATTAAACTTAGGCTAGAATACAGTTGTTCAAAAAACTTCTATGGAACACTTTTTGGGGTCAGGATTTGGTAATTCATAAAAATATTTCCAATGAATACCAAAACACATCAAAAAGTTTCAAAACAAGTGTTGTCCCAGTTTTGAAACCTGGAAGGCCTGAGGTCTTTAGTTCAAAGGTAGACTACTTGGTGGGCCATCCTGCAATGATAGGCCATCAATCCTCTACCCTGGCAGTCAAAAGGTTGAGCAATGCTCTGCCAGCCAGAGCCCTGCAGGCTTCCAGCAGAACTCAGCCAAAATCCAACTGTCCCTGAAAAACTAGATTTAAGTTAACTGCCAAGATCTCTCTGGATGCCAAACAGCTTTGCTTTTGAGACTGGTTCCATCAGCCTTTCTGTGTAGACATGTGGAGTTTTTTCCAAATAAATCATTTCACTGCAAAGAAACCATTTTATCAATTTCAGTAATCACCTAGATCATGCAAAACACCGTCCCTGCATTTCTGCCTGGATCCATGATGCTGCTTCTGATTTCAGGCACAGAAGGGTCATTCCAGTCCTTGGAGATGGTGCAATTCAGTCTTCGCATGGTGACCAACACTTGTTCCACAGAGTCCCCTCCTTACTGAGTTTCACCTTGAGCAGTTTCTGAGCAGCCATAAGGAGGCAATGCTCACTGCTTCCCCTGGTGAGAAGGCTGAGACCTGGGCAAGATGTTCCATGAGGAATTTTGGCCCTTTCCTAGTGGGATCTGAAACACCATGAAGGTAAGAGAAAACACAACAGTGAAGATATTTCTAAGATAAAACAATAATACAGAAATATGAAACCTATATTGCTATTTTTTGTGCAAGTATTATGGTATATCTACCCATAACATACAACAGCAATTGGAAGAGCCCTATGGAGGAGTGGGGAATGCACTGCTGAAACTTTGCACTACCATGGTGCAAGAACTGCTGTCCAGCCACCTTTGCTGCCCAGCCCAAGCCTTCCTATGTGATAGATAGGTTTGCCTTCAGTGAGAGTCAAGGGAGCAACCTACTTATCTGGAATTTTATCACCAGAAGGCCAAAATACTGAGTGTGGCCTGTGAACTGGGAAGCCACAATGAACCAACATCCCTGGAAAACCATGTGGTGGTCAAAGATTTTCTACTCGTATAGACAAAAATGGTTTAGGGTCTGACCTACAGTGGTTTATTCATACATTTACTGAGTGAGATTTTTAACTAGTCTCCATACCAGATAAACCACTGCTCTCCTCTGAATAAGACTTTTATTATGAAGACAGCTAAATCAACATCAGCATCAGTATGTTATCAGCAATGTTTTCTGAGGTTTGTTTTCTCTCCTTTATTCACTGCAAAATCCATTGAGTTGCAAGGAATACTGAGTGGGAAAAGCCATTTTAAATTGCATGTTTGCGTTGTCATAGGTTGGCCTCAGTGATCTCAAAGATCTTTTCCAGCCTAGTTGATTCTGTGATTCTGTTTATGATTTAATGTTGTTTGAATAACTAACCTATAAACTTTATCATTTTGCCATTAGAAAGAAGAAATAAAAATTATATAAAACTTATAAAGAATCACAGAGTTCTCTTCCAGATTGCTGACAGTCAGTAAATGCCTCAAAAATCTCTCCCACTTCTTTACATGTAGATATTAAAATTCAGCAGTCCAGTGAACTGGACTATAAAATCAGCATATCTGCCCCAGAACAAGCACACTTTTTCTTTGCAATAACGTTCTTTGCAGAATGCATTTGTTGGACAGCAGGTTGGCACTGGGCCGTGAAAGGTATTCACCATTTTGTAAAACAAAGCAGCCATGGCTAATCTCTTTTTGTTTCAAGATAATAAAAGGAAAGTCTCATTTTGTGACTATAAAAAAAAAGGAGTTAAAGTAGTACAGCCGTAAGCAGAAATGCAGTCCACTCGTCGTTGAAAGAGCTCCACGCCGACTGTACATAAAATAATACACTGGTGTCATTAGCATAGACAGCTTGTTTTCAATTTGGCTGCAGATAATGAAATTATCCCCGAAATTACCATAAAGTGGAACAAATAAACACAAAAGCAAACTCTTTCTTTTTCTTTTTATTTTTTTTCCCCCCCTTCAGCAAGCGCTGGCTTTCAGCTATTTAGAATGAAAGCAAAGCTTCTGTTTTTCCAGAGCTCCAGTTTGACCTCAAGCAGATAAAGAACACGAAATGACAAACACGCAGCAAAGAGTTACTGTGTCCTTCCCCCCCGGCCTGTGTTTACATTAGGAAATGTACCCGGGGAGGAGGGAAGGGGAGGCAGGAGGGCTGCCTTTCAGCGCCGCGCTCGGCTGCGCTGGCTCCGGCTGGAGCTGGCCCCTGTTTCTGAGTAAGCTTACTCCACTCCAGATGTGCCGCGGCTCCAGCGTGGCTGCCATCTACAGTAAATCGGCATCTGAGGGCTCGTCAATCTGTGGGGTAGAGCAATTGCGGTCTCGCCAGGCCGCCCCACTGGCACAAACAGAAATTTGCGCCGCTGAACTGGAAAAGGAGGAGGAGGAGGAGGAGGAGGAGGAGGGAAAGGGGCGACAGGGAGGGAAGGAGGCAAATAACGGGAGAGCAGTGTGTGAAAGTTGAGGGGCTGGAAGGTGTCTGCTCCCGGGAGGAGAAGGGGAAGAAATAAACACTAACAGTCAACTGAGGAAATGTTCTTAATGCATTTGTAAATTTACTTGTAAATGTTTTACACTTAGAGAGAAAGGGGAATGCTGCGTATCATTTGGCAGTGTTGGCTGTCTATAGGTCCCTGTGGATATACTGCTTTAGTACGACTTGTAACCAGGGCAAGAGAAACATAAAATAGCTGGGAAAACACAGCCAATTAGTCATTACACATAGATTGTAAAAACAAGAGAGAGAGAGAGGAAGAGACAGAGAAATAAATGCCCCTAGCAAACTGAGTCCCTCTTATTTATGTCCCTGCAACATGAGCATGAAAACCAGAGGCAACAATGCCTTCTAATCAGAGTGCAACTTGCAAACCAGTCAGCGCTCCCATTCAAAATCCTTCAGGATTTCCTGACGCTCACAAGATTTACCTATTTGCTGTCATTGTAAAAAACAAATTGTTTCACTAATCAGGCAGTTTGCTTTGGACCTGACCCCAGTTGTACGAACTCCAAGTTGGACGTTCATTTCTGATCTCCTGCCGCCTACGCAGCCGTTGCTAACTCAGTTTTAATAGGATGAGAAAACGATCTTTTCTTTTATAGTGGGTTCAAATGAGCTACCCAGCTTCAGGCTGACTATAGCTGTGTTTTCCTAATCACCATTTTTTTATAGCAGTTCTGAGGAGGAAAATGCCTGTTCCCCCTCCTTTCTCTTCCGACAGCGCCAAGTCTAAGAATGTAAATAAGTGTTAAATTGAAACACAGAACAAAAATGGGTCAGATTTAGTGTAATTGAGTCATAGTTAAATTTAGGCTGCTTTTATTTGCAAATGTGCACTTTAACAGCAGTTCTATACAGCATCTCTGGATAGAATGAGATGCCTCATTTATTTATTATTTTTACTGTGGTTGAAATTCTCAGCGAAGGCTCACAGTCCCATTGTGCCAAGCACTCTAAAAGATGAGCTATGCATTTTAAAGACTCTCCTTTGCCAGAGAAGCTATCCTCAGAGTACCATCTGCGTTAAATGGCAGTACCTTAAAAGGACAGAAGTATTGTCAGCTGTTCCAAATTTTCAAAAATTGTGAATCAAAGCTGAAAAATCCCAAGGCTGCAGGAAAAAAAGTCATAAGATTTTCAACGAGCATATGCATCATCCTGTCTTGTCTCCTAATTTGTAAGTTTTCAAACCCTCCCAACACACTGTAAGATTATTAAAGTTTCTCTTTTAAAAGGAATGTTCAGATTCTTGCAGTATCCCTTGATTTAAGGAATGAAGGCTTAAAAATATCAAATATCACTAGATTAGAAATAAAACTTTAAGGCCTGGCAATACAACATACAGTTCTTCATGGGACTCGATTTTCCTTAGCACTCTGTTGACAGGATGGGGTAGTGAGCTCTCTTCCCTCTCTTCCTTTATCTCCTGTAAGGTGTAAGGTGCTCTGATTCTGACCATGAAGAACACATGTAATTATGTACAAATAAATAATAAAATATAATTATTCCTATGCATAACTTTCATACTGGGTTTTCAAACACTGAGATCATTCTCTTAGATGCAGGGCAATAGAGAAGCTCAACAAGACCCCAGCAAGCAAGCAAGCAAGCAAGCAGGAATGCATCTGCTACAGAGGACAAGTCCTTGTACAAAATATATGTGTCACATCATGAGCTCTTCTGTGAGGACCAGAAGGAGGACACTGCTTTCCACTTTTTCTTCACATTCTGCCAGCCCTCAAAGACAAGTCTTGTCATTGCTCTATGCCTTGTACAGTCATTTATGGCAGGACAAAATGGACATTTAAAAAGTGTATCGAATCAGGATGGCAAGATTAGGAACAAAATTACCTCAAAAACGGTCTCTTTATAGACTGGGCAAAGCAGTGGTAAATGTACAACTGGGACTTCCCTCACTCAGGCAGGAATACAAACAGGGTGATTGAACAGGTGTTTTCAACAGCCAGAATTTGCACACAGAAAGGCAACACAGACGGGCCTCATTAGACAGTAGCTGAATTTAGCAAGGAATGTGACTTTTCCCACCCCATGTTGAATGAGTGGCCCAGGGGAAATGTCATACTCAGAGGACACGAAGAGCAGCACAGTTCTTAGCTCATCCACCACAATAATGGCACTAATTTGTGAATAAGTGAGCGTAAAGCTGATAATAGTTGTCTGTAAAGAATTGTGTATGATGGTAAGATGATATCAGACAATGCTAAGTGACCATGGAGGAATGTCTCTAGAAGCCAGGACACAAAATGAGTGAAGCATGAAGAGGGTGTTGAAATTGAATGGGTGAGAGAGATAGAAACAGCAGAACAAATAATGTGTTCCCTCTTCAGAGAAGACCCTCTCAGTATTGTGTTCCTAACTCACTAAAACACTGTTCTTCCACTTCAGTTTCAGCCATATTTTTACCATGTACAATCAAGCCCTTGTTTACATGTGTATCATAAGTGGAGACTCTTAAGCTCGGGTTTGGTGGTTAGAAAGGCAAATCTCCCTGACAAAAGTTTAAAAAGGACAAAATTAACTTATAAACTTAATAAAATATGATGATGTCTTCTTTCTTTAATGGCTCAATTAATGCAAAGGACACTTTCACAAGACAGAAGATACTAATGAGTCAAGAAAAATTGCTTGAAAATTGAATTATGGTTCATACTTCCAACAATAACTGCCTTTATTTGTGCATTAGAATCTTGGATCTACTATTTTCTTTGGGTTTTCTTCTATGTACATTCCAATGCACCTGACAACTGAAGGAAGGACAGTACTGTCCAGCCATTGTGTGGGCAGATGTTGTGTAAGTTTCCACAAGAGATTCTGCCAAGCCTTCCTCTTACACAGACCTCTGACACCTGCATTATTTGGAAGGATTAGTTTCTGTATCATTGAATTGCCCCGAGGGACTGAGGCAAGATGAGCAAGTGAGAACCTGGCTGCAGAGCAGTGGTGCCGAGTAGATACGAGCACAATTATCCTTCCCTATTTAAGCAAAATGCAGCAGCCCCAGGTTCCCAGAAAGACAGAAGTGGTTCACCTCATGCATCTCCTAAAAAAGTGGAGACTAACAAAAGTCTATTAAGTATCCTGTCTACAATCATTTAAAAATACAATAAAATCCAAATAGACTGCAAGAATAGGCTGTGTTGTAATTGCCATTGACTATAACACAAACTGCAAACTTGGCATTTCTGTTGGTAAAAAAAGTATATCAGTAATTCCACTGGGCTTATATATATATTAAATGTTTAACATCTCAGTAGCATGCTCTTTATGATGCCTTTGACACCTGCAGAGAAATTACATCAAATCTGTAGCAGCCGTATTAGGTAATGCACCAGAGTTCAATGTTCAAAACATCCTGTTCTTTACATAGCCTCCTGTCTTACACAAAAGCAGTTAAAAATAATAGAGCTTGTTCAAGAGCCAGATTTACAAGCCTATGTTCATAGACTTTTAAGGCTTATCTTGCAATACAATTTTGTTATACCTGTGGGCTGGGAAAGAGGAGGCAGGAGAAGGTGCAAGAGGGAGGAAAGATTTGTGAATGTATTGTTTCAAGCTTTCAGAAAAAAAAAAACTTCAATCCCTCTGCATTTATGGCAATTAATTTGCTTTTCTGAAAAACAATATGAATAAGAAGTGAAACTTGTAAGAAATGAGTAACAGAATAAGTATCCTGTAGCTGGACTGGAGATTGATTAAAGTCATGAGATATTTATAATTGTAGTTTGAAATCTGGAGGTTTGGATCAGCTAATTAGTAAGACAGATACCATTTGCAAAACTTGGATGTTGATCCTGAAGCAGATTTTGAGTTCATCAATCGTTTGGAACGTTTAGAGGAGAGGAAGCTTGGCTCTCTGCTCAAATTTCACACTAGAAGGCTCTAGCTGCCTTCAGTGATGAAAGGAAAAATGAATAGGAGAAAAAAAAAAAAAAGGAAAAGGAAAGAATGGCTCTATGTAGGCTTCTACAGCCTTGCTATGTAACATGTACATTATAATAACCTCCGTGCTGCTGTTACAAAACTATTGAGAGTAATCTGCCACTCCTCACTGGCATCTTGGGTTCCTGTTGTTGTTGAGGGAAATCAGAGCAGAACAATGCAATCCACCAGTGCCTTTATGTTCTTGTCACACTCATGAGTCCTACAACCAATCTTTTTGCAATCAAGATGCAAAGCTATAATTGATTGCTTTATTCTTGTTTTCACAAGCTGTTGAGAGCTGTGCTGTTCTTCAGTCTGTTTATGAAACACTCATTTACACTGAAAAGCAGTGTATTGATAGCATGTTGAACAGGGAATAAAGGGACCTGGCTCAGCAAATCAGTGAAGTCTGCTACCAAACCTTGGCATTCAAAGCACTTCTTAGGCACTGATTGTATTTACAGTTACCAAGCCTAAAAACTGTAAAGACCTTCATTCTTGCTTAATAAGGTGCTTTGAGATCACAGATGAAAAGCACCAGGAAAAAAATAACAGTAATTTGCACAAAAAATAACCAGTGCTGCAGAATGAAGCACCAGGTCACAAACAAGCTGAATTTCATACTTCCTTTGAAAGGTCTTCAGTTTATACCAGATCAGACTTGAGCCCAGCTATTTTGTTCAAACACCTACATCCAGTCTATTTGTAATATATCCCTCATAAAGCTCTTCCTCTTACTTCCTGTGACTAGGAATATTGCAAAACTGCACAGAGGAAGTGGAAGTTTAAAAGCTTTGCAGACACCAGATGGAAAATGTGATAGGAAATGGAAAAACAAACATTTTGTGTTTTCATATATATTAATTGCACTTCAGAAAAGTTAACTTCCACTTATATCTTCCCCTCAATTTTTTTACCCAGAACTTTTCATTCTTGTACTAACAGTTACACACTGCAAGGGCTTCTACCAATAAAAATAATAAGAGTCTGG
Source organism: Monarcha castaneiventris obscurior (assembly GCA_026261815.1). Classification (NCBI taxonomy): domain Eukaryota; kingdom Metazoa; phylum Chordata; class Aves; order Passeriformes; family Monarchidae; genus Monarcha; species Monarcha castaneiventris. The sequence continues at coordinate 6,695,777 of JAMPIT010000379.1, read as the reverse complement.
TATATGTTTTATTATCAAAGGCAGCAAAGAGTCTTCTTTTATGTAGAGGAAATAAGCCAGAATCAATAGAGATACAACCTGCTGCCTTTATTAAATCACTGCAACAAGACTTCTCATTTGACTTCTACCAAAGTGCAGTCCCCTTTACTGAGATTCTCTGGGCGATTTTTACCAAGGTTTTCTTTGCAGGAAATAGCAGACAAACTCCAGATCTCCAAAAGAATGACAAATAGTATGAAATACAGGGTCTCCCACAAGAATGCCAGGGACTTCATCTCTTATGGACCTGGGAAAGACCAAACAAAATTGACACATGGCCCAAACCCAGGCTGGGATCTGGCATTTGAATCATCCTGGTGTATTTTCAATCCATCTCATCCTATCCTAGGATCTGCTTCCTCTTTTTAAAGCCATTTAAGCTCAAAAGGTCTTACTTATACTGCTATATCAGCTGATTTTGAAATTCTTAGCATCCACCAGCACATCGGAAAACCAGGATTCTTATTTTGCATTGTAATTGTGAAATAAAAATCTGAACATTTTAAGTGTGTAACATCAAATTGTCCTGAATAGTTTGTCTTTTTTATTTACTGGCCATTAAAGATCTATGTTGCCCTGTAACTCCTTGCTGATGAACACATTCCTCTGAATGCCTAATTTGTGAGAGATTTACACTGAGCAAACATTATCTACAGAGACCACTTGATTCTCTCTAAATCAATTAGATATGCCTTTTCAGGCACATGTCTGTTGGAGGCTGACAGAACAGGGTTTTCTTTTTTACCTGAAATGGGGATTCCAAAACCACATCACTTCTGAGAAGCCAAGGGGTGGCTTGAAAATAAAATGGTCCTGCAAGGGCAGCCTCCTGTATAATTGAAATGCAATTTAAGGGGTCTTCAGAGGAATTTCACCAACTCTGGAGGAGGCCAATCAGCAATCTGACCTCCAATAAAGACAACAGAAGGAAGCTCCCTTTGAAAGATAGAGGAAACTTTTTTTCTTTGAAAAGCATTCTTAGGTGCTGTCTGCTGATACAGTACAGACTTATCTCCTGAGGTCCAGACAAGTCTGTGTTACTGATTATACCAATATACCTCATGTGGTCCTCACTGCCTTTATCTAAGAATGGGAAAAGTCAAGGAGAGCAAGTGACAAATAAAACAGAACCCTACCTAACAGAGAGTTTTATCATTAGAAGTGTTCTGAGAGAAATCTCCCTGTATATATGTGAAGTTTAGGAATTTTACCGGTTTATTGCTCTCTGGAAACCATGAGGCTTTCAACAAAAAAACTGGCAAAATGTGTCTATAAACCTATAAACCTGATGGATACATGTACAAGCAGATAATTGTATTTGCAATAATGCATTGTGTGTGCAAAATGAGCATCTGTTCCTACAGGTAAACATGACTTCATGATGTTCAACAAAGGAAAATACTAAGTCCTGCATCTGGGATAGTCTAGAGACCAACTGACTGGAAAGCAGCTTTGCAAAAAAGGACCCAGGGCTCCTGGAGGAAAAACTGAACATGAACCAGCAGTGTGTCTTTGCAGCATTAAAAGCCAACCTCATACTGGGCTGTTTTATTAAGAAAATAACCAGCAAGTCAAGGAAGTGATTATTCCCCTCTATTCAGCACTTGTGAGACCACATCTGGAGTACTGCATCCAATTTTGGGACACTGACAAACTGGAGTAAGTAAAGCTGAGGGCCACCAAGGTGGACCAAGGGCTGGAGTACGTGACTTGAGAGGACAGCTGAGCAAGCTGGGTTCTTTTGGCCTGGGAAAGGAAGAGCTGAAGGAAAGGGTCTCAACACCATTGTCACAACCCAAATTATTCAACAAGCTTATGTTATTACACAAAACTTCCCGTTACCGTGGCTGGCCTGTCTTCCATCTCACATCAGAAAGAGGGTAAGTGGATTCTCTGTGAGTATACAATTTGTGGGACAAAGTGACCCACTGCTGGGGCAGAGTCAGACTAAAGAAGACCTGGAGTCAGGCCAACCAGCATGCCTCAAGCAGGCTGGAGCAATGCAATAAAATAACCAAATCCATCCAAACTACAGTAAAAATTCCCATGACTCAACCTCCTCCATAGCCTGTCAGCTCTACCTCCCACCTCCACAGCCCTAACATCAGAGCCCAGGCTGACAGATACTTCAATTCAAACATTGTGGTTATACTGGCCCCCTCCAAGCCCAAGGCCCAGATCCATGAATCCTGCTTTAATCTGCTCCTGGGAATGTGTGTATTTTTTGGTCAGAATTTTGGTTGTCTATATCTGGAAAGTCTCACCCACAGTCTTGAGCTAACTGAAGGAAGCCAAAGAAAATGCAAGATGTAGTGGTTACCAAAGCTGAAATCCTCCCTCAATGTGACTGTTCCATATGTATTTGTACACTGTTTATGTGCTTACCAAACCTCCAGGAACTCAGTCTTCTCCTTAGTTCATTTATAGGAAAGAGACAAGAAAGATTCCATTTCTACAGAATTCCCCAGACAGAATCTACCACAGAATACATCATTAATAAAGGATTTTTCTATTTATTTGTTTCACCCAGAGCAGCTGGTCAGTCATGTCTCTCTGGGGCATGTCAACTAATACTTATTATTTCATAAGTTGAACATTTTTGAATAATACTGTCTTGTCCCTTCCGTTTGTATTCCATTACATGGGAGTAAGGAATTATATTTGCATTATACTGTAGAAATTTAAGGGGAAAATATTTATGAAATGTTAGAAAAGGATTGAGCAGTTATAAAAATCCTGATAAACCTTTGCATGAGAGGTTATGTTTCATACTGGTAAAGAAGAATGCTGAGAATAAATCTGAATCGTGGTCATGTGAGGTAAAACTAATGAAAGACAAGCAAGGAAAATTTATTAAAAGCAACAATTAGGGGTTTTTTCCTCTCAAATCTCAGAGCACTGGAGTGCCACTGAACTCAGTAAGAATCTATTATGGATTTCAGTGAGAAATGCTGGCCCACCAGCCTCATTGTCACAGTTGGAGAAACTGAAGACACAAAAACGTTAAGTGTTGCAGGATATTAGCCAGCAAATGGCAGAGCTGGGAACACTACCCAGCTCCCCTGGAGGCAAGTCCATGCGTCATCCACTGCACCACTTCCTCATATTAGAAGGCAGCAACACAGCACAAATTCCAGGGATTTTGTTTAATGAGAATGGGAGATGGAGAGATCTGGAGGCTCACCTATAAAGTAGGGGAATGCTGGGCTTGTTTGACTTTATATCCATGTGCCATGTGCTGACTCTAAAATTTGAGCATGTCTTTGCTCAAATGCAGACTATAAAGGGAAGAGTCAAGAATAAGGAAGGATCCCATGAAGAAAATATATTATCCAATTTAATTTTAAAATAAACATATAGCAATGCAGATTCTGTGCACTGAGTCAGGAGTCAAGTTTGCAAGTCATAATCAAATGTGATTTAAACACTTTCTGCTAAAGTAGTTGAATTAACTAGTTGGTTGATGCAAAAGGAGTACAAAGCAGGGGTCTTCCTTTAACATCAGATGTCTACAAATCCTGTTCTTCACAGATTAGAGTCTCAGTTTGAAACAGGAGATATCAGGCTCTTTAATAGAAGACATGACTTGTAGCATGATTATTTATGTCTCACCACTGTATGGGTGGCATATCACTTTACTCCTGAGACAGATGCACCAACTTTGCAGCTCATTCCAACAAGGATATTGTAACCATTTAAAATTATGAATATAAATCTGTTTTCATGGCAAATACTGTTTGATAATTTCCTCTCACTGGGGTCACTGCTGCACATGATTTCTTATTCACCTCCTGTTCTAGGAGGTACTGCATCCTCAGAAGAACACATGGGATGGGACAGGACTAAAAGACACCAACCTTTCATTGTCTTGCTGAATGGTTTTTTCCCCAGTACCCAGGGCTTGTCCTGTCAGTACACAGGCTGAAAAAATGCTCATAGTTGAGAAACTGGCCAAGCAGATACTAGTCCCAGGTAGAGTTCCCCTCCATCTGGCCAGCTGGTCGTGGCCCTGGTAGGAGTCTGTACCAGAAGAAGAGCAGAGGCACTGCTGACACTGGCTCGGAACAGACCCGGCCCCAGTGCTCAGTGTGGCTGATGGCTCTGCTCACTTAGTTGTGACTACCTGTGCAGCACATTTTCTCCAGGTTTCAAATCACTTCCCCAAGCTGGCTGCTACACATTATTATTGCGATGGTTTTGTGAAAAAGAGAGCGGCTATGGCCAAGACTATCTGAGATGGCTGCTAATTTCAAGCGATTCAAATTGAAGGACATGATAAATCTTTAATATGTTACCTCATGTGAATGGCAGAGCAGCAAAAAGATTATAGGATTCATAGCTTACAGTTCAGCAGCCTTTCAGATGGACTACCCCATGATCCAGGGGAAAAAATTCCTGCTCTTCATTTCACTTCAAACCTTCTAACTTTGTTGATTTAATACAAACATAATCAGCTTCATGACTGTTAATGGGAAGTAAGTTTTACTGACACTTCAGACTATTAACATTTCAAACATTTCCTCTGATTTTAATATCTGAAATCCCATAAATAAACCTGTAACTTTGACATTCCAATCCTTCAGCAAACACTTTCTTCTTCATGACATTTTACTCACTACACTGTTCACACCTACCAGGAGCTTCACTTCTGGACTAGGTTTGGCTTTATTGTTTTGATTTAAAAAAAAAAAAAAACCTTGCCGTTCTGCAGCTGTGTAATATATGACAATATAGAGTGATAAACACTGCACAGCTGAAGCTGAAAACAAGTTGAGTTAATGGAATGAAGTGAAGGTGATGACATGTTTTTTTAACACAGAAAGTCCTGAGATATTTTAAACAATATGTTTTACACACATAAAAAAAAGAAATCCTTCATTTTTCCCTAAAGAATCTCTGGTGGAATATTAATTCCCACTGGAGAATACACAACAAAAAAAAAAATCCTAACCTCTATTTAATGACTTCATGAATTCACACAAAGTGAGATAACATTTATGCTTCTAAAATCCCTATGAAGCAGCAGTCTTCCATTCTGCTCGCTAAAATCCTCTCTATTCTTGGTGGCTGCTGGAAATTAAAGAGTTAAAATGGAGACCACTGGAAAAGAGCAAAGCATATGTTACATGCAGCACATTACTTTCTCACTGGGCTTCCCATGGGCCAGTGAAGTTTGGGAACTACTTCTGTAAAGGAAATGTATATGGTGTCAAATTATTGACAGTCCTGTGTGTCAGCTCCATCTCTGCAACTGATTAGCCCCAGAATGACTTTGGCCTCACATAGTTTCTTACACACACTATTTAGTCAGGCTTCAAAACTTAAGAAGGCAACACTGTTATTCCCAGTTTACAGATGATTCCTAAGTGCAACAGGGTTAAAAGCTACTGCAAGGGGACACATTAAAGGAGCATCGGGAGCTGAAATAAAATTCAGTCTCCCAACCCTTGCCCACTTAACCATAATGTCCACAATCTAAACCACTTAGATTAAAAAATCAAAATAAAAATTAAGCTCCTTCTCTGAAACCATGTTCCCTGAAGCCATTTCTCATGCCTAAGTAAGCATTGTAATTTTTAGAGCTACTGTGCACCTGCAGGTTCCAAATAGTTTCCAAAGGTCACCTACTTATCCTAATTTTTCCAAGCCTCAGCTTCTTAAATCTTTCAAAACATGGAAAGAATAGCAACCTGTCTCTCAGTCTTCCTGCCCACTTAGGTCAATAAGAGACTTTTCTTTGAGTTCAGTAGCTGTAAGGCTTCCCTCCCATATTTTTTTCCTTCAGTTTTGGAGAGCAATTGTCTCAGGGTGGACAAATGTCTGCTTCAAGAGAAACTGTTGTGCTGAGAATCACTATCTAATCATTACCACCCATGCACCACACAATGCAAACAGTAAAAATGACAAGCAAATGAAACAGCATAAAACTAAACAAAAAGAAAACAGTACAATCACCCTAACAGTAATGGCTGGAAATTCATCTTGGAAGCCTTAACTGCTCCTGTGGTACAGAAGCTCGGAGGGATTGTTCTATGCCACGATGGCATTGCCCAATAACCCACTCTGTTAAAACTAACAGAGCTGGCTAAACTATCCTGCCTTGTGTTCTCTTTTAATTGATTGTTTAGTTTAAAGAGAGGATAAAAAAGGCTGGCTGGGATCCAAGCTCAATCCCCTGCTGCTATGGCAGAAAAAAAGTACTGATCAGAATTTTTCTCTGCAGAATGAAATGTGTATCTCCTGGGCTTTTTGCAATAGCAAAACAAGTTTACATTTCTGTCTCTAATATGATTCTGTCCTCTCAGTCATTAACAGTTCCTTGATCCTTTCTCTTGTTCCTGGCCCCTTTATCTTATTTATTGAAACTTGTAATATAAACAGCATTTCTTCACCTACTGTCTTTTTTAATTGTTGGTTGTCAGGAAAATGGCACCAGCGTAAGGTTTCAAGGCATTTCCTCTGCACAGCAGTGCTGTTTTACTCACATGTGGTACTCTCAGACACCAGCTATCACTTGGGGCTATCAGGGGCAACTCTGGGAGCCAGACCCTGGGTCAGTGTAAATGAACACAGCACAGTGTGACCTCAGGAGCATCAGGCAGATTCGCACAAGGCTGAGGATCTGGCCATGTGACAGTTTCCAGCTAAAATTACATTCTTCCCCCACCACGCACCAGAAAATTAGAGACTGCACATCTTTCTAAACATGCTTATGGATGTAGAAAACCCTTTCATAAGGTAGGGAGGGCAAAGGAGGAGAGGTTTCTTCCAAAAGGCAGCATAGGATGGGATTGGAAGTGCCAGCACTTCTGCCCCCTCGTTGTCACATTCCTTTCCCAGGCCCGGAGGATGAGGCAGCCTGTGAGCCGCAGTGGCTGGGAAGGATTGCATTGCTGAACGGGGACGGGAAAGGGAATGTGGTTTCCTGAAAGGTTTCCAGCAAGTACATGGGAATGGAGCGCTTGAAAGAGACACGGAGCTGGAAGCACTTCCCTTCTGAGAAACACTTCCAATCTATTCCCAGGGCCAAACGTAATAACAGCTCTGACATTATTATTACAAAGGGGAAAAAAGTCATTCTTTCAGCTTGCTGCTGTGATTTCTCCATTTTGAAACCACACCTTCTCTGAGACCTGGAAGTCATGTGGTTTAACATGCAAGCCTGCTCACAAGGGATGCTTCTTGGGCTCCTCTACCACCACTTATCACCAAGTCTTTCTGAAGGTGCCAGGAATGCTTCTGGCAACAAAGAAAATTAACTTATAGTTATGTTTTTCTGCCTAGGTCCCTCTCTTGATTTATGCGGAATACATTGACACAAATTGTCTGCAATACATGCTTTTTCCTGTCAGTCATAAGCCAGCATCTAGACACGAGGGAAAATTCTGCATGAAAAACATCTATTTTGCCAATTGATGTAGCAAAGTTTGGTAGAAGCCTTCTACAGCTGCAAACTGTCTCTCTTTCTCCACTTAATACACTACATTGCACAAAAATTTAACAGAAACTATTTGAAGCATCTCCCTAAACAAGGTGATAGGAGAATACACTTACAAGAGAATACACTAATGGACTTGTGCTAAATATTCAGACTATCACTAAAAGGGTTAGGAAATAACTTACGCAGGAAGAAATGAAAAAGCAAAAGCTGCAGGGACCCGGTTTCTGGTTTACCATCCAGGAATATGCTGGAATATGCACAGAAGAGTTACAAAACAAGTGCTGTTGACAGTACAAAGGGGGAAATATAGCCATTAGAAACAGGATAAATTGTACTGGCATGAATAATGCTTCTCCCCAGACTTCATTCTAGAAAAAAGAAAGAGTGGCATTAATTCAGCAACCTCTGTGTCTAAATAGGTTCAGTTAAATTGGTACCATTTTTGTTTAGATAAGGCCTCAGACTCACTGACTCTCTGGAACCCCCTCTTAGTCTTACCTCTAACCACTTTTTCCAGCCCATGGCAGGGAAAAATGTACCACAGAAGGCAGAGCCAGACACCAGCAGTATCATAAGAGCCTCAACCAACAGTGTCTCAGCAAACACTGGGCCAGAATCCACCCTCACACACAGTGAGCAATTCATTTGTTTGGGACTACTTAAAGAGGCAACTTTTAAACTGCCAGCTTACTGACACCTGACAGCCATCAGCCTGCAGTGCCTAAGCTGCTATAAAACATGAGTCAGTCAATGAATTACATGATTTTTGGAAAATAATAGTAATTTAGAACATTCTTTTCACATTTCTGTGTATGCATCATTTAATCTCGTGGGTGTTTTGGTTTTGGGGTTTTTTTATTATTATCATTTTAACTAAGCATATGAAAGGAATAAGAACACAAAAGTTCTTATCAGTATCAGGAAAAAGTTAAAGATGTTTTTTTACAGGGTTATATTCATATTTTAAGTAAGGACAGGAATCTCTTTTGACTTTTTTTGAGAAAAAAAATCTTTTTATTTTTGAGAAAATATAGGCCTAACTATACACTCCTAAATGGACAGCAGACCTCCCTTAAAATTTAAAATACAAGATTACAAACACCTGATTTCAAATTTTATCTGATGTTAGAAGTTCAGGTAACAACTGAGAAAGCTATTTCTGACGTATTTCTGGGGTTGTAGTTAACTCAAACATCCACACACTTCACAGCCTCATTTCCACAGAATTTATTTTTTTAGGAGATAAATACACTGCACTTTGGATGAGGGTTTCTTCTTTCAGTTTTTTTCTTTCAGTCAAATGGAAACAGTGAAGAAATCAAAGATTCATAATAAGATATTGAAAATACTCTCCTAAGCCAAAGAACTCCTAAACTGCAGTCAATTTATGCAAAAGACTGCATAAATATGCCTTAGAACACACAGAATCTTGCAGTCAGATGTCGGTGGATATGAGACACCCAAATGAAAAAGTTTGGCAAAAAAAAAAGCCTATACTTAAGGATGGCTAAAGTCATGGAACCCTTTTTTACTTGATGTGAAATACACTAGGCTGCAGGAGATTCCTTCTACAAAAGTGCAAGATTGCCAGAACCTGTGTTGATAAACAATTTATTCCTGAACTGAGACATGATTTAGAAACATGGTTTCTAGTTTGCATCCTTCAAGGAAAGAAATTCAACAAGTGCTTTCAGAACAAGCTCAGCACACAGTGATAAACTGAGGACTCCACAAAAAGTCAGTTGTGAACACTGCATTCAAATGAAGCAGGAAGAGGAAATTGCATCATTGATACCTTTGTGCTTCTCATTCAACACCAGGTTAATAATACACAGACTTGGGCCTGGAAGCAGGATTCCTCCTTCCCAACAGAGGACCCTAAGCACTAAGCAACAGACTCACACTGCTTTTTCCTCACTTTGGTTTGATGACTCTCATGGTCCTTGCAAGCAGCAAACAAGTGCACCAAATGGTGGCACAAACAAGAAACTTCTCCAGGGCATCCCATCTTGCACAGGGTAGAAGGACACTTGGGGGAGAGCCTAAGAGGATTTGATTCCTCCCTCCTCCTGCACAGAGACGAAGGAGAAGGAGCCCATGTCTTCCCCATTCAGACAATCTCTAATCTGCAAGCCTTCCCTCTGGTTACACTGTGGAAGACAAGTTACCTGCTTGCTTTTGCACACTTCAAAGAGGATGCTGGGCTCTGGATCATGGCTAGATGGAGGAATCTTCCCACAAACCCTGCTGAGGCTTGGTGATGGCCATGACTTCAGGCACATCCTAGCTAAAGTTCAGTGCTTCCTCCTGGCTCGCTCTAGACATCTGGCTGTGATGGGTTTTCCGACTCATCCCTATGAATCACCACTTTTTGGTGTACAGTCTAGTGCACTCAGACTGATGGTTTCCCATCTGGTGAAAAGATTGCTGAGCTCATCAGACACAGCATTACTTAACAATGCAAGTTACAAACAAACTGTTCTGGATCAGTAAGCACCTCTTCATATTTGCCTTGCTTTCTGACTGACTCCTTTCCTGATGAAAAGGCACTGGAATGGCATGCTATTGGCATCCTCTGTTTTATTAGTATGACGGTCCTTGTGTACGTCAACAAGAGATTTACATGGCAGGCCAGCACGACACTGACATTCTGAATCACCAGCAACCCCATCTGGTTCTTGCAGGGTCTCATAAAAGCAGCATGTATGCCCATAAACTCAGAAATGCCATCAGCTCCATGGAGGAAGTTCCCACTCAGGCAGAGTTACCTTCATGTGATCTTCAGGGCTGCGTTTTCATCAAACCAGGCTCAACAATTCTGACAATGCACAAACCAGAGGAAGAGAACTAGAGGACAAGCCATCAATAACCATAAAATGCAATATTAGGTGACCAAGTAGCAACTAACTTAACCAAGTTTAGGAAATTAATGTCATCCACTTTGATGTTGTATTTGAATATTTCCTAAAGTCCTCTATAGTTCTACTTCAGCTCCCATCACACTTTACAGCAAATACTCCACAGAGACCTCACTGTTCTCCATCCCTGAGCTTGACACCATGTTCCATGGTGAATTAATGTGGCCCTGCTGGCCATGCTGGGCCTGACACTCCAAATAAGAAAAAAGGAGATGAGAGAATGCAGCCACCAAACCTAGCAGAACTATGGCTGAAATTATTCTGAAATGTTCCTATTGCCCCCACTGCTCCCAGGTCTCCCCATGCTCTGCTGTCATTTTATTCTCTCTTTTAAAAGAGGAAATGGATGCTAAATCAGCAAGCTAGGTTTGCTCTTTAACATAACAATTACTAACAATATACCTTTTCCCCTTTGTTATAAATTACTTTAGTGTGTAATTCAGCCAAGTGAGAAGACAGACACCACTTATACACAGTCTCCATCCTTTTGTGTAAGGCTAGGACTAGCTGCATTCACCAGCCTAGAGATCTGCAAAACAGCAGCTATTTCCTTCCACTCTAGTGGCATTCATATGTCTCCTTCTGCTACTACCTCTCTTCACCCCCAGGAAATTAACCACTGCATACAGAAAAAGGATGAGACTTCAGTCATTCAAGATACTGAAGACTAGAGCTTAACCTCCAGTTATTCCACAGATATTTTTTTTTTCTCATGTGAGGTTGGCCCAAAAAACATACTTAGCACTGTCCTACTTATACATCAAATATTATTTGAGTTAAAATACCTTAAATAATAAAATAAATACCTTTGTAGACTGTCCTTAGCTTCTCCAGCTCTACAAAACATGCCGTGTTAGGTCACTCCAGCAATGGTGGAGCACATCATTGCACAGCCACCTACAGCTCACTCAGGCGTGATGCCAGTCCCACAAAATCTGGTGGCATCCCCAATAACCCCTTCCTAGTGCTTTGCACTATACCTTTCCCATGTGCACTGTGCCTAACTCACAGCCACAACATATGGCCCTACATGACTCACACCACTATTTGCCATCCCTTTCACACAGGGGAGCTGAGGGAGCATGAAGGGAAAATGTGAGCCAGAGGAAACTGTGGGTCAAACAGCTTCCAGACTCCCACTGCAGCTTAATGATGTCAGGCAGCTCACATAAGAGAGAGGAGTAAACACCTGCCTCCCTGTGGTGGCTTCATGTGCCTCAATATCTTCATGGAAAAGGGCTGTCCTTTCCCAAAGACTGTACTGTGTTACACAAGCAGGGCCTACAGGTATTTACCTTTTTTCCTTAATGTATTCCCAAAGGCTTGGGTGTTCTCTCCCTGTAAGAAGCTACAGAGGACTACAGGATCTGGGGGGCTTACCAAGACCCATGCACCTGGCAAAGCCCAAATAAAGAGGGACAGCAATGGAGAATTTCCTCAGACCACTACATGTGCATATGCAGGGAAGACAGAGACTGAAGATGTCACCTATGGAATTCACACGAAGCCCTGGACAAGGGAAACAGCCTTCCAGTCCACCCTGACCTTCTTTGCAGCCAGGCAGCTCACAACTGCTTACACTACTAAAACCCTGATATGTCAGCTTTGCAAAAGATAGGAAACATCAAGAGAAACCTCTTTGGTCATGTCTCTGCACAGATGTCTTGTCAAATCTCTGTGTCAACAGCATTTGTCTCTGAGTCTTGCACAATTCACTGTTAGTCCTGGGAAACCTCTAAACTAAAAGCAAGGAGTGACCATCCAAGCTCTGGGGCAGTAGAACTGGAGGAAACAGCACAGAGTTCCCCCTGAAGTCCACCCCCTGGCAGAGGAGAAAGGAAAAAGGGATGCCCTGCTCTGTCCTGCTTTGTGGGGACTCATTTGCTGGAACACCTTGTGCAGAGGAGCCACCACAGGGGCTGTGGTTTTGCCTGCATGGCACACAAGAAACCACAGAAGGGCTGTGGGGAATTTGCCACAAGGCTCAACACTGATCTCCAGCTCCTGCCAGCCCTCCCAGCTGTATCACTCCAAATCTGTTTGAAACTTGCCAGCAGGCTGAAGAGGTGAATTTCACACAGCCTAGGGACACCAAATGGGGGCTCTAACTGACACCATGATACTGATCTAGACGAGCTGAAAAAACATCTATACACATTAGGCATATTAAAGCACAATTACCCTCTTGAAATAGATCACAAGAGCCTGTTTTTCTGAGGACCCAGGCCTTGGGTGAATCACACAATACTGCAGACACTGGCGTTTCCCTGGCATGTTTAGATTTCAGGTCCTTTGCTTCCAAGTCAGAATTTAGTCAAATTTAAAAGCCATTGCTACTCACAGTTCACTTGAGAGAGCAAGTCTGAGGTTCACAGCTAACCACATTTTCTTCACTCGCATAATGTGTAATTTTAACTCCCTCTTGACTTGCTCTGTTGCAGATCTACTATTTTTAAATGAATTTTCATTATTAAGAGATTTCTTACAGTATTAAACATTGAAGGCTAGTTCCACAATTGATTTGATCAGTGTAGCTGTGCTGAAGTCCTTGAACGATCACTAAGTTGCACCAGTGGATAGGTAGTCTTGTACTTACAGCATCAGGATATTTGAAAAGCTTTATTTTATTTTTATTTCTCTCCGGCTGAACTGGAGTGAGGAGGCAGCAGTGTCATTGCTCTTGGCAAGACTCTCAGCTTTGTATTTGTTTTCATGAAGCTCCCAGTCAAGTTTTTGCAAACTCAGACACGTAGTTATTGTGGTTTCAATACACACCTCAGCCTATAGATGATTACCTGAAGAAACCACCAATTCCAATTCTCTGGTGGCTCACCTATCATCACAAGTGTAAACCAACCAGCCTTTCCTCCACCAGCAGCCTAAATTCCCCAAAGCACTGTTTCCAGATGGGGAAATTGCCTTCACAGACACCTGTTACATCTCATAATATCAGACAGCACAACGTCTGTAATTCTATCTCAGACTCATCCTACAACTTTGTGAGTCACACTACATGTTTCATGTACCCAGTGAACTAAAGCAAACAAACAGGAACTATTTGTATTCTTCTTACTTATGCCAGGGCTTATAATAATCCCCTTTGAAAACACTTCCGAACAGGTAGCAGCCGGCACACAAGTTTTGCCAAGGATTTAAACTAGTCTTTACCTGTTGCAGCTGTTGGGAAATTTCTAGCTGCTGCTAGAAATGTGCTTGTAGCTGCATGCTGGCATTGGGAGTGTGAGCAGGTGTTTGCAAACCACAGTTACATTGCTAACCATGTCTCAGACTCAAAACCAATCACACCAGCCATGTCTGGCACATTACCTTGCTGCAAAGATTCTCATTCAATTCGTCTTACAACAGTGATCAGAATTGCTTTAAGCTATAAAAGCCTCTCCAGCCAATTTCTGAGTACAGCGTGATGCTCCTTACCCTGAAGGCCCTTTAAGATCTGACCTCTTTCACTGTTCTTCCTGCTGTCAGCCAGGACAGCAAAAGAAGAGGTGGTATGCAGGCTGAAAAGCCTAGCAGTCCTCAATCAGCCCTTTGTCTTTCATGCTCAGCTTTTTATCCAGGGGCAACAGTCTTTTTCCATTACCAGTAAAAATGAACCCCCCAGTAGGGGTGATGAAGAAACAATAAAACTAATCATTAAGCAGGCCTGCTGAGAAGTGAATTCCAGTCCCAGGTCAGATCTAATTGCATTCTGACACTGAAGTAATGGCCTGGTCATTTATATTAGCAATGTCATGTTTCTTTTTATTTATTTGTCTCCATTCTGTTCTCCATCCCCAAAAAGAAAGAAATACAAACGTGTAGATTGATGAAAAGATGTACATAGAGATCAAAATACACATATTGTCCTGTGGTGTACTTCACATGTTTTTAAAAAACTCTCTCTTTAGCCAAGATCAATTTTGGAAAAACTAAAAAAAAAGTAGCATTTTGGAAAATGATGAGCAACCTTAAAAGGAAGATTTAGGAAAAGTTATGGTGGTGTCATGTCCTATGACCAAGGAAAACCATGTACACAGGGAAGAAAAGACAAATTTAATCATGCCTTTAAGGACACAAGACACAAAACGCACAAGCTGTGATTTTTGAAACTAAGCAGATTTAGACACCTACCTTTGAGTAATTACAGGAGAAATATCTACTTTCAAGTGTGGCACATGCATGCACATGGTATACACACACATCCACAAATACATTCCTGAAAATAAAACTATTTTTAGGTCTCTTTGCTGCCTTGCCACCTTCCTTCTATTCCTTCTACTGTTAATGATGTTTTGCCCCTGTCTGCATCCTAAGCCTCCTCCCCCACTGCTTTTGCCCAGACTCCCAGTCAGCCTCACAGCCTATGACTTCTTCCTTCGAGAATCTAAACAAGATGGCTTTGCATCTGAGTGAACACAATGGGCCTCTCTTCAAAGCCAAGCAACATTTTTCCTATCATTGTTTTCAGGGGAAGAGTCACTCTGCACTCTGCTCACATATTACGGTCACTCAAGCCTTTTTAGCTTATGGATAGATTTGCTGTCCTAAGAGGGTTCGTACAAATAACAAGATCACTTAATCCCTTTCTAGGTCCCTCAGCATTTGTAACAAGTTTTGTAATCGCTTTTTAAATAAAAATGTTCTGACCTTGCAAACTCACTTGCAAGCCAGCTCAATCCTCTGGCTTTTTTCCCTCCGTATAGCTTTTATGACCTCTCCTATCTGGATAGGAAGCCCTTTCCCAAAGTATCTTAGTCCAATCCTCTTGATGCTATCCAGAGCTAAAAGCCCTCAGCATGTGCTTTGGATCCGATCCCTACCTGGCTGCTGTGCTCAGAGAGGCGTTGATCAAATCTGGTAACAACAAATCAGGGCCCAGAAAAAGTAGTTGTAGAACCTGGAGTTGTTCCATCTAATTGCAAGCAGGCTTTCACAACTCATTTACTGAAGAAAACTTCCTTATCAGGTGAGGATGTGACTAACTTCCACCCAGATTTCATGCTGTGGTTTTTATCAAAAACACATGAAAATATTTTTTTCTTTATCCATAAAATCAGCTTTCCAATCTTGCTTTATCAAAAGCCACAGGATGGCACAGTGACAACCTTGCCTAGTATTTGCCACGCACTTCATGTTCTAGGGTTAGCCCTGCTAGTGAAGCAAGCCTGCACAGGTATGCCACAGTTATTTTTTTGTATTTAAGCTCCATGCCATGATGAATACACTGCCACCAGTATCCTAGGTAGCTAGTTTAACATCTCATTTATTCCAAATAATTCCAACCTTGTGAACATTCATCATTTTTAGGACAGGCATCCATTCCCTGTTGCATTTGTCTGCCCACACTGGCTCTTTTTAGTTAGCTGTAGTGAATCTCTTAGAAGTTACCCATGGATGTCAGGCTGCAAACATCTGTGAAGGTCTGGTACAGTCCAGCCCTCGCTGTGCACATGTGCCAGAAGAGCCAGGCTGTAACACCTGGGCCTGCTTCCACCTCTGCCACTGACTTGCTGGGCAAATTCCAACAAATCACATTACTTATACCTACACTTCAGCCTTTCATCGAATGTAGGGGAGTTCTCTAATTCTCTAGGGTATTCTGTAGCTTAATAAACACTTACAGGGTGGGATGGATCAATGTGCAACAAGGTGGAAAACACTGGGAGATTTGCATCTAGAACTAGTAACCTACCAAGGATCTAAAATCACATTAAAAGCTAGAGGGATGTTATTCCCAAGAAGGTGAGCAACCAAGACATTACAGACAGTACTGAAATGTAATTAAATAATAAATACTATTATAGCAATAGCTTAGCACTTTGCTTTCCAAGATTGAAAAAAATATTTTGGTAAACTCTAATTAAGACTCAACTCCTGAAACACAACCCCTTTGCAGTGGATGGCAATATATGTGTCATGGTGTGCAGCAACATGACCCAACAGATTAGAACAGGAAGGCAAGGAAAATGCCACATCCAATCTGAAAGTTCAGAAAGAATTAGGTAAACAAGAAGGATCCCAGGTGGAACCAGGATTAGGGCAACATGAAGTTGCTGCTGCCAGGGAAGTGATTAAGAACACTTAAGACCAGTATTGTGAAGGAGGCATTTAATACCTTTTCTGAAAAATATTACCTGCATCAGCAGTGTTCCCTAGGGCCTATTGAGACACGAGCAGTGACTCAGGCAAGGATGTGCCACCTCCAGAGGAACTACTGCTGAGGGCAGCACCTGGGAGCTGCAGGAGCTACCCGCCAGCACATTGGAACAGCACTCAGCAGCCAGAGCCTCTTGCACAAGGCACTGCACAGCATCCTCTCTTCCCAGTATCAAACTGCCTGGAACCTTCTTCTTCCACAGTCCCACATATCTCAGCTTAATTGCAAGAGGCTCCATCACTCTTTTACCCATAAGCTGCTATTTCATTTTATACTTAGCATAAGTAAACTGAATTCATTTTCACCAATTATTTTCCCTTCATCTCCATGCCCTTCCCTAATCTTGATTAAAATGTTTAAAACTTTTAATTCATTTTTCAGTCTTTGACTGTCTTTTTCCTAAAAGTGCAAATTATATCTTAAACTCCTATTCCTTTATGTTTTGATTTTTATTTTTCTGAATTACAGTTTTGCACCAGAAATTGCTTGATTTTATACAAAACACACCACTTAAAACTACTATATATTATGTATCATAAACAAATGAAAAACTGCCATTTTGTTATATTTATTAAGCATATAACACATCACAACACAAACGTGCCCTGGCACAAAAATTTCAAACACCCCCAAACTCAAGTTAACTCTGTCAGATCTTGATCCAAAGTTCTTTGAACACAGAGAGAATCCATTCATTGACTTTTACTGCTCTTGTTCCATACTTTTAAAGGTAGCACTAGACTGTCTGGAGATAGAGCTGAATTTTTACACACAGCTAACCCCCAAAGCCTGGGAAAGCCTGAGCTTGGGAATGAAAACCCCAATACTATTCATAGAAATGATCCCATGTAGCCAGAAAATGTTGGCAGTTCCTGATACTGTCTTTCCCTTATCCCAAAGAAAAGGCTGTTGGGAAGAGTTTCAATGTACCATACAAAACCTGTTTCACACAGCATCTTCTGTATAGAAAAGCAGGACAGGGTCACATCACGTTCAGTTTCAGGTGGACACCAGGCACAGTGCAACAAACTTGGTACAATGTCAAGGCATCCACCCTCTATTAACATATCAACATTAATGAGGAAAAAAAAATAAACACGTGAGAGAGTTGTCCAACACTTATCCGCCCTCAATTTAGGGTAACTGCAATTAAAGGTACCAGCAATCAGGAGCTTTCTAAGAGTTCTGAGAACAAGCCTTCACTTATAAAAGCTTGGTTACAGCCTTCACAGCATTCCAAAAATCTGGTTTGTAGGGCAGTTACTCCAAGGTTTTCTTGTCATTTATGGTTTTTATTAACATCCATATCAGCTTCAGCTCCTTGTCATGGACTGAATTTCCAGAAGCTCCACTTCATAAGGCTTGTTGGAGCCTATTGTACACGAGAAATTACTTGGATAAAAAATGCTGGAATCAAGACAGAAAAAAAAATCTCGTCTCCTCTTCCATCCTCCAAATGATTTATAGAGACTTAGTGTAAGAGCATATTTTACCAGTAGTTTTCTTACTCAGGAGGATAACTAATTTAGTAATTCCATTGAACAAATGACAAGTCTGATTGTCTCTGGGAGAGAAGTGAAGGAACAAAGAAACCTTGTCACACCATGTTTTTTAGGATGATGTTATACAACCCCCATACCCTTGCCAGCAACTTCTCGTGACTCATTCTCCTCTGAAAATGCTGTTATCGATCACATATTGAGACAATGAAATTTGACTTATTTGGTGTCTGTTTCTGTTCAGTTGGCCTTTCACAGAAGCCAGAAAACATTTATAAAAACTGGAATGTAATAAGAAGATTTGGGGAGAACTTATTATGGATAAGTATGATAAATAAACAGAGGGCAAAAGTTACTGAGAAACTGAGGTTTCTTCCAATTCTTCCTCTTCTGAGGAAGCAGCAGACACTTTTCACCCTCAGTCAGAGGAAACTGGTTTCAGTCTCAGTTATGTGTTAGGAACCAGCAGCCCAAGGCCATCATAATAGCAAATGCTCCAGCACCAGCAGCTACGTATCACTCCACTGGGGGTACCAACAAAGAAAAGACAAAGCCTTGTTTACTCTCCTTGCACCAGCTAAGTACTCACGACCATTTCAACCAGCTGTTGCAGGTCTACAGTAACACCTGAACAGGCCATTTTAAAACATGTACTGAAGGCAACAGCAACCTGATTTTGCTGTGAAGGCACTTTGGGAATCACTCTTGCTCAAAGAAAAGTCACCAGAAGCATACTCCAAAACTTACTTTGATAGGAATGAGGAATAATGAAAAAATGGGTCTTTAAGCCTAGGTGCTCTACCAAGATTTACCAGGAAGCAGGCAATCTGCCAAACACCCCTGTACTCCTTGCCCAGCTCCAAGCCTTCAGCCTTGCTCCAAAAGACCCAGGTTCCCTTCAGGCCCTTTCCACTGCCAGAGAGAGAGCTCTTGAAACCTTGCTGGAGCTTGCTCCCTCTCCTGCAGCACCAGGTTATTAAAAAGCCTGTATTCTTCTGCCTGCCCCCACAAACATAAATCCTTATTTTACACTGCCTCTCCTCTAACATTGAACATAAAAGAACATACTTTTTATTGAAGTTTTATCTTTGCCTGGGCTTCTAACAACCCACACTGAACACTCTGTTATTATGGCCCCTTCTGGATTTAGAGGTATATAAGCTGTTTGTGCTTGGCTGCGTGCATTGGTATTTTTATGTTCTTATGTATCTTTATCTGTACAGTATCTCTGAATACACTTAAAACTGTTTCAAAAAAAGTCCGTAAGACTTCGTTCAAATGGAAGTGTGGAAAAGTGATCTGCTACACACATATTTCCACATCACTTGAACTTTCACATTCAGTGAGGGCTGGAGTGTTTAATTTTGGCCATTTGTTTTAATTTGGCCATCACAGTTTAAAGGCCGTGCCCCAGATCTGGCCCTGTGAAGACGTGTTTTGCTCCAGTTTAAATAGGTACGAGGCATAGCATTTTCACATCATAGAAATGCTTCTCTCCTCTCTTTTTTTCTTAATGTAAATTTTGCAATGCTAATTCTTTTCATAAGAGACGTAGGGATAAGTGGTGGTTTACAGTTCAACCTTCCCCTGGTGCCCATAAATATTTATTGTTCCTTGCCCTGTTTCAAGGCCCAGATGAAATTCATCTTCCTGGGGGGAGGGAGGGGTGGTGGTGGTGGAGAGAGAAGGGATGTGGAGGGGCGAACATCATCTTTAAAGTATAAATGTGAAGAAAACGAAAACAGATGCGTGGAGAGGAAAAGAGAAGCTGGTGGGAACACGGCAGGGCTGGAGCACATTTTCCCTGGGAGACGGCCGTGCCGCGCACTTCCTCGGGACGCCCCGCGGGCGGAGGGCTCCCCTGCGGACACATTCCCGGGAGGAGCGGGGAGCCGCCGGGGCCAGGGCCGGGATGGCAACGGGCCAGCTCCCCGGCCAGCTCCCGCAAGTGCACCATCCGCCCTCCAGTCCAGCCTCCATCCCTTCCAGCCAGGGAGGAAAATGCCTCCCCCTGGGAAAGCTGAGGCACGGCCCGGGCGCTGGGCAGCCCGGCTCCAGCGGGCACTGCCGTGCGAGGACAGCCCTTGGCAGGCGGGGGCAGCGCGGAGGAAGAGGGGGAGGAGGTGCCGGGAGGGGGACCGGGAAACTGTAACTCATTGTGGATGGGCCGGACCGGCCGGGGTGGCGAGCGCTCGCAGGCCAGCACATCCATCAACCTGCCGAGCGGCCGACAGGCTGGAGCCGCGGCTGCTCCCGCGTTCCCCGTGTCAGGAATGATCCAGCCCAACTGCGCCGCGCCGGCGCTGCCCGGCCAGCGCTCCGATCAGTGCTCCGGCCAGCGCTCCGGTCAGTGCTATGAGTGTTGTGGTGGTGGTTGTTGTGTTGGGGTGTGGGGGTGGGGGTGTGTGTGTCAGTGCTCCGGCCAGCGCTCCGATCAGCGCTCCGATCAATGCTCCGATCAGGGCTCCGATCAATGCTCTGATCAGCGCTCCGATCAATGCTCCGATCAATGCTCCGATCAGCGCTCCGATCAATGCTCTGATCAGTGCTCCGATCAATGCTCCGATCAGGGCTCCGATCAGTGCTCCGATCAGCGCTCCGATCAATGCTCTGATCAGTGCTCCGATCAGTGCTCCGATCAGCGCTCCGATCAGGGCTCCGATCAGTGCTCCGGCCAGCGCTCCGGCCATTGCGCCCCATCCCGCCCGCAGCCCGCTCTGCCCGCCGGGCTCTCGAACGGCTGCGGGGATCCCCAGCCTAAACCCCCTCCAATCCCTGTGGCTGCACCCGAGGTTAATTTAATCCCATCCTGTACAGTCGCATTAAAGGCCGTGTTTGGTCTCGCATCGCCTCTAAATCAGCCGTAACACCGCCGGCTCCAGCAGTCCCCGTGTGTGCCAGGGAAGAACCGGGCCCTGGGGCTTCCTCTCCAGCGCTTCAAACGGGGCACACCAAGTGCTCTCTCTTTTTTTTCCATTTTATTGTTAAGGAAATTTCCCAGTCTGACGGCTCACAAGACTCCCTGGTGGAGACACTCTCCTTGGAGGCACCAGCTCGAGCTGTTTCTCAGTTGCTGCGCCATGAATAAATGGTTTTATGGAACTCTACATCTTAGACCTTGCCGGGAAAACCGGGGGTCGAACTGGTGAGAAGCTCCCTTGCCGTCCACTGGTAAAGCCATGACCTTAAGAGCTGCAGAAAGCCAAAATGCCTGGGCACGGGGCGAATGTGCATTTGCAGCTTGCCCCCAGCCGGCTGGGACGCTGGCACAGCACACGAAGGCGCTGGCTTTGCTGCGGTGCCTGATCGGCATCAGCTCCAACACCTCCTCATGTCACCGGGCCTTCGCTCACAGCTCCCGCTCTAAACTTCCTGCACTTTGTCTGCTTCAAGCAGAGCCAGAGCACTGCTTTAGTGATGGGGGCGGTGAGAATGATTTGTCTGATTTCAAAGCTTTTGCTCGAAGGATTTTGGTTTTTTTTTTTTACTTTTTTTAGAGGTTGATTTAAATAGGCACTTTGAAAATATAGATAATAGCACTTGTTAAATATATGCAATTTTCTCGACATGGCAGACCATTTATATGATACAAATCTATCTCTGACATGTTTCCACATCATTTCCAAATTCAATTTATAAATTGAATGCAATTTATAAACTTAGGTCCTGATTAAGAACACATCAATACTCAGGAGAGCAGTTAACACATTTTAGCTTTAGGTATATTCGCATACCCTTCTGAAATCAAAGGTGCTTAAGTACAGAATGAAAATAGGGGACGGGAGCTTTATAAGACTAAACCTCAAAATATAATCATAGAATCACCAAGGGTGGAAAAGACCTCCAAGACTGAGTTCAACCATTAACTCAGCACCGCTGTGTTCACCACCAAACAAGTGCCACATCCACATGTTTTTGAACACTTCCAGGGATGGTGATCCCATGACTTCCCTGGGCAGCCTGGGAAGCAGGCTTGCAGTGCTTGATTACCCTTTCAGTGAAAAATACCTAAACTGCTTTCCTGAAGCTGCAACTTGAAAGAATATTTCTGCCTTAGGATTTATTATTCCACCATACCAAAATGTTCTTTCTTTTTTTATTGGATAAAATAAATATGTAGTGTATCGGGGGAAACGTTAGAAGAGATTCTGTTTTCAAATGAAGCGACAGGGTGGATTTTAGATGGGCAAATACAATTATTCAAAGAGGAATTCTGCTAAGAAAAAAAGGATTATTATCCCTACGCTTAAAGAAATACACACTCAAGAGTTCAGCACAATATTTGTCCACAGTACTGAAGCTCTAATGGTACCATTTTAAGCTCTATCACTCCTGCAATACCAGCTCAGGAGGACTAGTACAGACATAATGATGATTTCATTGTGATGTCTATTTCTTGATCTAGCATGACAATAATATATATTTCTAGGATACGAGAAAAGGAGGAAGCACACAAAATCTGATGAATTCACCTCTCAAATTTCAGAGATTATTACTGAAAGCATTTCTTGCAATGTTTAAGTGTTTTCCAGGAACTCTCTGCTTCTGATAGCAAGCCAGTCCTGTTCCTGTTCAATCATGTGCTGGATCAGACAGGATAAGATACCAGAATGATTCCCACTACCTCCAGTATGAAATACGACATGCACAGTGTGAAAGGTGGCTCTCATGTTTATGAATGAGCACACCTTGGCAGAATCAGGCTCACCTCCAGCACTCTGATCTTTCTGCACATGTAATTAGCACTATCGGCCTGGCGTTCTCCTAAATAATACCCCTGCAATTTGAGGAGTGCACTTTTTAGTCTCAGCATTCATGCAAGTGGAGGAGCTACAGCTATTAGTAGCCGATTTTAAAGGGTCTTCATTGCAGCCAGCAAGGGCAACTGTTTCTGCAGCAAGGCAGGTGGGAAACTAGCAGAGGAATTAGCTTTAGAGTGGTGTCATTCCAGTTTGTAGTGTAGCTGCTGCATTCTTAAGAAATAACATCAGGT
Source organism: Monarcha castaneiventris obscurior (assembly GCA_026261815.1). NCBI lineage: Eukaryota > Metazoa > Chordata > Aves > Passeriformes > Monarchidae > Monarcha > Monarcha castaneiventris. Next base: position 6,672,730 of record JAMPIT010000379.1, on the reverse strand, counting down.
TTTCACTGGTGTCTGGAAAACATCATTTGCTGTGCAGGTACTCTGTCAGCTGTTGCAGGACAAAGGACACTAGTGAAAGGTTACATATGATGTGTCATGCTGAAAGACTACTGTTCCCTCAAATTTTCCCACTTTCAGCAGTACATAGTGCTGGAAAACACACTGAGGAAAAAAAAACCTACCAAAAATACCTTGAAAATATGAAAACAAAAAGGTATTACTCTCACCAATGTAGCATTCTCACCAATGAAGTAAGTCTGCTAAAATTTACGGAAAGACTGAAGGATTATACACGGGAGAAATTAATCCTGCATTAATTCTCAAAGGTGACCATGCATGTGGCAACTTTGTCAAATCATTCATTGTTGACTAAAAGAAAGTTTAATACCTATTAGAGGAAGAAACATAGTTACCTCAGAAAATCTCTTAAAAAATTGTTGAGATTGCTAGTTTAAAGTGAATGTATTAAAAGATGAGTATAGGCAAGTCTTAAAAAATATTTAGGGATCAAAAATACTTTACTAAAATACCAGCAGTCACACAGCAGTATTTATGCTAGGTGGCTGTCCTGTATTAAATGATACAGATTAAAAAGGATTCAGCTAGTCAGATAACATTCAAATTATAATTGAAGCCGAGCCAAAATTCTAGATTCAGATACTCACGTAGATATTTATGGAAACCAAATCCAAATGTAATATGGTTTCATAGCTAACAAAGGAATAACAAGTAGCTGTTGCAAGTTACTGGACCTGTCATACATTATTAATTGTGGATCATCCTTGCCAACTCTCATGGTTGTTCTGTGCTCAGCTCTTACAATAATCAGTATTTTTCTTGAAGTACTAGTTCCTGGAGTCATATGAATATATACAAATCTCATCTTTCTGTCTGTATTCTTTTAGCATGTCCTAACAAATTCTCATAATAAAGTACTACATCTTGTGTGTACAGAGAGGGAAATTCAGAGCCTTGTCTTACTTCCTTTATAGTCCACAGAGGAATTCCAGATTTATTTTCATTAAACTTTTGGCATATTACCTGGGCCTACATTGCAATAGGTCTTACATGAGGATACACAACCCAAACTGATCAAGATACTGCATCTTAATAAGCTATTATTTATCAAATAAATAATATTAACTGTCTGGGGGAGTGCTCTTGCCATGTCCAACCTGTGAGGTACTTTTGAATTAAAGTGCCTGTTCTGCACTGACTGTTCTGAAATCAAGAATGGCCCTGACTTGGGAGCTAAAGGAGAACACAATCATGGCAGAATTAACAGCAGAATCCAAATCCATTCTGAATCTATACTTTTTAATCTTTAATTTAGTAGATAAATGCTCTGTAATCTAAATGAAGTACACAATAAAGTACACCTGGCTTCTGGCCATGTAGAAAAAACCCTACATATATTGGTCCACTGATTCCACATCCATTTAGTAAGGAAGAAATAAGCCCATTGTAACAGGAGAGTGCCATAGGATCCGTATCTCCAGCTTTGCAAATGAACATGCCTTGATGTTTAATTTTCTGTGAGTTCCTCTGCATTTAGGTACCAGCAGGAGACCATTATCCTGTGACAGCACTCAGTTCTGATGACATTATCTTAAACTTTTCCCAGTTGTCCGTCCTCACCCCTGTTGTGCTGCCGTCATCTATTAACATTCCACTGACAACAATGAGAGATGTTAGAGCAGAGCGCATTCACCCGGTAGCCAGGCTGGGGTGCTTTCACCTGGACATACGTTTGGCAGTAGCTATAGAGATAATTAGCTGGATGGCATTGTGCCAGCTCCTCACAAGACTCATCTTTGCACTTAAAATTCATGGATTCGTAGATTTTTGTGGCCAGATAAAATCATTAGGTCATGAGGCTCTCCGTCTCTGTTATAAAGGCCATACAATTGCACTCACTTACTCCTGTTGTTAACCCAATTACTTGTGTTTCACTGTCTTCCAAAAAAGACATCCAAAGACTTCAAAAGATGGCAAACCCACTTCTCCCTTGGAAGTTTATCCCTACAGCTAATCACCCTAAGTATTACACAACTAATACAGGCTTGGGACTAATAAAGCTTAGTCCCCTATGGATTCGTGTTTCATGGTTGATTGACTTCGATGCCTAACAAGCTGTGAGCTCTGATTAAAGTTTCTTCCTATATACAGAACATTTCTAAGGCCTTTTCCCCAACTTCTTGTGGATGCTCTGTGTGTTACTTATGTGACAACTCACATTATGGCCCTGACAGTACTTCAGATCACTACAGATCTCTGTCAGGATTGCTCGAAGAGACGTTTCACCTATTCTTGAGCAAATACTTTCATGAAAGCTGTAGAAACATAATTGCTTTTCAGACCTCCCCCCACTAAGAGTGACTGCAGAGAAACATGTTCAAAAGTTACTGGAGGCACCTGTACAAATATGTGCATGCACAAATACATATGGCATCATTACTTGCATTTTTTTTCTAAATAATTGTGCCTTATTTCTTTTAAATTGTTTGTTGCTCTCTTCCTCATTATGTTTTTGTTTTCCTCCTCAGTATTACTTTCATCTCCAAATCATAGTGCCCCTTAGCACCCAGAATGTGCTCTGACCTGAAAACATTAATGCACTAAGTATTCTTTTTCATATGATGAACATCTTGTGTTACTTCTCTTTCTTATTCTGTTGGGTTTTTTCACAGGTTGGAACAATTCTTATGTCTCTTTTCTGTATTCTTGCAATTTTTTCCTAATACAGATGTCATGACATGAAGACGGGCCCATATGCCCAACTGTTTTTCTGTATTTTTCCAAACATCTGAGCTGGTCCAATAAACAAAAATGCATCCCTTGCTACAAATCTTTCTCATATCCTTAGACCACTGTAGTTACAACATTGCTAAGAGACAGGAACAGTATGCTGTGTCTTCAGTGTTAATCTCCCCAGTGTCAGATAGAGGTAAAAACACCTCCTTATGCTACTCACAACTCCCCTTCTTATATATCAAAGGACCACATCAGTCTTTTCCCAGAACATCTCACTGGGAACTCATGTTGAGTGACTTGTCTTCTTTGACCTCTAAATCCTTTCCAGAGCTTTCTAAGACACAGTCTTCCTATTGTTCAGACAGAAACTGCTAATGTTCCCCCAAAATACTATACAAATTACTCTAGAAGAAAGGTTTGTTGCAAACAATTGTTGTGGACAGCAAAAAAGAGTCCTTAGCCAAGTTTCCCAAAATCAGTGTAAGAAATATCCAACAGAAAAAAATTAAAATTAGGAAGACTGAAATATACTATACTAATCTTAATATGTCAAAATACCTGCTTTGATACTGTGGGAGAGATAGAAAGAGTAGAAATGGGAATTCACATGCCAGTTTTGATGATTTATATTTTGGAGCAAAGAACAGAAAAAACTATATAGCAAAGTTCTGTATTTTCCCCTCTTCTTTCCCGTATTTTAGGCAGGCTTTATTTAGTAGTACTGGTAATCAAGCCTTGTGTGTCTGAAACTAGTGAACTGAAATGGTATGGACCAAAATCAGAGGCTGTTTGGAAAATAAAGGGCTTGCTTTCTTTTTGGTATTTATGATAGTAAAAGTGATTTCATAGCTCATAGAGATGTTGAAATACTCAGATTAACTGCTTTGACAGTCTTTGAGAAAAACAGATCTATAACCACTGGAACCGCATTTAAGTATTTTTATTGTTTTGCATATTACTCAACTAAATTATCTTTTTCAGAATTCTTTGTATTAATCAGTTCCTTCTCACCTAACCACTGTCAGTTTTGCTAATTAAAAGAAAAGTCAGCTGTTTGACACTACGTTCTTTTGCATCTACAATGAAATCTCATAAAGACTGTGGAGAAAACTAGTAATTTTCTTGTGGGAGAACTATGGTTAACTTCCACTGGGGCATTTGACAAGAAAATAGCACTAAGTGACCTTCATTTTGGTGATTACATACCAGTTCCTGAGACAACCATTCTGCTTGTGGACCAGCTCCTTGAAGAGCTGTCTATCTGCAGGAAAGGACTGAGAATGCTCAGCTCCTGTCAGATAAGAAGGAACTTGCTATGCCAAGCCATACCTTTGAGAAAATGTTTCAGGTGACAGTTAAGAATAAAAATAATTATAAAGTGACAGTTAAGAAAAGTTCTTGTAGAAAAGGAGCGTCGATCAAGTTGCTTTCAATTGAAACTTGCAGACAAGAATAATTTTACATGTAATCTTTATATACAGTAGTAGTAATAAAGCAATAGTATGATGCACTAAAGATTTTATTTTTCTTTATACCTTGTTGAAGAGTATGCAGATGTCCTTCAAGGAAAATGAGAATCAAGCCTTTTTATTGTAAGAAATTAATGGCTGTTCTCTTTTCTGATGAATTTAATGGTTGCAGAGATCTGACTCTGAAAACACTAACACAGAAATATATGCCTCAAGTTATTTTCATTATCAGAACCCAATATTGGCTTGTTTATACAGCTTTTAATAGTAAACTACAAGCGTAAGAAAAAAAAAGAAGTTAGAAAAAGTCTAAACCTCAGGCAATACATAAATCTGCTGATACTGCAAAGTCAGCACTCAGTGCATCCATGAAAGAAGAAAGCCAATGGAGGCAAACTGGGCTTCTAACTATGGAAGTTAATTAGCCCTATTTTTAGCTAGAAGGGAATTTCTGTTGCAATTCACCCAGGTTTTAGGTTACAATGATTTAAGATTACAGACCACCCCCCCCCCAAAAAAAAAGTGTACATGGTAAATTTGTTTTAAGGCCTCCCACTGAGAAAAAAAAAAAGCTGGATAAATACTAAGGCCACCTTAAGGATTCATCCATATGTTCCTTCCAGCCATACAGGAAAAAATATTTCCCATGAGATTACAAACAAAGAGGGATTAATTAGTAAGAGATAATTCTCAGGCATTGCACAACACATTCATGTCCCTCAAGTCAGCACATTTTACTGAATGATAATGTCAACAGCATAGGTTCTTACTGGTCAAAATTACATATGCATGATGCCTCTAAATTTCAAGACTATAATAATCTAAAGGGATTTGAATTTGTATCAAGGCAAAGGAGACAGTAGTGATATGATACAATTTCTAATGTGGGTTCATTCCTGGCTTGAAAACTTTTTAGTTCAAGCTACTGATAAGGAGCATGGGGGGATTTGCTTTTGATTTTTTCATCTTTGGGAACAAGCCTGCTGGAAAGGTCATCAGTGGAAGCTGCAGGTGCACATCGCCTCTGAAGATGTTAACCTAGAAGAAAAGCCATGATCCCTCTGAGATAAATGCAATGTGATGATTGTAGGAAGGCTTCTAAATAGTAAAGGAGGAAAGTTCTGGTACAATCTTCTCATAGGAAAGCAAAAATTTTAGCATAACTTTTAGATGAAGCTCTATTGGTTCATGAAAATGCCCTGTGATTGTCTGTGACAGCAGAGGACTGTTGCCCTAGAGGTCTCCTCCAGTCTCATATTCCTGTATTCATTGGAAAACACCCATTGACATCATTGTAGACGACAGCTGAATTTGTCCTGAATTTGACTGGAAATGTCTCTTCAGATACTGAGGTCAGATTTGGAAATACAGCCTAAAACTCTTCTGCTTCTTTAGTCATGAAACAGGTATGCCACTTGTGTACTACACTAGGTGAAGCCTTTATATGTGCTTCTGCAAAAAAAACCCAAAAAAGAGTGATGGGGACAAAAAGGATGCCCTGTCTATGCCATGCCTAGACAGTGCCATTTGAACTCAAAACAAAATACAGAGCAGAGGATCTTTGTGAAAGAGGAGCCAGTCCTTGCAGTCATTGACTGAAGAGAAATCTCTGGCAATCTTTAGTTTGGGTTCTCAGACAGCTCTAAGGAAATCAAGGGTAGATATCTTTATCGTTAAGCAATAAAGCTCGAAGGAAAAAGAATATACTTGTGAATACCATCTCTCTAACCATCTCTGATAAATTAACTGTCTTAATCCCTTTTCCCACTCCTTTTTTCCACCCATTCTTTTTTTTTTTAAGTGACTACGCCCTTTCACCTGCTTCACCCTCAGCCTTGCCAGCTTCAGTACTTGGAGCAATTCAGAGAGCCCTGCCAGCAAACCTCCCTCTCTGCTTACTGCTGTGCTGCCCCACCTCCCATCTGCTGCTCCATGGCCTGTCTGAAGAGACTGGGATTGGCAAGGGAGCAGGTGAAACCCTCTGGAAGGCAGACAGAGGGAAGCAGCAGGTTCCCAGCTGGTAGCAGACAGAACAGGACTTAACTTTTCTCCCACGAGACCCGAGCAACCCATAGCTAGCTGGAGTTGCCCTGCAGTCACTATTCATTTTCCAGAGACATCAAAGGTCTAGCATGGTACATTTTGCACTGCTTCTTTAAAAAAGTCAGATGCTATTGAAAAATCTTGTAAACACACTGCGTTTTCATGATAAAAATTGTAATTGCCACTGAAGTGGTGTTTAATAATTTTAAACAAAGCTCTGAGGCAGTCTAAGAAAAGAAATATAGGATAAAGGATTCTTTTGTAATATAATGCAAACCCCTCACCCAATAATATGTTAATGAAATTTATGTAATTAATTAGTGGAACTTAATGAACATTTAAACATACTGTGCCTCTGGCTATCACAGGGAAATATTCTGGTCAATGAATGCAATCAAATTAGTTAAGGAACAGTAAGGAATTTCTTTTTCTTTAAACAAGCAGGAAAAGTTATCTATTAACAAATTATACCTAAAAATGAAGAATAAGTACCTAGAATGTAGTGTTTGTGTCTGAGATCACTCTCACTTAGAAGCTCATTAGTCCATTGCAATTACAAATGAAAAGCTTTTCATTAATACTCATATTTGTGGAGGTAAATAGCTGCATTTCTGGCTCCAAACCAAACCAGGCTTTAGACAAGTCGTTCCTGAGATCACAGCAGCAAAGTACAATATATACACAATGCATATGTTGATAGCAACAACCATACACAACATTTCACGGAAAGTCACATTTGCCTAAATTTTCTAGTGTGCTACAACACAGCAGGAATTTTTCCTGTGATCTTGAATTATAAATGTGTAAATATTTTACCAAATTTAATTTTCCAGTTGAATTTACTAAAAACAACAGCGAAAAGTTGCAATGTATACAGGAAAACGTAATAGAGTCTGAGTCCCATTGGAAAAGTCTATCAACAGCATCCTTTTGGGTAGGAATTTCAGCTAGGACAAACTTCCTAGCCTTTTGCTTGCAGCAACTAACAATCTCAGCTAAAATCATAAAACTTTCTGGAATGCCAAGGTACCTGAAGAAAATTTAGATATGAATCATGTTTATTTAACTTTTATTTAAAGATAGCAATAACTCCTTTGCAGTCTTTGGCAGCCTAGGGCTGCTTACAAGTTACACCTGTAACTCCCATTATGTTAATGAGATTATACCTACTCATTAACCTCTAGTGTATTAATGGCTAATTATGTGTCTTATTATTTAAAAGTGGATGCCCCATACAGGTTGTGTGGGGATAGGGGAGGGGTGGCTGGATGTGAGTGAAGGTTTAGGTGTGTGAAATGAAAAGGTAAAGCTGTATCTACAAAGGGCTCTTAGAGGTTAAATATTTCACATTAAGAGGATATTCATTACACTATATTTAGTTTAAATGAATATGCAGGTGGAATAAAGACAAAGCACTGATATTGTATCTTGCAGCAGGCATTTGCTTTAAAGATGCTCTTGGTATCAGGGTGAATTTCTTTAGTGCCAGTTTCATCCTCTCCTTAGAGCACTCACATGTGCCCTATAGCATGTAAAAGCACAAGATGTGCTAAAAATATGTATATATTCCTGGTTTGTCTTCGGAGGAAGTATTAAATTCAGGTCATTTTGACTGAACTATACAAAATTTTCAGCTACAGTCCTTTTTCAGAATAGAGGTGTTGAAGTGTGCTGAGTAACATACAGCTATTTCACCCAATTATTTTTTGTAGGGGGCACATAAGAATATATTTTAAAACATTTCAATTACCAATATTATTGCCCATTTAAATGTTGAACAATGTTTCAATGTGAAGAGTTTTGATTCCTGGATTAAAGAAAAAATTATTTTTAAACTCTCTTGAGTTATTTCTCATGTAATAAAAAATCTTCCTCAAAATCTCACCCAAACTCTTGTAACTCATTTCTTTTTGAAACTACTAGAAAGCCAAACAACCCATTCTACACAAAGTCCTTTTTCTTAAACAGAACTTCTCAGACAGGGTTTAGCCTGCTGAACAGCATTTAATCACTACCACCAAAGCACAGTTATGGTGTCATGCAAAAGATAATGTCACTGAGTCTCTAGGTATGAGAAACATTATTTGTTTGACTTGATTTTTTTTTTCCTAATAGCACTGAGAAATCCCTTTAGGCAAGACCTTTTTTTTTTTTCCCCTTTGTTTTAATTTTTCCTTAAGCAAAAAGGAGTGGGACTCATTTGTTAGGTGTGTGAGACTTTGCAGGTCTGGTTTTACAATACACCATTTAGTCTTTGGTGAGGCTTGTTAAACCCTGAAAGAAAAGTCATGCATTGACTGAGTGACGCCACCCTGAGGTTGATTCCCAAGGGAAAGTAAAGATTCGGTCCTGCCTTACAATCATTAGGGTGACCGAGAACACCTTCTAGCGAGTGATAGCGTACCCAACCTTGGCAAGCTGCATAATAACATTAAACCCAGTGATCTAATTATTCACTTCTAATATAAAGGGCAGGGTTCCCTGGGAAATCAGAAGCAGGGCTGAGAAATACATTTCACAATACAAACGGAGGCAGTTTGTCAAGATTCTAACCTGGGAAAATTAACTTATGAAGCTGTCCTATGCATCCAGTGTGCCCAGTTCAGAATAATTTCATATTTATGCAGGGAGGATCTTTAAAGCACTAAATTATCAGGCTTGAACACCTTGTTTGAAATATCACTTTAATTTGTTGTGGCTCAGAGATCTTTAACTTCTTATTAATTATGGAGATGCATAATATAAATATATACATAAGTTTAGCATAGCAGTTTAAACTAAGCCCTACTGACCTGTGAACATAAGAGAAATGTATAGGTAGAAAACATCTTTCATATAAGCCAATGAGAAAGTCAGTAGTGCTCAAGTTAGCATATAAGACTTTTCTTCAATGTCAAACTTCTTTTTCATGATCATTTCTTCATTTTTCTTTCTTCTGTGTAACCTTGTGTGTTGCCAGGTAACAAACTTTTGCTGTGTAAAGGCACATATTTCCAAATATATCCTTAAATGCAAACTAAAAATATTTGCATGTTCATTCACTTTTACACCTACAGCTTTGGATTTTTTTGCAAAGGAATAGCTACACATGCCAAAGAAGTGACTGTTCTATACTTCTGTACACAGAAAAATAGATTTTTCTGCAAGTATATTTCAAACTGTGGAATATTTGAACTACAGCCTAAGTAATTACCTGAGCAGTCTACTGAGAATGTACATATTAGAACAAGTTGTAAAATAATCTCTTCCAAATAGCTATTAAAAACAAAATTACAGATCCTGGGCCAGATCCTCAGCTGTTACAAATTGGTGGCTGTTTCAAGTCTCTGACTTCATGTGTGCAAAGTTTGAGCTCCCAACGAAATTTTACAGTAAAACTACAAATTACTGAAAAATGAGGTTCAGAGTAGAAGCACAGGTGGTATTCACACAATCTCCTTCAAATTCCTTTAGGCATTTAGCCTGGCTTCTCTGAATCATGCCTGCCTCCTCTACACTGGCAGTGTGAGGAACCTGGGCTCCTGCAAACTGCAGCATAACAGATGACTAAAGTAGAATCAGTCAGACAATGTAAATGCCCTGAATACCACAGAAAGGTCATGTCTTCTGTCCGTATAACTGAATTGCTAAAGAGACTCTGCTTTCAAGAAAAAAAAAAAGAAGTATCAAGCCATTTCATTGTAAAAGTTGTGGTTATTCACAAAAGCAAATCAGTTGTTGGTCCAATTTCTGCATCACTTTCTAATGTCTCTGGGATTCTCTTAATTAAAAAGTATCCAGAATATTGTCTTGCTGTCTATAATAAGAAAGATTCTTATTTTCTTCTTTAATGACGGTCTAAATCTAGTGTAGTAACCAACTGACTAACACAGGGAAATCCCAATCTTTCAGCTCCATTGTATAATTTATACAATATGTTCAACACTTTCCCACATAATAAACGTGGGAATCCCTTACAACCAGTCCAAGGTCTGAGGTTTTTTGTATGAATCATGTTCGCTGCATCCTGGCTTAACCACACCCCCAGCTACTTCTGCTGGGAGCCAAAGAGTTACTGCAATCACCACTGGTAGGAGATACCATGTGCAAAGGCATTATTTACAGCAGGATGCAGTGAAGATGAGAGACAGAGACTGATGACTTTATCTCAGGGGTTACCTGGGAAAGACTGCTCTAGGTCTATTTAAGAGTAACTTTAAATAATGAATAAATTAAGAGATATTATCATTCAAATATTACTTCTTGCTATGACAAATCTTTCATGTAACCCTTAGCCAGGTTCTGTTTATTTAAGGTGATGCTCATTTGAATAGTTTGGGAAAGAAGTGCTTTCACTGTACCTGTTATTCAATCTGACAGTTCTTTGCAACATGGGAGAGTCATGTTTGAACTTGTACAGAGAAATGTCATTGTCCTGTCTTTAGGAAAGATATTCAAGATACCTCAGATAATGTTCACATGCATTTAGCCTCCCTGCCTGGAAAATTAATGTCTGGCAGAAGTTTTTATGTAAGTGAGAGGGCAAATGACAACAGGTTGTCCCATTATTAATGCAAAACCGGCAATTTTAATCAGCCTTCAAAAACTAATGTGTAGTTACTGAGTTGTGCTCAGTACTGCGAATCAAGCTAGACAGCTGCCTGTAACATAGATGTCTCCACTGCACATTTATTCCTATTGCTTAGAGCTCTCACAGATGCACAAACATAGCATAGGCATAATCACCTCTTCTGTCAGACATATTTCACTTCTTTTATTCTGTGTTGTCAGGTGAATCCCAGCTCCACCTATTGCAATCAGGAACAAGGTCTGTCAAGGCTTTAGGCACTCAGCTGACCGCCTGACTTGGACTTTTGCTCTGAATCACCCTCTGGAAGAATCTCCTCGATACACACCTGTGCGTTGACTCCAGAGGGAACCAAAGCTAAAGGCCAGTCAGCTAACTCAGCCACCTATGTCAGAAACTGGATTGTGAGTGTTTAATAAAGCTGCTCACATTTATGGGGGGTAAAAAGAGCAGAAAAAGTTCGGTGCTACATTTGTAAGAGTGAGTTTTTTAGAGTGTTTTCCTCTCACTTAAACTAGTTTTTGAAGTGGAAGGAGGAATTCTTGAAAGGAATTGCTTTTCCACTATCATGCAAAGGTGCACTAGTCACAATCCAGACACTTGTCAAACATTGTGAGTTTGCCATGTCTGCATTCACTGTATGAAGCAAGGAGGTCAGAAATAGGGATTCCGAGTTCGGTTCTTATCTACATCACTGATTCAGTTTGTAATATTAAGCAAGTCAAGTAAGTGGTGTCAGGTTGGCATCACAGGTTTTCCCACATCACAGAAATGCTGTTTGGCTGAATTAATTTATGCTTATGAAGCACTTAAACTTTTTTTCAGAAGTCAGTGTAGTAGTATGAAAAGGAGTTTCTCACAGGTTCCAGAGGCGCTGGGATCCAGAGGAACTGTGGCAATTAATCAGCGCTCTTACAGAGTGAGAGCACTGTGCCTCTCTGAAAGACAAGCATACACAAAAGTTAAGAAATTGTTTATTCCAGCCGTAATAGGAAACTTTTGTATATAATTTCCCTGCTTACTCAGAGGCACTTTAACATCTGTCAGGCCAGGCCTAGCACTTAGCACACAGATCTAAGGACAGAAACACATGCCCCATTTCCTGATAGCAGCTCGCCCACCACCGCTGCCAGACTCAGGGACCACGCATAAGACACCAGGCTCAGTTCCACCAGTGTGTAGCCGGGCTTCATGGACCAAATCCAAGTTTGTGCAGGTGTAAATGAGAGCCACACAATCTGTTCCATGCCTTTAATGAAATTTCAGTGCTCATTACGTGGCACTCTTTTCCTTTTAACCATTCAAGAAGGTTTAAGGACTTCAGCCAAAAGTTGTTCACCTTCCATTCCTCGCTTCCTTGGGGCATGCAGTACTTCAGTCAGCATCCTTATCAACAGCTCCAAAACATCATTCCCACCCCCTTCCCATTCTGACAGTGCCAGTCAGGTCAAACAGCAATCACCACAAGATTTAGAGTTGTTCAGGGAAAGAATGTTTAAGGGGATCCACACTTTCCTTTCAGGTCCCTGATTTCAGTCAAAATCTCTTCAAGCTCTGCTACAGAAAAATCGCATCTTTCACCCAAACACCACCAACCCACTCTTCTTTCTTGTATTAAATCATAATTCCTGTTCACTGAGTTGTTCTTTCTCCTGGGTTTATACACCTGTGCTCCTCTCCACTTTTACTCAATCTTTGAGCATCTGGTAACATCCAATGCTTCCAAGTTTTCCTATGAGAGCAAGCATGCTCAGAGGCCAATAGTGACAGTAATCACTGTAACAGACAATTTCAAATATTGTGTGTTCCTCTTACACTACAGGGACTGCTTTTGCAGTGCAAAGGGAAAAAATAAAAACTGAAAACCTTATAACTATCCAAAAATATGTATTTTAAGCTGGTCAGGAAAGCTAATGCAGTGTTTTTATTATTTACACCTACAGATCCTGACATGCATTCACACATCTATATTTCAGAGCACTTTATCACTTCAGTCATAATTTAGAATTTTTAAAAGGAATGCAATGCAAGGCATTGCAACTGATCGCAGTTTGTTTCTATCACCCAGAGTCTGGAAGCATAAGCAATGTTGCATTCCTTATCTGCTGTATTGCCTTGTCTCCTTTTGCACCCTGACAGAGGATTAATCACCTGATGGGAATACCACAGACTGCAGAGATCTGGTGGGAAATATATTTCTGAATGACTTCACACTAGTCAGAAGTTCATGATGTCTATGATTTATTGTCTCTAGTGAATTTCTCATTTCTTTTGAGAATTTAAACTAGTTCAGCTGCTCCTAGTGATGAGGCACAGAATGCAAATACAAGGCCATGGTAACTCTGTGAAGCTCATATTTGGAAAGCAGCTTTTCCAAAATATGCAGAGAAATTATGACTTTAGACCTAAGGAGGAGAAGAGAAACTTACTTTTCAGCTGTTTCCACATTCTTTTCTGGCTGTGCTGTAACGACTTATACATAGAAAAAGAAATGTAGAATAACTGTGGCCAAAATCTGAAGTCCTCCTTCAATTTTCATCACATTTTTACATGGCAAACGACCTCTCAGCATACTTCCATGTAATAAGATACACACGTGGAACAGCAGAAAGAAAAACAAGGCCAAGATGTCAGGATTGCTCTTTGGCATATTCAGGATGTACCAACTGGAAGCTGAAAACAAGAGCAGCTCAGGTAACAGACACTGTTGGACAGATGGGGTTTATAAACCCCAAGAGGGTAGAACTGCTCAGTAGGATCATTCAAAAGCAAAGGCAGATGGCAACATCATACAAATTCTACCCTGAATAAGGATTTCAGGTTCAGCGCCCTGATCTGAAGGAGCAAATATAGCTTGGCTGACATCACTCAATGTTTCAACTAATTTTTAAAGCATTTTTATTTCTTTATCTCTTCCTCACTGTTCAGTTTCAGTGATGTTCAGTGCTATGCCTGCTCTTCAGCCTTGTATATGGTTAGTAGTTTCTTTGGGAGCACAAAACTATAAAAGCAATGTTTACTCATTCGAAATAAGGACTTAACATTTTGCAACCTGTAAATATACTTCTGAATACATACAATATCTTCTTCGGCCCAAAAAGACTTTAAGGGCTGTCTTCACTGAGCAATGTGATAAAAAGGATTAAAAATATTCAAGATACTGGCAGTGTTTTAGGTGTTAAAAAGTAAAACACATTTGAGCATGCATGTGAGCAAGGGTCTGACTCCTGACTGGTCTGCCCCTGTGTAAAGGGGCATAAAGTCCTTCTGTTCTGAAATGAACAACTGCAAGTGACAACGCTAAGCAAAAATACTGCAGAACTAAGGCTATCACTAAGTCAGTAAGCCATAACCAAGCTAGTAAGTCAAGCAGCTGTTTATCCATAGTCATATTTATATAAATGCCATACACTTACAAGTTTGAGTGCACAACAAAGCCAGAGAATTGTCCTAATGTAATGCTTGACTTAGGAGAAAACAGACACTTTAGAGATGAATAATTGGTTAGGCTTTCTTCCCTCTGTCATTCCCCTAACAGTCTGGATGTGCCTGTCCTCCATTTTGAGAATTTATGTGTTCCCTGCAACGAAGAGAGGTTTCATCTCCTTTCAGCTATCACATTCACCTCTTTCAGAAGGTTGGCTTTGCCCAAATTCTTTGACAAGGAGTGAGTGAAATCTCAACCCCACTGAAGGCAGTGGGAAATTTGCCATTCACTATAACAGAGCCAGGGTTTCAACAGAAAGTTTACATCCGTAGAAGACCAGACTGAATCTAGTCCAGTGTTTGTGAAGTGCTTTGAAGTAGAGAGTGTTGCAGCACAGAAAGTATTGGTATTATTACTATTGCTATTGAATGCATGACAGAGAAGAAAGGTAGAAACCTCAGAGTGAACTGGAAGGAAACACTGATTCTGGAGATCTTTCTCAGAGGTCAGTACGTGGCATTTCTCTAAACAGTTTCCTTTAAAAGTGTCTAGTGAAATTCTCTTTCAACATAAGTACTTTCTTGGCATGTTAATCAGAAGCAGATCTTCCTACCAAGCACAGCCATCCTGATGGAAAGCATCCTATATTTTCCTTTCCATACTTTTCCTAGAGTTTTATTACTGGTCTCTAAAGATTAACTGAAACACTCTTCAGAGAGTTTAAATTTTTTTTCAGAAGCACTGCAAAAGCTACGCTGGAAGGGAGAAACTCTGTTTTGCTTTCAGCGTGTCTGTTCTTCCTCTGAACTACAGTGTGGCCTGTGCACTTCACTGGCCCATGGAAAAGAAAGCCTGGGATCCAGTATTGTTGGCAATTATAAGCTCTTCCATTACTTGTGGTTGTCATGTATTTATTACCACCAGACAAGACAACAGTTGGTCATCAAGGAAAAAAAAAGCCCTCTCCCATGATCTCATATAACTAGTTTATTCTGCCACAGACTCATTCAGAATTCTTTTCAAGTTACATGGACAACACTGCAGTCAGGAAATGTGTTAGCTACTACCAAAGGAACTAACATTTGGGTCTTGGCCGTTGCTTCCCCCCAGTATTCTCAGATCACAGTCCCTGCAGTTCCCTCAAACATCTTGCTCATTGGAATAAAATGCTCCCTGTAGGGTTCAGACACCCAGAGACTGATCTTCAATTGGTGCAGACTGTCAGGGCTCCCTTAACCTCAGGCAACCCAAGGTTTTAGGCTTCAGAGGATTTATCAGCAACTCAGCAGCTGTGAGGAGAGCACAGTGTTAGGTCAGAGAAGGAACAGGCCAGCAGTTGTGAATCAGCCATTGGCACACTCCGTTCAGCTGAGAATTCCCAACCACAGCCTACAGAAGGGGGTTGTTACATCTTGATTAATTTCAAATCACACTGTCTTCTTTCAGTCTCTACCTTTTTTGGTTATCTCAGTGCACTGCAATGGTCCCAGTGGTTGAGATCTGCACAGTTGTGTTCTTGACTCTGATCTTAATCACGTGGCCTGTGACGGAAACAGTGACAAATTACTTTTATCAGTCATCTAAAAAGAAAGGACAAGCTTGTACAGTCTTCCAAATTTAATCAACTACATTACAATCCAAATAAAGGTGGTGATACAAAACATGCTATTAAATACTTCACTGTTTAGTAGGTATAATTGCAGCTACAAAGAAATTTGAAATACCATAACCTAGGAGTTTTCCAAAAACAGTTTCTTCTTCTGTTTTTAGCCCAGATGTCACTTACTAACAGGCTATTGCTGCTGAGACACAGCACATTAGCACTGAATTAATGCACCTATACATCTTCTGGAATGGAATCTGGAGTGGATCTGGTTTCTATATGAACAACTGTGATCACATCTATCTACATACAATCATGTCAACACCTCACTTGATGCTCATACAATTATTTTTCAAGAAGTCTCTTAGTCTCTCAGTGCTTTGGAAAATGCGACCACTTCTTTGTAAACTGAAATATGGATCTAAATGCCCAAGTTTATATACATAGATTTTTAAAACATTGGCAACAGTGAATAACTGCATTAATAAGAGCAAACCCAAATATAACCATCTATTTAAGTATTTGGTGCAAGTATATATGTATTCCCTATTTAAACTTACCAGTAAAAAATGGTATGTTCGGATGTAACATTTTAACCAATAAACACATTCCTAAGGGAAGATATGGCATGCTTTTCCACCACTTATCACAGTCAAACACACCAGCTGCATCTGTTCAGGGCAGTTCATATCTCACTTAGAGCTACTTTTCATGGCCTGTGACATAAAAAAGAAGGTACCTGGGCTCACTCTCCGTTCTTAGGAAGATCCACAATGCTGCACAAATCAGTATTTCCTTCATGCAGCACTGCTCTTAAGCATCCGTGGGTGATTTCAACACCACATGTTGGTTTTTGACTCCAACAGAACAGACAAGGGGAGAATTTAGAAAAGGAGAAAGAAGAACAGAGTATTGATCCCTTTCTGTGCCCTCAAATACCACACAAGCAGCTTGGGCTAGAGAGACTTAGCAAGCGGGGCAGGTTAATATTCTGCCACGCTCTGAAATCATCTGTAACATCGTTATGGATTTAAGGCGGTCAGGATTTCACTTGCTCTGTTTTTTCCTGACAGAGAAAGTCTAGTATTTTGCTGAATTAACTTTTAGTAGGGCTACTTCTTCCTTTTCTGGAATTTGGGGCAGCAGAAGACCTGGTGCTGCCAAAGCCCTTTGATGGCCCTCTACAGCTTCCAGGTCCACTCTGCCTCTGGGGGTCACACCCGTTCACAGCCCCATGGCTGAGCAGTCTCACATCTTCCCTGCCTTCCCTACCAGTGGAAACACACAGGCACCCTCTAGTCCTGCATCTCTCCTCCTCAGCAGCTCTGGAGGCCTGTGGTGGGTCGGCTCCACTGATCAGCTGGAGATTTTGTTTAGAAGGCTTCTTTGTGCTGTTTATGCTGCTGTCAACACCACAAACCCAACATTGCCACCTCGTTGTTTACATACCTCCACTCCAGGACACCCTCTGCTCACACTGCCCAGTGTGTGAGGGTGCAGCTTCTCTTTATTATTTTTATAAGGTTTGTTAACCACATCGCTATAAGATATTCATTCAGATTTCACCCAAACAGACCTCTTGCTGTCAGCATTTAATTATGCTTGCATTCCTATGTAAATAGAGCGTTAGCCAAAATAGAGCTTTTTATAGAAGATAAGGTCAGGCACATCTTTACAAGAACAGGAAGCTTTGGAAGCTTCTATACTTCTGACAAGAATAAATTTCTAAATGCAAGGGAAAAATGCATAGAATTGAGCATGTTCTGTTGGTGATAAATCACACTATTGAAAGTAGTATTCTTTATATATCTTTCTTTGGAGGCTCAAGAGTACCTATTTAATGTGTGTATATAAAGCATGTCCTTGTAAGACTACATCTTTTCAGACTTCCATTGAAAAATACTGTGCACTTAAGATCACTCTTTTTAAAGATTCACAGCTCAGAAAAGATTTCAACCAAGTTCTTCTCCCAAGCTGGGTATCAAATTATTTGACAATCTTTTTCTCAGTTTGGCTCATGTATGTAAACATCTTGAGAAACATTATGGTCCAAGCTTAACCACAGATTTTATATCATAAGATAAGCATACATTTTAAATAGTAATTTAAAGCTTAAAATACTGAAATCTCATAAATTCAAATAGGTCCATAGTCTTCCAAGTAAAAGTGCCCATTACCCTTTCAAATATGTTTAGAAGAATAACACAATCCTTTGAACAAAAATACCAGACTCCACTGTGTTTAGACTGATGGGAACTGCAGCAAGCCTCATACAATTTTTCCTCACCAACATGAGTCTTAACTCAATTGTCAAGATTGCTGTCACCTCCAATCTAGACTCCTGTGAAAGGTCATGCAAATCTAATGCATTGGCTCAACTTTTAATGTACTGGGACACTGTGGTTAATTTCAGATTCCCAGCTAGCATTCTCAGTAACCACACGGAGAGGTAGAACTGAAATCACATTGAACAGAGCTATTTCCATGATAACCTCTTTTGAAGAACTTGTGCAAGTTTCTGGGTGATAAGAAACTGCATCAGCTATTTTGGCTCTTGATTTGGTCACATTCGTTGCAGCTGAACAGAAATTAAGTGTCAGTTAACCTGATGCTGCTCCACAAATCTATATAGAACAATTTAGTGTTCTCAAAATGAGACTTGACAAGTTATTTTCTTGTGGCACATTTGTCTCGACTATACAATTTTGATTTGTCCAAAGATTCCTATGTTTCTACTAGTGTCAGAAGTAAGCATAACAATACTTTGGTGGCTGATAGTTCATATGGATCACCCAAGTTCTTCTTTCTGAAACACCATTAGGAAATCAGAGCAGAATTTGGCTCACCATGTTTTCACTTGCAAACCTTTAGGTACCCTAAAAATGCTTCATGAGGAAGATAATAATGAAGCATTTGCAATTAACTCCTTTTATTGCTGAGTACTGCCCCAGTATGTGATGTAATTCACCTGTGCTGTTTGACCTAAAGGGGAATTTGGCAGTTGAAGCTGAGATGTTCTCACGGATCTGCCCTATTACCTAACTTTACCTACTGCTTCATCATAGAAGTGTAAATGATTTACATATAAATATAAAGTCAGTTTTATACAAAGCACTCTGAACAAGTGTCTTCCACTATATGCGTAAAAAAAAAATTATTTGGCTGGAAACACTTTGATAAACAACAGGTCTCATTGACTACACCACTGAAATGCTCTAATGAATTTTTAATGTCTTTAGTTGTTTAACTGGATCTTATTACAAAGCTGAAGACACAAGAGCATGATGTTTCCTCCACTGGCACATTTAAGAAATCAGTATAGGCATGCCAAGAAAACATTCTGTTTTCAAAACAAGGCTCCAAAACTGAACTCAGGGGAAAAAATAAAAAGCATTTTGTCGTTGTTTCTAGAATTAAACTACTGTTGCTGCTTTGAAATGTATATTACCATTTCCTCAAACTGATTACACTCTGTTCTGTCCTTTACCTCACTACTGGTATGATATTGCATCTGTGGCTGGCTGACAGGTGGCAGAAACTGATCACATTTGAAAACAAATTACAGGTCAGAGATCTCTGACTGCACAGACAGTAGAAGGGAAATTCTGCTATTATAATCTGTGTGCTATTTCCCCATGAAGTTAAAACTTGATTTCCAAGATGATGACGTGCTTCACTTACAGCTACTATCACACAGGCCTGCCAGCTGCAGAGATCCTCCCTCTCTGCTTAGTAACCCCGTACTGATTAACAAGACCGAGCTGAGAAAAGTTCACCTTACACATTTTTGTCATTTACTACCAATGTCCCCGTGTCTGCTGCAGGTTTTAAGTCTCACACACAGTCCCGAGCCCCAGGAACTCAAGCGCATTAAGATGATAACTCCTCAAGCATTCTGCTGTTTGTCTGGTGACCGACCCGCTGTGCCTTGAGAAGCCCCCCAGCTTGCATGGAGGCTTTCTTTGCTGGAAAACCCTATGTACTATCACCACCAGCAGAACAATGGAGTTGGCTGCACATACAGTGGTAACCCAGGGCAGCAGTGGGGAGAAGAGCCCCTTGCAGAGCTTGTGGAGCAGGGATCGTGAGGAGCGTAACACAATGAGGCCCGCGGAGCACCAATGCACATAGGGGTTGCTGTGCCAGGCCTCCACTCAACAGGCTGCATCTCCTGGCAAACTGACAGGGTAGGATTAGTGCTGATCAGAAAGCCAAGCTACTTGCTCAGTTTCCTCATGTAAGAAGGAGAGGAGTAATACAGCTGGGATAGGAAGAGCTTCAAAGCCTGCAAGAACATGAGAACTCTTTCTGCACTGGAAAAATAAATAGAGGTGCATCTTCCAGCAATTTTTCTCAGCACAGTGAAGAAGGTCCCAAAGTTCACTTGCCCGTAGATTTCCCTGAATGAGAAATAACATGTAGAAAGTGAGTGTCTTCTTCCCAGAACACACTCCAGAGTGTTTGAGTATGTACCTCATCCTCCCCCACATTTGTTTGTTTTATCCATCTGTTATTGCCCCATATTTGATTATGAATTGAAAGCATTCTCCTGGAGCTGCACTCTGAGCTTTTTAAACTGAAGTGTTTGAATAAGGCTTGTCACTACAGGAAGGATACAGAGGGCATCACATTCCCCAGCTGCCTCCCATCACCCTTTCCCCCTCCCTGCACCTCAGGGCCAGCAAGCAGCTTGGATGCAAAAGTGGAGAGCTCTAAGCAGCTGCTACCTCTTCCCCGTTTCTCCTGCTAAGCAGCTTCCATGCAGGGAAGTGGCTCTGTTGCTTGATTTCAAGTTGAAGGAGCCTGAGGGCAAACAGAATGGTTCATTGGGCTGTCTAAGCCTGCAGTGGCACATTAGTAGAGGATGGCTTCCCCCCCGCCATCCTACAGAGCCACAAAGGACAGGCATATGAGAGGTCATGTGGCTCCCTGATTCTCCCTGCCCCAGCCACAATGCCTGATTAAAGAAATTATCCTAATTTTTCCCAGATGAGTGTCCCAAGGAAATGCACACAGTCTTACAAAGCATTTCTTCTGGAAGAGTCTGCAGAAATAGGATGTTCTGGCAGTAGTTTAAAGTTGGGAAGTTCCCCTGCCTTCCAGAGGACTTTCCAAGAAGGGGCATTCGAGGGTGATTTTCTCTCTCTGCACTGGCTGAACTGACATATGAAATAACCCATTGAAGTCTCAGGCTATGGAGGAGTTTCTTTGCTCCAGCCAAGTGTCCTGCAGAACAAGCTAAAACTCTTCAGTTCAGCCTACAGGAGATCTCTCTGACACTGTCAGAGTGTGATAAAAACCATGGCAGCCAGCAGAGCTGGGAGCATCCATATTGCTTGTGCACTGTTCTTGAGTGAGAAGAATATAAATCTTTTAAATGTATAGCCTGTTTCTTAAGAGGTTGTTTTGGTTTTTTTTCCTGAATTACTCCAATAAGCCATTTGCATTTGATAATTTAACTGATATGGGGGCTGTTTCAGCTAGCAAATTTGCTGCTTTGTTCTTCACAACATGAGGAAATTTATTTTTAAAAAAAGTATTCAACTTCAAAGCTTTATAACCTGACACAAAACACAGCACGCACACACCACCCATGCTTCACATTTTAGCCATTTGCAGAGCCCAAAAGCAGTGTGGAGACGGCTGACAGAGAGGGGATTGAAAGAGCTTCTCTGTGTGGGCTCCTGCTGCAGCCAGATTAGATGAGGGAATTAGAGACAGGGTGCGGTTCCCACCTCGAATGCCTCTCCTGCAGTTCACAGACCTTCACACTGCCTTATTAACACGCACTTCCCTCTCTCCTTCCAAACATGCAAACTGCACCCTCTCCCAGGTCCCTCCTTAGCTTAAGGGCGCTGGCATGCTCTCTGCTGACTTTCTGGAACCCAGGGATTTCCAATTATTTCCACATCCTCCTTCTGTTTCTCTTCTGGCTGTGCTGCCTTTGGGCTGCCTGCTTGACTTCCCACCCCACAGGTCTGCAAGGCAAGGGCAGAAACGCCAAATTTAAGAGAGCAGAGTAATATTTGCACGAGGCAGAAGGGAAGAGGAACAAATATAAATTGCCTGGGGCCAAATTTGCTCATTCTCTCTAGCTCACTCCTTTCTAAAAAGGTAGCCTTTGTGTCTCCTCAGGTTCTTGTTAAGCTTCCCAGAGCATCCAGCTTTGTCTCTCTCAGTCCTTAGGGAGCAATGAGGAGTGTCTTCTTTGCTTGTAGGCACGAAAGGCTGCATCAAGGTGAGGTACAGGCAGCAAGTTTTATTTGAGTATGTGGCACCACACTGCAGCACATCTGAGAAGCCTTGACCATACTATTGCAATATTTTAAATGCTTGCATTAGGTGACATCTGCCCAGAGCAAAAGTTGATCCCAGTCTGATATACAATTGTTGCAGAGCCTGCACATAAGGGCTGTCCAGCACTCAGTCTAGCACTTCCCTCACAAAGACACCAGCTTGGCCCATCACACAGCCCTGACACACGCCCTTGGCTTTCCAGTGCTTGTTTAAGTGCTTTTCTATTTTGCCGTGTATCAGAGACACTCCTCACTCCATTCCTTCCAGACTAGAAAGCTGGTGGTTGTAAGCAGCCTCCTCCAAGCCCTTCCCTGGCCAAGGCTACAAAGGGCCTCCACCCTCTTGCTTGCTGTGGGTACTACTACAAATAACCCCCTTCACCCTGTTCCCAGGCCAAGTATTGCAGGGAGGGAATGGGATGAAGGAAAAGGAGATAGCAAATGGACTTACTGTTCACAAGAAGGGTGGGGGAAACATAGAGAAAAGCTGACCTGAGATGCAAGGCTCTTTTAGTTTCCTCCTTCTCCTGTAAGGACGATTTCTGCTGTTCCCACTCTTGCCCACTCCACTCCCCCATTCTAATCCAAATCCTGCCCCTAAAGGAAAGGGAAGAACTGTGCCTGTCTTTTGCAGAAGTCCTGACTTGATGCTCTTCTCTGGGAAGTCAATCAGTCAAAGCAGCTCTCCACACTGGCAGAGCTGGGCATGGGGTGAAGGCCTAAGGTCAAGTTATCAATAGCACTGCAGGTCTTCATATGCACATCTCTTAGATTGCCAGAGTAAGACAGACACCAAGCATTTATCTGGTTAATTAATCCTTTCATTTTTACATTATTCCCATTTCAAAATCTGTCTGCATACACTTGCAGCCCCTAACAATAGCATGTTTGTGTGATTCCAGCTGACCAAACAACAGAAGTTATTTATAACTACAGATGACTGGACTCTGCTGTATTTTCATTTATGTAATTTTCCTTAGATCATCCATTGGACAGGGGTCATACTTCCATGTTTCTCACACGCAGAGGCCCTGTAGGTTAGCACACAGGAGATGAACCTTGGCAGCCTGCACTGCTGGATGGCCTGGAGAAGAATTCTCACTGCAGCTGCCTGAACCAAGAACACACAGGGGCTGAGGGTGAGGTAGTTGTTCGCAGTGCCACACCAGGCAGCAGGTGGCTGAAATGGCAGGACCGGTGATTCTCAGATATAAAGCTTTGTAAAACTGCCACACATTTGTGGGTTTTTCTTTTGTCAAGGCTCCGTGGCATTTCAGAGGAACAGTCAGTGCCTGAGGAATTCCAAAATGAGTGAGTGGAATATTGAGAAGTGGCATTAAGTAAACAGGATAAATGACCATAAGGTGAAACCTCTTATTCTTAGATGGGAAACAGCCATAGCATGTCCATCCATGCTAACAGAGCATAATTTCCCATCCACACCAATGCACTCAATTAAAAAATACTTTTAATATTTTTAGATGCTTCTCTCTGTACAAGCTTAAATGGGGACCGGCTTGAATTTACTTTGGTAGTTGGGACATCAGAGGGTACCTCTTTGAGGCCCTTCTACCTACAGTCTTTTCACATTATATGGAAGGCTTACAGTAGGTACAGCACTGTCTGTAGTTCCGTCGCCATGCAACAATACTATCCAAGAAAAATTAATTCAAACAAACAACCAAAAAAAAAAACTCCACAATTTGCAAAATCCCTTGTTTCTATCCAGTAAATAGGGCAGTTCTCCACGAGGCTTTTAGAAAAGGCAAGAGACACAAAGGGAGCTGTTATGTCCAAGGTCTCCTTTTAGAGTTGCACATCAAGATCCAGAGCAGCCAGATGGAGACAGCAGCATATTTTACAGCATACTGATGTATGAAATAGGCCTCACAACTAATCCTAGCAGATGCATACCCAGCCACAGCATATCTACAAAATAAAGCCACAATATCTTTTCCTTGAAATAGAGAGTATTAAGGAACTTGGTGATTTAAAATACACAATAAAACTCATAGGTGGTAGTAAACAGGACAGAAATTAGTCATCAAGGTTTCATTCCTTTCTGTTAAAGCACCATAGGCCTTTTTAATTGGTTCATCCCAAATAACAGAGAAAAATGTATCCAAAGGAAAAGCAGGGGTCTTGTTTGGTGTCCTTAAATATTAACCTGCACTGAGGAGGCTGTGTCCATGCAACTGAAGAGTGGTGCTGTTCTCTAGTACAAAATCTTTTCCTGCTAACAGGGGGTTATCCTTCCCATTTGATTTTCTTCTTTATTTGTGGGAAATGTAGGCATTTGCTAAAGATTTCAGAAAAGGGAAGTCGCCTGGTATTGGGAATTCTGATATCACAGCCATGGAATGCCACACACTTATTAGCAAAGTGTTTCCATCCCTCTGTATACATGACTCCTTCCTCAAGCCAATAATTTTCATAACCTTTTGCCCTTTCCATGGCATCATAGCCATTTATTTAGTAATATTTACTTTTTTTCCCATCTTGTAAAATGTATGATGCCATTGCCTTGCTAGTTCATGACTGATCCCCACATAGATCAACTCAAACTCCATGAGTAGTTCACAGAGTTTGTGTTCCCAACTATGTTAGTCAATAACCTATAATTTATCTGAAGAAAAAGATATCCAGATGATTAAGGAGGAGGTACCACAGCTTTTTTAAGCTTCTGTCTGGTGCCATTAGTCTCAGGCACCAGTCTTACAACTGAATTTACTGGAGGAGCTTTTGTCTTTTGGAAACCAGTGCCCTCTGGGATAATACTGAGGATATGTACTTCGCACTGTATCCAACATAGGGTTGTAATTAGCAGCCAGTATAACACTTCTGTTCAGCAAATAACCAGTTTATTACTAAGGACCTATTTGTAATAATGCTATCTACTAAAACTAGATGTTATAATGGCTGTGACATGGTCTAGGCCAGATAAAGTTACGTCTACTTGCAAGAACCATGAGCACTGGCTAAAGTGCCAAGTTGTCAACAAGTTAGAGACTTCCTTCAGAGAAGAGCAGGAAAGATCCAACTGCTGTATTCACATCAGAAAGAAGACCGAAGCTGCTTTTAGCCTAAACCCCAATGTAGAATGGATTGTGAATGATTTTTCTCAACATATATGTTAAAATGGATGAGTCTCCTGGAGGACATTCAAATAATCAACTTAGATGGCTACACTTTCAGTAAAAGAAAACTCTGTTGCCTGCTCACTGTTGAGAAATCATCTTGTAGAGAATAGTGAAAATTTAAGAATACAGTTGTATGTCTTTGCATCCTGGAAAGTCTGTACTGAAAGAAAAACTGATTTGAAATATGCACACCTAATTTTTACTGATTCCAGAACATGTCTGTAATAATATGTTCTTTAAAATGTTTATTTTGCCAGGAAACTCCAGGAATATAGACCTTCTATATTTCAAATCAAAACAGAAGTGTCACAAGCCTGCCAAGTTCCATGTGGTGCCCTGTGGGTACTTCAGAAGCTTTGTGCTTTGCATCCTGTCTCCTCAGCATGAGGTCATCTGCAGTCTCTGCCTCTGAGAAAGGTCCTTTCCTCTTACTGCCTCTAGCAGACTCATAGAAGGATCTGAAATACAAAAGCATAGTGTGTGAAGAGCGCAAACCAGAGTAGAACTATTATCTCTCTAGAGTAATGGATTTTCAAAAGTGTGAAAACTTTCTTAGAAATCTTGCAGACTAAAAAAAATTTATAGAATGAAGTGTAATACTGATGCTCAGTCCTTCTTTTCCCCTTGAGCAGAAAAAGCAAAGAAACAGTCATCTATGGGAGGAAGCTGTACAGAGCAGAACCTGCATTTTCCTCCAGGATGCTCACACTGAATGACACATTGCCTATGGCATTGCTGCTAGAGACATTCCTGAGAAGCCTGAAAGAACACAGCAAGTGTCTGGTAAAATATGCAGGGATCTCTGCAAGACTCAGGCCAAGTATTGAACATTTCCTTCCTGCAACATTGCTGCCGTTTATTTAGTTTGCTTGATAAAAACTGTAGTCATTCTTCTCTGTATGGTCAAAGAATAGAATCATAAAATCATAGAACCATTCAGATTTGAAATAACGTTTAAGATCATTGAGTCCAACCATTAATCCAGCACTGCCAAGTCCACCACTAAACCAACAAAGACTGTTTAGGCTGCCCATCACATATGGGAAGCCTTGGGTAGGAAATCTGTCATACAGGTTTGTGTAGCACCTCTCCCCCAGCTCCAGATGTTGGAGGGGAAGCCATACAAGACAGAGTTACAAGCTTCAGAAGTATGCTTGGTCTTGTCTATCCCTCATCCGCCACCAGTATTAACACTGCAGATCTGTCCAGTGTGGAAATATGAGTTCAAAAGCCTTTCCACTCTCTCTGCTGACTTCTATACAGCTGCTAAGCTTATGCATGATATGTTTATGTTAAGGGTTTGGTGTAAACGGGGCTTATTTTGCATAGCTGTCTAAAAATGTCCCATCCCCTCCTTTTCAAAAATGGGCAAAAGACCAAATATTTCTGTAAAGCTTTTAAAATCCTATAGTCTACAGAAGACGTTAAATCTTCTAAAGCAAAATTGAACATTTGCAGAGAGAGTGGACATTTTTTTGGGAGAATGTTGTATTGTTAAAAATGCTGAGTTTAAAAGCTTTCAGATAATCCTAATCACCGAGCTACACTAAAAAGTAGAAAGGATAATTCTGCATGAATTCTGCACCTTCCAAACGGTTATAGATTCCTTTAAAGATTTGTCTAACACAGGCAGCATAGTGTAAATTCTTAGTAGAAATGAGGATTAGTAACAGCATTGCACATAGTGATGTGTTTGTAATGTACCTCCTATTTATTTTGGTCTCAGACTCATCATGAGAAGAGAAAAAGCTTGTAATTTCTTGATGAAGTAATTTAGTGAATGGGGGGCAAAGAAAGTAATTTAATTACTGGTTTAAATAATTTATGTGACAGCCATGCAGTTCTTTTATCTTCTGTTAGGCAATGTGCTCATTTTTTTTATGTCTAAAGCTTTAACACAGTGTGTCACAGTGCTAAACTCAGAATGTGTGGAAAGCCCAGGGTCTCTGTGACAGAAAATCAGACTGCAAATTAATTAATTCCTCTTTGCTGCTTGGAATTGGGACTCGTAGGCACAGCTTTTTCCAAGTTTGTTTCACCCTGAACTACATAAGTATACTTAAGACATTTTCCAGTGGGCAATAGAGTATCACAGCAACCTTGCACTGAACAGTACTGAGGGACTCCAGAGACAAGGTGGGGAATGGTGTGAGCTGGGCTCAGCACAACACTCAAATGCCTTTCTCTGGGCCAGTGAAAAGTCTGGTGAAGAGGGCCACATGCACAGCTCAATGGGACCTCATAAAAGAAGCTAGAACCGTAAGAAAATACCATAGGCTAATCCAAGGCCACAGGTGGCTGGAATCTCAGCTGGAATACACCCACTGATGTCATTAGGAATATACATCTCCAGCATCAGTGAATCTGACTCTCTTTAGCTCCAAAACTTGCAGGCCCCTCTGCAGAAACAATTAATACCCATTTAGGTAATTCTGGCCCATGGTTACTCTTACTCTGAAGTACAGATTGCATTCAGGAGGTCTTGTTTCTCAGGTGTTGAAAACCAAGGACAAGAAGTAACCCAGTGTTAGTACCCCTGTATTTATCTTCTAGGCAGGAAAAAATGAAGCATGAGATATCAGTGAACCAAACCCTGCTACCTCTCAGAAAAGATTACACGGGAATTCAAATGTCCTGGTATAATTCACAGATTCCTGAGTTCACATGAACAGCAGCGAAAGAGGAAAATTGCTCCATATCCTGTAGAGAGGAAATGAAAGGTATCTGGAAGAGAAGAATGTGCTGTGTGGTGCGAAAATGCTGTTTTGATTCCTGATGCTAAACATCTGCCATATTTTTGTGTGGAATCACTTGACTTAGTGAGAGAATAGCATCTTCAGGATTGTGCAAAGTCTATTCCAGACCCGAGCTGTCTGAATTGGCAGCTGTGAGAACACCCACAGGAAGCATGGGACCCTGGAAGAAAAAGTGTAGGAGTACATCCTGTGGGGATAGATAAAAGTCAGAGCCGGGCTATGGGAACCTCTTCAGAACAAACATGCAAATACAGTTTCGCAAGTCAAAGTCCCAACTGTTTGTTTAGGGATTTTTCAGTTATTTGTTGCTTTTATTTGGCTTTCACAGAACAGAAACAGAGAAAGGATCTCAGGAAAAAAAAAAAAAAGAAAAAAGAAAAAAAAAAAGATTAATGAAATCAAAACCTTAAAACCTTAGATGTTTTCTTTATTGTTTGGTGTGAGTTCACGTGCTTGGTGTGCAGTGCCACAGCTTGCTTCATTTGCCTTGTGATAGGAGATTGCCATAATATACCTATTTCTGGTCCACTGAGTGTGACAGTTTGTCTGCACACACAGCCAATAAGAGCAGTGCTAGGACAGAGCTGCCTGTAATTGCCTGTAATTTGTGCATGAAACTGTCGTCATTTCACGTCATTTCATGCACAAATGCCCTCTCTCATCCATGTGAAATCTTACAGCTTATGAGGAAGTGTAAAAATGGGAACGAATTTAATCCATTTCTTAATTATTAAATGCTCCCAGTTATCAAAATCAAATAGCAATTGGTGTCATGGATACAGACAGCTTCCCATGAATACCGACAGGTGACTGAGAGACACCCCTGCATAAGAACAGTGCCCATGTGCTCCCATCATTGTAGTAATATGCTCATTTTTCTTCTTACCTTTATATGCCCCCCTAAATAAACAGATTTGTTTTTATCTTGCCTAGATGACATTTTCATTTAATATTTGTACACAATATTTTTCTCAGTCTTTCAGGCAACTTTCTGCTGTTTGTGCAAATGATACCCTGCAAAATCAATGCCCACGGATTGATTGCACATTGTGTCAATTAATATTTCCTTTTGTTTCTGAACATTCCTAATTCCTGTATCACTGAGAAGGTTGAAAAGGAGGTTTAAATTGGCTTTCTGCATACTTTCTGTTATTCCTTGCATGACACATGCTGTATGTTTTCTTGTTCTTTTTATTTTCCTGCATAAATAATCTTAATTTTTTCAATTTCTTCCTACAAGGAATATGTTCTCTGTAGTTCTCTGCTATTTTTGCTACCTGTCCGGAGTTTGTTTCTACTTCTGCATCTGCCTTTTTTTTGGCATGGGGTTACTAAAGCCAAATGAAAGAACAAAAATGAGGACATGGCATCTTAGAGGTAACACTGTCTATTTGATTGTCTACCTACTTCTAATGTTCAGTCTAACAAGTTCTTTTCTCTGTCACACACCCAGAAGAGACATTGACTGCGTTGTCCATAACTCCTTAAGCCTTCTTGTTTCCCAGGAGGTTAGTACTACATTCAGAACCCATTTATATGAAAAAATAATTTAAAGTGTATTTTCATGTCCTTCTGTTGTTATTTTCCTTAAAAAAAAAAAAAATGGAAAGAAAGAAAGAAAGAAACAACCACCAGCTCAGTAGAAGTTTAAAGAAGTAAACATTTTACAAGTTATCATGCAGTGTAGAGAATTGGTGACCATCTCTCAAAGTGCCTTTTGATTCCCCAAATGCTGATGGGAAATATTCTGGAGGCACAAATAGACTGCAGATGTTGGAGAATACATCTTAGAATTCTGCTGAACATATTACCCTACTGGGAGGCTGTTTTGAGTCTCCAGGGACATTCCTCTGAGAGCCCAGCTGATTGTCTCATATTGAAACAACATGTCCAAGATACATTCCAAGTAAAAGAAAATAGAACTGGGGTACTCTGACCAAATATAAATCATGGGGCTAAAGGGCAGTTTATCTTCCGTCCTTCTACTATTTCTTTTCTCCCCCAATGAATATTCCCCCCAGGGAAACAGACCACTGGGTAAAGGACTGCCAAACATGATGACTCAGACATTAGGCACTGTCCCCAAGTGCTTCACAGATGGTGTCTGGATGGGAAACCCAGATCTTTCGGCACCATGAGCCTTGCTACTTTTTTTTTCCTACTTTTTTTTTTTTTTTTAATTCACTGCAGCATTACTTCTGATCTCATGTCAAGCCCTTATAGCACTGTTGCCCCCCACAATGAATCCTGGTCCTGACCTTGTAACAACCAATGTCATTGGCACATAAAAAAGATAGGAGAGAAATCCTAGCAGACCTTGGGGAGTAGGAAAAACAAAGCTAAAATAAACATATTACTTAAAAGATTATCCTGTGTCCAGTTGAAAAAAAAAATTGGCAAAGAGTCTACTGCAAAATACAGGCATATTTTGAAGTACAGTACATTAGCACAATTGCATAATTGTAGGTACTGTGAAAGAAAGTGTTCTCTGCACAGATTTTATTGGTCTGTTTCTTTTTGTAGAATCCTGTTTGTTTCAGTAAAATCCTGTTCCTTTCAGTTTGCTTTATGTTTCCCCAAAGCTAGCACATCCTGGGGATGCACATCTGGACATGGGCAAGCCTGAAAGCAATGGCATATTTCTGTGCTTCTCCAGTACTGTATGTTCACACTAGACACTGGAAGAGTCCTCTGTGGAAAAAAACCCAAAAAAAAAAAACAACAACAACAACAACAACAACAAACAAACCACCAGCAGTTTTTCCTCCCATGAAACAAGCTCAAGAAATGCTCTGTAAAGACGTTTAGATTATGCACAATGAATCCTGCTATCACAATCCCAAACAAAACATACCATGGGAAATGTGAAATACCCCTTTCTCTCTGTCTCCCCCTGTCTCACACACACACACACACACACACACACACACACACAAAAAGCCAGCTGCAAAGGATAAAAGAGGAGGAATTCCACATTGAGAAGAACCAGGTCCAGCAAGTATTTTTTTTTCTTCCTCTTCTTCCTCTCCTTTTGTTTTTAAGGTTAACACTAGTATCATCCATAAGAAGCAAAAGAAGAATTCCACTCCAACTGGAAAGGATAAATATCTACGCATTTTTGTGGGCTTCATTATGTTCCAAAGGTCACATAGCAATTCATTAAGTTCTCCAATTAACACAAATTCATCTGAGTAGTAATTCTGTGTCAATCAATGGAGTTATTTTAGCATGTATAAAAAAGAAATGGAATGCAGACATTTTGTTTCTAGATTCAAATTAAAAGGTCCCAGAACTGAAAGCAGCAACTCTCATGTCAGTTGATTTCTCTGTTTTTTAAAAAGGAGTGTCTGATAAAAGTTGATAGCACTCTCCAGAGCCAGGCGTTTTACATGCAGAGCCAGGGGTTTTACAAGCAGCAGGAACAGGATCACAGACACTGACCACCATGGGATTCCTTGCTTGGAGACAGTCACTTCAGACTTACACCTGGAAAGATACACTTCTTAACAGGCAGTTGGTGAACTGCTGAGGAACCGACAGCATAAATCAGCATAAAACTAGCCAGGTTTCCAAAATGTGCCTAGCAGGCAGTTTTCAAGCCCTGCCTGGTTTTGGAAACAACTTTGTCAAAATTGGACCCTCTCCACAAAGTGCTTTGATGTTGATGAATCGGTAAATTCCAACGAAAACTTGTTTAGTCAGAATTTTTCTGACCAGCTCTACTTCCCCTTCTGCCAAACCTATTTACTCATTCTCAGACTTTCTGTGTGGCTTCAGGCAAAGGTTTTCCGCCACGGCCATGCCGGCTGCAGAGTTCACGCACAGCTGAACACAAGCTCTTGCCCACCGGGATCCTCCCCTTCCATGTCCCTGTGGGAGAGAATCTCCATGCAGCAGCACAGCTCCCAGCCTCCCTCTCTGTCCATAGCACAGCTCCATCCAGACCTGTGTAGCTCAGGAGGCTTTGTTGTGAGGACTAAAGTACCATCACCCCCATTTTACTCCATTATCACCCCAGAGAAAGTGAAGCACAGAGAAATAACCAGTGTCACAGCAGCATTAAAAGTATAGCCTGGCCAATGTGATCCCTGGTTTCATATGGAGCCCAGTGGTCCATAACATCTATTTGCATATTTTGAATCACACAGAGGCTGTTGAGAACTCAAGTCCACCATGGATGTGGATGAACCTGTGCACAATATGGGGAAAGGGGCTGGGAGAGGATAAGCCAAGATTATATTAAAGCATTTCTATCCTAGGCTTGCAAAAACAATGCACTGCATTGAGACGAGGTGTTATTGTCTGCTTTTAAGTGTCCCCTCCCTTTCAAGTTTTTCTTTCTTAATAAAGTATCTGAGGTCATGCTATTGTCATCAGAGCTTGGCGAGTGCTCAGCAGCTGTCACCGTGGCAGCAGGAGTGTGCCTGGTGCCAGTCCCCTTTGTCACGACAGCCACAGCAATGTAAGGAGAAGGGCCTTGCAGGATGCAGGACAATACTGGGAAGGAAAAGGAGGGAATCCTCGACCTTGGGCCAGGGCCTGGTGGCAGACTATTGAACCCCGCGCATCTCAGCAAACTACAAGGAGTAAAAATTCTTGGAAGCTGCAAAGGTTGCAAGTGAAAACAAAAGATTCTATCATGTAGGAAATAGAACAAAACACAGAGAAATTTGTTTTGTTTTCAGAGATAAAACAAGCAAATAACCCTCTGCAAGGGTCAGGAGCGCTGCACCCCGCATGCAGCACTCATGGAAGGGAGGAGGACAGAAAAGCTGGAGGGAATCTGGAAGCAGGTAGGAAAGTGCTCTCTCTGGAACTTTCCAAATCTTGTGCTGTGAGCAAGGGACTCCCTCATGAAAAAAAGGCTGATGACGCTGTCCACTAGAATATAAAACATAAAATCATCTATCCAAACAGAACCCTGATTATGTAATACAAGCAAATAATTGTCTTTTGAGCCCATAGCTGAAGCAAGTGATAGAAGCAAATAAATCACCACTGCAGAGTTTTGCCAGTTGGGTGATTGGAAAAGACCAGAGCAGGATAACTAGCACCAACTTCCTCATGTTTCTGTTAAAGCAAGACTAAAGCCTGTGCCTGTAAGTGACAGCAGGAACAGCCAGTGAGGATGGCGTTATTAGTCCTTGTAGACTTGTTAACTTAATAAATGTTTCACAACTGACATGTTGGAGCATTTTGTCCCCTTTTTTGTTTTTATTTGTGTATCAGCAACACTCTTGACTAGGACCTGCTTATGTATTTCTTTCCTTCTCACTTCTCTGAAGAACCACTCCAGAAACACCAGCACTTACTAAGCTAACCCTCACCTAGCTCTACTACAGTGCAGCCTCCTTTGTACTGTGTACTCTGTGCACAACTTTCACAACTTTGTGGGTGTTCCTTTAGGACAGGAAGTGAAGAAATAAATCATATCCCAGTGGAATCACTGGCGTAGCTCTGAACTGGTAGGATGCTACCCAACCTGCAGTTTGGCTGGGATGCCTAGGCCAGCTCCCCTGTATTTTGAAAAATACCTTGGCATTTGGAAAGACCACAAGTGGTCAGAACCTCAGCTTTGTTCCTTGTCCAAAAGAAAAATACCTCTTGAAGCAGAAAAGCCCCACAGTGAGCAGGACTCACAGTGCCACCTGCTGAAGCACCCGGGATGCTCAGAGCCACAATGTCCCTCCAAGAGGCCAAGGGAGGCCTGGCTCCACAGCCATTGTAGTCAGCCTGGTATTAGCACCAGCTCGTCCTGCCCAGTTTCCTACAAGCAAAAATCTCCTCTTGGAAACAAAAAAAAATGCACCCCAATGCATGAAGGGGACCAGGAGGGTGGCACACACTGGGTGCTGTGGCACTGTGGGAAGGCAGCAAAGGTTTGGGTTTTGTGACATGAGAAAGATGATCGCCTTTGGGTCACAGCAGTCTCTGTGCCAGCAGCCTGGCTGGTTATTACTCTGAGACAATACAAGTTGTTCTTTTTCTTTCTCAGTAATTCCACAGCTTCCAGCCCCTGCTGGAGTCCTTCACTCCCGTGCTCCCTGCATTCTGGTCCGCAGATCCACTCAAAAGATGGTAAAGCTCCCTTAGACTTGAAAAGGGGTGGTTAATTTAAACAGACTAAGGACATATCTTGTAACCAGCTCCTTTTGTGTTTTTCTCATCCTTGCTCTTGTTAATATGGGACTGTAAGTAGCTGAGACCGACAAAAAAGGACACCTGACAGAGAGCTCTCCCTCTCCCAACTGTGTGGTGTAGGCAATCACCAGCTCCTAGGAGCTCACATCCAGCAGCAGCAGCAGGAGCAACCCATATATTCCCCAACAGCAGGTGCATTATTCCCCTGAGCCATTTACTCGTAACAGCCCTCATGTAGACTGTCCCTCTCTAGTGTGATACCACTATCTAAAATGATACAAAGCATCTGAAGAAGGGGAGAATGTCCTTGGTGCAGTCAATAACAGAGAGGAATGGACACCAGGACATGAATAAACAGGGCTGGTTTTGTCTAGACTCAGGTATTGTCAAGAGAGCATGATAAAACCTCAAAAATGAAGCAGGAAGGTAAACATACAGCATCTTCCCTTTGAGAGTAAGCAAATTGCATGGACGATCTACTGAATTAAATGGTGCAGGGAAAGGGGGGTCCAGTTGGTGGGTGATAGAGACAATGTGTTGTCTGAAATGACTTGGGAAACATGAGTGTGGCATGTATTTTTCCAGGCATGCTTACAACAAAGAAGTTCACATGATACTCACAAATCAGCCATCCTTCCCCTTGCAGCCTGCTTAACCTTGTTTATGCTTACCATCTTTTCCACTTTTTTTTTAACATTACTAGTAAAAACAAAAAGAAAAAAAAAATCAGTTTCTTGGCTGCTCATAAACTGTTCTACAACCTTTCTGTAGAGAAGAAACAGAAGGGGGAAGGGACGAGCAAATGTGGCATGGGCTCTGTGACTGTGGTTTTTGTTTCCATAAACCTTAGAGCATAAGAATGCATGAGATATTTACACAAATCTTTCCACAATTCCTGTGGCCTTTGGTAGCATTGCATTTGCATGACTTCACCACTGTGGCTGGTTTGTGCTTTCTCAGCAGCATTGCCTGCAACAGGGAGAAATCCTGGCTATTCCCAGTAGTTCTCTGTCTCCCACCCTCAGATACAGTCACACCAGTGCATGTTTAATACAAGCTATGTTAATGCAGGAGTTCCTGTCCAGTTTCCCAGGGATGGTACAGGAAGTTTCCCAACTCATCTCATAAATGCAAAAAGAGAAAAATGTTATACTTGAAGAAAATATTGGTCATTTAGATCTTGAGGGAATATCAAGGGATATGAAAGGGAGGAGGATGCTTCTGAAAGGTTACGGAAGTCGGGCAAACACATAAGGAAAAGTTCAAAACAAAGATTTTGCATCAAGAACCCACCTTATACTTGCCTGCCCTCCTGCCATCACAAGATGGTGGGAAGCTGAGTGAATGGAGAGAGTGCCTCCAAGTGAATAGGCTACTGAATAAGAACTTGGCTACTGGGGCTCCGTCCTCTGCTGCCCTCGCTGGGGACTTCCAGCAATCGCTCTGGTCTGTCTGTACCTCATTTTCTCAATCCAATAAAGGGATGTTGCTCAACCTTTGCAAAATGCTTTGAGTCAGTGCACAAGAAGTGTTGTGTTAGGAACAAGGAATTTCTTCACTGAATGGGAGTATCAGGTCACTCAACAGACAGGCTGCCAGTTGAGGAAGCAAAGCCACGATATCTTACAGGGCAAGGTGGTCTTGTCCCTTCTCCCTATTGCAGCTGCAGCAGCCCTGGCTTCTCCAGTGTTAGCAGATGTCTTTAGGAGGTTGCATCCTGGATGCTTGTTACGTGTGGTTTGAGGAGGGAGACTAGTGAAGGAGAGCACATGCCACAATGCGTAAGTCTCAGCTCTGTTGCTGTGGACTCTGCAGGGCAGGTAGAAATTGCTTAAAATTGCATTCAAAGCTGTGCTACATCTCTTCCCCACTCTGGCTGAGCCTGAGGGAGATACAGCCCAGAGGCAGAAGTAATAGCAGATTCATTTGCAGGAGTTTAACACTTGCTATCAGAACCAGTGTGCAATGACATAAGGCAGAAGCATAACCACAGACGGCTTGTAAAAATTCCACTTTGTCCCTCACAAGTGAATCCATAATTAAAACTGCAACCCTAGTCCACTGTACTCATCCAGCAGAAGGACTTACCCCCTCTATCACTTGAGTCAGCAAGTTTCTCTATTTGCAATAAAACTATTGCATTGTTTTATTAATAATGAAGGAAAGTCAAAGAAAAGTATTTTTCTTTGACTTTCCTTCATTATTAATAAAACAATTTTAAACTCTTCAATGTGTCTAAATGGTGTTTCAAATTATATTTTCCAGGGGGAAAAAAAAGATAGTTGAGCGTTCAGGGGAGAACAATTAGTTATGTTATAGTTCAGCCTGAGAGACTCTGGTGACTCTTAGAAAGTGTTGAAATTACAGGTTCATGACGTACGCAGTGTTGAAACACCATATTTCTGCAACACTTGGTCCAATGCGAACTTGCAATTTCAACACTTCCTAGGTCTTTTGTAAAACCTTGTAACTGACCAGAACAAATGTAAATTCCCAAAAAGTCTAAAGCAATGTGCTGCACAATAGAGAGACTGGAAAACCCATTTAATTTCCAGTGCTGCTACCCTTACACAGGATAATCATTCTCAAAGTATGTTTAATTTGTAAAAAACCTGTCATCCAGGATTACCCACTCTCATGGCAAAATAGTTGTCTCAAGGCACAACTAGTCTGATCTGAAATGGTAATATCTGTATTCCTCCAACTTGTTAACTTTTCCCTTGGTGTCACAAAAAAAAAATCCATCAGGAAAGTACCTGCCTCAGCCTAAGCAAAGGATATCCACCAGTGACCTCCAAAATGTGCTGTCCTGGAGCTTAGCAGAGACCATAATAACAAAATGTTAAACACAGGGATAAAACCTTCTTGACCAAAGGGAATCTGCAATTTCAAAACACAGCAAAATTTGATATTTAAAAATACACTATGGCATTATTTCAAAACACCATTTGTTAAACAAGCAGGAGGCAGGAGAGCCAGCAGAATCAGGGCTTACACAGTGCTTGTTTGGAAGATGAGAAGAGTACAGGATTTGTCCTCGACAGGTTACACTTAGCTCATTCAATTTCATTAAAAAAAGGGAAAGAATTGTCACTCAGGGGAGACACTGAGAAACAGCTTTATGCCCCAGCTCCTGTAAGCAGCTTGGATCAGGAGACTGCTGCACCTGAAGCCATCAGAGATGCAGCCAGCTGATGTGCTTGGCAGGATGGGGATGCCCCAGTTCCTGCTCCTGTAAGCAGACAGGGGACCATCCATGTGTGTCACCACTCAGGCGTGGGAAAGGGGTCAAGTGAAATAAACCCTCAGGCTGAAAGTCCACACAAAAGCCAGGTCTCATGTGGAGGCCAAGTGGGACTGGATGTGATGTGTGCCCGCTGGAGGAGGCCGGGAGGAGTCCCAACACCAGCACATACCCTCTGGAGCACTTACACAAAGCACCCTCCAATAATGAAGATGAAATAGGAGTTTAGCAGTACATTTCTTTTTATTTACCTGGCTGTGTTTTGATTATTTAATGCTAATTTTAGTATTTGGGGACTTGGAAAGGGATAACACAGAATAAATACGTTGTGTGTATTGGGCTATAAAGCCCCTTACATACCAGTTTGGGTCTTTCTACATCAATCAAAGCTGGAATGACAACAGAAATAGCAGTTCTGATGTTATATACAAGTAAAGTTCTCATTTATTTTTAGAGAACATAATTTCTTAAGATAGCAGAGAGCTTACTTGGAAAATCATGATAAATGATTACAAAAGTCTCTCGTCTCCACAACTTCTTACAGAAGCTGCTTTTTTTTTTTGGACCATTGCAGTGTGCTGCATACTAGGAAGAAGGTACTTAGGACAGGATTTATTCATAGCTGTGAGCCAAAACACATATTGCCTTAGACTAGAGTCAGTATTATCACAAAGAACCATGCTGGCTGGGGTTTAATGAAATTGGACCTGGGTGTCAGATTTTAGCTTGGTAAAGTCAGCAGCTGGGATGAATTGGACCAGAAATGTGCTGTGTAACAGGATTTCACTGGAATTCTTGTGAAAAAAAAAAAAAAAAAAAAAGTATGTGGAATATGTCATGCAAACAGTTGACAGTGTAGCTGCAACACCAAACATTAAATAAATAAATTCCATACGTAACACAGGCACAGAAAAACTTTTCAGGAAAGCGCCTCAGAGCTGCATAGCCTCGCGTCTATAAATCTCCATTAAATCAGTTTGAGTGGGGCGAGTGTTAGAGACAGAGCTGCCAGAAATAGCTCTTTTCCTGCAAGATGTAGAAAAGATTACAGCTGAGATTGAGACGGTGGGGTGGGGAGGGAAGGCAGGGGAGGGGTGGGGGAGAAAAGAGGCAAATGAGTTGAGCTGGAGGAGGCAGGGGAGCTGTGAAAGGCATCTCATAAAAGTCCCATTTGTTGGAAGGCTGCAGGAAGTGGAGGCAGCTTTGGCACACGTGTCCATGGTGCTAAATTAACTGTTAACACAAATAATCAAAGTGCAAGGCCCATCAAGCCGCTGGCGCCAGCGAAATGAGGGAGAGGCCAGGTCAGCACTGCCTCTGGAGTGAGCCTGCTAGCAGGTGGAGACCAACCAGGGACCCGACAGGATGGAAGTGCTTACAGAACACACTGACCCACTGACAGAGGAAAACATGGCTGCAATCCTGCTTTCCAGCTATTGTGTGCATAACGTCTTCTGTGTGTATTTTTATTTTGTATCTATTTATTATATGTATTTTTTTTCCTTTTTTTTTTTTTTTTTTAAGGAAAAAAACTTTCTTTCACAGCACTGGAATGCTTGGTACACCCCAGGCTGAGTTGTAGTACAGTTCAGCCTTTATTTGGCAGCATTGATGGAGGAATAGGTGAACAGGACAAAGGAAGAATTCAGGCACAAAAGCACTGATTGCCCTCCAGCACTACCCTTCAGAAGGAAAACCTGCTCTTTAGAAAGAGATCTGAAAAACAATGTGGGCAGGGGTATTTCTCCCTGGTTTGTTCTCTCTCACTGTCAGAGAGTCCACAGCCCTGTTCTGTACTGCAAGTGTGATGCAGATACTTCAGGAAGTGTCATGGCATGACAGCCACCCCAGCAGTGAAGCACACAAACCTGCCACAGCCCATGCTGCTCTGCCCAGAGCAGAGACAATGTGGTAGTACTTGCTCCCTCTGAGTATGATTAGACTTGTAAGCAAGCAAGCAAGACTTCTTCTACCACCAATTTGAACATGCTGAGGTCCACTGAAGGTCTCAAAGGATCTCACTGTTTTGTGCTGTGAAAACACAAACTGTTCCAGCTATTGCCCAGCTCCATTCTCAGTGAGATGCTCGCTGGAAACGATGCCTGGGGAGCAGCTTCCACCACACCGGAACAGCAGGAGTTCTGTGCTGAATTCATTGGCTGCTTCATTCAGCTCCCTGACACAAGACAGCTGTAAACCCACTTTAACTGCCCCATAAAGCCAGGTTTACAATTACTTTGCATGACCAAAGCAATCACAGTGTAGTGGTGAATCAGGCCCTGGAATTCCCGGGATCTTTCGCCTCCTTGCCCAGGTACAATACACAGAGCTACACACTCTAATGAATCACATGTATATCATATACATGTGCTACGTACATACATATTTACATCACACACTTCGGTCTGGAGTGGCTCTTGTTGGATATGCATGCATTCTCTACACATACAGTTGTGGGCACTTATATTTACCAAAAAAAAAAACCCACTTGCAGTTATAAGGTATTACAATAGAAAACGGGGATCATTGCTTAGCATAAAATCTGCTCCAGAAAACAAAACCCAGAAATGAACACTCCTGCTTAACCAAATTGCTTGTAATTATAATTACTTAAGATATATAATGAATAATATAATAGAGAAAGGTATCATTTCATAGAATCATAGAATGATTTGGGTTGGGAGGGACCTTTAAAATAATCTCGTTCCGCACCCCTGGCCACAGGCAGGGTCACCTTCCACTAGACCAGGTTGCTCAAAGCCCCATCCAACCTGGCCTTGAACACTCCCAGGGATGAGGCATCCACACCTTCTCTGGGCAACCAGTTCCAGCGTTGGAAATTTACTCTCGCAGTGAAGAATTTTTTCTTAATATCCAATCTAAACTGATCCTTTTTCAGTTTAAAGCCATTCTCCCTTGTATCACTTGTAAAGTATCCCTCTCCAGCTCACTTGCAAGGCTTCTTTAGGTACTGAAAAACCACAATAAGGTCTCCCCAGAGCCTTCTCTTCTTCAGGCTTTTCAACCCCAGTTCTTTCAGCCTTTCCCCACAGGAAAGGTGCTCCAGCCCTCTGATCATCTTCATGGCCCTCCTCTGGACTCACTCCAACAGATCCATGTCATTTCAGTGAGGATACACATCTTCTGAGCATCTAAACCCTAATTATGTCTTTAATTCATACCTGAAAGTGTAAAATTACCATGTATCTTTAAAAAAATCTCATTAATTTTTTCTCAGCCAACAGAGAGCAAAATGCCCAAGAAAAATATGGAAAAGGTGAGTATGTAATAATCTTATCATAGGGCATAGTCATTGCTTTTAGTGAAGAATTTGCTAATAACTAAAATTAAAAACAAAAACCATTGAGTATGGCAGAAATATTCACACATCTCATAGAAACAATGTTTTAATGAGGTTTAAATCTAAAGAAATTATATGTAATCTTCCCTATATGCCACAGGGTCACTTTGACATCTATCAGATAAGAACTCACTGGTAAATCCAAAGATGTATCACAATTATAACAGTAATTTAGACCAGCACCTTTAATATAGGAGGTCCATCCTTAGTCAATGTTGTAAACTTTAACTGATCCATGTCCAGCTGCATGATCTGTATGAAGAACATTCAGGAACATTAGCAGCAGATGTTTGATGTGATCCAAGGAGCAGGTATAAACATAATTTGCTCCTAAGTCAGATTTGTGTAGATTTTTACAGGACAGGAAAATGTAAGATCTCTCAGGAAAAGAATCGGTTAGAGACACAGAGACAGAAAAACAAAGAGAAAGAAACAAAGCAAGAGGAAATAATACTGCCATAGGCCAAAATTACTTACTATTACCCTCTGCCCTCTTCTTGATAAGGGTTAAACTAACTTCTCTGAAATCTTCCATGTGTAAAAGTCAACTTGACACAGACAGAAGTTTTCTACAAGGGGAATGGACAAAGTTACAAAAACACTGAGAGCTGTGACTTACACTAGAGGTTAGGCGGCCTCTGTTGGACGTGGTTTATCAGATTTACCTCTATGGACACGCTATGGGCCCCTTTAAAGATTCCATTGTATGTGAGTGGGTGGGTTGATGGGTGGGCGGGTGAGTGCTTGTGTGTGTCATGGCAGATGGCAAGTGCTATCACAGCTACCAAACTAATGGAAAAGTTACAATTGCACTGAAAAATGGAAGCCAAGAACTTCCTGAGTAGGCAGGAAAAGGGTAAATGAAAATTTTAAAGACTGGAGAATCTCTGTTAATTGAATAAGATATTAAAAGAAAAGCCCATTAAACAAAATGTGTATGTTTAAGAGCCCCTTTTCAGACCCTAAGCCAAATTAGAGAAAGAATGTCATTGTTACAGTTTGATAAAAACTATTGGAGATATGAAGAAATCAAGTCAGAAAAACAAAGTTCCAGACATATAAAGATGAGATCATTCCAAACACATCAAGACTAAGTAAGAGCTAACTTGGCTCCTGTCCTACAACTCATAAATCCAGTCAAAATTTGGTTTTGGAGTTTTCGGGGTATATTATAGATAGTGCTAACTGTATCATGTTAGGCATTCAACCATAGGATAGGTTGAATGGTTATCCCTTTTCCAATACACTGGTTTGTAAAGACACCCCAGCCTTCCTCCCTGTGGTCAAACCTTGGGGCAGGGCTCTCCACAGCATTTGTCTCTCTTCTATGTGTCCTGCTGGTTGTGCGACCTACTGAAGCATGACACTGTTTCACTTTGGCCCAGGTTTTCTTCCAGTGAATACTGTGGCATGAGAAGACCAGTCCAACAAGAATTTGGGACATAACTGGTCCAAAATCCAGAGAAAAGATGGGCATGGAGGCAAGACTTCCCATTAAGTAATGTGATGGACATATATTCCTTTGACCCTGCTGCTGATTTACACCAGTGTGATATAAGAATGACAATCCCTGCCCTCCTTTAATGTTTATATTTCTAAATTGTTTGTCCTTTCTACTGTCAGGAAGGAATTCCTCCTCCCCACTGCTCAAAGCAAA
This sequence comes from Monarcha castaneiventris obscurior, assembly GCA_026261815.1. NCBI lineage: Eukaryota > Metazoa > Chordata > Aves > Passeriformes > Monarchidae > Monarcha > Monarcha castaneiventris. Next base: position 6,630,272 of record JAMPIT010000379.1, on the reverse strand, counting down.
GACAATAAGAACTAGGCCCTCACTTCTGTGTGAGAGAAGGGGAACAAAAATTCCTGCTCCTCTTTACAAGGGCCTCAGACAAAATAGCTCAGGAGACTGCTGTAGATCCAGACTGGGAAGAAAGTAACTCACTCCTTAACACATCGGAAAGAATGTCTTCTGGCCTGAAAGAATAAAGGTTAGATAAAAGGGTAAAGTTGGCCTGAGCCCATTTGAAAACCTTAGCCTGGTATTCAGAGGGTTTTTTAATAACTATTATCTAAATATCAGGAAACCTCCGTCAACATCTGTGCAGGAAAAAAATAGAAATTATCATTCAACCATTTCTAAAGTTCTTAACAAGACTTAAAATATCCAGAATAGGAAATATCAATACAGCAAGACATCCACAACTATAACAAACAAGGAAGAAAGAAGCAGTAAGAGTTTCCCAGACACAAAGAAGTAGGTGGGAAGGCACAAAGTATTCTGTGCAGAAGTACGTTCTTCCCACTCCTCATTGTTGGTTTAAATAATTTCTGTGTACCTTTTACAAGACCAGTTCTAAATTCTCAAGAACCCTGAGCTGTAAATGGACAACACAGTGTAATGAGGCCAGTTCATTTGGGAACAATCTGTGATTTAGCCCTTATCTTCTACACCAGTAATGAATATCTAAGCTGTGCAAGAAGACAGTCACAAGTCCCATATAACACCAACACTGTGTAATGTCCATCCACAGTGAAAGCTCTTAGGGCACTGGCAGCCAAGTTTCTGAAGCACAGGGGTGCATGGACTGCAGAATTAGCACAATTTGGGATAAAGGCCATTTACCAACATACTTGGTGGAGAACAAACAAAAAGTAGAAGGTTTCTGCTGATTATTTCTCTGTTTAATTTCCTTTAGTCGTTCTCCAGACTGTATCACTGAAGCTTCTTCCTCAACAGGGTACTACAACACCTGTGGTCTCCTGTTACAAACAATTGGATGCATCACCACCCCCCCCAAAATTCATGTTTGTTGAAATTGGAAGTTCTCACATTTACATTAAATCCTTTCACTCAATTCCTCCAAACAAATGTCAGTTCATACAACACATCATCCAAGGCAAGGAGATTTCCAGATCCAGTTCCAAGCAAATTTTTGCCAGCACACCTCTACCATTCCAGAAATGGAGAAGCAGAGCAGTCAGAACCTTTAGCTGATACAGAGAGAAGCAAAAGCCAAAGTGAGATGGCTGCTCAAAAGGCAGCTTCTGTCCCAGCACAGAGAGAGATGAGAACAGTACACTCACTTAAGTTCTTATTTTCCCTGGTCCTGCCAGACTGTGGACTGCATTTCCCAGCAAAGGTTTGAAAACTGTTTGCGTTTGACTCACAGGAAAACACAGCAGAATGGATTTGATGAAGAAAACTTTCCCCTTGTTCTGAAATGGTTTGACAAAGACAGGCTACAACTTTCATTTCCAGCTCAGCCCCACAGAGTACACACATGAATAGTGAACTTGATTTAACTTTGACTTCTTGTATCTTCAGCAGAAGTCCAAATAAAAAAATAATCACTGAGAATGGTCACTAGGACTCTGTTTTCTAGAGTTGAGTAACATGGCTATTCCTCTGGGAATTTCAGAAAGGCTGACTGCAAACCACCATTTTTTAAATTTCTTTCTTCAGAACTGGCAATTGTCTAACTACTGACAAGCAAATCAAAGAACTGCCTGTTTCATAACCTAGGTGTCCACCTACACTAACTTAATGTGGTTTGCTGTCTTTGGTTTCCAAGCTACATATGATCCTAGACTAACACAATAGGCAGTACTTAATATTGCCCAAGTGGCCTTAAACAATCCTTTCATTTTCAGTTGCCATTAATCCATGAAAAAAAAGAAGAGGCTGCCTGAACTAGCACTTTCTCAGTTTGTTCTATCATGAACTGGTTTTTCTCAATGGAATTTTACACAAGCGGTAAAGATAAGTATGCCAGGAGACAAGGAGGGAAAAAGAAACAGGCTTTTTTTTCTCCTGAGGGGTTTTACTCTTTCCTCATCGTTTTCTGCATGATATAGCTCCTCTTTTCATTGCCCAGCAGGGAATCCCAGAGGCCAGAGGCAAATTTTCCCTTTGGTCTTGGAGCATTCATGATGGATTCTTGTTTTAAGAAGAGGTTATTAGTTGTTTGCTCTTGAGTATTATATCATCACCATTACAGCAAAGCTGGTCTCATTCTAAATTTCGTTTATTCTTTGGCACTCACAAGATATCTTGGGTTACACAGCTAACATCCCTTTACGTGCCAAAGTCAATGAAACCCTTTCCACTGGCTCCAATGGTGGCAGATGAAAAGTTGCAAAGGTGCTGAAAAAATGATCTCTTTAGGGCTTAATTCTGTTTCCACTGGTAAAATTCCCTCTGACTTTGACAAGAGTTACTTTAAGTCCACTGATTTAAATAGCTTTTTAGAAATTATGAAACTATTCCGCTATCATATAAACTTCTGCTTGATAAGGAATGCTCACATACCTTGAAGTCTGTTTACGTTGTACCTTGTTAATAGAAGCTATCACTTAAAAATGTCCAGGCTACTGTTTACATTTTCACTGCTTATACCACAGTTCATATAAGTTCCCGTAGAAATAGCAAAAGATGCAGTATTTAGAAGAGATCTCCAGTAAGGAACAGTATCTAGTTCAATTTTTAAAATACCATTGTGTTACCATGTTCTTCATAAATAATAGAACATTGTTAATCCTGATCAGAAATTCAACCAATGAGGGCTTTGTACCTATGCATCATATTCTACAGCCACCTTTAGTCCCATTTTTATCTGTTTCACAGTTTGGGAAAGTATAACCTAGTCTCCTCTCACCACTTAACTTCCCAAGGCTCAGACAGCAAGCAGAATATTCCTTGGATGCTTCTCCAGCTTTGTAATAACATTGATGTTATCCATTATTCAAAAAAGACACTGTAGTAGCCATATGCATGGATTAAACACCATTTTCCCTTTTTTCAGTAAATCTTTTACTTAATAAATTAAGACATTTAATCACACACACAGAAAATCAATCTTCCATATACTTAGGGTCTGGATATGATGAGCTTTCCTCTTTGTTTTCTTTTTCTTCTTGTTGTGCCTAAAGGATTATTCTCCCTATCCCAAAATAGTTTGTGTTATCTTGTATTAACTTCAACAAGTTCAAGAAACTACAACCAGAAAACTCTCCATGTTCAAAGAATGAAAAAAGGCATCTTTTATCTTATCTGTTCCACACATACTTTTAATCCTGAGTCTGACATCATTGCTGGCTAAACCTTCATAGCTGCCAGAGAACTAGCAAGTTCACTATGGTAATGAGCTTCAAAAAGTAAGTTAACAAATCTCTGCTTACAGATGTCAGTATCGAAGAGTTTGAAAATTCAGAGTGTTACCTGATTCTTCTCAGAACACCAATTTTAACATTTCCACTCTCCATTGCTTTGTCATCTCTATTAGCTCTTGAAATGGAGTGCAAGAACTCCTATTCAAATGATCAGGTTTAATTTGTGAAGAGTTTCAGATCCAAACACAATTAAAAGCAACGTATCTGATTTCAAATTGTTTCAAAATTGCTCTGTAGACCTGATAAAATTAACCCTCCCTTCAGTTCTGGTCCCACCACCACCTTCTGGGACTGGAGATTCTCACATTCCAATACTTTGATTTATAGTTCACAAAAGAAGAGAAATGAAAAATATAACTTTACACAAATATTTCAACAGCAATTTTAAGATATTCTACACATCTCTAGGTTTGCCGCACGCAGCATGGATGATCTAGCTATGCCAGTTACTTAGATAGATTGTCTAAATTTATTAACCACCTAATTTTTGTAGGGAATGTCAAGTATTGATGCCTGATACTTGGGAGTAAGTGTTTCCACAGAGAAAGGGTTTGCAGTGCCTTTGAATTTTCTCCTCAAGGTTAGCAGGATGAGGTCATTAAGGGAAATCTGTGTCCCGTTATGCGTAACAGAGCACTCCCATCTGCTATCTCTGCTTTTGCACAGTATTCCTGTTCTTACACACGTAATGCATACTGCAGGAGCCACCAGCCAAATATGTCTTGTGTGTTTACATCCCAGAGGATGTTTGGACAGAATTTTAAAATGTGAGCACCTGCCATTACACATAACAACAACAAAAAAAAGTAATCAGCTTTTGAACACCCACTGAAGTGTTGGGATCATCAGAGGTGCCAGCAAGCAATCACAAGGTTACATCTTACATTCCTCCTTGGGCTGTGAGACAACCCCACACTCTTGTGCTGTCTTCTGCCAAGTGCTAAGGCAAAGCAGAAACACTGGCACAAAGGCCTGCAAAGGCAGAACTAACAGCAGCCTCCAGGGCAATTGGGATGGCACCACAGCAGAACAGCAGGTGTTCAGTTTTTCTTCTCCCACCCCACCACAAAAGCTCAATTTCTGTCTTTATTAATTTTTTTTTTCAGTTAGTCATGCTTCGTCTTGACTGTGTTTGTTTGTTTTGAGGAAGAAGAAGGCAACAGCCTAATCAGGGCTTCAAATGCTGCCATTATATGCCACAAGTGGGAAGGATCTGGTTAGTCAGTTGGAGAGGGACCTGCCTGGGAGGAGGGGAGGCAAGACGGAATACAGACAGGAGAGAGAAGCAGGATGGTTACCTCTGGGCCCCTCGAGGCTATTACACAAGCTCCTCCACTCTATCTAAGCACTATGACCTTCTCTGGGTATTAAATATGGCTGTTTTGTTTTCTTCGAGCTAAGATGATTCCTGCCACATATTTGATATTAGAATTTCTCTCTAGTGGTTTGCAAGTATTTGATCCCCCAGGGCTTGTGATGCTGGATCCACTAATGATTCACACAATGGCATTAATGTCATTCATGGATGAAACCACATTTCCTTACCCTACAGGGTGAGAGCAAGATGGGAAGACTGTGGCTAACATTAGGAAGGGACTGGGTGGGAAAGAAAAATTGAAGTATTCAGGTCAAAAGACAGTGGGTGGCTAAGTAAAAATCCATGATTTCTGATCATTCTGGAGGTGGGGTGAACAATAGAGATTTCACCCTCAAACGCCTGAGGATCCAGCACTAAAAAAAAAAATAGACAATAAATGACCCCCCAAGTGAGCAATTTAAAACCATTCCCTTTGAAAACAGTTCTTGAAAATGAGTTGGCAGAACAGTTAGATCTCCCCACAGCAATGCATCATGAGATCACGTACAAGGAAACAGCAGAAGTATCAAAGCATGCTTTACTCGAGCGTGCCCTTAGTTGCTCTGCTCTCTTAAGCTGGGCAGCCCAGACTAGTGCCTAACAGCAGAGGCTGCATGAGGAGCTGGATAAACACTGCCAGTTAAATGGTGGCCTAAATCCTGCTTGCCTTTAAGTGGGAAATGGGGCTCTTAATTTTTAATTATTTAAAATAATCACAGCAGACTGAAAGTAGGAACTTACATTTAATTGCTAATGTGTATGCATAATTTGGAAGGAAGACTTCACACACTCCTTTCCAGTGGAGCTTCCACCAAGGAGGAAGGTGAGAAATAACACAGGAATGTAGGAAACAACTTCCTGGAGGACAGAGGGAATGAGCCAGGTGATTGAGGCTGGCATGCCAGATCACCTTTACACAAAACACAAAAAAAAAGTTTAAACAAAAGCAGAAGGCAAAAAAATAAGTCCCTGAGTAAGAAGTATGTCAGAATTATCTGCCTGTGGTGGGATGCTGAGAGCACCAGTGGGATCAGGTCAGGAAAACATGGCAGAGAAATTTCCAGCAGAAAGGCCCGTTCCAAGGCTGGGACAGAACTAGGTGACTCAGAGAGCCTTCCCAGCTCCAGGGTGGAAGAAAGAGGAAAGATTTCCAGTTCCTCACAAGAGGAGAAACAACACTTGGATCAGATACCAGCCTAATAACCAAGGTGCACTTTTCATCTCAAAATGTACAGACTAAGAAAATATACATTGTTCACTGGTTAACAAAACACAATAACTGTCAGAAAAAGGGTTTGCATCTTGATTTGTGGATATAATTTATACACAGGAGAGTCTCAGCTCTAGCTTCAGTTTGGTTGGTGCCAATCCTACCATTTAAGGATTTGATCTCAGAGACAGCTACTCCTCCAAGCCACGCCACTGACGTCATTTCCCAGTGAAGTCCCCTTACACCCACAAATCAGGTGCTGAAATCCCTTTGTGGGATAGTAAAAATGCTGGCACAACTAGCTGCCAATGTAAAATTATTTCTGAAAATGAGAGGGACAGGTCAAAGCCCCTTTAAAAAAACAACTCTTGGTGGCTATGCAGAAAAGGATTATATTATGCTTAGCTAGTGCGTGGGTGTGGAGAACAAGGGACAGAGACAGTGTTCCTCAGTATTCCCTCCCCACAGCCCCTTGCGAGGCAAAATATATAGGCAACATTTCAACCTCAAATCCACAAACAGATCAGGATACGCTGGAGGAGAGAGAGACAGATTTCTTGTTTTTTAATAAAAGGTAGGATTAGGAAAAGACGTAGGTGGGGAAGGTGTAAAACAAGCATGCAGGCAGTCCTTACTCAGCTTCCTTCTTACATTCATTGCTCTGAAAAGTGGACAAGCTTTAGGAAGAAATAAGACACATGGCTGTGGGTAAAGGGGGGGAGGAATTAGAAACTGTAATTCAATCTAATATTTGAGGCTTGGCAAATGCACCTATGGGATTTCATGAAAACCCCCGAATCTTTTTCATTTCGGAGCAATTAACCAGATCCCAGCATCGCTGGCTCCAGTGAGCCGCTTAGCTCTCTGTTTTATTACCCATTTCCTTTCCCCCTCGCCAGCACTAGCTCCCATCCTCGCACTTGGGAAAAAAAAAAGGGGGAGGGGGGTAAAAACCCCACACACTGTTACAAATGCCACAAAGGGGCCACCACAAACAAGTGCCAGCCAGTGCATTTCAGAGCAAACACAGAACACACATAAATGAGGCTCACATTTGGATTAAAACACTGTTGTGTTCAGGCATTTATGTGTGGCATAATTAAAAACATCCAGCTGTAATTTAATAGTTCCCACCAAGCACAGACACAAAGTCTAGCAATTTTTTCCCTCTGCATATTTAACCCTTAGAGACAGAAGGAAGAGGAGGCAGGGGGCAGGGGGAGGGAGCAGGAAGCTGAGGAGAGACAGAGGTCTTTTGAACACATTTTTTTCCCCTTCCTTTGTGTTACTCTAGTTTGTTTTTTACCTCCTCTGATCTTCTGCTTCTACAAAGAGAAAGCAACTATCTTCTGGATGTTGTAGAAACAGGAATCACATTCTGAGAGCATTTATGTAGTTCGACAGCAGTACGGCTGGGTACGGGATCCTCAGTTTCCAGAGGATAACATCTGTAGCTGGATGCACTGATTCACAGTTTGTGAATATGCCAGATTTTTTAGGCTTAAAAATCAACTACTAAAAAGACAAATTTCACCACCATTACTCACCCTGAGTACAGTCTTTCTATTCAGAGCGGCCTTTCTAAATCAAAGGCAGCAGTGACAGGCCTAAGTACAGCATTAGGACAGGAAGGGTAAGCCAGCGTTTGCAGCACTAGCTAAAGCATCTGGGACACCAGGGCGGGTTCAGCCCCTGCTCTGCCACGTTGCTCATTTTCAGAAAGACATCTCTAGGGGCATTTTTAAAAATGTCCGGCTACCTGAGTAAGGGCCCACCTGTACCACTGGAAACCTGAATGCTTTAAAGTTTTTCATTTCTCCCCATGTCAATTCCCTATAGGCAGACTTGGGAAGATAACATTTTCCTCCATCCAAAAGTATGTTACAAAGAGAAGTGTATTCAAGACTGGGATGTGCTGAAATCCCACAGCAAGGAAGAAAGCTAATAAAGAAGAGAAAATCTGCTTGGCCCTCTATTTCTAAATGCATTCAGGCAACTGTCCATTACACTGACTCAGCTGAACAGCAGGACTTTACTACAGCAAGGAACACAGAATTCCACCCCTATTCTGGAAGAGTGAAAATTGGAGTAAATGCTCCACATAAGTTCATAGTCATGGCCAACTGTGTCCTAATTTTCCAACAGTTGTGTATATAACAATTGGCCTAGGACCTCAAATCTATCAGTCTCCAGAGACAGAAGACTACTTCTGCATATAAAAAACCTATAGGGTTTTTATTGCTAGCTGTTTAGCTCTACCCTTTAAACATGTAGCTACAAAAGATCTATGCAAAAATACGGAGAAAGGAAATAGAAAGGACTTCCAGAGAAGTGCTGTGAAATAGAGAAAACTCAGAAAGAAGCCTCTTCTGTCCATACAATTTTGAATTTTAAGGTCATTCATACCTCTCTTCAGCCTTTTTCTGTCACATCCAGGTCAGTATCTACTGCTATGAAAACCTGCAGAAAGCATATGTCATTATTGCCATCCTGAGGAGTAAGAGAAAGCATCCAACCTATCCACACAGGATATGCTGTGAACTTGTCCCAGCTCAATCAGAAACATAATCTTGACCATATCTTGACATACCTAGCTGCAAATAAGTAATCAAGAAGCCTGGTGATGCTTACAGAATGGTTGATAATCACCATATAGAGAAAAGATCTGTGAAAGACAGCTTTTTAAAATATGTAAAATAATGAATACGACAAAAATATGACCAGCTCATGCATGTCTCATTTTTATTATATGCCTGCCAATAAAAGATAATGCATCAACTTTGCTCTGAACTATTTGCTCAATTGTATGAGCAGGTGAGCAGCACCACTGTCAGTATTAGTACTGTCCTACTGTGGGTGCAGCCAGCTAACCTCAGCCATGAAGGCTGAAGGAAGGGAAGGGATTTTCTAGGGCTGCAGCTCTGCAGCTGTGAAATGTAGGATCCCAGGATCATACAGTAACTCAGGCTGGAAGGGGCCTCAGAAGGTACAATCAGCTGCTGCGAGGTAAGTCACTCAGGCATACCTGCTTTGTACATCCCAGCACCCAAAACACTCACAGCTCTGTCCAGCCAGGACACCACTTGGCTGCAGTACAGCACAGTGTGATGCAGAGACAAGGAAAAGCTCTCACTCAGATCTGGTAGCAAGAAAGCTCCCAGTCCCAGCACATCCCTAAGAAATCCAGGATTCTTCTTGGGAGGATCAGTAAATCTGGTACAATGTGGCAGTAATGGAAATACATTGCTCCTGGATACCGAGTCGTTATTGCTTTCTCTGTACTCCATACCTGCAGTGCCCATATACCCTTACCTCTCAGTACTTCCCCTTCCCATCAATAAAGTCTTCCAGACTGCTCTAAGAACTAAATTTAACCTTTTGACAGCCTCAAGCCCTCCAAAGAGACAACTCCTGTAGGTGCCTAAGACTGATAGATGTGTGGGAGTGGGTTAGGTAAATAAGTTCCAAATGAAATCCCACAAACTGTGGCTCAGGACTACTGAAGCATTGTTTTTGATTGCCACTTTATTACCTCCTTTATTGCCTCTCAAATAGATTGCAGAGAGCATGGTATGCCAAGAGAGAAGAATGAGCCTCCCTGTCCTAGTAAAATCGTGGGTTTCTTCCAACTAGAAATCCTAACCCTGATCTCTTTTATATAAATAAAAGCCAGAGCAGGTCTTGCACTGTAGCAATTTCTTACAATGTCATTTTAAAAGTGCTCTGCTGCAAACTTCCCTGCAAATGAAAACAATCCGTCTTCCCAAGGCATCCTGCAGAGTGTGTGACTTTTCAGGCAAGGTGGGAGTGGGTGATGTTGAAATGAAGATGGAACAGGGTGACACAGTACACCAGGACTTCAAGAGATCTGTTTTCTGCATACTGACCCTTACTAATGAGAAAAAAGCTCTGCTGTGTCTTAAACATCATGAAATCACAGACAAAAACAACTAGCTGGTGAGGGCTGCCAACAGCACTTCTGTTCTGTCTCTGTAGCTCGACACTTAGCAGTGAGTGCTGGGCTTCAGTAACACATGTAACAGGGACTAAGGACATGGAGCACCCAAGCAGCTCGGCAGCCAATCTGCCAACCTGCTGCTTTTGGTGTTCTGCTATAATGGTAAGTCCCAACCACACAATGTAGGACAATAATGTTTTATGTTGCAAGATATTGCTGTCATAAAGTTTCCCAGGTAAAAAATACTTGAAGGGCACTAAAAGTGGAGAGAGTCACAGGATGAACAGTTTTCATGCTTGCCTGAGTCAGAGCTGATACCAAGGTTCTAGTCAGTCCTAGTGAAAAAAAAAATATTTTGTCCTGGTTTTAATAATAGAGACAAACTGGAAAGCTGCTACCTTTGCACCATAGCCATTCTGCTTTATCTTTCACTCACCGTCACCATCCACCATCATTTTAACACAATATATTGAATCTATCTATATATATTTATATATAAAGCTGCTGAGAATCTAACAAGTAAAATAAAATTTTAAAAAGCACACCAAACCCAGGAATCATATCTGTTCTATACATCTTATATCACCTCCACATTACTCTGCTGAGAAGCATTTCTAAAACACAAGCTGAACCAGTGAGCCCTAATGACACCAGTGTCAGGACTTCACTCTATAACTCACCTAGTGCCCCAGAAGTTTCCATCACCACCAAACACAACCACTGCTGGACTGGAAGTCAATGACTGATTCCAACCTTGCTGCGCCATGGTTACTGTGGGACATAATTATAGCCAAGAACTCTGCAACTACTCCTAGGAAAGAGCGTAGTGGCATCTTTGATATCAGCACAGAGCAGACGGGGACTGGGTCTTGGGCCCTGCAAGGCTGACTGAGCATGTGGTAAGGCTGTGAGCCATGACACAAAGCCTCTGGCACAGTGAGGGCAGAAAGGATGATGTTGAGTTGTGAAGAGCTGAATTCAGAGTATGGCCCCCTGGCACTGCAAGCCTGTAGGTACCACCATAATTCACCCTCACTTGGAAGGCCCTTTCAAAACTTTGCCAAACTGGTAACAGTATAAATAGGACTCAGAATACAGGGCTTGAAAGAATGAACCATTGTTTTTCTTAAGGCCATGTTAAAAAAATAAAAAATAGTAATCCCCCTAAGTTTTTCTTCTGCACTTTGCATTCTAGTCAGAATGCACTTTCCTGGGAAATGCATTATAATAACAGGCAATGTTTAGCATCACATTTGAAGAGAGCACATCCCAGTGATTAAAATCCAGGCAACGGAAATAAACACATCAGCAGGACATGCTGCACAGTACTGAATTGGGACTTCTTTGTTTTATGACTTTCTTGAGCGTTAAATACTGTGTGAGAAAAGCATTGTTCAAACTTAACCATCTGTATTTGGTTTCTTTTGAGTGCATTACAATCATCAGTAAACATTTTAAGCCTAGAATCAGAAAACCTGCTTGTACTTGTGGGAGAATAATTGTGACAGTAAAAGGTGGTTTTGTAGCAATAGAAACGTTTTATTTCTTTTTAAAGTGAATTTATTAGAAATTTGTTGTTTTTAAATGGGGCTAGTTCATGTTAAAGTGGCATAGTCCATTATGTTAAGCTGAGAGAGAAACAATTTCCCTGTAAACAGTTTTCTGCATATCAATATCCCACTTCAAAGTGGGAGGAAAGTTTTAAACTATTGCAATGTGCAAAGCTAGAGACCTGGAGCAAAGAAAAAAAACCCCTGGAGTTCAAGGCCAGGATTTTGCTTTGACAATTTCAAAACATATCTTTTAATGCAACTTCTTAAATATGTTATTAGGTTTAATTTTCAAAACAAAAACTATTTTTAAATGAGAAAGCCGTTCAGTTAGAAACTACCAAAACGTTCTGACAGTTCCAAAACTTTATTTCCACTGGAGTTTTCAAGTGAAGATTTTCGTGAAAGCCAACCCTTTCCCACAAACAGTCTCAATTTCTGTGAATCAGCATGTTCTGTCTCTGAAGACTTTATTACCAGCATGACACAAAGGCTCCCACCTCACAAGACCTCTTCTCCAAGAGCCTGTTACTCTCCACCCTCCTGGGAGCTGCCACTGCAGCAATAGTGCTGGGTTTGGCTTCTACCCCTCATTGAGAGACAACATCCTGCTGCCAGCTGTGGTTCTCAGCTCAAGTCTTATGTCCCTGCTGAAGTCTGCTCTCTCTCCAGCCAAATGACAGAAGATAACAGGAAGAGCACAGGGTAAGAAAAACACTGCACCTGCAAGCATCTCCTCATATCTTCCTCTTGGGTAAGCTTCAGATCCTTGAAAGCTCACTTGGAAACGACAAGCATGAAGAGGAAGAAGCTGGCCACTCCACCCACAGCTCCTTGAAATCTCACAGCACCCTGAACAGAAGTACAGCAGTAGCCATCAGGACACAGGGCAGTATCAAAATTATATTTTAATCATCCATGTTGAAAGGCACTGAAATGGTCTCGCTCATCATTTGTTCCGCCTCACTGGAAAATGCAACTCTGGCTTCCAGCTCATCCTCTGGGCCGCTCTGGCCAAGCCCATGGACACAGAATGTCTGTTACCCCAGATTCATCACCTCCAGGCTCCCCAGCCTCAGCACAGACCCCCTCGGCAGTCCAGCTTACAGCACCACAGGGATCCTCTCATTCTCCCAGTTCCTGGTTCTCCATACCAGAGTTAGCAGCTGCTCTCATTGCTCTTGAACTCTACTCATGGAAATCCCAGCCCAGGCACAGGGGCAGGAAAAAACTGCCTTGATCCAGGATAAGACTTTCTGCTCCACTCATTAGATGTACTTGGGTGCTGAACTAGCTGGCTGGATATGCCAGCATCATTCTGCATCATTCTGCAGTCTTAGTAAGTTAACTGGCTGAGGCCAGCAAAGGCATGCAGGAGACACAGGCAGTTCCATACCCAAATAGGATAAAATCAAAGCTTGGTTTCCAAACTGTATGCAGAAAAACTGCCCACATGATCTCTTCCTTTCTCTCGCACTGTCAGCATCAGGGGCTTTCTGTGCCTCTTGGATGATTAAAGCCGTCCAACCTTTGGCCTCATGCCTTATAACTCCACCCAAGGCATGCTGTAATTCCCTAGAAATGCACTGTTTGTCATGTTTTATTATTTAATTACACTCTGGCCTTATTTGATTTGATACATGTCTGTTTCTTGACTAGCTACATGTCAATTTTAAGCCCTTGAAGCCAAGACTGCGAGCACAGATGCCCTGCAAACCTTGCTGATACCAGAACTGCTGTGTTCAGCACCTGTCCTCTTCCATTTGCTGGCCTTGCTGGTGCTCCCACTAGAAGAAGCACAGCCCTCCCAACCAGCACAGTGCCAGCAGCAAAGTCTACGTTGTTTGTATCTCAGTGGACAATGTCATCATGTCATGTTGTACATCCCCAGATTGCCAATTATGAGTTATCCTTTACAACACCTTGGTAATTCCTTAAATAAACAGAAGGGAGAAAAGGGAGAGAATGAGCACCTATGGGAAAAATTATCAAGCAGGGAGGTATTTTTCTTCCTAGATTTTTATCCCAAAGTGACATCAGCAGATGCCAAGAAGGACTAATGAACAACACACCTAGAATGTTAATCAAAAAAAGAAGAGGGGAAAAAAAGAAGAAGAAAGGTGAGTTATTTGGTCATTACCAGGTCTAGGTATTAATTTTGTACAGTCCTTAGGATGGAGGAAAAGCAAAGCACCTTGATGTAGCTTCATTACTCAAGGCTTGGCCTACCTTAGCACATGCAAAAATCTGTGGTAGTACTAGACAGGCTGACAAGCCATGCAGTACAACAATAATTATTTCCATATCATGAATCTCGAGGGCATTATTCACATGAATTCCCATGGAAGTTAGTTGAGCAAAAGTCTGGAGAATTTCCCCCAACATATGAAAATACCATAAGGGTATTTACAGTAAATTGCAAAATATAATTAAAGTTGGCTGGTATGCTCTAGAATGCCTCTCATTCTCACTAGCCCCACTGAACTTATTCCTCTCTTTTTTTTTTCTTCTATTTTAAGCATTTGCTAGAAATGGAAGTCATACCTAGCTAAGAAGTCCTTCCAAATAGGAAACTGCATATTTAGAAGTGCATAAGGAAGAAGGAATAACAAGCACTGTCTGTAAACATCCCTTACCTCCTTTCAATTTGCCCTTTCAGAGAAGGGAATTTGCCATTTGGAACCAGCAGTGTCTTTTTGTTGCCTGTTTCTGGGTCTCGGTTGATCAGTATTTCCCAAAACACAGCACTGCTGTTTGAGAGTTGCATGTTAGGCACCTAGAGCTCAACAATAACAGAATTCTTTCTGTTTTGGCAGAGCTTGTCTCAGTTTGGAAACTTTCTGCCTGAGTTTGATGTCACTTAAAGCAGTCAATATGGCCATCCAAAAAAGTAATGCTAAGTAAATAGTTACTGCAACTTCTGCTAAAGCAACAGACATCATTATGTGTTTCCAATTTTTTTAGCCCAGGGTTAACAAACAAGAGACACAGATCTCTTTATTTTTATATGCATATATAGATATATATATTTATTTAATTTAACTGATGGATACTCCTAAATTTGTGTAACAGTCAATTGAAGCACAGGGCCGGCCAATTGTCCTTATCATTTCTGCCAGAGCCGATGGAATCTATGCTGACATTAAGGAAGTGGTAATAATAATCTAATCCTTCTGGCTAATTCAAATCCTTCATGTCTGAAACAGCCAAATCACCCAGGACACCTTTGTGAGTCTGCAGAAGGAGATGCTGAAACAATAATTGACATGGAGTCCCTCCTATGTTAATTGTTAACTCAAAGGACTGTCCCAGGACAATGGAAAAGTCCACGTTCTTAACTATTTATTGCACAGGAAGGAGGGGGAGACGTGACCCTTCCTCTTCAAACTCCCAAAAGCATGGCATGAGAAAACAAAGCTAAGGTAACTGTTGATAGAATTCTGGCTAATATGCATGACATTTGCATGACTATATGCCTCTGTTCCCTCACAAGAAAACCTTACTGCTGTTTTTCACCTTGCATCTTCTTTATCTTTCATCCCTAATAAAAATTAACATTGAAATTCGCTGTCTTTAAACTAATGATTTGCACATAAAGTGTCATTTGCCACAAGTCAATTTTTAGAGTTAGCTTGTAACCTGTAACACAAGCCATTATTAAACATCACTCCATACCATTACATGTCAAAAAAATCCAGGGATGTTTGCCTGTTTGGTAGATCACAGACAATTTTACATGCTGAGAGATACTGAAATGGCTCTGTAAGGATTGTCAGCTGCTCATTAGACTATTTTCCCAAAAGCTAGATGTTTCTTGGTAGTTATGGTATGACACATCAATAACAATTCTTTTTAAGTAGGAGGTTGTGAATCCCACAGCTGCAAGGGCTTGGAGAAGCAACTTGCTATGTGACTTCAAAAAACTTAATTTTTGAGGGGGAAAAGTTTCAGTTAGACGTTATGACACTTCTGTCATTCTTTGGGTCTGCTGGTTTTAAATTGGATTGGCTTCCTGTGAAATCAGTCAATACTTAACTGTATAGTAACACTTAGTACACACCTATTAACTTGCCTTGTTACAAAGAACAAGAAATCTACCCTGTATTTAAGTGAACTTTTTTGAAGGCTGTTTTCTGTTTAGTTGTCTGACCCCTTTCTATTCATTCCAAAAATGTACTTAACTTTTTGACTAGCTGTGAGCTAAGGTTTGCATAGATTTGCCTGCAACTATTTCAAGGTGACTTCCCTGAACAGCAGCAGCTTATGTGGAGTCTGGCACTGCATAACATACAGTCACAGCTGGCTTTCCACCTTGAGTGTATTATTTTGCGTTTATTAACATAGAATTTCATCTGCCACTTTACAGTTCAGTCTTTAAGTGTTATGAGCTTTTTTCTGCTGACCTGTAAAGGACCTTGCTTCTTGAACAGGCCTACCTTGTCCTTCATCCTCTCATAAATACAATAGCAATAGGCCCATGTATGCAGACTAAGACTTTAGCATAAAAATCCCTTTACTCTGCAAAGTCGAATTTTTACTTCTCACATCATTCTGAGAAGGGAAATTTCCCACTTACTGAACAACACCATAATTTAATAAGAAGAATGGTGATGACTTTGGATCATGTTTCTTGAAGCAGCACAGAGCATCCAACCAGCCTACGTTAACTCCTTCAAAAAACTTGGTAGAATAGTGAGGCAGGGCTACAAAACCGCAATGTCAATTTTTCATAATGCATATGCCGGTGCCTTCTCACCTAATCTTTTTTACTTAGCTTCTAAAAGTCAGCCTACCACAAAGCCAAAGACTCTAGACTGGCAGCACAACAGCCACTTTCCACCCCCGAACAGCTAGGATGTATATTGCAGTTAACAATTTGGCAATTTCATATTTGTGTGATTTAAACTACTCAGTAAGCAGTGTTTTTCCTTAAAATAATATAAAAATTATGCTATACTTAGCCTAAAACTCTTCTACCTCAATCAGAATATATTTTCTTTCCTCCCCTCCTGAAAAAAAAGTTACAATAGCTGTAAGCTCCTCCATAGTGAGTATCAGTACACTGCTATCACACTTCTATCATATTCCATAGATTTAGAAGTAAAGTTTCTACTTCTAATGTGTTTGAGATAGAAAAGTGAATTTATTTACTTTTCTGTCTTTCGTAATTTTCTTCAAAATCTTTTTGGTGTACCTTACTACATTTTGGCATGTATCTTGTGAAAGTTAATTCTTCTTTGTATGTTCCTATTTGTAATGACTTTCATATATTCAATTATGTCTTTTTATTTCTTTTATTCTTTTTCGGTCTGTTTGGAAGCTAATTTTCAGAGAAAAAAGCACACTACCTCTCAAAAAGACCCCAAACCCACCCCTTATACTTCATGAAATTTCAAGGAATTTAACATTTTGACTGTTTTAATTTCCTTTCAGTGAGATTTCCTCAGTTTTATCCAACATCTCTACAGCTCTTTCACTCCCACAAGGATGGTGAGCTTCAGTACATGACAATTGGTACTGCATTGACTGTTTGACAGTTACCTTTTGAGTCATGTCTGGCACAGGAACTCAGACATAAATTTCAAGCTGTTTCTCTTCTTGCTTCTTCTGTGGCCATTTACTCTAATTTCATTCACAGTGCAACAAAAAAAAGTTCTGTCTGATACATCCATATGATATTTGCACTCCCTGTACAGAATCAAAGCTTTTCATTATTATTGTAATTTTTTTACCGTCTCTTATCACGTTACATTCATTATTAGTTGTCCAAGCAAGTGATCAATATTGTAACCACAACACTATAGTATTTCTTTTAATTGGAATTCAAACCACAGGCACATTGGGGTACAGTTAATTTACTTAGTTTGCTTGAACATGAATTTTAATGTATCGAGCCACTTATCCACCAGCGAACTATTTTGTCACTTCTGTACATTTTCTAATCTAATATTATAGCTATTTTTGTTCCTTCAACCTATTGACATTTGTTTATTAATATAATTTCTGAGCTTCTAATATGCCCAACTAACAGGATGCTTCCAGAGGGCTGAATAAATTTAGGGCACTGCACTGTAGCTGATGAAGGCCAATGTGCCAGCTCTGCTTACATTCCCTAGAAGTGAAAGAGGTCAGGTCCAGTCCTGCAGCCATCCCAGTGGTACCAGCTAGGATGATGTTAGGTCCTTCCCACCTGGAAGGGAAGGCAATTTCACAAGCAAAATCCCATACTAACATTGTTGGCATCATCCGGGAGATCCCTTATACCTCATTCCTGAGCTGACAGTGGAAGCGAAGAAAGGGTGAAGTGTTTTGATTTCTGAACAGCAAGGCCTGAGATCAGGACCTGGACAATTTAAAGAAAAGAGAGGGAAGGAGCTTTCCTCTCCTATGCTACAACCTAAGTCTTTCAACAGTGCTAACTAGCACATTTGAACAATTAGAAGTCATTAACATGACTGTTTTTCCTGAAGAGAGCCTACTCTTCTGTTAAGAATGAAATACAGAAAAAAAACCATAGTGTTTAAATGTTTATTATTCTTGTCAAGTTGCAACCCATATTTCACCTATTTGAAAGAAAAGTCAGGAGGTATTACTTTCTTTAAAAGAAGCAACTTCCCTTTTTCCTTACTGCTTTCCTGTGGTACAACCTAGAAATTCAACAGAAATCACCATCTCCATTTGGACCAGCCTCCTGATCACACAGACTGTAACTTCTGGTTGATTTACAGCTCATATCTTTTCTATATCTTGTTTTAAAGGCATCCTTATAGACAGTCTACTACACACCTTGGCAATTTTCCACTAACTACTTACCCTTGCATAACTTATTTTTCAGTTTATTCCCAGGTTAAACCTGATTAGCTTTAAATGTCCAGTACTTAGATTTTGTAAAACCACTTTACGAAAGAGCCCTAAAGTTTCACCTATTTTTGCTCAGATACATACTTAATAAATGGAGATCAAGCCATTTTTATTATTTCTTATTTTCTGCACAGACTGAATTATGATGGTCTCCTGCTGCTGCATTGAGGAAAAGAAGTGAGAAGCTAAAAGAAACAAGAGCATAATCAAAGTGGGAGTGAAGACGAACACTGATGATTCCAGTGTTGATTTTCTCTTACTTCCCTGAAGCAACTACTGTCCCAGTGTCCCACGACGCTGTGAGATGTGGAACACAACCAAACCCTCCAGCTGCTTCACTAAGTCCTTTAGGTATCAAAGCCAAAAACAACATCATGGGTGTGTCAACTTCATTAGCAATGATTAAAACGATCACACAATTGAAGCGTTTTGCATGGCTCAGCAGAGGACTCTTCAACGACTTAAATCCAAATCAAAAACATCTTGTTTTACTGTTAACTGTTTGGCTATTAATAATTGCTTATGGGATTACACCAGTGAATGTAGGATTTAAAAAATACAAACAAGACCTGTTCATTACAATGAAACATAATTTTAGCAAAACACCTGCAAAACAGAAATGCTTCTGCATTCAAGGAAACTAGTAATGAACCTGGCAACTTAGCAGATTCTAGATATAAAAGCAAACACAGGATCTCATTTCCCCCAACCCTAAGGCACATGCATTATGTGTACATGTGCAAAGGACATCTCCACACTCCATCATTTGAATAAAGAAGGCACCTTTCACCTGCTGAAGCAACACAAAAGAAAAGAAACAATAGTGGACTTGCTTGACTCTGTCCCAAATTACCTTCCTATGTCTCCTTCCTTGAGCTCTGAAAGGAGGGCATGGACTTTGCAGTCTCCCTTTACTGCTCTTCTCATCATGCACGTAGTTCAACGAGACTTCAGTAAGAGCAAGCTCAAAGGGCAGTTCTGGAGGTCCTGATTGGCAATAAATGTTTTGGTATACAATTTCAGGTTGTACCTGGACAAAGAAGCACAGTGATTTCAGCTTCAGTTCTCTAAAAGACATCGTGCACTCAATATGACAAAACCCAAGAGGTGATTCCAGGAAATCACCTGTTGAAGTCATGAAGGCTTTTTTCCAAAGTAAGGCCTAATGGGAATTGCAAGATTAACCCAAGGTGGAAAAAAAAAAAAAATATATAAACTAAGAAGAAACTGATGACTATAAAATCTGCAGATTTGGGAGGAAAAAAGTAAAATAAGGTGGGAGAAAGTGTTGAGAATATAAGCAAAATGACAGAAATGTACCACAATAAACAAAATAATCTTACACATGTTCCCTGTAGCAAAAGTGTTTCCTTCTCTATCAGTAATGCTACAGCAACCAACAAAACAGATAAAATGTCCTATAAGATCTGCACTGATTTACTTCTTTGATTTGTTGTTTTTTAGAAAATAGGCATCCACAAATAAACCCAAGTCAAGTCTGTTATTGCTCTTCAGCAGCAGGAGGGCAGACTGTAGGATTGGGAACTTTTCAGATGTTATTCCCCTGCAATGCCGGTGGTCTTAGGTTCCTGGCCTTTTTAAACTCTTTGCACAAGCCAGACCAGCAAAACAGAGACTGGGAAGAATTAACACCATTACAATAGTAAGAGTCCAGGACATTATTAGCTAGACTTCGAGAAATAGATCATGTTTCCAAGCTACATTGACATATAAGAATATTTCAAGGCAATGTGTAGAATCAGTTTAAACAAAAATCACCAGTCACCATAAAGAATGCTGGCGTTTTCAAAAACCATAAATTCAGTTTAAAAAATAACATGTAAGAACATGAAATTTGGCCAAACAAAAAATACCCAAAAAAACCCCATAAGCAGGGCTTCTGAAACTGCTCTTTAAGAACAAGATCTAATTTACAGAGCACAGAGATAATACATTTATCTGATAATTATCTGCTCATGAAAGCTAAATTCTGCTTGACTTCTGCATACGCAATTCCCAACAACAACAGTGGAGAGCTGTGACAATATATTGAGAGGACAATATTGTAAATAAAATGTTGATACAAATGTTTGGTTTTCTAGTAATTTCTGCCGTCAAGAAACTAAGTTTTATGAAATTCCTTAATTGACTATATTCATTCTTGAATATATGGCAGATTTTAAGGACTGCAAAAATATAAAATTAAGGAAATTAAATTCTTGAGCATAAACCACGTGTGCCAAGGCTGTAAGAATTGTATAAAAGATAACCAGTATATACCAATGCTTTAAAATATCACCATAACTTCAGGGCTGTCATTTGCTTTCTAAGTACATACCTCTTTCTAATAATACATGCAAGCTGTGCTGAAGCAGCACTGCTTATCTTGTTATGTGCACTCTGCGACTCTAAAACTGTCATTTTATCCTGATTAAAATGCAACATAAGAAAAATTTATTTTCACACTCTGCACTCCTAGACCTAAAATGATGTGCACTGAAATAAGGAGACACCTTACTACTTCTACATGCACAGATGTCTTTGAAAAAAGATGAAAAAATATTGAAATTATATAGCAAATTCTTGGTATCTTAAACTGTAGTTTCCTTCTCTGCATTGAACAGGTTTATGTTTTAAGCAGATGGGATTCTGCCTTTCCTATTTCACATCACAAAAACTGCATATTTTACCAGATCTTCAGGTCTTAGGCAAAGATTTGATAAAATGTCAGTGATTAAATTTTATTAATTATTCACAAGTATTTTAATGAAATTTCATATAGGTGATTACAGTTAGAAAATAATAATCTGACATTCCTCTCATTTAAGATGTAGTTCAAAGTTAAAACACCAGTTCACTAATAATAACCATAATTATAATAACCTCATACTCATGTTTTCAAAGGCTATTTAGAGCATATGGCCCAAACAGATATGATTTGGTTTTCCCACCTTGTTCACAGAGTATCAGTAACTGATTCACATTTGGAGTTAATCCACTCAGAAATACACCAGCAAGCCTTCTCAAAATTTTTCTGCTATCTTTATCCCACATAAACATCCTAATCATGATATATTACTACTAAAAGCTAGACAATACTGAATTATTTTCTGCCCAACATGTACAAATAGATGACAGACTAATAGTTAAGGCATTCTTAAGTCCTCTCTAAATCAATGCCTGTTTTAAACACAGATTTCCATAGTCAAACTGGGGATCATTTTTTATGTCTGTGGAAAGCTTCTGTCCATCCACTGCAGGGAGAGTCCAGACAAGTAAGATAAAATAGAAAATAGTGAACTCCCCTGTGGAAGCTGGGGGAATAAAAGCTATGTTTTGCCGTATCAGCCAGAAAACATTGCCGAATCTGGATCTGTGTACCATACTTTCTCCAAATAAGGTAGTTTCCTCAAAAGGGAGGTTAAGCAGCAAATGCAGAAAGTTGACACAGGAATCAGAATCCTGTGGTCTTCTCTTACATCATCAGTGCCAGAAAAAGGGCTTCATAACTGTCCTGTCAGGAATATGAATGAACTATATCTGAACAGTCACTAGAAGTGACACCAGCTACAAAGTGTCAGCATAATAAGACAGATTTAGTGGATCTTTATTTCCATAATTTTCCTCAAAACATTTGGGCTTTTTGGAAGTTTCTTGTGTTTTGCTTCTTTTAAACACAAAGAGAAACATGCATCTCTTAGGACTGCCTGTTTCGCTGACACTAAGAAACCACTGAATTCAGACAACTTCAAATATGCATTTTTAATGATCACCTGCATCTAAGCAGGTGTTATCACAGAATCATAAAATATCCTGAGTTGGAAGAGATCGACAAGGATCATGGCAGTCCAACTCCTGCCCTTGCACAGGACAAGCCCAAGAGTTACACCATGTGCCTGAGGGCGTTGTCCAAACACTTCCTGAAGTCTGTCAGGTTTGGTGCTGAGACCACTTCCCTGGGGAGCCTGTTCCAGTGCCCAACCACCCTCTGGGTGGAGAACCTTTTCCCGATACCCAACCTAAGCCTCCCTGACTCAGCTTAATGCCGTCTCCTCAATTCCTATCACTGGTCACAAGAGTGAAGAGATCAGTACCTGCCCCCCCACTTCCCCTCTCGAGGAAGTTTCAGACTGCAATGAGGCCTCCCCTCAGTCTCCTCAAGGCTGAGCACACCAAGTGACCTCAGCTGCTCCTTGTATGGCCTCCCCTCCAGACCCTCCACCATCTTCAGAGCCTTCCTTTAGATGTCTCAAGTAGCTTTAAATCTTTCCTTATACTGTGGCACCCAGAACTGAGCACAGCACTCGAGGTGAGGCTGTCCCAGTGCAGAGCAGAGCAGCACAATCCCCTCCCTTGCCCGGCTGGCGATGCTGTGCCTGATGCCCCCCAGGACAGGGCTGGCCCTGCTGGCTGCCACAGCACTGCTGACTCACATTCAACTTTCCACCAACCAGGACCCCCAGGTCCCTTTCCACGGTGCTGTTCTCCAGCATCTCATTCCCCAGTCTGTGTGTGCATCCAAGGTTGCCCCCTCCCAGGTGCACAATCTGGCACTTGTCTTTGTTACACTTCATACAGCTGCTGATAATCTACTAATTTAGATACATATAAACAATGTTACTCTTATCTTGTTCTCATTTCTTGGTCAGACAACTAACACCAGACTCCAGTCCCACAAGGAATGGGACTGCCTTTGAATTTTTCCTTCAGTGTTTACAGCACAGAAAATTCACTAGAAATGAAAATAAAAATTTCATTAAAATCATCTTCCATACTTCTAAGACACCTCAAGGGGGAAAATACTAAAAATATTGAAATTCAGCATCAGACAAATGACACGTTTTCTTGTACACATGCAGAGGTTCACTAGATCGCTAAAAAAAACTGCGTCTGTCAGAGGTCCTAAGCACCAGCAGAACCACCACAAAACACACAAGTCTGCCAAAGTCCTTGAAGAATACATGAAAGCAAGAAGCTCCTTGTTCTGCTTTTCATAGTCAAACTTGCTCCTCCTCACTCTTCTGGATACCCAGAATTGTTTTTCTCTGCATTACAACTGGTGAGACAGAGCAGATCTCCCTGAGCTGCCCTGCTCACTGCAGCTGGGGAGCAGCCCCGTGACTCCGTGGTGGGCTTGTGGAGGGCTCACCCAGGGACCAAGGTCTCCCGGGCTGCTGGCCCCTGCCAGTTCTCCAGACGGGCTGCTAAGGCCAGCAGGGCAGACCACACAGGCTGCTGCCAGTACTGCCACAGAAAACGTCGCCACTCTTGCAACACACAAGAGTCCCATGCCTGGGGAGCTGCTGGCGTAAATAGGCAGTCACTTTTCACCCCTAGACCCTATCTCAGCACAGCGTTATTATACATAAAGAAGTGCACACTTAAACATACTGCTATGCTGTGAAGAAACACATTAAAGACTTCCTCAGTCAAAGATTTACTTAGAAGTAGGTTAAAGTTTTAAACTTTTTGATTTCTTTTTTTTTTTTTCTGGAAAGATTAAAACTCAGCAAACAGTGAAAACACCATAGAGAAAAAAAAATCCATAAAACTACACACAACCAGAATATTGCAGTAATTATTTCAATACTGATTGAAATACTTCACTGGATACTGGAAACTGGTGTGAATATGCAGTTGTATGCAGTTGGTCCCATATGCTTATCCACCTAAATTAAGCTTTAATTTGTGAAAAAATCTGGTCTTTAGGATGAATATTCTAAAAAGCTCTGGCTATTTTGCAGTCTCAGAATAAATTAGCTCTTCATCTGCCCCAAGTACTCCTTGAACACCTTGGGTGAGCTGAAGGCATGCCTCTTACTCTGGGCAATTATAAAAGGAGACAAAAATCAAAGTACTGATGCTACTTAGCACTTCATGGTTTTAGTTACCAGAGACTTGAAAGTATTTTATATTTGCTATGTGATCTCTTTCATTTTTATATATTTGTCTTATCATACACAACACATCATTTCATGCCTACAACTGCACATGGAATCCACAAATATCATAAACCATTGCTCTTTGTCTGCAAACTGATGTGTGCCAACTACAGCGTATAAGATAATGAAACACTTCACATATTATTGGCCAAGTATATGAGCTGTTAAATATGGGACCTCACAGTCTTACAGCCAAACACCTGGCAAAGTTGAAATGAATTCCACAGGTTTGGTAAAAGCTCATGTTTTTGTCACTTATTCCATGTCTACTCAGAGGAATTTTGGTTGTATAAAAGTCAAATATTTATGGTTCAGTGCCTGGGGAGGAGCATCTTTCCCATCAGCCTCCCCAAATAAAAAGCAGTCCAAAAAGCATTGCTTAACATTCTGCCAAAATAAGCCTTCCTTGGAGGCTGAAAAGGTTTGGCAAGAATGGCATCCCACAACCAGCATTTTCTCTCCTATGTTTGCCCAGTCACTGAACTCAGCTTGGATCAGCAGAATATGAAGAAGGTCTTTCTAAACTCCTTCTGTTCAAGGCAAGACAGAAATCCATGTCATATTTTAACCTCCTCATTGCTTCCTTTCTTCAGTCTGAGAAGTTCAGACTGACTGGATGAGTCACAGAGAAGTTAACGATGCCTTCTGGGGTATTCAGCCAAATAAATCCCAAATTTCAAGTCCTGAAGCCTAACCATCTGTAAGAGCGTCTCTTTAATGAGGCTGTTTCTCTAACTTCAGAATGAACATTCCTAGGCTCCTTCATCTACATGAGCCTGATTTGCAGGATCAAGGGTTTTGAAACTCTCATTTAACTTCAGAAGGCCTGGTAAATGCTAAATGTATACTAACCTTTGTGAAAAGCACTCTTTTTCCAAACCAAACATTTCCAAGTCAACCGTATATTTTGTTGCACAGGTATTCTCACTCATACCTCATTGTCACCTTGAAAGCAACACACATGTCCATGCTGACAGAACATAATTCCCAGAGATCTCAGCTCATCTGCCACTATGGTTGCTTGTACCGCTGTCCTGAAAATCCCCTTTTTGTAGTTTTATGGTTTTCAGACATAATCTTGAACAGCACCATGCATCCTGTCAACACTAATATCACAAAGTCTCTTAGAGATGGGACTCTACTGGATAGGAAATGCATAGAAGAACTGAGTGGATCCATAGCATTCCAATGAACTCAATGCTCCTGTCTAATCTACTTGAGCTCTGTAGGAGGATAACATCCAGCACTTCTTGTGGGTTATTTAAAGGCCTGTTAAGGCAGTGACAACATATAGTTCAGAAGGGTCCAGTCAAAAAACAGGTAAGTCAGGCAAGGATGAAGGCATTCAGAACCTCTTGAATCTAGAACATTGGTTAAGACATGGGATAACCCAAGTTATTCCCATCTGACAGCTGTTCATTAGCCCACACAAAATGAAACAGTGGCTTCAGTCAGTTGGCAGACAGATGTTTACAGTATAGCTGGAACTATGTGGCAAGCTCAGCAGAGAAGCCAAGCAGTTTTGCTAGGTTAACACACCAGCAATAATGGAAGAAAGCATCCAAGTCCAATACTGCTCACCCTGACTTGCTGCTCATGGGGTCAGTCCAGGTCGCAGCCAAGAAGCTGTGCAGGAAGTGCTTGTGCTTCTGCTATCTGCTCTGATTGCAAATACAGCAGTGCAGACAATACAGCATTCCACGCAGATGCTAAATTAGCAATCGTAAGCAATTTTTAAGTAATACAAACCTCTCTCATAAAAAATCCCCAACAACTACACGTGACAATTGTTTACATTCCTTTAGCTCCTAAACAATTTTGTATTGCAAACTGCCTTTGAAATATGAATAATCCCAAAATCTCAGTGGCCTTGGCTTCCTTGAAAGCCAGTCTGGAAGTGTGGTCTAACTGCTCTCAACTTTTTCCCCAATGAATGCACACAGTCAGCCGGCTGTTACAGCATAGGGCTGTGTTCTTCAGATGGTTTTGCTCCGAAAAAACATGCAGTCAATGTATTAGATCTTTTAAAGAGAATGCTCAATGAGGGAAAACTGAAACACACAAGGTTCAAAAGGGCAACACAGTCAATTGCTACTGAAATTCAACATCCAAGTTACTTGCTGTTTGGTTTTGATTTGTCTTAAAGAAAGATCATTTGAGAACACCTGTAATGAACAGAGCGCTTGGTTTCAGTCACTGGCACCTACCCCTCTGTCACCATAAGATAACCCCAGTGCTGGTGCCTCTGCTCACCCTGAAGAAGCCTGATGAATCCTAGCCAGTGCCAGGGTCCTGAGTGCTTGAATTTAGTGGCTCACCCAGCCTCATCAGCAGCCACCCCCACCCTGCCTGTAGCCCAGGAGAACCATTTCATCAAGATGAGGGGTCTGGAACAGAGACTGTGGGAGCTGG
The DNA here is from genome assembly GCA_026261815.1 of Monarcha castaneiventris obscurior. NCBI lineage: Eukaryota > Metazoa > Chordata > Aves > Passeriformes > Monarchidae > Monarcha > Monarcha castaneiventris. The sequence goes on along the minus strand of JAMPIT010000379.1, from coordinate 6,603,623 downwards.
GTCTGTTCAGTCTAGAGAAGACTGAGAGGGGATCTCATTAATGCATATAAACATCTCAAAGGTAGATGCAAAGAAGATGGTGCCAGACTCTTTTCGGTGGTGCCCAGTGACAGGACTAGGAACAATGAGCATAAACTGCAACAGAGTGGCTGGGAATTGGAACAGGCTCCTCAGGGAAGTGGTCACAGTACCAGCCTGACAGAGTTCGAGAAGCGATTGGACAACACTTTCAGGCACATGGTGTGACTCTTGGGGATGGTGCTGTGCAGGGACAGGGGCTGGACTCGATGTGGGTCCCTTCCAACTCAGCATATTCTGTTATTCTGTTAACTTCTTTACATTTAGGGTCGCAGGAGATATGGAACAGGCTGCCCATGGAGTCTCCCTCTCTGGAGACATTCAAAACCCACCGGGACGCCTTCCTATGTCACCTGCTCTAGGGGACACTGCCTTGTCAGGGGGGTTTCGACTGGACACTTTCCGGAGGCCCCTTCCAACCCCAGCAATTGTGAGGTTGTGTGAGCGGAGCTGGACACGGTGCCTCCTCCGGAAAGCAGTGGGAGGCAGCCGCGCTGCGCCCCGGGCAGGCGGCCCTGCGGCGGCCGGGCCCGGCACAGGCGGCGGGGAGGGCCCGGGGCACCGCGGCCGCCAAGGCGTTGGGCAGGGCGGCATCTTGCGGCCACCGCCGGCGCTGCCGCTGCCGCCCCCGCCGGAGGGGCCCGCCCGGCGCCGCCGCGGGCGGCCGGCGGCAGCTCCGGGCCCGGCGGGGGCCGCGGCCCAGGCGCCGGGAGGCGGCGGGCGGGCGTCTGCCGGGAGCGGGGGGCGGGAGCAGGTGGCGCCTTGCTGCCCCGGCGGCGCGTTCCGCTCGGGGGTCTCCCGCCAGCCCCGGCCGCCGTCAGGCTGCTCCGGGCCGTACCTCGGCACAAAGCGGAACCCGTCCTGTCAATTAACAGCGGCGAGTTCAGAGGTGCGAGCGCGGCCCGCCTTCCAGCTGAGGTGCCTGCTCCCAGCTGCGATCTGACCGGCGGCCTCAGCCTTGCTGCTGCCCGCCTGCCCAGCCACAGAATCACAGAATCGCAGAATGGATCAGCTTGGAAGGCATCACATGTGGTCCACACTGCCTGCTCAAGCAGAGTCATCCTAGAACACATGGCACAGAATTACATCCAGATGGTTCTGGAGTATCTTCAGTGAGGGAGGCTCCACCACCCCTCTGGGCAATCTGTTCCATTGCATGGTCACTGCACAATAAAGAAGTTCTTCCTCACATTCAGGTGGAACTTCCTGTGCCTCAGTTTCTGCGCATTACCTCTTGTCCTATTGCTTCGCACCACCGAGAAGAGCCTGGCTCCATCTTCTTGGCACCCCCTCTTTAGATAAAGGAAGTCACCCCAAGTACCCTTCTAGTGAGCACCCCTGCAATCACCAAATACTGCCACTGGCTCCCTAACAGACAGCTCTTCTGCTTCTGGCAAGCCAGTCAAGCATTATTGAGTAATGTGTATTTGACAGGAAAATACAGCTGTTTAGCAGCCATGCAAGACACCTCTGGGTCACCAGCCATGCAGTGACTTTGACAAGAAGCAAGGCGGCGGCGTGACCAGGCTTGCAGCACCAGGACAGAGTCGGGCCAGGAGGGAGGCATGGAACGTCTGCCACTGCAGAGAGGGGCAGCTACAGAGCACAGGCAGCCACCCACGCCAGGGATCAGAGCAGATGCAGGATCTGAAATCCATGCTCTCAAGGAGAAACTGCACGTAACACTTGACAACATCAACTGGTCACGACCCAAGTTTGAAATCTCTTCTGAAGGAACAGCATCTCTACTAATTCAGTTCCCACTCTGAGCACACCAGGGCAGTGGTTCAAGGATGACTCGGAGGGAAGGCTGCCATTTCCTGACTCACCATCCCCATTTCCTGTAGCCTGGCCTTTCAAGTCTCTGTCAAGTTACCAGCTCCTGAAGTGAACCCTCTTATCGTGTGAAGTGTGATGAAGTCACATCCCCCCCCCCCAGACTGTGTCTATACATACTCTCCCTCCTCCATGTTTTTGTCTGGAAATCTGTTGCTCATACTGTTAATAAGAACATTTTTCTCACTAAGATCCAAGTAAAATTATTCATAAAATGAATCAGGTTTGCCAGTAACTGCATGGACTATGAAAGGGGATTAAATTATTTTGTACTTATTGATGCACCGATGCTGTGAAAAGGCTTCCTATTAAGCTTTATTCATAAAAAGTTGAAAAGTCATCTGGTAGTGCTCCTCCTGTCAAAAATACAAGTAGAATGAAGACAGTAAAGAAGCCACCCATTAACAACAGCAAATTTGAGATTGGGATGATACTCCCCAAAGTATTCCTCACTATCTCAGTGATACCGTGCATGCTTTATCTGCCTCCTCTGAAAAAACCGCAGAAGAACAGACCTGAAAAAGAACATGCACTGAGAGATTTCACAATGAGAGGTCACAATCTTACAGCTATAATCTTAACCAATTAGCTGTGTCTGTTTTGGTCTGTTCAGGCAAACCTAATTAACAACTTCAAGCAGCATTTTGCAAAATGCCAGACTTAATCTTAAAATACATAAATCACATGGGAAAACTGCACTTAGCTCCTGATCTGCTCTGTTTATTTCTGCAGAGACCTTTTGTGTGGCTCTACTCAGCTTCATTCAAGTCTACAAAACTCTAATAAAAAAGGTGACATTTTCTGGGGTACATCTCACCCCCAGCAAACTGTGAGCTTGCCTTGAGTAGCCTTAAGGAGATGTATTCTGAGCCCAGTGAATAGACAGGAAAGGCAACCACTCTGACCATACTCGGAGTGCCAGGCAATGGAAATTCAGAGCCCTCTATTTTAGAAAGGAAGACAGGACCACTCAAAGCTTTGCACAAGTCTGGAAAAATTACCTTGGAACAAGGGAAAACAAGGGGAGATAAAAAGTGATTCATTTTCTATGTCAATATCCTGGCTGTGAAGTAAAGCGAGCAAAATTTCCAGAATTTCTGCAAACAAAAGTATTCTTATGCAAAACATTCAGTAGCAAGGGTGAAGAAATAAAGTCCAACAGAAAAGAGAAGGGGAAGGGGAAGGGGAAGGGGAAGGGGAAGGGGAAGGGGAAGGGAAGGGAAGGGAAGGGAAGGGAAGGGAAGGGAAGGGAAGGGAAGGGAAGGGAAGGGAAGGGAAGGGAAGGGAAGGGAAGGGAAGGGAAGGGAAGGGAAGGGAAGGGAAGGGAAGGGAAGGGAAGGGAAGGGAAGGGAGCAGAAATATGGAGAGAAAATAGTGAAATTCATTGTGGAAAAAACACTGTAAATACAACTGCATTGCAACTAATACACAACTAATAGGAAATAGAAAGGTGCTGTATGAGAGGGAAAGAGCAAATGCTCACAAATACTGAGGAGAGAGACACAAATTATCTATGAACTGATGGGACATTAAAGGCATCTGGCCTGCAGTACGCAAGAATAGTTTCAGCAGCCTGGCCCTGCACCTATCTTAGCAATATCCCAAATCCATGCCATGGGCAACTTTATTGACCACCAATCCTACACAATAATTTGGACTAATAGGAAGGAAATACAGACACAGGGGCCAAAAGGGCCCTGCATATCCCCTTGATCTGGCCCCCATCTATGCCAGTAGCTTGCTTTTCAGAGAAACGGCCTTAGGTCATAGCAGACATAGGTCTGCTTCCTCTTGAGGTGCTCTGTAAACTCTTCTGGCTTGCAGTGCTGCGGTCACCCAACTGGAGATCTCCCTGGTGGTGCTTGCAGCCTTATTTTCCATGCCACACACTGGATGGACCTCATTTTCAACATTTACGGTGGATCTCTTCTTTATTTTCTTTGGTCTTCCATCTCTGTTGTCACCAACATGCAAACAATTTAAGAAGAATTCTTTCTGGCTGAGGGAAGCAACATAACAAAGCAGGGAATAATAGATACAAAATGAGCTTCTGTGACTGAGAAGGGTTCCATGTTGGGCAGACATAATAACAGCAGCAAGCAAATACAAAATCAATTAACCCGTACCAAAAAAATTACCAGGGACTACATGGGAAACAAGTTGCAGAGGTACAAAGCTCAGTCTGTCCTAAGAAAGCCAGAAAGGCTGTTGACAAGTAAGTTTATCATTCTGTGTCCTGCCAACCTCCTATTACAGCATCCAGCAACCATCAGCCCACCCAAGTCCTACTGTCAAAAGAGCTGTATGTTCTTGCTGACAAATGTAAAGAGTCGTGGAAAAATATGTCCAAACCCCAAAGCCTCACACACAGCACCTTACGGTCTTTAACTGTTATAAAACCACCCTGAGTAATTTCCAAAATCACGGCCAGACCCTAATGAATAACTTTTCATAACAATGTTGTGGATGTTTCTGTTAACATGTTGAGTGTATAATTTTTAATTTCTTTGTTTGGAGCTGCTCTGTGCTGGTAGACATTATGTTCCTTTCAGGAGACAGCAGACAACAATGTGGCTGTACTCAGGGGGCATCTTCGGGAAGGAGGAGGAAATTGTCAAGATTTGTTCTGCACTCCAGAAACTTTTTCCCCGAAAAGTTGCTCAACTGCTCTTGGAAAAGGACAGAGTGGTGAAACACACAAGGTGTGGAAGCCTTCAGCAGAAGCAGAAGGGAGAGCTCTGAGAGGCAAAGAAGATATCACAACCAAGAGTCCAAGCTGATGCAGATACTTCTCTCAGGATGCTGAGAGGGGATTGTGAAGATTTCCTTACAGTGCAGGAAGCCACTGAAAATTGTGGGCTGAGAAAAAGACCAGAACATAAGGACACATTGCTTAATAGAGAGGAAGGTAGAAATGGGTTAAAAGCCTTACATTTCCATTGTCCCCAAGTTTCTTCCTTTTAAAAAATGAATGTTCTGGCTTATCTTCTAATGAAATAATGTTTTTGTTGGCAGCATATATGCTAAAACTTGAATGATAGAGAAGATTAGCATGATGCTTGCACAAGTCAGTTTGGGGATGAAAAGAAGTCTCCACAGTTGAGCAAAAATACTGACATACTGGAGCAAATCCAGCAGCAGGCCACCAGACTGGTCAGGGGGCTGGAGCATAGGCATATGAGAAGATGCTTAGAGGGAAAAGTCCATTCAGCTTGGAGCAGAGGAGGGTCAGAGAAGACCTGACTGCTGAAATTACCTGTCCTTAGGCTACAGATAAGACAGAGCCAGATTTTCTTGCATGTGTCCAATGATAGGCAATGGACTTAAGATGGAGCATGGGAAACTTTAATTAAGTATAAGAAAAATGTTTTACCTTAAAGATGGTCAAACACTGGAGTTGGGGATGTGGGCTTTCCATCTTTGAAGGTTTAAAGGGCTTGACTAGGCATGGCCCTGAGCTATCTGATTTAGCTGGACCTCCGTGGAGCAGGGGTATGGACTAGATGACCCCCAGAGGACCCTTCTAATGTAAATTGTTCTGTGATTCTGCGAAACTCAGCTTTCTAGGTTCAAAGATATGATGTTTTCAGATGTTCTTCACCTTAAAAACAAGATGTGCGAAAGATCCCTATCAGAGGTACGACCTGCCCAGGCTAATTAAAAAATGTCATGTCATTTTTATGAAAAGTGTTTATATTCTATGCTGTGGTTGTAATATTAGAAAAGCAATACTTCCTATTTGCATGTCCTGCAAGACAGCGCTGTCTTGGGCACTTGATTCTGTCTGTTTTACCTCTGTGCCTTGCTCTCAGCCCTTAACTTGCACCAACACTAATCCCTATCCTATTGCTTACCCCTTAAGAATTGAAAAGGTTTCTAAAGGTTTCTTACATATATAGTAGTCTGTATAATTGTAGGATAATGAAGCTCCAGATACACATAATTTTCCTCCTCCTTTTTTTTTTCTCAAAGGAAATATGTATCCTCATCCAGTGTTTAGCCCTGTCTTCTAAATTACAAATGATAGTTACAAAAGGGTTAGGTTTTTTTACCTGCGTATATGCATATGCACATGTTCACATCTATACATATACACACATACCAGAGATGTCAAGTGTTGTTTGTTTATTTATTTTTTTGCATCTCATGCTTTCACGGAAAGCATGTGCATTGTAGTGACACAGCAGTGGTCCCATCCTTTGCTGTGCTGGCCCAGTGTGTCTTAGGGAGGCTTCCAGGATGCATTCTCAATGAGAGAGAGAGAACTTCTACAGGACTACAGTGCCCTCTCCACAGGGGCAGTCCTTACAGTCCTCCCTGTTTTGCTCTGTATACCAGGGACTGCCCTATCACACTAGAAACACTTCTGAGTGGCAAAACTGCCAAAATGTGAGAGGACATGGAAGTCACATAGCTTGCCTTGCCTTCTCTTAGTGCTAGGGTTTGGGTTCGCTCTGCAAGAAAGAGATTAATACTGAGAAGGACAGTCAGGATCTCGAAGTTCTTTTAGCTCTGCCACAGACTCACTTTCCAATCCTCAGCAGGCTACTTCATATCCACATCTCAGCTCCAGCTGAGATAAGAGGGGCAGTTATAGCAGAAGCTGTGGGACTTCAGATCCACAGAGCTCTTTGCAAATATAAACTGCACAAAAATACAAACTTGTTTCTGTAACCCTTCAAAATAAAATATGCAGAAGCGGGTAATTCCTCACCATTTCTCTGTGTCGTGGAGTAAGGAGTAGCCTCAGTGGCAGAATGTTGTCTATGATCTGTGGTCTCAGACACAAAATTCACCAGTTTAATGAGATACTTCAAGTTAGTGAACCATTTCATTGCTTTGGCTCCTCAGAAGTGTCTAGGCATTGATTACAATCATGTAGTGTAAATAATTCTGGTCTGTTCAGTACCTCAAGTAAGCAGCAGTAACTCCTCGTGTGTTTGAACTCTGACGCTGGCATTCCCATGCCATACCGTGTTAGACATTCAGACAACTGTGCTGATCACATATTTCCTCTTACTTTAATAGGCCTTTCAGGAATGAACAAGCATTCCCTTGTATACTGCTATGGTTCCCATCACTTGATGGTCACACTTAATTAAGCACTATTTTAGTAGAGAGCTGGTTACACTTCATTTCATTAAGTGATTTCATGATCACCAGAGGTACACTGACAGCTCTGTTAGCTGAAGCTATGTGAAAAGGGGCAGCAGAGACAACAGTAACATTTTGCAGCACTTCCTCATCAGTGATTTTCCAGGCGCTACTCTAGCAGAGCACAGCTACATTTCCATTAGCATTTAGATTTTTGGCTCAAGGCTATCTGAGGCTTGAGGTATGATAGACCATATCATATTACCAGTACCTTTAGCAATGTTGGTCCCTGAATCCTTAAAGTCATCATTTTTATATAAAGTAGATACAAAGAATTTCTTCATCTGTGTTCCCTCCGTTAGGTTTTCCTGTTCATAGTCAGCAAATAGTTGTGATTAAAGGACAGAATCCCATTTAAAAAATGTAAGAAGGAATCAATTGTGAAACAGTGTTGGAAGGTTCTCCAGTGTGATAAATCAGGCAGTTTAAAAACACTGGGCAATTAATTCTAAAGTATGTAAGTATCACATGACAGGAAAAACAAGACCAATGTTACTTAATGGACATTGCAGGATACCTGTGAAACCATACATTAAAGCTGTGTGCTACAAAAAACTTTTCAAAACAGTTTATGTTCACTCCCAGGGATATGTAATGCATAGATGGTTTAGTGTTTCTTATTTTCCTAATTAAATTTGGAATTTTGCACAACTGTACTTCAATCCTAGGTCTAAAGTTCAGTCCACCTGTGCTTTAAGACACGTTTCCGTTTAAGAGGGAAAGAAGTGTTAGGAAAACATCATCACTCTCCAGAGTGAGGTGAAAGAGGTATAGATATGTAGTAAAAGCCAAAAATAATGCCAAAGACTTGAATTTTTTTGTGAAGCCCTTTGTCACTGAGGTTTGTGTTAAAAAATTGTGAAAATTGATAAACTGCATCTTATATAAAATTAACATCTTTACTCTGTCTAGACTTTAGTTCAAATTATATGAAGAAATAGCAGAATATTTACCATACACTAAAGAAGACAAGAAGAAAAACAAAAGTATCTTGTGCCTAAGAGTCAGATGATACGATTACTTGTTGCTGTCATTCCTTAGAGACCTGTTCTACATAAAGATCATGAGCATGACATATTAATGAAAAGCTTCCTACCAATTTCATCTCCTTTTACTTTCCTGTTATGTATTAGGCTATTATCGTTTGTGATGAAATGAGTTTGTCACTGGAGTCCAGAATATGAAGGAGCCACTCCTTTCAGTCCTGGGAGGAATTCTCTTTTGTGTGTCTTCACAAACACGCATACATTACAAAAATAACCAAAACAAAACAAAACAAACAAATGAACAGGTAAAAATCTCTCATCCAGGAATGAAACTAGATATATAATAACGTATGGAAAAATGCAGCATGCCATGCCCTACCCAGTTCACAGCACAGTTATAACAAGTTCCATGTAAGTTGTGTGAACTTTTACTTAGAAATTACACTTGTACTGAAAGGGAGAAAAAAAAAAAAAAGGCAACCCCCTGTTGACTGGACAGCCCAAAATATTCTTATAAATAATTTATATTCCTATAATATCTTTTGCACATATACTCTTCACAGTACCTATGATGGGTTCATATCACTGTTCCAAATTCAAAGGCAGAGTAAATGATATGCCAAGCATTTAAGTGACCTGTTCAAAGTTGTGTAATGAGTTACTGTTATCCTGGCTGTCTCAAGCTCTCATACTCTGCAAAGTACACCCCAACTACAATTTATACTGAGTCATTTAGCCACAGACACGGTAAGCAAAAAAAAATTACATTACTCAGGTCTTAGAAAGGCGATACTCTGTGTACTCAATAAATCAAGGAAAAGGAAATCAGCAATGGGCTTTGAACCAAAAATGCAAATTCATGGCAAAGTTACTCAGATTTCAGAGTCCCAGAGTTACACAGAATAAGCTGAGTTGGAAGGGACACATAAGGATCATCAAGTTCAACTCCCGGCCCTGGCACAGCACCATCCCCAAGGGTCACACCATGTTCCCAAGAGTAGATTTCGTTATCAAGAGAAGAGATTCTCTCTGCCTTAAGAGGAAATCACTAGGGGTTTCTAGCTAGTTCTGCTATCACACAAACCCTAATTCCTTGAAGAAGAATTTGGCATTTTCCAGATAGGTGAGGCATAACTCAGTAGTGACAATGACCCTGCTAGTGTACTAATGAGCAAAGATTACAAACTGTAACAGAATCTAAATAAACATCCATATCCATATCTCTTGGATGGATGGTTTGCAGAGCATTTTTCATCCTGCATATGACGTATTTTAAATGACCATTTAAAGAGCCTGTCTCATGTACCTCTGGGTATTTCTGGGCTGCTGGTTATATGCATTGACTGGACTCTTCAGTTTTAAAGTTCTGTGCATTCTCTGTGGTGCTACAAAAACAACATTAATAATAAATTCCTAAAGGGAAAACAAGAGAACATCCAACAAATATTTGATTTATGGAAGAGTCAGAGCTGCATGATTCAAATACCAAAACTTCACTTTCAGGAATTTTGGCAAATTTTACAACTAATAAATTATTACTAGTTTTCCTTGGTATTCATAACTTTAATAGTGGTGGATTCCTTCATACGTGTTTGATTTTAATGTCAAAATCTGTGGGAATCCCTCTGGTATTTAACAGAACAAAATTAAACATCAAAATCATAGGAGGAAATCTATTATTTCCTATGAATCTATAAATATTTTCCTTTTTAATGGGCAGATACTCAGAGGCTGAAGATTTAGTCTTCACTGAAAGGCTTTGCTAGCATAGCTGCTGCTGATGGTTATGGTATTTTTTCTTTGAGAGGCATAGACACAGCATGACAAAAGCATTCTTGACATCCGACAAAAGCATTCTTGACATCCGTCTTTCACACCTTTTTTTTTATGTCTTCCATGAACACGTGAATTCTCATTTTGTCTCACAAGCATTTAAATTAATTAATTTTGCAATCACCAAGCAGCAGAAGGGACACAGTTCTGGGGCTGCAATCCCTCATGTCAAGATACTACACCTTTTAAGCATCTCTTCTCTGGAAGGAACCAAGTGGGAAAGCTCTGATTGTGTGTTCCAGAAGAAGAACATGGGCTCCAAAAGAAGTAACAAAGCCTAAGAATGCATGCCTAGCCTTGAATCCAGGGGCTGCTCACTGGCATCAGGGCTCTGTGTTGCCATCTGGAGCCTAAGCCTCTCCTCCAGTGGGAAAGGCATCAAGTCCTTCCTGCTGATCACCCCAAACACTTAGTTCTGCAGGTTCTACAGAACCCGGTAAGAACATGTATTCTTCTCTCCCTGGTCCCCATCCTCAGTTATACCTAAAACATCATAGTAAAAGAACAACTTTATTTTTTGGTAAACCATCAGGTTCAATCTAAATAAACTATTATGACTGGAATGTATTCAAATTTCGCAGACTGGAAAAGCAAAGTTGAGGTCCACTTTCTAAGTCTCAGACTTTTCTAGTTCTAAGATTTTACTTTAAAATAGTCAATGACCCCAATGTTTACTAAGTTTTAATTTTTTTTATTGCTGCTATCTCATTACACAACCATTTGTGACATTCTATAATATTTTGTAGTACATGCTTATAAAAATCATTTCACATAGAAACATAGGCTGTAAGGAAGAGGAACAATCATGTGGGTGTGAGGAAAAGAGGGCCTACCAGTAATAAACTCTGGTCACTGAAAACTATGAGGGCCTTAATGGTTTCTTGATAGGAACAGAGCTAACGATCATTTTATTGTCAACCAACCTGGTCTTTATAGAGCATGTAGTTGTTCACTAAGACTTTATTTTTCCCATAATTCCACTGTATTATTCCTGTGACTTGGACAGTTCTGTCAAAGATGTATTAGGCTTCCCAACTATATGCTTCCCCAGATAGGGGAAGATTGAAACAAAGACATGATAATATAAATAAATTCACAGCACAGAAGGACACATCTCTTCTCCCTCTCTCATTTACAGAACAGAAAAAGCATTTAAAGACATAAGGAGGGAAACAAATTAAAGAGGTTTCATCTTTCTATACCACATGTAATTTTGCTATGGAACTCACCTCCACAGGAAATAATGATATCATTGCACCCAGGAAATTCACAAAGGATATTTATATGGATATCAGAAGCAGAGCTTTCATGAGTGGTAATAACAAGCTGTTGAAAGGGATGCTAAACTTTGTGCTTCAGGGATCACATCAGGTACCAATATGAAATAAAATTGAGTTCCACAGGTTTCCCATAATAAAAAAATTTTGTGGCCCAGTGGCACAAGCACTGGACCAGGCCTCAACTTGAGCTAACTTCTACTTCCACGTATGACCGTCTCTTGAACTTTGGAAAGCCATGTGTCTTCTCTCCACCTCAGTTTCCCCATTTATTAAAAGCAAACTCTTAAACCAATCTAGATAATGCATGTTAGGATCATTATGTCATTTGTAAATTTTCTCTCCTTCTAGCTGTTCTCAAAGCAAGGGATTTAGACCAGGTGGAGCTCAAGTGAAGTCTCATCATCTTTACACATGAATAAGCAGAAGCAGATTTGATATCTTTTTAAAGATAACCCAACTGAATTAGGCCTCTGACCTGGATTTATCAGTCCCCATCTCGGTTTCAATGACTGGAAATTCACTGAGGCAGAAACTGCATTTATTTTGTTTATAATATATTTATTTTAGGCCTTACTCTGTATACCAAACTTATTATTGCCTTTGGACCCAGTATTTTAGTACAGTATTTAGGAAATAAATGTGGCGATGTCATAGCAAGGATTAAAAAAAAAAGGAAAGGGAAAAGAAATACAGTTTTATTTATAAGTTGATGTATAGGCACTGTACTGTAATGGAGTCTAAATCTCAAAAGCATTGCTTTATATTTGCTTTATAGAACTATAAGAGCCAAATAATGACATTTAAATGATCTATTCCATTAACATTGTATCATTTTGTCAATCTGGAATGTATTTTAATCAAAAGCCCCCTTGAAATGGTCTCCTTTGTTGTATTTTCTTTTTGGCTCATTTTATCAACATCTGTTATGTTTATACAATATGAATTAAAACTTCGGAATGCTGTTTGTACTCAGCTACTTTTGTTGAGAATGTAACGTCCCGGGATTGGCAGTGTTTATGTAAATCAGTGCGGCTGACACAGCCATCATAAACAAATGAGAAAATATAACAAACACATTGTTCATGGAGGAAATGTTTGTTTTTAGAGTTGGCTTCAGTCTTACCAGATTGATGAAGAGTTGCTGATACTGGGGGTCTGTAGTGTAGCGATTCAGCAGCATGGTTGGGCACAACAGATTGGGCAGCTTCTCCACTGTTATCTGGAACAGGCAAGAACTCATTTCTCTTTCCTTCTGTGCACCACATTAGAACCCAAGGTTCAAAAGATTCCCTTTTTGACTCCTAACAAAAAGACTCCTAGAAGAGCTACACCAGCTGAACTTGTCGAAACTTTATCAATTCTTTTGCCAATAAGACTTAAATTAGCAATTGAAATTAAAACACTCCTTAGCTAAAAATTTTTGTTTTCCTTTACTGTAACTGTATCTCTGTTAAGACAACGCAATTTGTATTGGCTTAGGGGTGAGGTTTTTCATGCTGTTAAAATTCATGCACTAAGTGGTAATTACATGATAGCATAGTGCAGAAAAATGTAGCAAAACTGGTGTCAGCCATCAGCTGAGCTTCAACCATTTTCCATGGGAATACCTATTTGTGTACTGGCACCTCATCATACGTAACTGCCCTGCTTCTTCTTAACATTATTTTGCCAGCCACATTCCCATGTGCAGACCAAGTTTCAGTAATATATGATGACTTTCCAGTTGGGCCTGTATAAATTCCTAAAACTACATTACTAGTCTTGCCTTAGTAACTCACAGTTTTCTTCCATGACACTTAATGTTTACTATTCCTAAAAATCCTTTGGTCATTTATCAAAGGGAAGAATGCTACATGCTTTTCAAGTTTGAAAGCTTTTATAAACACTCATCATTCAGAGAGGTGCTATCCCATACTGAATTAAATATTATAACAATTCTGCTATCCGTATAGAAGTTGAGAAGGAGAAGATTGGAATGGCCTATCTGAGCAAAGAAATTCTTTACCAGCAGTCTTGCACAACTTCCAGACTCTGAGTAGCATTATAGGTTATGAGATCTCTCCCTGTAAGGTCTCTGGTCATCCTTAAATTTAAATTGCACCTGATCACTTCTTTATCTCAACCACGTATATCACATAATCTCTTCATTCATGGAGTGCTCCCCCTAAATCACCCAAATATGCATGCTCATTAAACAAGGAAAGAACTGAAAGAAAAGAGGTTACCTTCTCACAGGAGAGAGGAAGAGAGGGGGGATAAAGACTCATCATTTGTCTCTGGTTCAGATATGTGCTCATTCTCCAGCACCATGCACAACTGTAACCCAAAGTTAGAGCAGACAACTACATTCATTATAATGGGCAAATTTTAAACAGCAACTACACCACGTTTTAGCATCAGAGATATGATGACGTCATGAGTACTGTGTGCAGTTTTGGGTTCTTGATATGAGAAGGACAGCAAACTATTAGAGGGTGTCCAGAGGAGGGCAACCAATATGGTAAAAGGCCTCAAGGACAAGATGTAGGAGCAGTGGCTGAGGCTGCTTGTTTTGTTCAGCTTAGAGGAGAGAAGGCTGAGGGGTGGACTCATCTTAGTCTACAACTTCCCCAAGGACAGCAGCGGAGCAGGAGGTGCTGATCTGGTCTCTGGTGACCAGCAGTAGGACACAAGGAAATGGAATGAAGCTGTGTCAGGAGAGTTAGGAAAAGGTTCTTCGCTGAGAGGGTGGTTGGTCACTGGAACAGGCTCCCAAGGGAAGTGGTCATGGCAGAGCTCAAGAGCATCTGGAAGATGCACTTAGCCATATAGTTTAGTTTTAGGTAGTCCTGTGAGGAACAGGGAGTTGGACTTGGTAATCCTTATGAGTCTCTTCCAACTTGAGATTTTCTCTGGTTCTAAAGTATTAGTGGGCTGACCACACATATAACTTTCCTAAATGTCCATCAGCAATAGCAGCATCACACAGATGTTTTCTGATTTAGGTTTGGCATATTAGATTAAAAAACATCACTTATCCTACATTCTTGACCTCTCCTTGACCTTGTCCTTGGCAGGACCAGCTCATGCTCTGTCTAGTTTGCACCCAACAAGTCAACTCCTGTAATAAGCAAATACAATTATCTGGATACAAGTAGGCAGACTGTTGCTGCTTTCCTCATCCTTCTTAAGTAACAACTACATTAAGACAAGATCTACCAAAAACTTATGTCCTTTTTTAAAATCATCAGTGAAACCTTCTCTCACAGTACTGCACTCAAGTTCATTAAGACATCTAATATTATTGTTGATTTAGTAATGTTAAAATGGATATTTTTATAAATTATTATATAACTTCAAACGTTTCTTTAAAGTTCTACCTTTCTGCATTACACATATGAAGACCTGACAAGCAATATGCTTAAAATTATCATTTCTATTTTAGTATTTGTTTGCTTCACTCACACGCATGTACACACACTCCATCCATACCATCCACTTCTCAACTTTTAACTTGTACTTCGATAACAGCTACCTTGGGCACCACCACAAATCTTTTGGTTTGTAATATACTTAACATCATGTTAGCCCTATCCTATGATTACAACTAGGAGCTAGCAGCTAATGCAGTAGTACAAAGCTGTGCAACCCACTGCTAAATTATGTGCTTGATGAACTCAGGAGAGCAGACATGTAATCTTCATTAGGGCATCAGAAAAAAATAAAAACAACATAGCAAGTGGCTTTTGTGACTGGAACACCAAGTATGAGCTGGGAAATTTTCAACTGAATATTTCTGTATCCAAAAATATTGCTTTATTCAAATCAAAATATGTTATAGGAATTTACAAGTTTTAACAGAAGTGACTCCCAGGAAAGATTAGTCTGCTTCAAGGTGTTATTAGCACTCCACAGCAGAGGACTTACACTGAGGTCTTTAGCAATTTTAATGATTCTGTGACTCTATTAATCTAAGAAAACATGCCTGCCTGATCCAAAAGATTCTAGGGACTGGATATGGAAGAACTAGGTTCAAGTCCTTTATTATGAAATACCATTTAAAGCAAGTTATTCTGTAAGAATCTAGCTCTGCATTTTTGTACAGATCTGGAACACATATTTGAAGAAAACTATCCTATCACCTTCACCTCCCGTGAGTTAACATTGGAGAAAAGTCCCCTTTCTCTTGAAATGGTCAGTTGTTTCATTATGTAGTCTTGAAGTCTGCAATTTTTCAATGTCTTCGGTCTCTCATCTAAGGTTCTCAATGGGATTTTTGTGACTAAGTATGCCTGCGGGAGTATAACTTGTGGAAAAACATCGGTTCTGAAGGAAATTAGTGGCACAGCCACCAGGAGTCTGTCATCTGATCCTACATTCAATGCATATCCCGTTCACAGAACAAAGAAGGAATTGGGTATTCTTCCTAACTATCAAAACTGTATTTGTCTCAATTTAATATCTGACTGGCTTTGGTTTTAATAAAACCTCTTCCAGATATTAAGGTAAGTGCAACACTGCAGCAGAGCTAGTGGCTGAGAAAACACTTTGCCCTGGGCTCACATCTCCTTAGAAAGTCACTGATCTCTTACCACATGCATGCCAGCATATTGACATGTAGCATAGACAATTAATGGACTTGGTTCTGAGGACAGTGATGAGAACACACTAAAAAGTCATGCTACAACAGGCAAGACCTATTCCACTCAGACTACATTTGGGAGAGGAAATGGAGGAAAACACAATATACTCACAATATATTCACTGCGGCAGAGGATATAGAGAAGAAACTAATCCAGGAATTCCCTATGAATTACCTTTTGTGCATTACACACTTTGTTCTGTGGGACTCTCTAAAGGTTCACATTCTACAGTCTTTCACATAAAAGGTCTGTAATCATTCTAAGTGAGACATAAATACACAGATCTAAATTCTGCTACAAGATCATCATGCACAGCTCCAAGAAGTCTACTTTAAGAATGATCACTGGGCCAGGAATTCTCCCAAGACTTTAATCCTGACATATATAGACAGCAAGTGTGAAAGTTATGATCCACCCTGATCCTCAGCCAGACTCTGTATGCTCAGGTCCAAAACACTGTTCAGGTCTGTCTGTACTCCAGACTGCGCCATTTTCCACTTGAACATGATGCTGGAATTAAGAAAACAGCAACATTCACCATGAGCTGAAAGAGCAGAAACATTTACTCATCACCAGTGGTTTGTTAGCTGGTTTTGGCAGCTTGCAATTTGCTCGGCACCGTTCTTAACTAAACCCAGCAGGGAGTCACTTAACAGAACTTTGAAAAGTGTGAGAGAAATCTGGATAGTCAAAAAAAAGCACACGCAAACACAATGAAGGAAATCGTTGGAACATTTCTGATAAGAATCCAAGCCTATTAAAAACTGCCATATTCAGGAGAAAAATGAGCATACATTATTTCATTTGGACTTCCAGAAGTCAGGTTTCAGAGGTATAACAACATCATTCTTTGATGTTACATACAACATCCTTCCTATCACATCATCAAGCCTTAGAAAGCAGACCAAACATGTTTCTTGCACTATTTTGTGAGGTTTAACAGGAAGTGCTAGGATTCAGACTTGGACTCTGCAATTGTTCGTTTACTCTTTATTTATTTAAGAAGGAAGAAAACTCTTAAGTAGGGAATCTCATTTCAAAGATACCCTGGCAAGGCATTGCAGTAGTTTCATAGGCTCTATCTGTTATAAAGCATGTATCATGGAGATTCACCTAATTAAGATAACACATTATTATCCCAATATCTACATGTCAGTTTTGGCATGGAATTCAGGAATGAAAAGTATCTGACAGCTGATTGTGTCACTCTCCTTGTCAAGATGGCCAATTATCTGAGGAAACTACAAATTCTAAATATTGGGTGAGTGATATAAAAGGAACTGCAGCTCCAAAGTAGCTGCAAATGAACAGAAGGAACATTAAGAGGTGATGCAACTGGCGAAAGCACTCAGGGCAGGACTCTTAAACTTAATGGATAAAATAGCTACACAATGGGACAGGGAGAGAAGGCAGGATTAAAGAACCTGAAGCATCATTTTTAGTTTACTTTAGAAAGCTTTAGGCTTATTTCTCCTGCATTAATCAACCAAAAGTACCTGCTGGTTTGGGGTTTTTTTGTTGTTTTTTTGGTTGGTTGGTTGGTTGGGTTTTTTAAGCAGATTTTATCTGTTGCTTGGCCAATGTCCAGTGCAATCATTTGCCTGAATTCAAATAGTGTTGTGCTTTTTTAAACTTATAAAAAATAGTATTCTGCATATGGTGAGCTAGACAGTAGATAAGGACTAGGTCATCACATACCAGAAACTGTTTTAAATCAACCAGTTCTTCATCTTACACAATAAAATCTCAGGGTTACAGGGTTGTTTCAGGTTAGGCAGACTAAATCATTACTGTTTACTTAATATTTCGTTCTTCAAATGAAGAGGGAGCGTTGCATGAATTTTTGGCATTTTACCTAAAAGATTATAAAAAGGTCATTATCAAGTACTAGGCTGAGGTTTTCCAGAGCAAAGATCAAATTCTGTCTATGCCACAGCTTTTCGAAGGACACTGAGCAAATATTTAATCTCTGTACCTCAGTTTTCAAATCTACAATCCGGATATTTCTTCTACCTCAGAAGTTATTACCCATGTTTTGAAGTTACTCATTATTTAAGTCGCCAGTTGTCAGGTTTTATAGGCAACATCATCAGGGTGAATGAGCAGACAGCAAGTCCACAGCCTCAACATGAAAATGCAAAGGCAGCTGTTAATAAATTGTAAATGCAAACCTTATTTTTCAAACCTGCAGAAAGGCTGGATTTTAGAAAAGGGTGAAAACTTAAAAGCAGATTTGTATTTCCCTACAAGCTGGCTTGCTACTAGGCAGACTTTCAGTTTCAGGGGAGCCTACCACACATTTAAACGCCAGGACAAGTATGTGATCAGTCTTTCCATTCACACATCAGTTTTCCCCATGCCTATATTTGATTTCGACATTTAACAACACTCTGCACTTGCCTAAAAGCCACCCACATGCTGCAGTATGGCTGCATACGTTTTTAATTTGGCTTTTTGGGTTAGCACACAGCCTCTGCAACACTCCGGTTTTCCCTGCAAAGGGCTCCGTCACAAAGTCCTACAGCACCTGCACAATTATTTGTAAGGCCAAACAGGCCTACTTATTCTAAAAGTATCATATAATGTTGTTCTTTGGAAGAAACTTTTCACACTTCGGATATGAAATAAAACCACTGCCACAGACTCTATAAACCTTCTTCCATCTGTGTTATTCATGAGCTACAGTGCCCCAGGACCCTGACAATGCATGGGAGGATCATAACGTCCCGGGCTTTTGTTGAAAGAACTGAATTCCATTTATTTTAATAGGCAAGATTACTGTATAGTGTATCACTGAAATTAACTAGAGCAGCTCTTCAAAAGCAGGAGGCTGGACAGTAAAAACAATCAATGTGCTGACAGACTCTACCCTCTAACATGAAAACCAAGTAATCACAAAGGCACTTTGGTATTGCCATCAGACATTGCTGTCAGCTCCCTAGTCTGCACACCTAAAAATAGTTTTCAAGTCCTTAATGTACTTCCCTTCCCCTTTTTATTTCTTTGCTGGCTGAGTTCAGATGAAGCCTTCAAACCACTGCCAAAGGTGTTTCTAGCTTTGATCACACCTGGTAGAATCACCGTTGGCCAGAACTTACAGCAAAGGCACAGTGAGAAGGAAGTGGGGAAGTTGACCATGATCCTCTGGTAAGAAATAAAACCCCATTTTTATCTCCATTCATTGCATGAACTTTGCAGACTGCTGTGTTTGATTGAGTAACTTTGCATTCTCGTTATCTAAACTTAGCAATCTCTGTACAACAGTGCCAGAAGGAAAAGGCTCTCCAACAACCTTTCATACCCATATCAGTTATTTTGAAAGTGCCAGCAGCAAGGCTGTCACAATATTAAGGTAGATATCACTAGCTCAGTAATTAATTTATTAATTAAATGTGTCAGGTCTCCATTCATCTTTAACTTTCCTTTCTCTAAGCTGTTGCACCACATCACTACGGAAGGCAAGTACCTCTCCTTCTGCTAAGGAAAATAAAAGTATTACCTTTTTAAAACAGTGTGTGAGGACTCTCTGGACATGTGCACGCACACGCCTTGAGAGCAGTGTTTCATTAGTCCCAGCTGGGAGTCCAGATTAAAGAAAAATGCCAGAAACCATACCTACAGTCTGACATATCTATGATATGTTGCAATGTTCTGTGGGAAAGGAGATCTATATGCTGTGCTCAGTTTCACTGAAGTGCTTGGCAGAAAGCATTCCTTACTCGCAACAGTGTCTGTTCACTGGACTGGCCAGAGGCGAGTCATACCTAATAAACTGCCATAAAATACACATACACACACCACTTTGGATCATTGATTTCACTGCTAAAGGATGTTACTGTGTATTACAGCTTTAAGTTTTCAACTTTGTCATATTTTCTAAACTCTGATCTCTTCAATTTACTTTCAGTTATGTGACATTCCCCTTTAGCAGAGCGAAAGCATGCATTAGCTAAACAATGTGGTTTGGATTTAGCGTTCCCATGCATCATTGTGAAAATGTTTGTCTCAGCAATAGTGTCATTATTGTTACTGGGAACAGCTGCTCTACTATGTCTTCTGATCGAGGAGGGCAGAGTATCTCCCTTTCCATACCAACTCACAAGCAGGGAATCTAAGGCAGGACTGTCGAGTAGAAGTAGTTCACGAGCACACACTGTTCTGTACCTGGCTTCCTCCTACCACAAAGGAAGGAGAAAGTGCAGGAGCGCAGCAAAAAACAGCAGCAAAACAAATATTACAAACAGAAATGAAGTTTGGCTCCCTCCTCTGGCAGTTCTTCTGGATCTGGACCGGGGACTAACCTGAGGCAGAAATCCTCCTCACTCAGGTGCAGCTTTCTGGCAGTTCAGCTCCATTAGACATGACATCCTTTGAGCAAGAATTGGAGCAGGGAGTTTGCTGCTGATCAAGTGGATGTTTAATATCTCCCGTGAGTTTCTGAAGTGGAAAGATGTAACTCTCTGAGTTCTTGCCAGTGCTCCCAGCCTCACTGAAGTCAGTTTCCACATCCAGCTCCACAAGAGCGCTGGAGTCCCACCGGGTTCTCTGGGAGCATCCCAGCAGCAGTGCTGTGCTCTGCAGGCCTGAGCAGCTTGGCTCAGGCCAGCTGGACATTTTTAAGGAAAGCTTACAAAACACATTTGTGTGATTACACAGAACAGCAGGCTTTAGCTCACCTTTCAGAACAAGATCTTCAGAAGTAATTGGGTTTTCTTTTAAGATGGATTGAATCTGTTTTCCAGGGTGTTAGACCTTTTGAAATGTCTTTGGATGGGAAGCCATGTTTTCAGCCAGTAGGCATTTCTGCAAGTCCTACCTCTAGTAACATTTTAGCTACATGAAGACCACAGATTTTGGATATATTTTATCTTTTGAAGAAATCTTAGATTCCCAACTGAGTTCTGAAAATGCAAATTAAGTACCGTGAACACTTCATTTGTATCAAACAAACTTGAGTAGGGCAATTACATAGCCAATACACTCTTACATAGCATATCCATAACGTACAATCATAAAACCACAGAACGGTTTGGATTGCAAGGGACCTTGAAGATAATCTAGTTCCAACCCTGCCTAGGCATGGACATCTCCCATAGACCAAGTTGCTCACGGCCCCATCCAGCCTGGCCTTAAATGCTTCCAGGGATGGGGCATCCAACTGTAATAAAACAGTTCAAACAAACATGGTAAACTACAAGGATTTTTGATAACTTTACCTACAATATTTTTATTTAAATTTTTTTGGGCCTCAAAGTACCAATTTCATTCAACCACAAATGCTGAAGTTTCAGTAAACTTGATGGGTGGGAAGAGATGGAGTTTCCTAGGTGAAAAAATACACAGAAAAATGCAGACATGATGCCAAAAATGTCACATCCCCTACAGAAGTAGCATAAAACCAAGTTTTACCCATTTCTGTTTAGACAGTTGTATTCTGTACAGTCTGCTTACCATGAGAGATATCGTGGTTTCTGCATAATTACTTTATCCCAGTCAAATTAAATCAAGCAAAAAAAAAATTTCCTTCAGCTAAAACATAGACAAACAGAATGCAGAGTAATGGGTAACAGCTGTGTAGGTAAGAGTACGGAGGCAAACACAGGGAATCCAGCCCTAAGCCTGACAAGAGGTGAGGTATGGTACAGATCTGAGAGCCTCAGGCGTGAACAAAATGGCTTATTTGTTATGGTAGAATTCCCAAACAGGCTACTCAGTGGTATTTGTCAACCTAGTAGTTTCTCCAGGAAAATTGTCTCGCAGCTGTGTTCAAGGCAGAAATTAAGATTGCTGGGCAGCACTCCAGCTTTTGACTCTCTGCACCATTTTTCCTCAAAGGACACAGAGGGGACAGATCCCATTCTGACAAGACACCAGCATGCACCTGCTTTACTTCAATGGACACCAGGAGGATTTAACCACAGTACAGAAAAGCTGCTCCCTAATTTTCCTTGGCAAAAGTGGAGGGAAAGGCAAAAAAAGCCACCAGCACCGGAACAGTCCCTGGGAGGAACATGGTATTCATCAGTCACAAATATACAGGAAACCTACATAAAACAAGGATTAAACAGCATCTCAGAAAAAAGCACCTAGGTAGAGAGCACACTGTCATCCATTACACATGCCCGTGGAGGGAAGCAATCACAGGATGCAATGCATGGCAGCAAAGGTGTTGCTGCTGACCATGGAGTACCATCACCCTCCATGCTATATCCCAGACATGTCCACAGACAGGGAAAAGAAATTCATTACCTACAGCTTTTCTCCTCAAATCCTCCATGTCTTCTGGTTTTACTGTGCTTTACATTATGAAGCAACCTCTGGGAAAGAAGATGGAGCTGCAAAACACAAGTGATGATATGTCTAATCTCTTCATCATGTCAAAGAACCATTCATTGCCTCACAATGGCCCTGCACCAGTACATATGTGGAAATGAAGAAAAAAAACTTTTTTCAGATTTGGTCTCACAGAAATTAGGCAGAAGCATAACTCTATATTTTCCCACTGGAGGAGGATCTGGAGCCACAGTCTAGAGCAGCCAAGACAAAAGAGAGCCAAGGGACCTCCCAACAACTCCTCAATATGCATTTACAGCCTCATGCTGTTTCTCTGGCAGAAACGGCCTGGGAAGGAAGGCAGTGGTCCTATCCTCAGGTCATTCTGAAGAATGAATTCCACCTAGCCAGGAGGGCATGTCGTTGAGGGCATGACATTTATAGCTCTCAGCAGACTCAGCAGACACATTCATAACAGCTCAGCTCAGCTGCAGTCACTGGGGGGCAACAGGGGAGGCATTCCAGCAGCAGTGCAAAAGAATAGCCTGTTTCATGCTGATGTGCAAGTATCATCACTACTGTGGGAGAAATGAAGGGGGCCAGCCAGTCCCTCAACCCTCTGCACTGCACACAGTAAGTCGATCATCCCCCATCCATGCATCAAGTTCACCAGCCACACGTTCCTCAAACTGAACTCTGCAAGGGTTTCCCAGGCATGCACAGAGCTCTGACTGTGGCAAAGTGTCAAATGTATTACTCTGAGGAGATCTTTGTTTTGGAAACTTGCTTCTCAGCTACAGCTTGCTTCCTCTTTAACAATTTTAAAGCCAAGAAGTTTTCTTTAGTACTTGATTTTGTTTTTATTTTCTACCGCTTGCTCAGCTGGGGAAGATAACAGCTTCAGATTTAGGTCACCCATGGAAAAACGTGTTTGGTGATCTCATCTTGATCCCCAGTGGGTAACCATCAAGATCACAAAGAATAGGAGAAAAATCTAGCTCCACTAAGCAGATCTGGAAGATCTGGGGCAGAGGGGGAGGCATGTTTGTGTTTTTCTTTAATAAAATTGGAATAGCTATGTGTTTGCTACAGGCCAACACTAAGGTGCATCTGTAGGCCCATGCAAGTTCCAGCCAATGTCACTTGGCCACAGTCCTTGCTTTTATAAGAACTGGCATTGACCTTTTCTCTTCAAAGGGTCAGAATCATTCGTATGTGTTATGAAACAAAACAACACTTCATCCATGTACAGCAACTCTCATTGCTACAGTTTCCAAGTGTGGGCAGGTACTGAATAAACCTTTACATTTGGACCAAATTTGCAGTGTTTCGTCCATGCTTATTTCATGAGAAAAAAATGGTACAAAAAAATACATAAATGAGAAACAATATTAAAAAATTATGAACTGCCTCTGCCTTCATGCAAGCTTAGCAGATTGTTTGTTTCTTTCCCTTCACTAGCTTGTTACTCCATTCTTTATAACCTAACAACAACATTTTTGTTCCAGGAGAAAAAGAAAACAACAACCACATTTGAGAATCAGTAATTACATCCAAGGCAACTCTCAACAAAAACATCATGGCAATTATTTTTTACATCTTCCCCGGGTCACCTTTTTAAGATATGTCAGGCAAGCCACAAATCCTCCACTTTAATATTATTGATGTACAAGATGGATAAATAACTTATAATTTTCCTCCCTGTGGTCATGTTATCTCCATAAGGGACTTCACTGGATCTCACAGGGTAAGAAGTTGAAGAGCACCCTTCCCCTTTAAGGAGTTCACAGCATTTGTCATCTTGGTCTTAAGAGTTACGTGCTGCAAGAGCTGTAATTGTATGAGTAAGATGGAAAACCTAAACCCCAACTGCTTCTGGTCATGAATACACAAATTCCATAACACATCACATTTCTGGAGATGATGACTGCAGAGCACTCCTTTCCCAGTGTTGGTGAGAACAGCAGAACAGCAAAGTCACCTGTGGTCCCTGCTGGGGACAAGGCACTCAGAATTCACCATGGAAGTACTCAAGCCACTGGGCAAGCACTGGGGCAAGAAGGGGTGTCGCTGTTGTACCGTGGCCGGAGAGAAATCACGACACAAAAGTTCAAGTCCAGGAAGAAAATGGAGTGGCATGGGCCCTTTATTGTTATACAGACCCATTTATATACCCTAGTCCACATGAATGACATAAGATCATGGGTCATTGATCATCCGCCTCCCGTACCAGTTGGCTAAAACCCACAACACCCATTTCAAAATATTTTTCCAGTCAATATCATAACAATACTACATAGCAACTTGCACCTGCAAGATAAAGAGAATTCGTTTACAAAACCATAGCAATGTTTTTCACAGCTTCTGTGAGAAAGGCAGAGCTCTCACAGAATGCTGCAGAAAGCTGGAAAACTTCTCTGCTAAAAGCTTTTCAGCATCCACAAAGGGGTGTTGTCAGAGCACCCCAGAACACAATGCTTGCTCCCAGACAACCTCTCTGTATATGTGTCACTGGAGTGAGCTACTGACTAGCCAAAAAATCTGTTTGGTGCTTCTTTGTCAACCATTTATAATATTATCTTGGTTTTATTCAAAACAGTCTAACAGCTCATTTATGCTGAAAGTGACAGCGAAACAAACTTCTTCCTTCATCCCTTTTAAAAGGCTCTAACAGAATATATCATGAAAGAGCTCTGAGGATTAAGAAAACCACATGCCTAACAAAATTTTCAGGGAGCATCAGCTTTTCTCTACAGGCACCTTTCTTTGGGGTGTCCTAGTATCAGCCTTCCTTTCCCCCTTTTTGCTTCCTCCAGCACCACTTTGCTCTGCATCATAAAGCATGACAGTATTTACATGAACTCTGCATAAGCCTCAGCAGCCTGGGCCTGTAAAATGAATTTTAAGGAACTTTGGCTGTAGCTGTTGTTAGTGTGCTTTCTAGTTTTATTGCTGTGAACAGCTCAGAACTAAAAAAGAACGCTAGTTTATGCTCTAGAATATCTTCAGATTGGTACACTGAAGTGCAGACTATCACTCAGAAATTTAGGTTTTAGGGCCTTAGCACATTTTGTATTAATTATGTTTATGATAGCATCACTGTGAGGAAACAAGTATGTGTATCATACACAAGTATACAATACTGTACTTATTGATGTCATTACTCCTGCAGGCCACTGAAACTCAAACGATTCCCACTGTACAGTTCTCAGGGAACCAGATATTTGTCTTCCTAAAAGGTTTGTACAAACTGTTTCACTTGTCACTGAAGCAAGCTCACCATTTTATTAAATATTCACTCAGCTGCCAGTAGTTCATCCTTGAAAATTTGTTATAAACTAGGTAAGTGGGCAAGTCCTAACCAAATCTCCACCAAAAATGCACAGATAGTTTTTTCCATCATCCAGACTGACAGAAGAAAATGCTTTTATCCTTGTTTGCTCACAGGTAGCTCCAGCTGCCACACAGTTAAGGCAATGAAACAGAGGGGATAAAAAACAAACTCTGTACAAGAAAATATGTAGAATACAGCCATTCAGGACAAAAGAAACCATAAAAATTATGAAAAACTATAATATTAAAAAACTGGCCATGTGTTTTTATTACACGTGTCCAGTTTTATTGTTGTTGGAAGCAGAATTCATAGGGCTTTGCTGTGTGAGCTCCAATGCAGTAGGGGGTGCATAAGCATCTTCTCCTGTCCTCTAGGATACTCAAGGTGGAAATTAAGTCACTGCCTCTCCCACTCATGACCCACCACTCAAAGGACAGTCTTAATATCCCTTCCTAAAAGGATGAATTCACTCTTGCTGTCATATGAAATACAGTACCATAAATACTTCATTTATCAGGAGATTTTATATGCCTTTTGAGAGTGCCCCATATGGCAAGGATTCCTTTAGTCTGATTCTTGTTTACCCTAGCATGTTACTTCCAGTGACTTTGTTGCTTATCTTGTCTGTGATATGATTTATGTTAACTCATTTCCTGTAAAAGCCTACACTAATAAAATGAAAAAAAAGTGAAGAAAGAGCGGGCCAGCTTTGAATTGGCATGGGAAATGTCATGAGTAACTGGATTCAAATCCTTTTAAATTGCGGTTTCAGTGAACCTTTAAGGCTCCGAAGGGCATTTTTCCCTTTTTCTGCTGTTCCCATAAGATCATTTCATTGTTGCTGTTTCCATAAATTCCTGATGCAATAGATGACCTTGTGCTAGAAAAGACCTGGGTCCTTTCTTTAAAGGACACCTGCCGTTCATGCTAAAGAAAATAAGAACAAGTTTCATATACATCCCAAATAATCTTCACAAACAGATTCTTAAAGAAAAAAAAATCTGATAAATAGCCAGAAACATCGCATGACATGAATTTGATAGCATTTTACCTTTTAATAGTTCCCTGGAACACCTATGCATGTTCTGGCTTGGGCCTGCAAACCACTGGGAGTCCGCCATGGCTTGTATTTGCAAGAAGTCAAGCCAAGGAGGCAATGTTTTCCTTCAGGTGGAGGGCTCTGACGCCAGGCTCCATGACATCCCTGGCAGAGAACAATTCCAGGTTCAACCTGGAGAGACACAAAGCAGACAGCCAAAGGATTACTTAGTAAACAGGAAATGGCATACTGTACCACGTTAGCATTTGATGAGTTTATAATGTGTTAGTAAATTACTTCAAGATGGAAATCAATCTGCTTTATTTGCAAATGTAAAAAAAGAAAAAGTAATTACCCAATAAAAGTGCTTATCAAGCATTGCCTTGCTTTGTGTGAGATACGTGATAAACTCTACCATATGTATGACTTGGTCATCCTAGGCAGGATGTCGTAAGACCCATTTATCAATTTGCATGACTTTTCATGTTAAAAAAAAATATTTTTAATCTGAGCTGAAATCCTCTGGAATTCTGGATGATATCAAATAGATTAAAGTTAAGCACTTTGGAGAAATTCAGGTTTACGCTTATCATTGCAAGAGGGTTGGTGTTTTTGCAGCGGTGGCAGCTAGAAAAATTTCCCTTTCAAAGATAGCTCACAAATCATACTTCCAGTATTTTCTAACGCTTTTCAGGTTCTAGAAAAAGTTTCAGGAAATATGAACATACAAAATTGAAAAACATGTGTACCCACTATTTCTGACAGTCAGGTAAAATGGAAAATAAAGGTACTTTCTGCAAAATTCAATAGTCATTTCTATGGAATTATAGTAGGGCAGAATCCTACAACTGTAATCAATGAACTGCTCTAGTTATAAGCTTATTTTATAGTTTCTATTTTCAAAAAAAAACATTAATTATTCTGACTATCATCTGGACATACCATAAGCCAGAACCACCTGGTCAGACACAGGCTGACACAAACCACAGACAGAGACAACTGGAGCATACATTTGCCCACATCCTGTTTTACCATGGTACCTTTCATCCCTGTGGTAAAAGCAACTCTTTCCATATGTTGTTAATTATTGTCCTCCCTCCTGACAGACACGAGGTTCTTTTTTCAAACCAATTATTCTGATGGTTTGTTACATGACCACCTGCCTAACAGTAAATGAGCTAAGAAGGCAATGCACTTCATACATGGCACCTACAAAGCTGTGAGACAAGTTTCTTCTTCTAAACTGGGATGGATTTAAATGAATCTCAAAAAAGAATGTGTCTTACGTGCATCAAAACACGTCATACCCATCCCCATTTATATGAAACAGACTGCAAGCAATGAAAATTTGGAACATCATCGTATTTCAGATCCACATTTCAAGGGACCAAGAACACCAATTCATGGGAAAATTAACCTCTCTGAACTGCATTTGGTTTCTGAGTTAAAATGAGCAGTAATTTACCTTGCAAATCAAAGTGGCTAGATGCAGAATTTAGTATCAACTAGTGAAAACAAAATTTAAAAATCCCTAAGAGATG
The DNA here is from genome assembly GCA_026261815.1 of Monarcha castaneiventris obscurior. Taxonomy (NCBI): domain Eukaryota; kingdom Metazoa; phylum Chordata; class Aves; order Passeriformes; family Monarchidae; genus Monarcha; species Monarcha castaneiventris. The sequence continues at coordinate 6,575,647 of JAMPIT010000379.1, read as the reverse complement.
GGGTTTTTTTCATACTTAGCCTCACTGAGTGCTACCAATTAATGAAGTACAAGCAGTGGAACGCAAAGGGAACCATAGATGCTGACAAACTGCTGTCAGAACTGTGCCACTGTGGCTGCTTGTTGTGTAAAACACTCCACCAAAGGAATTTTGTTGTTACTAAATGAGTAGATTCCTGCTCATCCTTTGCCTCTTTTCCATTTCCGTAGGTCAGATAAAAATCTGTAGTTGCCTGCCTTAAGCTTTGTCTAGAAATACGATAGACCTAGCACAGTGAATGCAATGTGAAAACATGATCAACGATAATAGCAACTTCTTGAATCACATGAGCTATGTACAAACCCCAAATGGTTTTTAAATAAGAGTAATGTGAATACTGTTTCATTCCAGCAATTTCTAGAGTGTATTTCTTAGCAGTATATGTATTTTCAGTCTCCACAACTTCACAGTTTTGCTCTGTTGCATGGAAAGCAAATATTTCACATTATTGCAGAAACCTATGAAATATCCTTATGTTTTGTCAAATCAGTCATTTATAAAAATGTGAGGGATAGCTCGTTATATGCCTCAGTGATTCTGGTTTTGTCTGGGATTATGAAGTGTGTGTATTGCCTACATCCACTATACTCCTTGCATTATCATCAGTGAGCTTTTTCAGAGGTAAGAACACACTAAGGACTGTGCTGATTCACTGCTCATCATCAGTGACATTTCTTTCATGAAGTCTTCTGTCTGTTGGTGTAAAGAATAACCTTGATTTTGGGGGTGTAGGAAACAAGCAGGCTAAAGAGTTGTTTTATGAAAGACTGTTACAAGGCCAAGGCATCTTTAAAAAGAATTGGCTAAAGAAAGCCTTTATCAATATATTTCTTCTCAGGAAAACACCAAGCCAAACTATAGTTGTACCTACAGGATCATAAGAATCAAGGATTGTTCAAGTCAGAAGGGATCTCAGCAGTTCTCTGGACCAGCCTCCTGCTGAAGGTGGACTCATCCATGAGCTCAAACCATGTGCTTGGGCATTTCTTCTGTCAGGTCTTAAAGAGTTCCAAAGGATGGAGGCTGTGCAACCACCCTGGTCAGCCTGTGCCACTACCCCACCATACTCATGGTGGGAAGGTATTTCCTCATATCCAGTATGAACATCTCATTTCAACTTGTGCCATTTTTCTTGTCTACTGTGCCCTGTTGTGGAGACCATGGCTCCATCTCCTCAATGATCTCCAGCAGTTATGGCAGTGAGGAGGAGGGAACACACTGTTAGGGGCCTCCAAAGCTGCCTCATCTCCAGGATGAACAAGCCCCAGTTATGCAGCCTCACAGCATGAGTGGTCCAGCTCTGACCATTCCGGTTTGTCAACATCTGCAATTCCGTTGAAAGCACACTCCCTTGTCTCCTCCAAGTCATTTATGGAAATGTTCAACAGGCCAGTGCTAGCAATAGACCCTGCAGTGCTCCCCTTTTTAGGCCTCCAGGCAGTGCATGACCCATTAACCAGCACCCTCCAAGGCAAACCACCCCACCAGGTATTTTATCATCTGGCTGTTCAGCCTCCAAACTGAACGAACACATTGGCTACAGGAATATGGTGCAAGACAGTCAAAAGCCTTGCTAACCTTCACAACCATGAGCCTGCCCAAATCCCTCCCAAGGGACACTTTGCTCAGCTGGTGAGTGCCACTGCTGCTGCACACTTGTGTTGATGCAACAAAGGCCATGGTTTCAAAACGCAATTTCAAGCAAGGACATTTAATTTACCATGCTGAAAATGCCTTTTTATGGAAAAATGCAGGCTGCTTACATTTGGATTTTATCAAGTAGGCCTGTCTTACTTTAATTAATTTACCTCAAGGAGAGACACAGAGCTGTAGTCACACTACAGAAATAGATCTAGTGTAAATTTTTCTTTTATAGGACATGTGAGAACATTTTCTCCCAAAACATCATTCACTATAGTAGCATAATGTGTTAAACTATTAAGGCTGTTTCACCAAAGTTATGATTTGCAGGTTTCAGGTTGCTTTCAAGACCACATCCATGAGACTGGATATAACATGGAACAAAGACAATCTGCCTTATGATCTAACTAAGAAAATCATTTGGTAAGAAGCCAGTATCCCTGAATGGCAAACTGTCTTGAAATGATTCATGAAAATGTAGTTCAGACCCTGTTGCTATTAAATCCAATGGAAGTTTTCCCACTGAAATAAATTGTTAAGGATCTAACCATAACAGATCTAATCATAACATGGAGGTTTCCTTAGACAACACACAGTACAGGAGAATTTTTCTTCAAATAGATTTATTCCATATTTTATGTAAGTTTCAGATGATTAAATGGACTTAAAGGTGGGTGGGGGAAAAGCATAATCCTAATTCAAACACATGACAAGGATTAAGGTGCGTGAGAACACCCGCAATGCTTCTTGCTTGGATTTATTCAGAGACTTGCCTTCATCTGTTTTAGGCTGTTGCTCCCCTTTTTCTCTTTCTGCACTGAGAATGTTTACCCATTGACTCGCCACAGGCCATCCTGCTCAGGACAGCCCTAGGTTTTATTTGGGCTTCTTGTAAACCACTGTTTTACTGCCCAGACTGACCACTGCATCTTGTATAAATAGTTCTCAGGAGGATGTTTTGGGGGTTGCTTAATGCTTGTGGTGGTTTTTTGTCTGAGTATAGTCAGAAGTTTGAGCAATTAAGAGGACGGGCTCATTAGCTGAGGGGAACATCTCGGGCTGGAGAATGTTAAAATTACTTACCTGTGTTATGAACATTGGCAAGTATTAGAGTTATTCAGTCTCCACTATTCATGCATTTTCTGAGACTAGAAAGTTATTTTTTTTAATACTTTTCATTTGCTGGAAGAACTGAATAGTCATTCTAGTATTGAACAAGCCACACTCCTGTGACAACCTGTAGCTGCTACTACATTATAAATACAGTTTATTTATATTGGTTTTCTTACTATCTATCACCTTTAAGGATACCCCATTGTGAACAAACTCACAACATCACAGGAAATTACTTACATTTAAATACAAATTCTTTTTGCCCTTGCCTTAAAAGTCATAAAAAAGATTTCTACATACTTGTCACAGGCCCACCTATTTTCTTTTCAACAAGAAATGTAGTGAAAATAAACTATGAAAAAGCTTATCCAAAAATTACATGCCAATATGGATCTCACTGTGTAACAGAATAGTACATATGTACTGCAAAAATGTTAATCATGTGCAGATGACTGAATTCAGTAGTTTTGCAAGTAAATTCTGTGGGAAAAAATTGGGTTTTTTAGCATGTTCATAGAATACCATTGAGATCAATAAAGGGAAACAGAAAGGCCTATAAGACCTCCTTACATTGGAAAAGAACAGCACTTAAATTTAATTTAAAATTGATTTGCTCCACTCAGTGCTAGCCCATGAAATAGACACATTTAAACTGATTTAAAGTTAAATTAAACCTATAAAATCACTGTGTGCTTTGGTGTAAGTGCATGCATGCTAGTGATGTGCTTTTGTTTAATTAACTCTACTGAAAATCACTCTTCAGTGGAACTTTGCACGACAGACCAGGCCTACGACTCCTTGTTGTCTCTATTTTAGTTGAACACTAAACTGAGTGAGAAATCCTTATGGTTAATTCAGGAGCCAGAAGTTTTGCAGGGTCCATACTCCTTTCAGAATATGTACAAATATTTACATTGACTGTAAGACAACAAGCTTCCCAGCATCCGCTGATCCTGGCTCCCTCAGTATCCTTAAATGAGGGGACATTTAGCTATTCGGTCTAAAGGCCTTTTGGTGGAACAGCACTTACTGTGAAATGTGTTGTTTGGGTTAGCTGAATGTCTCCCTGTCACTTATTTCCCAGAGAGGATTTGAACGTTATATACATTTAGCAACTACTGTACACTAAAGAAAAATGGATTTCTACAAGATCTCACAATCTACTGGTAAATTGTCTCTCTCTAATGCTTGAAAAAATTGCAGAACAAAAAAGAAACAAAGGTCAGAGATTAAATTACCTTTATGTTTTAGAAAAGAGATGGACTGGGGCAAGGAGGGTGAGGGGTGGGAAAGATGGGGAAAATATTGAATGTTTGGGAATTTTCTTCCAAGGGTTTGCTTTTCTGTTCCTTTACCTTTCTTTTCCTTCATTCTTATGAATTTTTTTCCCACCAGCACCATCAGTATAAAACACTACTAAGTTAGAAGAACAGCAGCTTCTACCCACTTTGTATAGATGCAGTTGTTTATGCAAGGGCATTTAGCGACAAATAAATGGATTAGGATGTGCATGTGACCTTGGGATAAACAAGTAAAGGATCGTGGAAGTGGATCCACATGCTCGAACTGTACAAACAGCAACTTCAACACTACAGCCTCAACTCACCACATGCAAAACCACAGGTAAAAACATAAAACTAATGGTTTTTGACTAAGTTTTCACATTGCAAGTCCAAAAACAAATTACAAATTTTAATTTGCAGCCTTCGTTAGCCGTGTCATTATTAAGGGGAGTACAGGCATCTAAATATTCAGAGCTATTGTCAGTGCCTACTCACTGCTTCCACCCAAACCTGAAGGCATCTAAACTCAGTTGGTGTTTCTGTCCAGAACTGTGCATTTCCCCACGTGGTTGGTAGCAGGTGTGGAGATGTCTCATTTCCAACAAGCAGATGTCTGGCACACGCCCAACTCTCAGCAGCTCTGCAAGTCCAACACAAGGTGCTGCCCCGTGGCCTTGAAGAGTGGCATCCAGCAGATATCACCTGTAAAAGCCCACATTTGGTAGAAGCAGGAGAGAATCCAAAATGGGTTCTCACGTGGTGATTGTGAGCCCTCCGTGGCATCTCCAAGGCACAGGGGATACTGCAGCAGCCGGGCTCTCAGGGGGCCAGGAGCAAACACCCTCCTGCCAAGGCTGCTCAGCTGAATGGTCAGGAGAGGAGGACCCCTGCAAGCAATGCAGAGCCAGATCTAGAGAGAACACAGATGATTGTGTACAAATGTACACAGACAGAAGGATCCAATGTCAGATAACCCGCTCAATGTCTGATGGGCTAATCCTGGAACACATTACTGATTATTACTGTATTAAGAATGGCAATTATTCAGCTATCCTTATATTTTCCAAGTTATTATCTAAGCCTGTACTAATCTTTTCCAAAAACAAAAGGGTTAAGCTTGTGTTAAATCCAACTGCCCTGGCATTAGAACCAACCAGAGGCAAAGAAAGTCATTTCTCAAAATGACACCACTACAAGCTATCTAAATTCAAATAAATATTTCAAAAAAACTTCCATAGGAATGGAGAAGAGAGAAGTGAGAGAAGCGAGTAAATTGAGCACTAAAATAAATGCCTCACGATCTTGCTTATAACCGAACAAACAGGGAAATGCATCTTCTCTGGATGGAGCATTGCAGAGCAATTTCCAAGGGAAATTTTCAAAGTACTAAGCTGGCTCTTGCAGTTTGAATGCAATGACATGATGAGTTTCTTGCAAACGTGTGCCAAAAAACCTAATCCAAACTGGAAAGAGCAGGGGAAATCTCCTATGAGACAGTTTTTATAAAAGCTTCATTCAGGGCCTCCACCCTCATGTACTGCACCAGCCACCTTAGTTTTTCCACTCTCCCTGGTCCAAGAAAGCACCGACTAGTATATTAAAAATTCTGGCTTTAAAAAGTTTGGGAATGGACAGTGACAGCTGTATATATTTTAATAATCAAGCACAGATTATCAGATGATGTTTTAGTCAAAATGGGTATTGAGATTTAGGCGTAATAGATTACAAAACAAGTAAACTAAAGTAATACAGATGGAAAAAAAAAAATGACAAATATTTCAAATTTCTCAGTCCCTCCGAGAATCAGGCACTTTGTAGTGGAAAAGTGTAGTCAGGTTATTAAAAAACAATATTTGTTACCTAGAGATACAGATTACACCCTGTTCCCAGTCCAGTAAATAGAAGGTTTTGACATTTTTAACCAGAATTTCAGGCAAAAGCACTTCTCCTTCCAGCTGTACAATCAGCTTCCTTGGGAAAGGTATTTAACCCCTCAAACTTCAGCATTCCCTTTTCTAAAACAAATATATCCCTCTTATATCTCTTATATGTCTTTCACATTAGGAACCATAATTAATTTTTCATAAAAGTACTTCCAGCTACAGCTTTATACAAACTTTCATAATTTTAAAAAAGATTCCTTTAACTAATCCCCTTGCTTTCTACATACCATTCATGTGCAGTACATGTTTTTTTCTCATTTGTGATTTGTGGCAGGGACCCTCCACTACAAGTGCAGAATGTGTTAAAAATAAGACCCTGGTATTACTTTCTGCTCTTCCAGGAAACAAGTGTCTGTCTCTCTGCACCTGACAATGTATTTATAGTGAAATGTGGTTGATATATGCACCCACCAATTCTGGGAACAGATTTTGTGTGTGCTAATTTGCTTTCTTTTTCTCCTTCCTTCTTTCTCCCCAACACCAGGATTCAGCTCCCACAGGCTTTTTCTCTTTTTCCCTCTGTCTGACGTGGTTTTCATGTCCCATTCACCTACTGTCAGAACTCCATATATTGAATGGCAGCAGCTAATAAAACTATGCTCATCTCTTTATGGCTTTTCATAAAACTGCTCCACTCTGTGCCTTTTTTTTTTGCCTTACTTCTGCTGTTGCTCTGTGTACACAGTGTACTGAAAAAAAACTCCCTTTCAATTGTGTGAAATAGCATTTAACAGCATCACAAAACTGATATTTCTGGAAAGGGTATTTCATTTCTCAAACATGCTGAAATTCGTTGAAGCATTTTTTGCCATCTGTTTCTTCTTTTTAAATAAATAACTCTTTTCATCGTGGCAACCATTATGACAAGCTACCGATATTTATGAGGATGTAGCAACACTCATAGGAACAGAAAAAGTGACATATATGTGAACAGCAAAGAGAATCTATTTCAGCTTAAGGTGAACTTGGAAGGAGTCCCCAGTGCCAGAATGATGTCCTTACATGTAACTCAGGAACACTGAGGTGCAACTATTACGTCAATGGATGTCTGTACACCCACATCCAGCAAAGACCCCCAGGGGATCCCAGCCTGCCTCGAATCAGACCCACCATTTCTTGAATGAGTTCAAAGGGTTGTTCAATGACATCTTCATGAGATCAGCCACACAGCTGGCTTTCTGGTGAGGTTGGCTGGCTTTAAGTGGAAACTGTCAGTATCTGCCAAATGGTGGCCAGACACCAGAACAGACTTTCCAATTAGTGGAATACCCCATTTGATGGCTGGATATGATTTTCCTGTGTGTGTATGTGCATGCTCCACCTGCACGCTACCACATCTGAAGGCTGCGGTGATGCCCTTGCAGGGAGCCTGTCATCCCAGGTGAACCAAGAGGCAGTCAGGCAGTCTCCTCCTTGCTGGGCCAGCAGAAGCCGTTTCAAGTTTCCCACAGCTGAAAATCACTGTGTTGCAGGTTTTACGTAAGGGCCTGTCGGAGCCGGAGCGGCTCCCTTGCTGCCCACCAGTGAGCTGTGAAACACGGGTTATTAGTTCCAGATGCTGCTTCAGCGCCTTTCCTTCTGCAGAAAGTGTGCAGAAGTCACTTCTTTTGGTTTCTCAAGACTCCCCAGAAATAGAAAACACTACCAAAAGTCGCTGTGGATTTGTTCTCCCTCCCTCAACATTAGGCAGAAAGTCTTGTCCCTGAGCCAAAAGGGATCTGTGTTACACTCACTATGGACCTTACAGCCGATTCACAATGGACCTCACAGCAAGAACCAGAGCCTCATGTTAAGTACCAATCCATTGTCACTGCATATCTAATACATGCAGCAGGTGTGCCAGCTCCATGACAGTCCCATTCACACTCTAACAGGAACTTTGTTTTGGAGAGAAATGAGAAGCGCCTTGTGACAGAAACCAGAGGAACACGTCAGCTGCTTCAAAATTCACTACACTTGATCTGTGTCTTCATGCCTCCAAACTTTCACCCTGAGGTTTTAATGAACTGCATCAAACATTTCAAACTTCTTGTGTTTGTTTCTCTCAAAAATCTCACTACAGAAAAGTCATTTTTCCTATCATTTCTTAATTATAATGGAGGCAAATCCTGTAGATGCATCTTTTTGCCAATATATGGTACAACATTCCCTTGTAAATTCAAACCATTTCCTTCTTACCACATTGTGATCATAATCAATGCATAATTTTGGTAGAACTCACCATTTTGCATATTTGGGGGTAAAAAGGAATCCAGCTTTAATTGTTCATGAGAAAAAATGGGCCAGTGGAGAAGCTGAGCCTGCAGTTTTCAGACATATCAGAAAATATAACTTCTTAAAGCCTGAAAACATTCCAGTGTAAAACATTCTGGGCTCATGGAAAGGTAATTGTGAAAATATACAGGCCCTGTGTAAACATTAAAGTATTTACAAGGTCTTTCGAGGATTTCAATCTGACAGATTGTTGGCTCGTCTTCACTGTCCCTGTATCCATAACTTCTATTGTGTATCTTTGGTCATGAGGACTGCAGTAACCACCAGTGCACTTCCAAGGGCAGTAGGTCAGCAGTGTGCTATTACTCAGCCTCCAGCCCTTCCTATCAAAGGAAGGTGCTGCCAGCTGGGTCTCCAGGATCCCTCACCTCAGCCAGCTCCACACTCACTCCTCACCCACCACTCTGTGGAAGCCTGCAGCTCCAAACCTGGAAGGCACAGTGACAGCTCTCACCCTGGACATTTGAGGAAAGGGAATGGCTAAGATTGGGAAAGGTTTATTTTAGATTGGAGGAAGGGTTATATCTGTTGGTATTCACTGTAGCATGGGAAAGGCAATTTGTTTTATTTGTTCAGAGTCTGCTCTAAAAACAAACAGTCATGCAATTGGAATCTTGGGCTTCCTTTTATAGTTTCACCAATCTAAACAAATAAAATCATCTTGATTCATGTAGGTAGCAGCTTCATTGAATAGTCAAAATGAGAGCAGGTAAAAAATCCTCTTCTAGAGTTCACATGAAATTTTGCTTTTACATAAGGCCTTTTGTTTAAGAAATTGACAATACTGGGCAAAGACAACAGACACGGAAGGCCACATGAAGTGTGGAGGCATTGTTTTCCCTGCTGTAACTGAGAATATTGAAAAATGAATTGGTTTGGCCACACCAACATGAGGAAATGGGGCAGGCCTGAAAACAGAACTCCTCCTGCGTCCCTCCATATAGCCTTCCTCCTCCTGTCTCCTTTGAATATTCACAATAATACAATTACACTGTTTGCATGTGACTTTTTTGCTAATATATTTGGACACTGAAATCACTTCATTAAAAATTTGAAATTTGGGGTGAAATTTAACAGCAGAAAACAGTGTCTCTGGTCTCTGAGGATTAAAGCTGAAAAGGCCCATTAGTTCATCTTTGTAGATCGTTCAGTGTCACTAAGTTTTGGGTTTTTTCCAAAAATCCTGTAAAGTGAGAAAATCAGATCTCCTGAAAACTACAAAGGTAAGTAGCCCTGTTTACCACCACCTGTCAGAAAAGCATGCCTCCGTAACTTAAATATTTGGGTTCATACACAGCAGTAACTGTGCCCAGCTGGAAGTTTGCCCTCCATTCATGTTCAGATTAACCTTCTTCACGCAGATTCATGTGCACCAATCCTCCACTTTGTTTTGTTGCCTTTAGGAGCAGTTCTGGATAACCTGGTTGGAAGCACAGCCTGAAAGCTGGTGTACAGTGAAGCAAGCTGGCATCAGCCCCTGGCCAGTTAAGAAGCTCATGAAGGGAGACACGCTGGACTGTCCCACAGAGAGCTGCTGCAGGTACAGGAGGGAGCAATGTGTCCTTTCACTCATCCCACATGGGCACCACCAACACCACACCGAAACCAAGGCCAGGCAGTGCTTCTCTTCCATGCACATAAAGCAGCACCTGGTTCTGCCATAATATTTTTGTCAGGGGGTCAATTCTACTGTTCGTGGCTCCTACAGCTGCTTCTCGGGTAATGTGATCGCACCAAACTCAAAACCGAGCACAGGAGAATAGGCAAAAAAAAGGAATAAAAATGGTTCTTTGCCATGTTTTCTTAAACTTGACATAGGCTTAAAGCCCAAGTGTAATTTTAATAAATCTCACCCACAGCTCAACACCTTCCCTCCATCTTTTCTGTGGTAGCCAGGATCCTCCCGAGACAAAGCATGGCCTTGTTACAGCAGCTCCCTTTTTCCTTTGTGCAGCCAGAAAAGGATCCAGCGTCCACCACAAACACTCTAGAAAAGATGGGCTGGATTCCCTCTGATGCAAAATCATTGCCAAGTCCACTACCTATTGATATCTCTCAGTATGAAAGCACTGAGCAGTCATGAAACACACAGATTCTCAAAGAGTCAAGACAGGATGTACCACAGGTTGCACCATGTTGGCGAGTTGTCTTTGAGTGAATACTCAGCAAGACAAAAAAGGAATCTTTTCGTGTAGTAGTTGCTAGTGTGGACCCAAACCAAAAGCACCCTCCCAAAAGTCTGGTGATTTTCAAAATCCAAGGCATCATCTAAAAAAAAAAAAAATCACTAATTACCCCAAATTTTATTACAGGCCAAACCAAGACCTTGGATCCCAAAAAACCCTCAAACTTGGGTTGGCTCAAATTCTGGATCCAATGTCTGCGGTGTGAGCTAAGGCAAAACTAGAAGGGAGAAAGAAAAAAAATCAGCCTTGCTCCATGGATCTTTAATATAGGGCCACCTCTGATACACTTTAGAAAAATATAATGAGACCACTATAATATATATTCCAGCCAAAATTCTTGGCTCCCAAAACCAGCTTTATATGGTATGCAATACAGAAACACCCAGGAGACACCGTAAGAACTTTGACAAGGCTAATATTAAGCTAGAACAAAACAGAACTACTGGCACCAACTCCACTCAGCTCTTAAGTAAACTTGTCCCATTAAAAAGTAGCCTCTAAGATATTTTCTCTCTGAAGTGTATAGTAGCTTATAAAAAGCAGGAAGGGTTGCCAAGTCATAGATGTGTTCAAGTACTCCTTACCCTCATTAAGGAACATTCCCTGGCAGCCAGCAGCTTTGAGTGTTCCAGCGAACCAGATTTTATAAGGGGGGGTGTTTACAGTGGTGTGCAATGTAGCTGGAAATCATAGTGCACTTTAGCAGCCCTGTACTAGATACAGCTGTGTTTGGAGCCTTATCACCCAGAGCACAGAATAAAACAGGCAGGGTGATCAATGAGGTTCCAAAAATATTATGAGTATCAAGAAAATAAATCTTAAGCTTCCCTGATCCATAGGAAGCAGAGCATCCAGAGATGACAGTTCTAAATACAAATTAGGCAGTGAAATACTGCTGAAGATCCAGGTCTCACTTCCACCAGTTTTTTATATAGCAGTATTTACAGAGATGTCTTCATGGTCAGCATGCCCATAATGCAGCACCTCAGTGTAGCCACTGACTGCTGCAGCAGTTAGGAGTCACATCCCTTTGTGGAGTTGGGCCTCAATGCTGCCCCCCACCTTGTTCATCTAGGGGCTGCTTTTGCTTCTCATTCAGTGTCTAACATATCTTCTAGGGATATTATCCAGACGTGTAAGAGGAATCAACAGAATGATCAAATACAGAAGGTCTTTCCATCCTTAATGCTGATGAAGAACTGGGAAAGAGAAGATCCATACTTTCTAACAGTACCAATGCTGAGGACCTAAAATCACATGCTCTCTTGAGTCTCTCACTTTTCCTCTCTGCTACCAACCAGGCACTGTTTTCCAAAAGATTTTCAGTTTCCACTGAAGAAGGATCCAGATTTATGTGGCATTTAAGCAAGCTGCTAGTTATCTGAATCTTTCACTCTGCATACACAAATATAATTTATCACCTGTTTACAAGTACATGCTAGCTACCAGTTCCTACACAGCTGACCCCTGTCCCTGTTTTGTTTTGGGGATCCAGCAATGCACAGTTTATGCATTTTGTGATCTTTTAGAATAATACTGAACAAAGAAGATTAAGAACCTGGCACAAATATAGCTGTGTCACCCACGCTTTCCCAGAGCAGCAAACCCTCAACCAAGCTGACACAACCAGAGGAAGAGGACAGTCTCTGCAAAATGACATCTGGGTGTAGGCATTTGAAGATAAAAATACTACCAAAGTGTAACAAATAAGTGGAATTTAAAAACAGCAGAGCCTAGCATACACTGGGTGGTCACTGAGATAAAAGAAAGACTAAAGAAGCAAATAGGCAGGCTCCCACAGCATCTTGTTAGCTGCAGAATCAGTCAGAGGAAAAAAAGAAAACATTGGTCCACAGGGAAAACACACGGAAAGAAAAGTTCATGGCCAGACACCTTTCTGTAGAATTTCTGCTCAAGAACTTCTCCTCAAGTTTCAAGGATATTCAGAAGTAAGGAGGAAAGAGATAAGGTAACATGCAAAGAGACTTGGATTTTTTTTACTGTCTTGCTTTCATCTGTTTATTTCCCATGCTAGGTGAAGTAATAAGATCAAGGGCTTGGAATTCTTACAAAGACAGCATGTTAGGCCACATAATTTGTTTCAGTTATTATAATTTTTACTTTAAGAGACAGACCAGAAATCCCTTGAGTCACTATCCAGGGTTTCGGATGCCCAAGGTGTAAGAGAGCTGGGGATCAGTCCAAATCCCAGAGGTCTAAGGTGGCTGAATGGTGAAGCTTCATTTGTTTGAGAGGATAACAAGGTAACAGAGTATCCAGGAAGCATGCTGGAGAGACCAGGGACACAGAATCATATACTTATAGAATGGTTTAGGCTAGAAGGGCCCATAAAGATCAGCTAGTTCCAACTCCTGCCATGGGCAGGGACACTTTCCACCAGCCAGGTTGCTCCATCCAACCTGGCCTTGAGCACTGCCAGGGAGGCACTTTCATCATAATAAATGTCTTCCTTATGTCCAATCTAAACCTATTCTCTTTTAGTTTAAAACCATTGACCCCTTTCATATCACTACAGGCCCTGATGAAGTCTTTCCAATGAGCCCCTTTAAGCTTACAGGAAAAGCTGCAACAAGGTGTCTCCAGAGCCTCTGTTTTTCCAGGCTGAACAACCACAACTCTTTAAGACTTTCTTCACAGGAGAGGTGTTCCAGCCATCTGATCATTTTTGTGGACCTTCTCTGGACCTGCTCCAAGAGATCCATGTACTGAGGATTCCAGAGCTGGATGCAGTTTGCCAGGTGGGGTGTCACAAGAGCGGAGTAAACCTGCTGGTCACACTTCTTTTTACACAGCCCAGGATACAACTGGCTTTCTGGGCTGCAATTACACATTGCCAGCACATATCTAATATTTTGTCAGCCAATATCCCCAAGTCTGCAGGGCTGCTCTCAGTCCATTCATTACCTTGTCTGTACTGGTGCCAGAGATTGCCCCAGTGCAGGTGCAGGACCTCATTGAACTTCGTGAGGTTCACAATGGCCCACTCCTCAAACCTCTCAAGGTCTTTATGGATGGCATCCTTTCCCTCAGGCAGATGAACGGCACTACTCAGCTTTTGGTCATCCACAAACTTGCTGAGGTTACAATCTCACTGTCTATGATAGTTACTGGAGTCTGCCTTTATATCCTTCTTTAAAAATGGGTGTGAAGTTTCCCTTTTTCCAGTCGCTGAAGACTTCACCTAACTGTCATGGCTTTTTAAATATGATGGAGAGAAGCTTAGCAACTACATCTGCTACTTCAGATGGATATCAGCCTATTCAGACTATGTCTAAGAGGATTTAGGCTAAAACTTGGCAGTCTGTAAAGTGTCTGGCCATAAAATCCTTACCAAGTTGGGATGCTATGTATTTTGCTTCAGAGAATTGGTGTAGTCTGTGATCAGGTTATCCAGAAACTTTCTTTAATGTGCTTGGAGAGAAAAAAAAGAAGGAGTGGGAGGAAAATGAAATTTTATATATATATAAATGTGTATATATATGCCCTTCAAGTGAATAGGACCTCACTCTGAACCAGGAAAGCAGTTATAATTCTTTCCATGGGCTTGTCATCTAATTGGAATACCATGGGAAACTTTATGGCTTCTTCCCCTCTGTTTTATCTGCCATGGTACGTATAGAAGTCATCCATAATGTCACAGATTGTTTTTATTTCCTCCTACTGCATTGCTGGCAATTTTTCCTCTCATGATAAATGCAGTTAGATTATACCCAGTGTTCTATGTGCTTGTTAAAACCTTTCAAACATGGCTACATTTGGAAGAAAGTGTGGACAGAGTCAGCAGCCAACATTTTATTCTTCTAGAGGGTCATTCGAAGCTAAAAGATTGTCCAGTAAGCCTCAATACTGGGAGAAAATTGAAGTGCTCTGCAAATAGCTTTGGCTGTGGATGTATGCTACCCTAACGTGCCCTAAGGAAAACAAAAAGCCTTCCTGTGGAAAAGAAATTTATTCATTTTTCTTTCTATTTCTTGACCACATTACCTAATTGATTTCTGGAGAACATCTCAAAGAATCAGCATTGCTGCTAATTATTTTATAGAAGACAGTAGCACAGGGTTCTCACTACCTGGAGATAAATATAGACCCAGCACCTACACCTAGGAGAGGACATGGTTCTTAATACCTGTCATAAATGCCATGAAAAAAATGAAGCTTTGGATACTGGTTCACACCCTGGAAAGATACACAGGACAGGTTGTATTAATGTAGATCGAAAAATAAAGGATGTAACTCTTTTCCATTTAGTCTTTAGTTAATAATGCAGGCACTTCCAGAAAACAATCCTTATCTGTGTTAAGTTGCTGTCCTTGGATGGCAGGAATCACCTGAAAGTGTACATCTTATGGCACCCAGCGTACAGGAAGCCCAGACTAGTCATCCAAGCCAAGCTCCACCATACTCTCCTGTTGTTCCTCTCTTCTATGGCTTTCACTCACAAGAAACAGCTGTCGCTGAAAACCTCCACTGGGTTCTCCATTGGAGCACTAACAACCAGCATCCAGCTGGGCATTATGGGGCACTTACTGCTTTCAGAACACCAATGGCAGTGGCAATTCAGATCCTACCATAAACCTGAAGAGAAAGGGAGTGTCATTTGTTCTGTTTGTACAGCACATCACACCATGGGGACCTTGTTCAGGAACAGGGTCTCCATTTTCCCCTTTTTCTCTCTAAGCTCCAGGTCTCAGAGAAGCCACACAACCTCTGCGAAGAACACGACACAGAAAAATTACACATCAACAACACGAGAGACCTCACCATTTTCTCTTGTAATGAACAAAAGATTCCACATCCAAGCAGGGAATGCATTTCAGCTTCATGAGGGAGCCCTGCAGGGAGACGTTGAACAAGTCACCAAGCATCTTGGCCAGCATGACAGCCAGCACTATCAGTGGGGAGCACTGGACATCATTTGTGAGCTCTACCTAAGGAAAAAACAGAACAAAGCACTTTGCATCTTTTTCATGTACCTGGAGATGAAGGCAATGGTTGCACAGGACTACCTACTTCTTTCACATGGGAATGGAATGCAATTCAGTCCACTGAAGGCAGAAAGGTGCTCTCTCTCCGTTCCCAGGGATAGGTTATCAATCAACACTTCCACCAGAGAGTCTTGGCTGATGCAGTGACAGTTCCCCCTCCCATCCCTGTCAGCTTGAAGCATGGCACTTACATTAAAAGTCACATCTGATTCCTATATTTCAGGTGGCTTGTGATAATTCTGATGTAGAAGAGGACAGTAAGGAGAGATGAAGTAGCCAGATTGCTTAAAATAGCTTGGCATTGTGACAAATATTAAAAAATGCAAACAAATCCAAATATTTTTTCTTACTTGCTGAGCTCAGGAGATATAAAATTGTTTTCCCATACTTCTGCTTCCTGACAGAACAAGCTCCCTATACAAATACTGTCCCTAAGGATGTCAGAAAAGGGATGAAGCAGCTTGCAACAGAAGTCCAGCTCAGGAGATCAAGCAGCAGGAACATCAGTTACCATGCAGAACAATGTTCAGCAGTACAAGGCATGGTGCAGGCATCCCTGTCCCCACAATCTCAAACGTATGAACTGGCATGAAGTGCTGGTTGTAGAAAATCATATGCACAAAGGATGGTATCTCACCCTAAGTATGCTTGTCCTTTCTCCCTGTGTAGTGAGGGTATGGTCAGACGAGTGGTGAAGCATGTAGTGTGTTTTAATACTTTATTACCCTTGAGCTAATTGGTTTTACCTCCACGGTTGCATACAACCACTATGACTAAGCACAAAGGTAGACCAAGGTCACCTGCCCTGCTACTGCAAATGTCTAACACCTGCGGTGGAAGTGACCCAAAGCACACCAGTACAACTGCCTTTGAATAAAGGATTAAGTATGAATCCTCCTACACAAAATAGAGAGTAATGGGAATGTAATTAATGTTGTTTAGACCCAGGTCACAATGAAGTGAAATATTTTTCATGGTGAAAACCACTGCACAGAAATATTCTCCTTATGATATGTTACTAAGGCTTTTTAGTAAAAACTGCTGTCTCCTTTCACATCCCACTATTTCGCCTATCACTGCATCCTGTTAAAGAGGTATATTTATTAGCAATTACCCTGGGACTAAATATGCAACCTTGCCTCGTAATACTAAGAGGCTTTTGCCCAGAAACTTTTCTCCAGTTCAGACAAAGTGAATTACAGAACACGGCCATTTAATAGACCTCATCAGTTAGAGATTGCTAAGTACTCCAAATATCTACTTATTGGCAAAGAATGCCAATAAGCACATTTCTGCATGATAAGCTGTAGGAAATTTATCCAGGCTTAAATTTTCACCCTGCTTCTGTCTCTGTTCTGGGTTTAAAAATACACCATTCAGGATGATTTACGTGGTTTACAGCACATCCCAACAACCAGTGACCCATATGGCATAGTCAGCCACGTACAACAGAGTCATGGAACTGTCCTTTCTGCTTGGACATAGCCAGGGGTTTCTAATAACACCACAGCATTCTTTGAATTTCTCTTTAAACCTAGCATTCAACTGTTTTATTTAAAAACAGGAACATGTCAGTTGAAAGGAAAACAGCAACTGTGGGATTTTAAGAATTGCTTCATCATATCTGCTGCAACTCATTCACACAGATGGATACTCTTTTACTGTGTATTCCTTTTAAGGTTTTCTTAAGTATCTTGCTACAGGGAACTCTTCTGGAATAAAACCAACAGTAAAAATTACTATAAAAAGCTATAAAAGCACTCTGAAACTCTAAATATAAAAACTCTTGAAACTTAAACTCTAAAAATTATTTCAAGTGATTGTTTTAACCTATACAGAATATCTTCAGAACAGCAAGAACGAAAGCCTGACTTTCCAGTCACCTCTTTTTGTTTTTCATCCCATTTTATCCCTTCCTCCTACCCACCCTTCTATCCTCAGTCAAGCTGACCTGGCGCAGACCCTCATCTTTTACTGTCGGAAATATTCAGCCAGCATTTTACATCTGTGACTGACAAACTCTGAGGCTTGTGCTGATTTTCCCCAGCCCTGCAGCCTTCCTGAGTCCTGGGATCTGGAGGGAGGATGGCTCCTCTCTACAACAGCACACTGAATGCTTGGACCAAGTGCCTCTGCCTTCAGTGTTGGACTTCACTTCCTCCAAGGGTTAATGCCTGTCGAGCAGAAATGCTGTTTATCTTTGGCAGGCTAGGATGGCTGAGGTCATTTTTAAAAAGACATGTTAAAAGCATTTTGAGCAATATCTTTTGTATGTAAGTAAACTTAAACTTTGGCCACAATAGTGCTGATGGAGTTGTGCTGAACTCTCGCAGTAGATGGAAACTGGGGAGACAATTTCTGTGATACAAAATTTTCTTGGAAATAGGCACTACTGGGGCAAAAACATAAAGAAAATGTGCAGACCTAGAAATTAATTATACATTTGAAGCATAAGCATAAAAAACATATAAAATAATTTATAAAATTTCAAGAAAACTTTGCATGAAAATTTAACCCATTATGTGATCTTAAGATGAAGTGAAGTTGTACACTAATTACAGATCAAGTTATTTATGAACCCCAGCCTAAAGCAAAGTCTTACCTAAAAATCAACTTCATTTTGCATCCAAGTACTTAGAGACCCAGAGAAAACCATAGCTCAAATAAATTCTGGGAAAGGGAATTGCAACAAAGAAAGATTCACACACAAAAGATGCTGTCATTCATATAATAAAAAGAAAAAGTATGCTGTCTTAGTGCTGAAGAAGAATGAAGAAATCATCAAAACCTGCAGCTAAAACTGCAGTCTATTAATGATGATGGCAATTCAGCAGCAAATTTCTCCTTAGGGTATCTTAACAGAAATCACGGAAGCAGAAGTTAATGCAAGAGCTGTGATAGATTCAAGTGACCTCATAGAAGCACATGGACAGGCACGAACCTACACACACGTATCTGTGCTCTTCATAAGGTTTTATTGGTGCTCCCTGTCTAGAGAAGGGCCATCTGCTCCCTGCTGAGAGAGACAAAGTGCAGAGCCTCGGGATTCATTCGGCTGCATGAGGAAGTTCATGCTCAGTGAGCCTGGGTGTGAATTTACTGCATATTAGCAACTCTGCACTAACTGCCCATTTGGGTACCCTTGGTGCTTGGGAAGTGAAAAACAGCCTATTTCACCTTCAGAAAGGAGCCTGCCTAACTCACACAAAAGCACTCTTGAAGCTAACCTGCACAAAATCACTCTTAGTAGGTACTAGAATCACCCATCCAAGGGAATGGGTGCCAAGTAACTAGCAGGCTGTAAATGCATCCTGGAGCTCCCTGCATGCTAATTCTCCCAGCAGACAGGCCCCTGTGAGCCCAGAGCAGCAGCCAAGCAAGGCCAGCCACAGCCCAGCACCATCAGGAGCCCATGTGGTCCAGGGCTGGAAGCTTATACAGCTTCTCCTTTAAAAATAACGGTGTGTACAAACCAGTTCCTAAAGATTCTCAGAAATGAACAAGTTATATAGAGTATTACAGAGGGAGAGAGAAAATACAGGTGACAACAGCAGAGAAAGGAGGGAGGGAAGCTGAGGGCAGTCGCCAAACGCCTACAACTCTTCAGCCATCAAACGTGATGTTTCATTTATCGATAGTCATTCCAAGACTGCATTCTAGGGGCTGCTCTTTAGGATGCAATTTACTCTCTGTGCACATTGCCAGATTTTTTTTTTTGTTCCTTTTGATCCTACGGGTGAGGCAGGCTGTGCCAAAAATGTCTTTGCCTAGGGCACACGTCTATACAAAGCCAGCAGCTCTAACAGGCACTGGAAGCACTCGGTGCTGACACTTCATACATCAGCAGCCTGGTAAATTGCACCTATTTTTTTTTCCGATAATCTCTCTATATACAAAATCCTGAAAAATGTTGTTTACACACAGAGAGACCACAATTAATTTATCAGCACAGTTATTCAAACCTCTTTAGACATCATCTTTGTCACCAGAGGAACTTTTCAACAACCTCCAGTAGTCTTTAGTTTCTCAGGCCTCCACATCATTATAATCTATTAGGCACCTTCATGTTAGCTCTGTTTTATTATATAACACATAATTATGCATTTCATTAACAGCATCACCAGGCACAGTACATCAAAGAGAGAAAGGCAGCTGCCCAGGAAATTCAAAAAGATGCAGTTTACTTAAAGCTCACTGTTAAAAACCTCCCCCACTTTCAGTTAAATTGTGACTAACACGTTTCAAAGATTTTACTCTGGCTCAGAGAGCGGAGTCCAGACAACCTCATTAGACACAAGGCTGCTGACATAGTGAATATTCCCTGAACCTTTGATATTTCCAATAATACAAAAGAAAAAATCATCGGCTAGCTACACAGTGCAAATCAATTTTCCTTCTTCTACTGAAAACCCATTTAGCCAGAGATCTCTCTTGCTACTTTCTGCCTACAAGGAAAAATGCAGAAATGAAGGCCTATCAAAAAGAGAAAAAAAGATGTATTTATGTTGTATTTTAATTAATTCTTCAAGGTTTGTTCAAACAGAAGAGCTGTCTGGCCAACTGAACAAAGAAAAGGCAAAATCTTCTTCCTTCAGATGATACAAAAATCATCATCCTCGGGAGAAGCAAACTCCCCAGAATAAATAATTTTGTCATTTTTCACAAAGTTACACTGAACTAAAAGGCCTGGAATTAAGAAAATATTTAGAAAAAAAAAAAAAAACAAACAGGTAGTTGCTGGACAAAGGTACAAGACAGTACATAGTTTAAAAAGGGGGTGGATGGGAAGGGACATGAAGTCTCAGTACTACCAGCCAAATCAAATAGTTTTGGTGTTGAAGCTGCAGCTGGCACAATACACCAGCTCTGGGCACAGTTTCCCAGTCTTCCCCCAGGTTTTGTGGAAGGACACACACTCCCCTTGGAAAGCACCTTTCAGTTCTCGCACATACAACCAGAACTTCCCTCACTGGAAATTTTTGCTGCTATTTATAAAAGACACCAAGAAAAAATTGTTCACGGTCAAGAGAACATTTCCAAAGGGTGGAGGGCTTGTAGCCAGCAGAAAACTTTTGATCATTCTTCTCTTGGAGCAAATACGAACAAGGTTGCAAGCTAATCATTTGATATAAAGAATGGAAGGAGACTACAATTCCCTATTCACAGCAGTAAAAGAGCTGTTCATGCAGCTTTCTTGAGAATAGGAGTTTATGGAAGTAACATCAAACAGGATTAAATTACTTGTATTGTCACAGCCATTTCATAGACAATGCAGATCTGTATTTCAATTTCTTTAATCTTGGCTTTATGATCTGCTGGCCCTCAGCAACCTGTGTGTTGGAACACTTGAGTCACTTTAATTGCCACTTAATAATGTCCTGACAAACTATGAATTGAAATGCCGTTATCATAAGCCACTATTTCCATCTGGGATTATGCCAAAAGAGGCACCTTCTTCACATATCGATACAACTGAATACTCCCTTCCTGAACTTGCATTAATCTCTCTTTTTAAAACAAAGTGAAAAATATTCCTTTCCTGTGCACTTTGCCTTTAAAGAAATCCTTTATAGTCTTAGGACTACATTCATTAACTCAACTCGCTTTACTGTCTCCTTATCACTCACCACCATCACCGCTGAAAATTTTTGGAAAAGTGGGATGCTGCACTACAGTAAACATAAATCTCCTAAAAAGGCACGATTGTCATGCTAGCCCTGAAAAGTTATGCACTAAAGTTCCCTCGCCCTGCTGAAAATTATTATTTCTTGCAGCCTGAGGCACACGAAGCTGTGCATCACACTCTACAAAGGGCGGCACACACAGCGTAGGTTCACTGTGAGGACGTCCTGCCAAACCCTACTGCCAGGAGGATTGCATAATTAGTGGGATTCTTCCTCTTCCAGAACTCAACACCATTAACTATTCCAAGCCATTACAAGGAGTAGGCAGCTGCTAGTACCCTAGAGCTTAATTGCTGCCAAGACAGAGCACGAAAAAATATCTTAGCGCAAGGCACAAACTTTTTAAGCAAAGTAGTTCTAATGAATCACACTCGTGCACGGCTTCCTAATTTAACTTAATTCTCAGTGTTAAGTGAGCTCTCATCCCAGTTTTCTCTAATGTGAATTTAAATATTTTTGTGAGTTTTTCTGAAGACAACAAGCATTTTGTTGATGATTTCCTTGGTAGAGGAAAGAACATCGTTTTTTCTAAGACCTAGTACAGAAGGGGGACATTGATAGCTGGCACAGCTAAGTAATCTCTGGAACCTTATCAAAATCCTTTGAGTCTCAGTCCTTGGGAACTTGATGGAAAATGCTATGCAAATGTTTGATATCTTGTTTCAGTCCCTCAAGGCCTATAAATACACCTGTTTTGGCAGGTTGTGGCAATGGATGCAAGTGGTATCAGAAACAATATTGGTGATAGCAGTGACTCTTGCCAAGATCCCTGGAAAGATATCTATCAGTGACTTTTTCTGTAATCTGGCTCTTCATCTTATATACACAGCAGACCTGAAAACCTGAAAGGAGGTTTCAAAGATGCCTAAGTCTATGTCAGAAAGGTAACAGGGGTGCATGTTGTGCCAAGTGAACCTTCTATTAATAAAAATAGCAGCATTGTGTATGTGTGTTGCTGAATATGCCCAAACATTCAGCAGGCTCACATATTAAATCTTTTCAAAACAAGCTCTCTACTGTGTAATAACCCAGCTAAGCAACCTGGTGCTTTTTTAGCTCACAGTATTGCAGAATGCTTTTAATTATAATTCATGAGCATTTTTTCAAATAAAGTAGACAACTGCAGTGAATCTCTGTCATATTTAAGTGATGCTAAAACCAACATCTCCAGAATGCCAGAATTCTTATGTCCCTAGCTCCTGAGGTCTAGAAAAGGCTGGAGAAGAAAGAGACAATTGACTTCAGACAGCTGCAGACTACATGAGGTTTTTACCAGGGCTTTTTGATAAACTCTATGCCACAGGCTGAGAATCTCATTTCAACTTTAACTTCAGTGGGAGATTAGATCTTAAATAACAGAAAACTTACAAAATCTTGCTGTTGTCAAAACAAGCATAGGTATTCATTCACTGCCAGTTTCTTAAAGAACTGCATTACAAAATCTGAGGTCTTGAAACCATTCCCCATCCCCTTCTCTGTGAGAAGAGTTTCACTTATTTCATTTTCCAGAAAAGCTACTGCCAAAAAACACACTGTGCTCTTCCCCTAGTTGGAGAAAATTCAACAGAAAATAGTAGGACCTAGTGTATTTAACAGTTTGCTGATTATGCATTGTTACTCCAATTATTTTGGGGCTAATTTGAGTAAGACTAGAATCTGTACAACACTACTCTGCACCTCCTTTCTAAAAAGGTTGCAATCTGAAATACTGTTAAACATACCACTTGAACACACTGGGCTCCTCCCAACAGGCAGGGGAAGGAGAGCAAACACTTACCCTGTTAGGAATATCTGCAGGCTTGAAGATTTTGAAAAATTGTTTTACTAGGGTTTAATCTTTTCATTAAAAAAAAAAAAATCATGCAGTTTAGTAACAGAAATCTAGGCCCTGTCAGAACAACTTCTGTGAACCATCTCAGGGGTAATCAAAGTAAGCAAGCCCTAAACTGTTTAAGCGTGATGGGCTGGTGCATTAAAGAGCCTAGCACTGGGAAGAACCTGCCAAATAAATTTCCAAATAATTATGCACTTCCTCTGCCTTCTTTGGAGCAAACATGATGTGAAAAATCTTGAATACTACCCATTTGTCCCAGCTGCTGCAAAAGATTTTCCTTTCCTCACCAAAATCAGATGGAAAAGCAGCCATGTGGCATTCTCTCATGAGGAGTTAAAATGAAGACTGTGGCTGTGGAGAGAATCCAAAAGCTAAATTCAGTATTGAGTAATCCTGCTGGAGTAACAGCATTTAAGGCATCTATTTTTGAACTGTTTTTAAGCAACTAAGGAGGAGACAATTTGAACTTGCCTGTTGGTGGGCACATATGCCTCCCTGCCCTTTTGGTGAGGACTCTGGCACATGCCTTGTTAGCCAGCAGTGCAAAAAAATGCTCCCTGATCCAGAGCAATCACATCCTAAAGCAAGGGTCAAAGCCTTCTCTCATCTACACCTATGGAGCACAACATGACCTGTCATGAGCCTCTGCTGCATTCTCACACAGCAATGCCTCTCCTGACAGAGGGTGTGCTCCTTATCATTTTCTCTCCATGTTTGCTCCAGGAACCCAATGTCCCTTTCACGCCCTCCCATCTTGAGCAAGCCAGAGGAAGGCATGACCAGAAGTCTCCCAAGGTCTGTGCTGCCAAAGTGTGCCGTGAGGATGTGGTCATTTGTTACAGCCAGTTCTCTCCCTTGTCTTTGTCTGTTCCCTCCCTGGTATTGCATACACTCTGCTAAACAAGTGGGAGAAAGGGAAAAGCATGACTCAAGCCTTCCAAACAAATTATCTTTTCTTTAAAAAGGGTCAGACTGAGGAACAGGGTGAAATGGGAGCAATATAACCAGAGTGACCTGACGTCAACCATTAGCTACAGGATCTGAAGCACCAGACAACACAACTCCAATTATCTCCACAGTCTGTGCAACTTCATCCTCCCTAAAGTCAGGCACTGCTCTTTCACATGTTGCACCAGCAGCTGCAGAAATCACCAATGGGTAACAACCTGGTTGGCCACTGGCAGGCTGGGGTCTTAGTTGGGTTTTATTTTAGAGATACAAGAAAAGAGCCCAGGTCTGGCTCTGCAAGCTTTCCTGAGACATCTGTCAGGCAACTCAAGAGTTTTTCCATCACCACTCTTCCATATTTCATATTGAGAGCAGAGCTGTTATTAGGACAGGTCCCACTGGATACCATTTATGCTCCTCTTTCCCTCAATGCTTCTACTTTTCCATGTGCTTTCACAGCTTCCCCTTGATGCCCATCTCCATTCAGTCTTGTTCATGACAGCAGCACACCTTTCACCCACGTTCACTGCCATCACCATGTGTGTCCTGGACCCAGTCTTATTCCTCTTCCAAAAAAACAGACGACATGCAGAAACTGTAGTAGCAAAACATGTTGCTCTGCCCAAGGGAAGACCATGGTCCTTCCTTAGGGATTTACCTCTCTCAGGACCTACAGAAGGAGCCTCCATCCCACCGACACACCGTGTCCAGCCCAGCAGCTGCTCCATTGTGTAACCACTTGCTCCTGCTTCAGCAGGGTCCAATAATCAAATGGGGATCTCTGGCCCCAAGCCCCCATTCATTAGAGCACCCGGTTACATGGGGAGTTTAATTCAAAATTATTATCAACACCTCAGGCCAGGAAAAAGAAGAAGAAAAAAAAAAAAGGTAGGCTTATTGTGGTAGCTTTGGTCCCAGAGATAAATAATTTTCTCAAAATTTGGAAAAAAACACTATTGGCGGCATTATGAAAGTTTTAAGGTTAAAAATATAGCAAAACGTAATGGTTTCAGATGCTTTTCATGTCAGTGTAACTGGAAAATGCCTTTAATATGGAAACAAATTAAATTTGGCACAGAATTAGTATGTAAGACATCCCAATTGCATTTTGTAATTCAAAAAAACTGAAAATAGATAAGATACTGTGAATTAAAAATAACTTCTGCATGTTAAATTCTCATGAACTTTCATTAAGGCTTGTGTTACATATCCCAAATGTACCATTGTATGTTGTAATACACTACATCCCTTTATTTATAAAATACATTTAAAGCTACCGATAGCTAGAGCCAGAAAAGTGACTATATAAAAACGTTATCTTCTCAAATTACAACTTCATTTCCAATGTGTGTATTTAAAAGAGAGATGCAATCTCAATTTCAATATTTCAGATGCACAACTGAACTTTCTAAGAGTTCAGTGCCAATTGAATCCATGTACAATTCAGTCGTGTCTGTTTATTTTACTGATAAAACCTGGTACCAAAGCTGACACAGCTATATTAGAGACAGAGCTGGATTCTCTTCTAGTTTGGGAATTACCTGCAGGCTAACCAACTGTCCCATAGCTGCAGTTCTTCTTTACAAATGACGAATGAAGTAATCAGAGGGGACTTGTTCTGACTTTCTTGAGCTGGGTTCACAAGGCTACCATCCAGAAAGAAAAAAGGGGGTTACTTCATTTTCCCTACAAGCACTCGTCTTTTATCAAATGTTCCAGTGACCTGACAAATTGTTTATCATCCCTATAGAGCAGTATTTTTTAGGTTAGAACCCAAGAAGCTTTCATCTGGAATGCTATATTTTCATCCCTTTGGAATTTTAAAATTGGATTTGGCTTGGCCTCTCAGATTAAACTACGTCTCCCACGATGCACCATGCATTGGGCCTCCTTCTTGAACATACCAAGAAAGTTTCTTTGGTGTTTCATGGCAAATATTTAATTCCCTAAAGAAAAATGTTAACACAGAACAACAAAGTTTGTAGCAAGACAAGTTGTTTTGGTTTTTTTTAATTTGTGTTTTTCAGATGTTCAGCTTTCTGATGAAATGTCCAAGGTTTTTGCAAAAAAAAAAAAAAAACCTGAAGTCCTCATTTTTGGTCAAAAAGAGAGGGGAAGCAAACTTTTTGAAATGATTCTAAACAGGGTGGTGATGAAAAAACAAGCTCTTGCAGACTTCAGTGTTTACCACCACTCTAACCAGAGTTATTTTACTATATCTGACCATGAGATCATATTAATCTTACTTGACTGTAAGATCTTTCAGATGAACAAGAAACTCATGTATTTCAAATCAGCCTGTTCTCCTGCTTCCTGGTATGCCAAAAGCATATTCAGCTCTCAGAGAATTTTTCTCCTCACACCTCAGCAAACTATGATCCTTATCAAGGAAAGGATCACAATTTGGATGGCACTACAAGTTTGGAAGGGAAGTCCCTTCTCTTCAACTAGCCAGATGTAACACCATGTTTTATGTGCTGAAAACAAGACTGGTTTCTTTTAAGACCAAAAAGAGCGATTAAATCGTTTAATTTGACATCTTGCAAAATATCCTGCTTCCTGTAATTACTCATGCCATAAGACCTGCCCTGGAAACCTGTGATGGACCAAGACCCAATAGTCTCCATTTTCTGAGTCTCACAGCATGGTTGTGCCACAGCTCTTGAGCCCCGTCACTTCAGGGTCAGCTGCTACTCCTTTTGCAAGAACATAATGGCACTGGTACAGAAGCCCAGCTTTGTGCCAGCACTCATTTTGACCATTTAATAATTTACAAAAAAACCCCCCAAACTTAAGAAAAGCTAGGTGGAAACTATACATTACAGAAAGGCACCTGCATTCTAGTTGGCTCTAAAGTCAGCTGTTTAAAGAGTATTTTATTGTTTCCTTCAAATCATAGAATGGTTTGGGTTGGAAGGGGTCTTAAAGATCATCCAGTTCCAAACCCCTCGCCATGGGCAGGGACACCTTCAACTAGACCAGGCTGCTCAAAGCCCCATCCAACCTGACCTTGGCCTTTCTCTTACCATAGCAAGTTCCAAGGCAGCAAGTGCATGAACAAGTTTGCACTGAAAACTTTTGCATCTCCAAGTCTGGCCAGCTTTGCCAGAGCACCTCCTGGTTTAACACCCAGCTCCTCGTTGCAGGCTCTCCTCATTGCCTACACAACATAGCAAGTACCAGCAGGCACTTGTAAAGCAGGGAGAGACAAACTATTCCATACTGTGAGCTGCTTTCATCCTTACTTTCCAGCTCAAGGAGCAGAAGGGAAGAGGGAAAAATAGGAGGTCAAGGTGGCAGAAACAGCCCCCACTCAAATGGAGGTAGGGGCTGCTGAAGGATGTTCAAAGGCACAGCTATACAGACTTTTTCTAGCATCCCATTCGTGAAGAAGAAACCTGAGAATTTACACCCAATTAATATTCACATTTAATCCAAGCCTGATACATATCACTATTTTGTTGCCCAGTTAATGTATAATTTATCCATCTTCACCTGTAGAATAGAGCTCACCCATTAGATCTGGACTCCCTCAAAAGAAATTCGATTTAAGTCAATGAGGATTCTTGGCCCCCGATGGTGTCTTCAGCAGCCAGAGATTGTTTTCACTGTTTGGTCTTCAAACACCAGCTATGCACTATTACCTGACTCAACTCAAGAAGGAAAGACTCAGAATTTATATTTGTGTTAGCATTTTCAAAAACATCCTTTCTGCTTGCATCATCATTACTGCAGAGGGCTTCGAATTCAGCATCTTGCATCCCACAGTCACTGGGCAATGCAGCTCTCTGGTGAAAAACCTGCACTGGTACCAGGCAGATTTGACATGCATTTTAGAAGTCTTGTGCTTATTTTTCTAACATTTAATATCATCATTCTGATTTTGCTATAACTTCCCTCTAGTTGCCTGGATTGGGTGGTCGTGCTGTATCCTCGCATCACAGCTGTAAAACAATGCTCTACTTAAATTTCTCATGAAAGGACTTAAGCATGTTGAGAGTCTCTCTCAGAGGCACAGAGAAGGGTAACCCCAGAATTTGCAACAATGCATCCTGCCTATAATTTCAGGTAGGTACATTTTGCCTAAATTAGAAGTACTGAAGGAATACACAGAGAGGGAGAGGTAAGGATTTAGTTGTTGATACATACTGTCAGAGTTATTTCATCATACTTACTCCAGACCTGTAGCAATACTGTGAAACATGTCAGAAGTATGCATTACAAGTGAGGTATTCAAATTACGAAAAAAGAAAGTTTATTTTCCTTACTAATGGAATGTGTATAAAAAGTATATACCAAATTTCCTACCTGTAGGACAGTGGTCACTTATAGCAGTGTAGTTTATTACATACAGTGCTCTGCCAGTGTGCCTGTTTCAGTGTAGGCATCAAACAACAGAAAGCACAAACAAACCTCATTTCTGAGCCTTCATTACTGTCTTAAGAACCCGGTGATTTTACACACATCTTTTCATTTCTGCCATAGTGCAGACTCAGATAGACATTAACAAGTGGCTCTGAAGCCCCATCAGATGGTCATATTTCAGTACCAACATCATGCCCATCAGCACAACCTGTTCATTCACAGCAGCTGCACCCACCATTCACAGGAGACTCTGGGACAGACCTTGGGAGATTTAATCCCCTGAGGATATTTCCCTTTGGTTTATAAAATGACATTGCATTTCCACTGCCAAATCCTAAGGAATACTCTATTTCCTCCTTTAGTTTACATCTGTCAAAAGACTGATATTCCAGTGTTTCACACTCAGAGAAGGGTTTAAGAGTCTTAACCTTTTCAGAATTAATTGCATTTCCCATATTCATCAGATAAGATTTCTTGGAGAAATAAATTTGGCCAATAAACTGATATGCTGCTTTAATTCTGTTTGAAGAGAATAGGCAAGAAAGGCATGAGAGTCAGGGTTACTTTCTATCCTGTGTAATAGAAATAAAGACAACTCATGGGACAAAAGATCCAAATCGGTGCAGATGAAACTTCTCTCAGCTTGCACATAGGCACATCAACAGTACTGGACACAGACACTAATACTAGGCTAGCCCAGAACCACCTTTCCTCTTTAACACTTGTGAGACATTTTTATTGAGAAGTAAAAATAAAAGGAATGTTAAAAATACAGAATTAGCCAGAGAGCAAACACACCGTAGAAAGATGCTATTCCTCTGCCACATCTAGAGCACCCTGAGGCCTGCGAGTTCAGGACACATGACACTTAAAAAGACATGGGAAAAAGAAGGCTGTCGGAAGGCAAGTCATAAGGCTATTCCTTGTACTTGCCAAAAAAAAAGTCACCACATCTACCCTTTGCCACAAAAAGCTGAGGATGAGGGTCAAGTGTCAGCATGGGGGGTAGAAACAGGCAGCCAAGAAAGAAGAGGTGGGCAGATGCCTGTGGGGTCTGCCATGAGGGAAAAAAAAAGCATCTTACAAACCTGTTCACTACAAGTCCCACATTCATAACTGTTTCCAAATGGAAGGCTGTGAAAAGCCAAAACAAACATTCCTAATTCTTTTTGAACCCATCAGACAATATAGGAAAAATATGTGCATTTTATGGTTTGAGGGCACAACCTTTTAATTATGTGTTTGCATTGTCATGTCCAAGACCTTTTTTCTCCTCAAAAATTAATATTTCCTCAAGCAATGCAGCTATTTATCTTGGATGAACATAAATTGAAACAGAATCCGCCTGTGCAGAGAGAGGCACAGAAGGGCTAGAACATGACACCTAGGGGAATTCAGAACACACTGCAATGCAATCCTCGTCATTTTTCTGGGGCCTTTACAACTCGGTTTCCTACAGTTCTTTAAGAGTTTCCAGATATTGTTTTGCATATGCTGTATGTGCAGAGGCACTTAGGAAACAGAGAACAAGTACAGGTAGTGGGGAAGGTAGGGAGAAACTGAAGAAAATAAAATGTAGTAATTTCCTCTGTACTGGAGCTGAATGAAAAGCAGTTCTGACATCCAAGACCAGCAAGGGTTCTGGCATATAATCACCTCTCGCTTCTCTGTGATAAAGCACAGCCTCATGAGCTGAGAAAAATGTCAATCAACTGCTTTTGCCACTAAAGACTTATATCTGCACAAAGACTGTAAAGTAATAGTTTAAAAATGATACTTAAATTAAAATATATTGAGCCATTACAAGAAAATCCAGACCTCCTTTGGAAAATAAATTACATTTAGTCATAATTGGGGTTCTCAGAAAACTTACAACTAATGTTCAGGCATCAACTTTCCCCCTTCAAG
Organism: Monarcha castaneiventris obscurior; assembly: GCA_026261815.1. Taxonomy (NCBI): domain Eukaryota; kingdom Metazoa; phylum Chordata; class Aves; order Passeriformes; family Monarchidae; genus Monarcha; species Monarcha castaneiventris. The sequence goes on along the minus strand of JAMPIT010000379.1, from coordinate 6,545,423 downwards.
TCTTACAGACTTAGTAGTTGGCCAACAATCCACACAGTAACATCCAAAATATGCATAACAGCAGTTACAGAAGCAGAAATAGCAGAGTCCATTTTTACTTAATTACTTAATAGATAAGTAAGCGCTAAAGCATCAAGAGGACGCTGAAGGAGGACTTTTTCCATGATCAATCTGACTATATTTCACAATAGAAAAGTCTTTTTGGTCACATACCACCTTTCAAGCTAGAGCATAAAAAAAAAGCTTCCTACACAATTTACACAACCTTTCACTAACATGGACCCAATTTGGTGTGAGTGCCAATAAACAGCTGCTTTATCAAACACTGTGCAACAGCGTACTAGGGGGGAAAATCCAGGCTTAGTCAGTCCGTGTGAATTCTGACATCTGCAAAGATTTTAATGAGATACTTTTGGGCAAAACCCGTTGGGCAGCCAGCTCTGAGTTTAGTCATGGGTGAAATTTCCACACACACTAATAATCACAGGCCTTGAATGTCCTGCCATGGAAGGGTGAAAACTTCCCCCTTGTGACCTCAACTTCACTTGTCTGTTGATTAAGCTGAATTTCAGCTGCACCTTACAACTCACTGTCCCCAGGTGTTGCAATCAGGGAGCGCAAAGAACACCCTCTCTAGGTATAAGAATATTATTTGCAAACACTTTAGCTTTCAGAAGTTTGACTGGAAAGCATTGTAGTGCAGACTCAAGATGTCCTGTTACGAAAGGAGGGGGAAACAGAAGTATGAAATGTTTTCCAAATGAATCCCAAAATTTTGAAATCTATGAGGCACAACTTGACCAGAGAGACCTGTGAGGCTTCCCATTAGATACTGTAAATCCTTCGCTTACTCTATCCAGGTGGCCATACTCAACCCCAGCATTAAAAGGTGATTTGTACAAGGCCCTCATCCCCCACAGAAGTGAATTCACAAGGCAAGCAGTGAGACCTACTACAGTTTTGTAACCCAGCAGAAACATCCCTTTTCTTGTTGGTAAACCACTGATGGCATTATCATTTCTGTAAGCTCAAAAAATTTAAAAATAGGAAAAGAGATGGTCAGACTTCTTAGTCAAAGTGCTATTTCCAAACTTACACTCCACAGGTAAAAGTTCCTAGATAAAAGAAAACAAAAAACAAAAAATCCTCTTCAGGCAAACAAGAAACAGCCAGGCCAATAATTTATTTCTCTCTCTGGTTCAATGTGCATGGGACACCAGTGCTTTATTTAGCTGCAGCAGCAAAAGCTCAACTCAACCTTGGTTACAAAAATACTTGAAAACTCAACATACTCACCATTATCACAGTGGGGGGGGTGGTTAATCTTAAAACACCACTGAAAAATGAGGCAGCTCCAATGGCAGCAAAGACCTGTATCAATCCATACTCCATATTCATTAGTTTGAGCACCACAAAAAGAAAACAAGGATCAAGCCTATTATTCTGCCATACAAAGCTCCTCTGTACCTATATACAAGAAGAAAAAGAGCAACCCTTTTGCCAGTGATGCTGTTTTCTGGAAATCCTTTAATATTCTGTTCATCCCAGATTAATTTTGTAAGCTTCTGTGGAGACTCCTTTCCCACAAAAAGCTCTAGCAACCTTCCCTAGTATGAACACTTGCTTGATGCCAATCACAAGCATGAAGCTGACAGATTTACCATACTTTGAAGAAAAAGGACTAACAGCATGTCTGTCTTCATGTCCTTCAAAGCAAAATGAGAATTAAACTTATAGCAAAAGTCAAAAGTAGAGGTCACAGAAATACACACTGGGGTATTTCAGATTAAAAGGCCTCATTTCTAGAACTCCAGCCTTATATCATTTCTCAAAATTAAGTCTGCATTCGCCCCATAAACCTGGCAAGTAAAATATTACAATCATATAACAAATGGGCAAAAAGGAGTAATAGGTATTAATGACCTGTCCAAAACTAACCAGGAATGAAGCTGTGAAGAGAACCCAGGAGCCTTCAAACTAACCTACACTGAAGAGCTAAACCAAAATGTAGCACAGTTGTGCAGGTAATTGCTGATGTGATACACAACATCTCATTCCATATGCGAGGAATTGGATATACAGATTCAAGCGTCAGACAAGGAACTGGATTTGTGCATTCACTTTCCAGAAATGGCAAATTATTATCATTATTATTCATACAATAGCCATTTTTATGATATATATTATATGGTTATTTCTCTCCTGGCTGTGCATGGGGGAATTAGCTCAAATGGTAGAGCGCTCGCTTAGCATGCGAGAGGTAGCGGGATCGATGCCCGCATTCTCCAGCGTTGGTTTTGCTGAACAAGGGGCTGGAGAGCAGCGCTGCAGGAAGGGCCCCAGGGGTCAGTGGCAAGCTGGACATGAGCCAGCAGTGCTGTGGCAGCCAGCAGGGCCAGCCCTGTCCTGGGGGGCATCAGGCACAGCATCGGCAGCCAGGCAAGGGAGGGGATTGTCCTGCTCTGCTCTGCACTGGGGCGACCTCACCTTGAATATTGTGTGCAGTTTTGGGTGCCACATTATGAAAAAAAGGCATTAACCTGTTAGAGAGCATCCAGAGGAGGGCCACGAGGATGGTGAAGGGTCTGAAGAGGAAGCCTTATGAGGAGTGGCTGAGGTCACTTGGTGTGCTCAGCCTGGAGAAGAGGAGACTGAGGGGAGACCTCATTGCAGTTACAGCTTCCTCATGAGGGGAAGAGGAGGTGCAGACACTGATCTCTGCTCTGTGGTGACCTGTGACAGGACTCAAGGGAATGGCCTGAAGCTGTAACAGGGGGGGTTTAGGTTGGATATTAGGAAAAGGTTTTTCATAGAGCAGGATCGAGCACTGGACCAGGCTCCTCTGTCCCACAGCACCCAACCTGACAGAGTCCGTGATGCATTTGGAAAATGCTCTCAGGCACATGGTGTGGTTCTTGGGCTCTCCTGTCCAGGGCCAGGAGGTGGACTTTGATCATCTTAGTGAGTCCCTTCTAGCTCAGGATATTCTATGATTCTATGATTTGAGGAGCATCATCTTGCACCATTACACAACTTTTTCCCATTTATTCATACAACTGATCTATTTGATTGATGGATACAGTTCTGGAATGGTTTTTAAAACTATATGTAGTTCTAGAATGGTTATAAAAGTCAGGTTATCAGGTCAAAAACATGAGTGCTGACTGATAGACTTATCTATATCTATTCAGCCAACTACACCATGTTTCAACAAACATTGCATATTAAAAATTGATTTAGACAACATTTTGGGGAGGGCAGGAGGTGAATACACAGGGGTAGGGCAAATGCAGAAGGTTGTGCACACAACAAATTCTTTTTATGTTTTTTCAATATTTTTGAATAGCATTATGCACTCTCCAGCCATCACTCCTTGCTTGCTGAACATTAAGCCTCTCTGCATTACTGCAAGAACCTTGCTCAAGTTTACAACAGCTTTCCAAAAACTACATCTAAAGACCTAGCTGCAGTTTTTTCCAAAGTTCAGGGTGTTATGTCCAAGATTCAGGTTCAGGCTGTTACGTACATAAGAAACAGATGAAAAGTCTGGATCTGAACCCATATTCCTACAGTTACAAAGATGGACTTAGAAGCCGAGACTCTTTCTGGATCCCCAAAGGATTCAAAAGATCTGCACTTGGAAAGTCCACAGTTATGGCTATGGTCCTTTCACAGCTATTCTCAGATGATATTTCTTCATTCTTTTCCCAAATTTTAGCATCTCTTTCCAAGCAAACCATCCTCTTATACCTATACAGCCTCCTCCAAGCACTTGGTGCTTTGCTGTTGCCAAGTTTCAACCTGTTGTTGCTACTTGACACAGGCCTTTCATACAGGAAGCACAAACCAGCACTGAAGGGCAGCATAGGAATAACCAGGCCACTGGCAACTCCAGAACCTGCTGTTCAACAGCTAAGGATGAAATAAAACGCCAAAGCAATGCAGAGGGATGTGTATCCAGATTCTTCATGAGTCCCATGTTTAAAAGTATATGTGATCCTTTGCTTCCTATCTTCAACTGGAAGCACAGCATCTGCAACACAGAGGAAGAGACATGCAAAGTTACAAATCATTAAAAGGTCCCTTTACAAAAAATGGGGTTTGTAGTAGTTCCCATTTGGCTAAACCTTATTAAAAACAATGCAATGAGTTTACATTACAGCTTCAGCATCTGGGGCACTTCCAGGAAAACAAGGAATATATGTTCTCTCCAGCCAGGTCTGTGTGATGTTAATCCTGATCTAAATAAGGAGAAACTGCAGCAAATTAAGCCAAAGAAAGGCAACTGGACTACTTCAGCAGGACTCTTTCTCCCCTTCCTTTCAGAGGTAGCAGCTCAGGATGTTCCCAGAATATTTGTCTCAATTAGTTCTGGTATATCAGAAGGGAGCATTACATTACTTTAAAAAAAACCTGCCTTATGAGAAAATATGCTTCAATATACCCTCCAGTTATTTCAGTTTCTTCTCAAGTATCAATCACGTAGCTCCCCTTACCTTTATTGAAGGCCTGATTAGAATATCTGACTCCATCTGGACCAATCCATGCACTTCATGAACAGCTTGTTTCCGAAATTTCCCTCTTGAACTGATTTATGCTTAAATATTAAAAACAAAACCAAAAAAAAGTTATTAAATGGATGAATATAACTTGCCTTGCTGCCTGTACAGAATGTGTCAATTTACACAAAAAGCCAACTTTCCCTTATTAACTTGTTTTGTTAACTAATAAATCTAGTTTACTAGATCAGTTTGTTATTTATTCTACTAATCTATCTGGTTTATTAAGGCTTATATTCCCCTACATAAACGTCTGGCTGCTGAAACCCAAAATTCCCAAAACCAGGAATTACTTCATGCTGTCTAAACCCAGAAAACAGGAAAAAAAGACTATTAAAATGCATAGCCTGGCCTTGATGGCTTTGCCCACCGCACATTGTAACTCTACGAAGTGGGATTAGCTGACCAAGAATGTATCATTCCCGAGGAGCACTCCGGTGGATAAGCACAGCTCTTGGAGCTGATGGATGCATTTGCAATTAGAAAGCTTTGCACCGGAGAGCACCACGGAGAGCTGGAAGGACTTAGAGGTTTCCCCCTCCACAGCAGCACAGGCTATACTCAAACCACACCTAAAAGATGTTTGTCCCACACGTTCCTTAAGCTCTCCTTTGGTAAATACTGGCACCAGCTATTTCAACATTTTGCAGCTTAGACTGCCAGTTATCCTGCTGACCACAACCAGCCTTTCTGTGCAGCTCCTCTGTTCCTGGACACTTTCTCAATCTCTGTCATCCGGAACGATTGAACTCTCCAAGCAGGTACGACTTCCTTCTTCCAGTCAGGAAAACAGCCGGCATGTTTTGGACATTACCACAACCTAAACAGTAACAATATGAACTCTGTTCCTGGAACAAAGAGCAGGAGATCTGTGGTATTTGACCCACCTGATCTCCGCTCAGAACTACAAGGAAAAATTAAAATGCAGCCAACATCTAGTGCAAGAAAATTTCTTCCAGACCCCAGATTGGCAATCAAAGGGACACAAGATACTTCCCAATCTTTTATTTGCTTTTTACATTATTCCTGCCTCTCGAACAAGAATATATTCCAAATTCATAATGGTCAAGAGAAGAATAAAAACCTGATAACTCTGCCCTGCTTTAGAAGCCACATGATTTTGTAACTCACTTGTATTAATGCCTCAGGTTCTATACATATGTCTTTGCTACCAGTAGAGGAATGCACACACAAAAACCAGCACATCTGAGAAGCAATTTGAAGCTTACAGCAATGCCAAAATAACCAAGAGAGAAACAACAGAAGAAAGCGGGTTTTTACAATTAAAGTACAAATGGTTGAGCAAGAAGAGCAAAGCACAGAGAATGGAGGTGTAGGACTTTTTTACACACAGGGTTTTGTACCACTAACTCTTCCTGTTCTAAATCCTGATTCTAATCACTGATTTAGAAGAGGTGGTGGAGACAGATTTCTCCCTGGTGGCAACAGGAGGACTGCAGTGCCACACTGCAGCAATACATGCGCACTACTGAGACTTGCTGATGGAAGAAGCCTATTGTTTCTTTACCTACTTCTCTTGCCTTCCTATTCCTCCTTCTCCAAGGAATATCAATGCCTGCTGGAAGAGCTACAAAACACTGCTGAAAGCACTGTTCAGTGTAAATGTGTGAGGATAAGCTATGATAGAAGGAAGTGCTGCCATACTGGCATAGCCACATACAGCCCCATCTGGAGCTGCAGTCTTCCACTATCACAGTTCAAAAGCAAAACCATGCACTTGACTGAGTTGGATCAGTACACAAGACAAAATTCAGCATCTTACAATTTCTTTATTTTTTTCTTATTCCATCTCTTAAAGTGGGAAGGGTGCTTATTACTAATCTGTTGGATCTCAAAAGGGTAATGATTATTTATCAGCTTCTGGAGCACTGACTGATAATCTCACATTAAGCTGAGATGAACCAAATCTAAATGATCCTAACTAAAGTCTTACAGCTGCAATCATAATTCCCTTTTTCAGTTCCTAAGAACAAGAGAACAGTGAACAAGCTTCTTTTCCACATTTAGTCTTATTACAAGCTTATTAGAGACATCATCGCTACCTTCCACAGGTGCATGACCTTACAAAGTCCAGAACAATTTGATGCTTAATTCCTTTCAGATCTATCCAGTTACATGATGTACTCTTTATAACTTGTAGCCACACCAAATGAAAAATTGGCACTAAGACGATCCAGTCTCTAGGTTGGACCAGCCTGACTATTTTTGATTCAGAGACAGACAAAAAAACCCCATGAAATTATCGTGGTTTCAGATGTTTTTCCTAAACAGCAAAAAATAGTTTTGTTTTGAAAAACAACATTTTGCAAAATGTTTGCAAATGCTTAAAATAAAAATAACAATAATTTTAAGAAAAAGTATGTCAGAGTGAGGGAAAAGGCTTTTCCTGTAGCAACCCACATAGCCATAGGTACCAAGTCCAGGTACTAAGTGAAAAAGGCTGCTTTTATAAAGAAAATGTAAATACATATTACAGCAAACAATACTGAATCGAGTATTGCAAGTCAAATAACGGATTAGAACTGGTGGCAAGGACAGGAAAGTATGTCTGCTTTCTATATACTTATATAAGCTGTTTAGAGTTGTCCTGGTTCCGGCCCAGATCAGTGGGAGGGGGAGTGGCCAAAACCCTGTGGAATTCAATACCATTTTACATCATAGGCAGGGACAGGGGTGAGGGGCTCTTTTTCTCCCAAGAAGCGTGGAAGGCAGAGGGTCTGTCCACCACTGTTTTTCATTGTCTCAGGCTTCATGAGCATCTGGCATGTAAATCACCCTCTCTTTGTATATTTTTGTTATTACTGTTGTTGCTGTTACTGTTTGTTTCCTTAACTCAGTGCTATTTCCAGTAAATTGTTCTTATCTCAATCTGTGATTTCTGCCTTTTTTCTCCCACCAGAGAGGGGAGGGGAGGACACCGACTCCTGGTTTTTAATGGGAGTACTAAACTGGGGAATACCATTCCTAAACCATGACATGAGTCCGGTCACTAACGGCAAGCTAGTCAGTATTTACAGTTCATTTTATGCAATGTGTATATTATGCTGCCCACATGGAAGGACGAATTAATACATTTTACAAACTTATGAATTTGTAAAACTAGAAGCTGGCAGTGGCCATTTGCAATGGCTGTGAAGTCAAGCTGTCATTTAACCTCAGCCTGAGCAATTCGTTTTCTACTTCCTCTGGATTCCTCATATGTATTTCTCAAGAAAGATACTTGAACTGCAAAGCCTGTATCAGATTCAAGGATCACTTCAGCTGTTTAACCACAAAATCCCCAGCCATTCAGCCACATATTCCGTGCCTGTTTATTAACACAATGCTTGCCATTTTAAGTTCCCTGGTGACAGTTTGTTCTGCGTTACCTATTTGTGTTCCCATAGAGAGGATTGATCAAATCATGTCCCTCAGCCAACTGGAGCTGAGAATAACAAAGATTTTTCATCAGTTTCCAGTTCCAGATTTCCAGTTCAAGCACTGCCAGTCTCCTATAGACTGATATACTTATCTACAAGGCCTATACATTTTGTAAATCAGAATTAGGATTCCAAATTGAAGAAGAGCTTGTGTGATACATATAGCCACATTTCATGCTCTTTTACATGTTTAGCTCCATTTTGTTTCTTTCTTTCTCCTGTTTTTCCCCTTATTTTGACATGTCAGGAAATGCCTCTCACTGGAAAAGTTTAAGTGTGATTAAAAGATTAAGTGTGACTTTTGTCTCTACATGAATTCATTTTAAATACTCAGGTCTGACACACCTTTGAATTTTTTCCGTCTGAAATCCTTGTAACAGCTAACTGGAAGAAATGGTTAATAGCTGTATTCACATATATATGCCCATGGTGATCCTCCCCACTTACATTTCTGAGTTGTTCCTCATCTGGCAGCTTCTCCCACTCAGGACAAGAGTGCAAGGAAAGAAATACAGAAAATATACTGTAATAGTTGTCATACATACCTGCAGACATTAAGTAAACAGTCCATTGTGAGATGTAAAGAAAGAAAGAAATGTGTCTAAACCCGCTGATGCCATCACTTTCCACAAGAAAATTGCCCTTTTGTGCTGCCCACGTATCCCAGATTTGCTCATAAGCAATGAGTAAGGCCTAGATTTGTCCAGTCTAACTTCAGGGATGTTACTGTTCCACCCAGGTAATTGGCCTCTGTCTCTGTGGCCACCAGAGAGCACCGGTCCCTCCAGGAAGATGTGGAGCACATGGAATGCTCTACACACGGCCAGCCTGCCCACCCTGCACTGTGGCAGGTGGTGGAGATGCAGACAGATGCAGAGTTATTTGCAGGCTGCCACTTGTGCACAGCAGGGACTCGGGATCTGTGCACCTTTCATTAAGGTTTTTTCCACTGGAACTTGAAATTACGCTGTGTGTCAGAAAGGGTCCACTGTTTCAATTTGAATTCCTCCCCATTTATGCAAATTTGAAGTCCCTGGTCAGTATGAACAGTTAAAGACTTGTTTCTTACTTGCAAACTTATTGCTTCCCTTCTCTCATGAGGGTGTTATGGAAGGATTAATGCTCAGTTAATCAACAGAAAGAAGTTCCTAGACTTCCTAGCAATACTAGACAGCTATAAAGTCTAAAGCTAATTAGATGCTACATGGTGGAGTCACAGACATTGCAGTCCAAATGGCTGAAGATACTTTATCAGGTCCTTCTCGTTTTCCATATGCCCATTTTGAAGTAAACATGAATGAAATCAAAAACAGAACACAGCAGAAGGTGTTTTCACTGGCTGCTTTGCATTCACCAAAAGGGAGTTTATACATGAGATGACTGCACTGCATTTCAGTGCTGCATATCTTTCATCACAATATATGTTCAGTATAACAGTTCCATTTCATTCAAAACTAATGTTCATGTATTTATCTTAATTGAGATTAATTTACATTTCTATACAAATGAAGATATACCCAAAATAAAAAAATATTTAGAACATATTTCAGTAGATGACTAGAGAAAAATTACAGGAACACACAACCAGAGTAATAATATATTTTCCAAGCACAAGGTTTCATCCCCTCTGTGGATGGCTATCAAACAGCTCAGATAGCACATTTATGGAAACCTTTAAGCCAAGATTCAGCTGTGTGCAATTGTAACGAGTTGTCAGATGATTGTATCTCAAGCCTTTGTTCCCCTGTATCTCAAAGTTTATAAGCTTATGGGCAGAACACATCTACAACAGACAGATGAAACTGGGAGTAGTTCAGTCCTCACAAAGCTTAGGTCAGGTTTTGTTTTTGAGAACTTGACTCTGGGACAGTTCAAACCCAGGTCAACTTTTTGCCAAAACTCCTAAGTCCAAAGGGAGCTAGAAGGCTAGCTAGCCTGGAGCCAGTGGCTACACATTTAAAGCAGTAGCCTATCTTCACAGCTAGGTAGAAAGGAAAATAATCTTCTCAAGTATCCTCTTAAAGTTTTGACAGCTTATATATTAAGTATATATGCATATAAATACTTAAATTGTCCACCCTGCCCATGGAAACACTGAGCTTTTGGAAGAGAAGCATTAGTCAATGTGATTTTTAAAAAAAATAGAAAAAGAAAGATAGCTCTGCCAGATTCTTGGCAAAACATTATCTACATTGTGATTTCCTCACAGAGAAAAAGGTGATGAATTGAGGAGAAACAAATGCAGGCCAAGGGGCAGAAGGGCACTTAGAAGACAGCTTCGTCTAATCTATGGGCTGAAGATTAGATATTCAATTCCAGTCAAAGGAATGGTACTCCGGGTTATGTTGTGGGTGTGGAAGATACCGTGATGGGTTCTTTCCAAGTTTAAATGCAAACTGGTTTATACAAGATTATTTTTAGTTAAAGTCACTGTGACATAGTTTCTTTCAGCTGCCTCATTTTGTGAGCTTATTAAAAAAAAAAAAAAAAAAGGTATGGTTCTCTCTCAGATCAAACAGTTTCTTTCCTGCCTTTTTTCTGCCAAGTTATAATAAAATAAGGACTGTGACCTGAGCAGGATCTTCTAGAGCTAACAGAAAAGGAAAAAGCAGTCTGAATAAGAGTTCATGCTACAAAGTTAAGGTAAAAAAAAAAAAAAAAAAAGGAGAAATTTAAAAAATACAGGATTAAGGCAAAAATGTCTATACAGAAAAGCTCTTTATGCACCACAGCCCTACGAAACACATGCGGTTCTCCCGTCTTCAGGTATGAGCTGGCAAGGTGCTAACCACTCCAGGAACTTTTGGAGTCAGCAAGGCAGCACTCTTAAACAACATACTCTTAGGAGTTTTCTTAGTGTTTTCTTTATGTCTGGCGCTAAATCTTTGCTAGATGATCTTTTGTTTAATTCTGCAGTGTCTTCTAACGTACTGGCTCTTACTGGCTTATGCTGAAGCATGTTTTGGTTTTTATTCCAGAGAGTAATAAGCAGTGCTTTTTATGTTCTTAAGCAGTTTGTGCAAGGTTTCTGTAATGCACCATGAGAAAGCCAAAGGTTTCTCAATGGTAGGGGAAATGGCTGTCAAACACAGCACTCCAGCTCCAAATTGTTAAAACAATTGTTACAAACCTGACCTCTTGCAAACAGAGGTCCTTTGGAAACCATGGCATTTCCACAGGAGTAATGGAAGTCACGCATAGGACCCCGCTCCTCGTCCTGCTGGATTGAAAACTGGATTTTGGTTAAGATATCTCACTGCCATTCTCAACAGCACAAAGGCACAAATCTCTAGCAAGATGCGGGAGCAAATCTGTAGCAAAACTGGGTGGGGGAAAGGCTCTCCCTAAAGCTGAGAAATCCTGCTTTCCCTACAGACCTTACTCACTCCTTCAAACCTGGAAGCAAAAGGCTTGAAGCGAGCTTCATCGGGGTGTGTTCCCTCAGCAGATGGTGAGCAAACACAGCTGCCAACAGAAATGCCAGCATCCTGCCACTAAGAGGAGCTGAAATTCAGCTGTCATCAACAGCACGGGCATGCTGCAGCACAGTCCTTTCACCGGGATCCCTCCTCCTCCTCTTCCTCCTACACAGGTCAGATTTCACCTCTGATGTGCCAACAGAGAACCCAAAAAGCAGATTGCTGCTCTGACCGAGAGCAGCACTAGGCAGAGGAGGTGGTGGACTGCCAGAGCACACACAGAACCTCCAAGGACTAAATGAAACGTGGTCCTTCTGACCCCATGAAGATGTAAACCAATGGGAAATGTGCATCTCCCCAGTCTGGGGAGAGCTTGCAGAGACTGGGCCATGTGCCTCAACCTACAGTTATTTACGCTTTTAGCTCCAAAAGTTTCCTCTCTCATATTTAAAATATTGTTTTCCTCCCAGTGTCATGCAGGCTGTTGACACAGGTCAAGGTGATTGTCTTTCCCTGAAACTTAGGTATTTTTGCTGGCTCTGAGAGGAAGCTGCTGAAGGGATGTCTGGGCTGATGAGAGGAGATGGCCAGGTCCTTGGTCTACAGTTGAGCAACCCTCTCTCCAAGAGGGAGAGAGGAGAAAGCAGGATATATAAAAAATAGATACCTATGCATACATAAAGCATACTGGCAACTCTGCCAATAAGAGGGCAGAAGAAAAGGGTTTCAGTGTGCACCAATTTCCCTAAAGATAGGTTATCTCAACACTTTAAAAGACTGGAAAACTCCTCAGAAACAATTCCTCAAAAATAATGGAAATAAAGAAAAATTGCAACAAGTAGGTCTTCACTAAAGAAACTTGCAGAGAATCTCAAATTTACACAATTTCCTGCAAGTGCAGTAGAAAAGTTCTGAAGATTTTCTTTCTTCCCATTTAATCATAGAATGGTTTGCATTGAAAGGGACCTGAAAGATCATCTAGTTCTGATACCCCTGCCATGAGCAGGGGCACCTTCCACTAGACCAGGTTGCTCAAAGCCCCATCCAACCTGGCCTTGAACACTTCCAGGGATGTGGAGTACACAAATCCCCTGGGCAATCTTGTCCAGTGTCTCACCAACTTCACAGTCAAGAATTTCTTTCTAATATCTAATCTAAACCTGCCCTCTTTCAGTTTGAAGCCATTCCCCCCATCCTGTCACTACATGCTCTTGTAAAAAGTCCCTCTCCAGCCTTTCTGCACCCCGCTTTAGGTACTGGAAGCCACTCTGAGGTCTCACCAGAGCCTGCTCTGCTCCAGGCTGAACAAACCCAACTCTCTCAGCCTGTCTTTATAGGATTATTAAGCTCATAATATTCTTCATAACAACCAAAGCATAAAACTGAAAAGCATTAAAATGTTCAAAATACAGGAACACTTTGCCTATATCTCTTCTTTTCCAGTGGCATGACTCTCCCCAAAAACATCTGATATCAAATGGAAACTCCGAAGCCTAGATGTAAATCCATCATGCCATCATGTCTTATAAGGACATTTAGCTCTCCATAGATTGCAAATAAATGCAAAAGCACAGCAACCCAACTGCTACATGTCACTAAGCTGATAAAGTATCATCAGAGTAGAACAGCAGTAGGAGAGCAACTCTACAGGTAAAATACTTCAAGCATTAAAACCAAACCAAACAAATAAAAAAACATATTCTCTATCCTTATATACCTACCAACATTGAATACATATCTGCATTTTGGGAATCCACGTGTTTGCTTTACTCTCTTGCACATTATTAAGTACCAGCAGGTCAGATTCACTTTTCCATCCAGCAATTGGTGACCTGCCCTCATTAGTCACTGTAAATGTTATATAATTAAGAGAACCATATTATTTACTTGCAAAGATAAACACAGTCTCCAACAGGTTGCTTGTTTTTCTAAGGGATGATTTTGGAATTGAATTAAAGAGCTGCATACGTAAATGATTAAATTTAGGGGGAAAAAGAAACCTCCTTGAAGACCTCTAAACACTCCAAGGAGGATGGTTGGAATGAAGGCCAAGATATTCATGTCCAGCAAGTTCTTAATCTGAGTCAAAGAAAGGAGTAAAAAAATGTTCTGAGCATCCTGCCAGTGACATGAATTATTGCATCCTTTCTCACAAAACCTGATACCTCAAAGTAATTTCCATAGAGGAAATAAATCTTGCCTTTTGATTTAAAGAACCCAGCTAATTCATTTAAAGCTGATCTCTTCTTGCACTCCTCAGAGGAGTGGAACCAAGCAGGTAGACACTGATGTCAGCACACATAGCAGAAAACTATGATGTACTGCACTTACCACTGGCACTCAGCACTTCAGGTTACATCTAAATAACACAATATAATGGCTTTAATGAGCCCTTCAAAAGACTTTGCTGAATCAGAGCTTTGCTGAATGTTCATTTCTTAAGTGTCAATCTGCGTCCATGTGCATTGAGATCATTTATAAGTAAATTTATTTAAGTAAAACTGTGGAAATTCATGCTGAGCTAGAACAACTCGCAAAACAACAAATCACAGGCACAGACATAATCTGGCAGCTGTAATAGTAATTGAATTTTCTGCTTGACTCCTCAACAAGCAGCAAGGATAAAAGCAATATCACGTTTTAGTTTTATCTTCCAGGCAACAAAACAGGGTCAGCAGGTCAGTGATAATCTATTAAAAGATGTGAGGATATTATTTCCCTAGCCTAGGTTTAGAGTTTTGTCATGATTAGGATCTGAACAGAGTAAGAGATCATAAAATGCATAAAAAGCTACCTGCCAAGATGCAGGAAGATCACATGTCAAGAGTTGCCTGTAAAAAACCCTAAACTGGTATAATCTTGGGGTTAGTGGACTGGACAAACGGTCAGCTGTCAGCCTGCCTTAAATTTCTGGAGCTTGAGGTCCTCTTATTGTTCAAATTATTTTTTCTCCTTCCTTCTCTTCTTCTTGACCCTTAATCTTATTCTTGTTCCTGCTGCGAATAGCCTGGAGTTTAACAAATTCATCAGGTGGCTGTACTAAACATGGGTGGCATTTCCTGGGAAGAGAAATGCCAGGGTCAAAATCCATCCAGGCTTCAAGAGCTGGTCCACAGGGTGCTGCAGACAGAGAAGGTGGGTCTGGAAGAGGGAGAATCCCAGCAGCCATTCATAGGCACTAGAAGCTCAACACCTGCATGTACTCACAGGGAGTAGGGACAGACTCAAGGTATATCATGCCTTAGAACCAGGATTACAACAATCACCTATGTAGGTACTCTGTGTACTAAGCAAAATTTTAATAATGCTATTTTTACCAATATCTGTAAAAATATCCATCTTTTTTCCAAAGGATTTAAAGAGATCTAATATTTAAGGTGCTGGAATTCAGAGGGAACGAGCTTAATTTGAGGTAGAAAAAAAAAATCTGGTTTATTTACTTCAGGATCCAACTATCTTGCATTATATTGTACTTAATTCTAATCCTGCACTAAAACTAAAAGTAGACATACGTGATTTTATTGTTTTTTCTCCCTATGTCCATTTTTGCTAAGGAAAAGATATACTGAGATATTTGCTTTCAAGTAAAATATGCACATTACACTGCATGTGTGTGGCAGTGAAGGTAAAGTCAAGAGAGTACTCCACAGGCTGGAAATGAAAGGTGGCATAGTATACTCTTTGTTTTTGTTGTAATATAAACCACAAGCTTTGGCCAGTCATCAAGAAGAAAACGGTACCTACAGAGCAAGTTTCACCTTTAGAATTAATCCTATGGTCTATGTAAAAATAAAGTGAAGTTTCCTGAAAATCTCATGCTCCAGAGTACAATAAATTCCCCTAGCTACATTATGCTAGGTAGAATGAAACTAAAAAAACCCAAATAATTTCTTGAGAAACATAACCCACAAGCTTTCAACTCAGTTTATCCACTGTAAACTGGGTTTTGTTAATGCCACAAAATATATAAGGAACAAAATTTCCCCTGAGCCTCATGTTCAGTGAAATGAAAATGTTTCTGCTTATCTGTACCACATTGAGAGGCAAAAACTTATTGAACCCTGCCCTAAGTTATGTTGTTAATAATTTTAACTAACTTTTCCCTCTAGTAACACTAAGAGAAGATAGAAGGAGACAGAATCCACTGCTTTTTTTAAAAAACATCCTCAACTGAGTGCTAAAAGAGCGAAGTTTATTGTAAAGTAACAACTGAAGCGAATCCACTTTCCCCTGTGCATGCAGCTGTTCATTACACAATGCTTTGGTTTCAGCAAGGAATCTGGCTTCAGAAGGCTTGACCTCTTCCCTGCCCATGGAATCTCACCTTTCTGCCACAAACTTTTATCTTCTTAGTGTGTAACTGCACCTGTCTGGGGACCTGCACTATGAGTTGGTGCACAAAAAGGATTTAGGTGGAAACCCAACGTCTTCTCTGCTTTCCCCAGCTAAACTTGTGGTAAAGCAAATATATCAGGGAGCATGCACACAAACTTTGCCCATTTTCCCAGCCAAGGTATAGCTACATGTGGAAAATGCCACAATCTTTTGTTTCTGCATTGCTAGAGTGATACAAGCCAGAAGAAATTCAGAGATGAATGAAAGCGATCAGGCAATTACTTTAGGAAAAATTTACTTGTAGTAAAAAGTAGCAGAAAGTGGATTGGGACTTAGAATGCCAGGAGTTTATTTCCAGCTCTCTGTAAGTCAGTACAAAGAAGGGTATTTAGGCCAGAAGAAGTGAAGATCCTGAAACTTGCACCTCCCTATTGAATAATCATCATCATGAGCAATAAAAATGAATGAAAGACATGAAAATAAAAGCAGCTACTTTTAGGTGGACATAAGGTAAAAAGCTGTGTCAAGCTGGAAGGAATAAAGCAAAGGCAGCTGAGGCTGAAGGTCATCTCTGTTTTGCAACTAGGAACAAACAGTGATTGCATCTTTTCAAAGGTTTAATCTGTAAGCACCAAGGAAGAGGGGCACAGTACAGCAACGCTGGCAGCAACAACAGAGCTCGAGCCAGCTACAGAAGGAGAGGACAGCCTATTTAAGAGCTTCTCTGCTTTTTCCCTTACTTCAAAGTATCTTCTTCTATCCAGCACCAACACAGAAAATTACCTTATGAATAGCTAATAAGCAAACAGTAGATGCTTTGGCTGTTTGCTGTAATTTAGAATAAAACAATCTGTGTTGTATTTAAGTGATTTTCAGGCATAATGTCTGAAGGCTTCCATACTCACTGATCCCATACCTGTCCATATCCCAGCTTTCCCCCTTCTCAGTCCCCCTTCTCTGATACTCCCCCAGCAAAAACACTGAATGAGACAAGCCTAAACCCCTGCATATATTTCCTCCCACACCCGCACAGTACACACCCATAGCAAAATCCTTTCTCTGCTTCAAAAAATCCCAAATGACCCCTGTAAACAAACCCATAGAAAGAAGAGAACAGTAAATGCATGGTGAAAATGCAGGCCACCAAGCAGCAGCAGCAGGTTTGCCAGGCCAGCCTGATGTCCCAATTCTTCTAAGAACAAGGGTCTGCCAATGACAGCACAAAATACCAAAGCTATGCCTGGTCCTGCACCAGCTGTAATGAAACTGTGCCTGCAACAGGTAGAAGAGACAAAATTTGGTAACAGGGGTAACAAAAGAGAAGAAAAAAACACCATAAACAAAACCTCCTCTCAAAGCCTGCTGGTATATTATGGGGTTTTTATACTGCCTTGCATCTCTACGATGTGAGTTCAGACATGTTTGCCTTGACAAAATCCTCAGCCCTGTAGCATTGTTTGGGTACCACAGGTATCATGTGACAGTGAGCTGCTGAACAAGCACCAAAGAGCCCAAGAACAGGCAGATATGCCACTTCCCATCCTGGAACAGGGCACTCACAGGAGTGAACTACTGCATTTTAAAAATGGGATTCACCAGAGAATAAGAGTACAGTCCTGGAGCCTGAAGGCTCAACATGCTGCCTCAGTCTGTAAATGTCTGAAAAACCCATGTGGAACAAATATGCCTTGTCTCCCTCCCTGTAAAGGTGTGGAGCCCACATATGCCCCAAGGAGCAACTCCATTGCTGCAAGCAACACTAGGAGCTCAAATAGCAGAGATCTGCACTGTGAGCCAGTTCAGTAAGGAAAAAAAAGGAGGAAAAAGAGGGAGGAAAATAATTACAGTATTGTAAAAAAGGCATTAATGGACTGTCTTCCTTTAAACATTTATATGACATATTTTCACACACACAACATAATTTTCTTTCCAAAACACTGATTTAGTTCTATTAAAACAACATCCTGCATCGGTCAAATGTTACATTTTTAAAGGAGGCCACAGTGTGCAAAACAGAGGGAAGGATTTAGAAGGAGGAAATAAAATTATGCTTGAATTCTGTCTTAGAAAAATAGACTCAAGTCCAGCCTTTGTGGAGGTTACTGGAGTGATGCTGATACATCTAATGAACTAATCAATAGTGTTCAAAAGCTTATAAAACTTGCATCCTCTGGATGTGCTACCTGACACCTCAGCAGTAATTTGTAGACATGCTGAGCATTCGGTACCAGCTGAAGTCAATGAGTGTAAAAAACACTTGAGTATTTTAAATAGTAACAAACAGCAAGTTCTCAGAAAAAAAACAATAAAAACCAAATATCAGAGTCATCTCTGAACATCTGTAAGCCCTTTTAACTTCTCGTAGCATTCACAAGTTTTATGGGTACAAGGACAGGTGGCAGTGAGCATAACGGAGAGAAAATAAAGGAAAAAATTAAAGAGGTCATGTGCCAAAGCCCTTAAGAAAGCTCCCCAGTGAAGTTACACAGGGAGCTTCATGTCTGATACATCCCAACTCACGAAGGTTAAGACACTTCCGTGCACGGATTTTTACTTACACGTGGTATCTTCCCAGTGAGATTGTTTCCAGCAGCAGGGGACTC
Source organism: Monarcha castaneiventris obscurior (assembly GCA_026261815.1). Lineage (NCBI taxonomy): Eukaryota > Metazoa > Chordata > Aves > Passeriformes > Monarchidae > Monarcha > Monarcha castaneiventris. The sequence continues at coordinate 6,527,067 of JAMPIT010000379.1, read as the reverse complement.
AAGAGGTCCTGCATGCCTCAGTAAAAGCTGGGCCAGCTTTCCTTGGACAGCCCCGACTTCTTGCTCCAGCCAGCTGCACATGCTACATGTCCCACCAGTGGTACCAACACCGAAACTGGGCCCTTCCAACACATCCAGCAGGGCTCCTCGATGGAGGAATGCCTGAAGTGCCTTTGACAGCCCAATGCTTGCTGAGTTACTGCTCTGCCTGTGACTGTACCTGGAGTGGGTACATCTCTTGAGCCTACTCAGCGCCAGAAGGTACCAGGGGAGTGGGATCTTGTCGTCCTGGTCTCTGTAAAGAAGTGAGGTCTCACTGAGACTGACATTTGTCTCTGTTGCTCACCAACAGCTCTCTGTGAAGGGGACTTCCACACAACCTGCTTCCCCCAGGATGGTTCCTGGCTGCAAGCTACTGCTTCTTTCTAATTATGCTACAACTGGATGCTGCACAGAAAAACAAACATTTTCTCTTCTTTTCTTACCACAGTTGCTGATTTCTCCCAGGAGTAGCATTTTTTTTTTAACCAGCACATCTCAGATTTATTTAAATGACTGATCTTAAAAGGCTAAAGGCAAAGGAGATCCCATATCTTTCCTTTGATGCTTTTTTATTTAATTGTAAGCTAGAGGTAGTTAATAAGTGACTGTTCATTTGAACTATATTTCTTGAGGAAATTAACACACAGGATGTTTTTTTATCCTTATTTTAAAAAACCAAACAGGCTTTTGTATGTCAACATGACAATAAATACCATCCAGAAGACATAAAGTGGTTACAATTTCTTTTCCTGGAAACTAATCTCATAAATTTCAGTAAACTGTTCGCAAGAGAGAGTTTACCAGCATTATCTCATAGACACACATGAGCAGAGAAGACCCAGACTAAAAAAGTGTCACAAAAAAATTTACTTTTTCAAAACTCAAAAAATAAAGCAAGGACTCCCTGTGCACATTAGGCAATCCCCATAATCTCTTTTTTCCTGGGACAGCATCATTAATTTAAGGATGAAGTCCAGGTGTAAAAATCCTGCATTTTTCTCCCTCCTTATATAACCCAGAACGCAATGGGAAAAGGTCTTCTGTATTAATGTATTAAACTACTTGTGAACTTTCTTTTAATTAAAGAACTTTAAAGTTGTTTAATTAAACAACTTTCTTTTAATTAGAGTGGGTGGCTTTTTTCCCATTCCGAAGTGACAGGCAGCAGGAACACTGAAAGATTGCTGGTGCAGCATCTCTGTTTCCCTTCCAGATGCAATGGGCTCACCAGTGACACCCCTGGGGCATCGAGGGCAGGGATGGGGTGGCCCTCACAGAGCCCCACATCTCTGCCCATCACTTACTTATCAGCTGAGTTCCAAAACCTGGTGAAGATCGGGAGGTGGATGCCAATGGTGTCCAACTGCAGCTGGCTCAGGCCACGACCCAGGAGAGCACTAAAAGTGATGTTGTATAATTGAGAGCACTCTTTGGTAAATTATTCATAAATCAGTTAAAGGCAAAGGAGGACAGAGCCTTAGCTGGCATGCAGCAGCAAAGCTAGATTGGTTTCAACAAATTTAAACATGGAAAATGCTGAACATGTCTTTTAAACATGCAAAGCCCCATTGACATAAAGGAGGAAGCTACTAAAACTTTCAGGTTCTTGACTCAGAGACTTAAATGTCTCTTTTCCAAAGAGTGTTATGATGGTTGCCCATGAATTGCCTTTGAAGAATTTCATGTTAATGTCTGCCCTAGTGTGGTGACACACCAGACTAGAGCCCATCATTTCAGTCATCTGTTCCCAGGTTAACAACCATGGCAGCCAGAACAGCCCTACTTCTAACAGAAGACGTGTGATGATTTAAATTATTACAGTGTGTTCCCAGGCAGCACTTCAAATTACATTTAAATGGGGGAAAAAAATCCAAACCCTTAGTGGAATGAAAAATCTATTCATTGTATAATCTTGGAAGACTTTTCTACAAGACTTAAATTAGGAGCCTTAATAAATCTCTCAGAGGCTTTTAGCAACTTACGTGTGTTTATGTTTAATAAAAATGGCGGAGGGTTCCAACTAAATTAAATTAAACTAGCTCTTAATTCCTATGTTTTGAAAAGGCATCACGTTGATACTGTGATGACTTTATTCATGGAAATATGATTCAATTCTTTGGCTCACAAATCACTGTTACCAACCCAGCACAAAGGGAAAAAAGAAATCACAGCTGCAGTCTCTGAGCTCCTGGAGACAAATGTCTGAAAGGAAAGAAAACAGAAGAAACCAAAAGGGAGAGCTAACCCTTGGGAAGCATTGTCTAGAACATTTGTGGCCACCTCTGACTAGTCATGTGCTCCTATTTTTGAACATCTGAGTCATCCCCTAGGGTGCTGCACCTCTGTGCAAATAAATAAGTAAGTATAAACCCACAGAGCAACAGAAAATGTGAATGGTTGGTGGGGAGGAAGATATGTTTGGTCAGGGTGGTGAAGAGGGGAGAACAAACCTAAAGGATGAATACTTTCCAAACCCAAAAAAGATCAGAAATAAAACAGCAAAACAGCCAACAAACAATCTATATCCTATTAGCAGAGACCAATTTTGCCATCTCTATTCAAGATATGGTTCCAGATAAATAATAAAGTGCAGCAGGATTCTCCTCTAAATGATGAATAAAGGAAATTATGTCACTTTCCAAAACAAACAAAAAACCCCAAAATCTGGCCTGCAGTTACCAAGTTTGGCTGTATTGCAACATAGTAAATTTTAAGATCTGCTCTGACCTACAGAGGAGGGCCAGGCAAGCCTCCTCTATCCCCCTCACAAGGCCAAGGACAACAGTAGCGTGATGGGGATTCTCTTCCTTTGTACCTAAGAAGGCGGTATAAAAACATTATCCTTCAAAAAGACTATAAAGTCTACTTTCCTCACCTAGAAATGTAGTGTAACACCACTGCATGACCAGCAAGCAGCTCCAACCCAACCTGCCACCTGCAGAGCAGCACCAGGCTCCTGCGGCTGCCCTCAGTTGGCACTGGTGGCTGCCGTGCTCCCACACTGGGAACACAAACCCCATCAGTCCCTGCCTTGCACAGCCACTTGTGGCACTTCTGCAGGTGGCTGTAAAGCTGCTGTCCCTGTTGTGTGAAGCCACTTGACACTGGCTTTGTTTTCACACAGACGTTGCTCAGGTAAACGGAGTTTACAGGAGGTGTAAAGCAGCCAGCAGGCCATGGCACACAGCAAGTGGCTTTCCAGAAACAAAACTGACTGCAGTTGTCCAGATAATTGCTTGCTGAGCACCACTCAGGGAATCATACTAGGGAACCTGTTGCAGGGGGTAAGGTGCTGGTTAAGCACCAGAAGCCAGGATCTTCCTAGCAAGAGTGTTCAGCAAAGAGCAGCTCTTCTAGGGGCCAAGGCAGCCTCCCTGCACAGCGGCGATCTCAGCAAGTGCAGCCATTTCTCAGCTACAAGTGATTCCAGCTCTTGTGATTCAGCTCTGTGTGAGATCACCCGAGGCAAACTCGGGGACAGAGAGACAGGAGCCGAGTGTGGCAGTGCCACAGAGGAGCTTTATTGTCCAGCAGTCCCTGGGAAGGGGAGGCCAAGGACCACAGCTCCCTGATTCAGGGCAGATCCAGGGTCCTTTTTATGGGAAAGGCAGGTGATGGGGTAGAAACCAATTTACCAACTGGATACAAGGTATTACCATACAGAAACAAGGCATGCTGCGGATGGTTCACTTCGTAACCATAACCTAGAGAGAGGTTTCTTATCTCCGAGTCCTTTTGCCCTCAGGCTTCTCCGCTCCAAAGGAGGGCAGAAGACTCCTGAGTCAAAGGCTCACAGCCCTCCACAGGAACCAAGCCAGTATTTAAAACACACAGCAAACAAATCCTTTCCTTCACTGCATGGCATGAATAGTTGTGCTGCTGCAAAAGGGATGGGGAACAGCACAGGTGAAAAGAGCTCCTGTTGCAGGGTATTTTTTAAGCCAGTGCTGCCACCAAGACAGATGTCACAAAGCCATACCCACATCCTGATAACTTTAGCATTGTCTTTAGCTATCTCTCACCCCAAATGGAATTTGGGACCTTCTTCTCACAGAGGAGCCCGAAGGCTACAGCCAGCATACATGAGACAAATGTCCCTAAAAATGTCTTGATGTTAAAAAGATGTTGAATAGAAGTGCCATTCAAATACCCAGTGCTTCCTGGTAAGCCAGATGGCGAAGCTGCTGCCAAAAGAACTGCAACAGAAAAAAAAAAGAAACAGAGTCAACAATATTAGATGTTGATGTGTTAGATGTGTCTATGGACAATTTTCCAGTGTGACCCTCACTTTGCTCTGTTCACAAACTTTTCCAGAATTAACAGACAATACAAATGCCCATATAGCTTCTCACAATGCACAAAAATTCAAGATCCTGACAGTGTTGCTATACACATAGTGGGGCTAATGAGAGAGGAAAATTACTTATGAGGGCCCCTGTCCCCACCCCCAGCCTCCACCTGATGCCTGAAGCCCATCAGCCTCTCATCTTCGCACAGTCTGTCTGTGGGGCAGGGTGTACATGTGAACCTCTGTGATTTGTCCAGTCAGTTCAGTCTTTAGAAAGCTCAAACCTGGTTGGTTGTGGTATGTATAACAGCAAACTCCCTTTTCCTACTGTTGCTGGATTTTGGGGTAAGTCTAGTAAAATGTTCACTTTTTCTCTCACCTATGCTGTTAATTGCCTGTCTATAATTAAATTGAACACAGCAGGATAGTAAATGACAGAAAGGCTCAATGTTGTAGCTTTGGTGCCTCATAAAAGTACTAACCTGGGCCACATGCAATATCCACATAGCACAGCTAAATGATCAATCTAAAACCAACAGGAACTTTTATATGGACTGATGGTCTTTGGCTTAGGCCCCTTCCAAACACCAAGTTTTCATGAGTTATACCAGCTGCCACTTGTATTTATTTTATAAACACCACATGCTAAGTGTAAATTACATCGCCACCACCACTGATTTCACCCCAGACACTTTTATACAAGTTACGGGTGGTGGAATCCAGGTTTAGGCTGAAGGCCAAGAAAGACTTCTCCAATGGGGTTGTACAATTTAAGCTTTTTTTTTTTTTTTTTTCATAAAATACTGAAACAACCAGTATATGGAAGAGTAAGAGATTTGGTTTATCACAGTGTTATTGACTTGTTGCATAGGAGACACTTGCCAGCACAGAGCCATCAGCCCAGACAGAAGCACACACAGCCAGGTCATCAGCACCCACAGACCAGGTCCCACTCTTCAGTGTTCTTTTGTACTACAAATTTCTGCAGGCAGAAGGTATATGATAGGGAAAAACCAAAACAAGCAATGCAGGCTCTTCAGAAGGGGGCAAGTGTAAGGTGAATGATGACTTTCAGAGTCAAGTCATGGTTTTTTTCCAGGACTTCCTACCCATCTCTAAAAACACTATAAAGGAAACCTTACTCCTCAAAGCCCTTTTCAGGTCAGAAGCAGGGTTCAAGGACCTTAAGAATATGCACAAAAAAGCACTCTCTGGTGTCTTCAGGCATTTTGCCTGAATGGAGCAAAGTCTGAGATCAGTAATTACTTTCATGAATTTGCAGCTATTATTAGTGGACAGAATATATGTGAGCAAGCTGTTTCCTGCTTTATTTTAACCAGAAGGACATCTCTCACACTGGGCATTCTCACATTCAAAACACATGCTTTGGTCAGCCAGGGGTTTTTGGTTTGTTTGTTTGTGTTTGGGCTGACCACAGCCGTGCTGTCTCCAGAGCTCCTCAACTCCCACGTCCTTCGCTGCCTTCCGCAGGGCTCAGCTGTGATACTTCGTGGGTGCAGGTCAAGCACATCCCTGGTGTTTCTGAGGTCACAGTGCTACAGCCTTCCGAGCAGCCCGTCCCACCAAGTGTTTTGTAAATGCATCGTGCAGCACAGCCTAACTGCAAAGTGCACAAAAAAAGAGTTTTGCTCATCTGCAGCTAAAGGAGGTATTTAGATGGGAAGATCTTCCAGGGCAGGAATTACATGTTTGTACTGATGTCAGAGCTTACCTCCTGACCTTCTGTATTAATAATACAAGAGGACAGATTTTATAATCGAATAGGACCAACAGTGTGAGTAACAGTTGTTGTGATGACCTGGAGTCAAAGTGTGGTTTTTTTCTATGTATTATTTACTTATACTTTAGTGTGTATATATGCACACATGCTTGTATATACATACAAATGCATATATACACATTTGCATGTGTATTTATCCACTGTTTATATATTTTATAAACATACGCATAGTCTGTATATAAGAAAAAGGGGAAATAATATTCTAAGAGGATTATATATGCTTTCCTCATGGAAAACCTAAACTTGTTCATTTTTTTAATATTTACCTCTGATATATTCAGCTTCCATCTGTTCTGCAGAATAACTCTTCCCTTGCATTTCTGTGAAGTGACTGAGATCTGTCCTTCAGCAGCTGTCAGTATTGTTCCATTATCTTGATTCCAAGAGGACACATCCATGTCTCCATTGCACTGGAGAGCCCAGAACTGGACCCAGTACTCCAGATGTGGCCTCACCAATGCTGAAGAGAGGGGAAGGATCACTTCCCTCAGCCTGCTGATAACATTCGGAATGCAGCCCCGGAGGCTGTTGGCACCACAGTCGTGGCCTGTTAAGCACTGCTTCCTTTTATTTTTATTTTTGTCTGCTAGTTTGCTGAGGGTGCACCAAAACATTGTCCCTTCATCCAGGTCATTAGTGAAGATATCCAACAGTATTTGACCCCAGGACTGACCCCTGGGGTACACACTTGAGGACCAGCCTCTGGCTGTTCATGCCACTGATCATAATGCTTTGAGCCCAGCAGTTCTGCCACATAAATCCATCTCACTGTCCAAACATCTAATCCATACACCATTAGTTTGTCTATGAGACTGTTATGGGAGACAGTGGTGAAAGCCTTGATAAATCTGAAATAAAGAACAGCTAGTGTTCCAGTCATGTTATTGTAGAAGGTTGTTGTCCACTGTAAATCCATGCTTGATTTTGCTTGATTTTCTCATTGGAATGGACAACGCTTTGCCATGGATGAGATAATCCCTGAAAAACAATCAGCCCTCTTGGACCCCACTTCTCTCCAGGATGATCTCTGGGATTCTTCCAAGAAGACCCCTGAACAGATCAAAGTGCTCTCCTGAAGTCCAGTCCTTCACCTTTTCCCCCTCATCTCAGGATCCCACACACCCCAATCTCATGGTCACTGCTGCCCTCAACCCTCACATCCCTGATCAGTCTTTCCTTCTCTGCAAATACAAGGTCCAGCAGAATATGTCCCCTCATTTTTTTCTTGATCACCTATCAGGAAGTTGTTATCAATGCACTCCAGAAACCTCCTGGATTGCTGGTGCCCTGATGCGTTGTCCTTCTAGCAGATATTGGGGGGTTGGCTGGACTCCCACGGGGATCTGGGTCAGTGACCACTAGACTTCTTACAAATATCTGAAGACAGCTTTGTCTAATTCCTCACAATTTACAGCAGACATCCACAACATCACCCCACGTGTTCGTGTGCCCTCTAATGCTGATCTGCAAGCTCTCAGCTGATTTTCATCTCTCCCAAAGCAGATTTCCAACCATTCCCACTTCTCTGACAAGGAAAGAACAACTCCCACTTCTAACTATGGTGTGGCCTTCCTAACGAGTCTCTATCCAGCCACTGCAGTGCTGCAGCAGTGTCAGCTATCCCACCACATCTGAGCAGACAAGGAGCTCATCTGCCTTGCTCCAGCCCCAAATCCGCAGAGCTGCACCCTCCTCAGCAGCTTGCTCTGGACTGTGGCCTCTGCTGAGTCAGGGGGTCGGGGTAATTTTTCTGCCAGTGCTGGGGACCACCTCTGGCAGCTCCCTGCCACTGCTGCTGAGCACAAAAGCACTGTCAGCCCAGACCCTGGCCTCCTCCTGCACAGAGTGCTGCTGGCTGCATACCATGCTTGATGGTTTTAAAGGCTCCCCCCAGCACCAGCTGACAGGATTCCTGACCCTCTCTAGCCAGGATTCAGCCAGAACAAAAGCTCAAAACCCCTTCTCACAAGAAGCTCTTCGATATTTATACAATCTACCACAGATATCACAAGCCAAGTGAAAATTTTGCCACCTGCTTCCTTATACAAGTGAGGAAAAGCAAGCAGTCATGAGATGCCTTAACATTTACATTGGGTTTAGCCATTCAGTGATTTTTACCACCACCATTCCAATTATCACAGAGATAATGATAGCCATCAAGGGCAAATTAACAATTCAACAATAATCTATTACTGAAAATGGAGCTGCCCCAGCCACAGAAAGAAATAACATCTCTGATACCAGGTCCACGCTCACTAAGTACCTTAATGGAGGTTAATCCCTTCCCTTGGACATCACCCAGACCTAAAGCAGCACATGCCTCCGGTGTACAGGGAGGAAGGCCAAGGTATATTAAATGTTGCTTTCATCAATCCCATACCAGGGACAAAATCAGATATTATAGTGTACTATAGGCCAAGTTGTAGCAAAGGACACCAACATGTGTGTACACAAAGGACCACAAAGGGATCTGATCTCCACACTCACCTCTACAGGCAGCACCTTCAGGCAGTTAAAACCTGACACTGTGCATTTCCTAATAAACTAACACAGAAAATGTCACTCTGACTTTCTTTTGCTCACCTGCAAGTAAGTTTCCACCAGGTTCCATTTCAATTTGATGAGAGAGTTAATTATCTGATGAATCAAAAACCCCAGCACCCCCACTGCTGTTCTGATTAGCCCCATCAGCAGCCATCGATCCCACTCTGTTCGAGGAACAGGAAGGCACAACTGCTTCTCAGACCATAACACAGGATTATTTGCCATGCTGCCTCTCACAAACACACAAATTCCATTTTTAGAGCATTTTGATTATTAACCGTGACTGCCTGAACAACAGGCTGCTCCTGCCAATATCTCTTTTAAAAGTGTACACTCAACAAAGGTCTACCTTCAGGTGAAAGCCATTTTCATTTGGGTAAGGAACACGGTTGGATTTTTTGGGTTTGGATCTGGGTTTTTTTTAATATAAAAGTACTAGTGCAGTCTGCTCTCAGATGTTGACTGCTTCATGTCATATCAAAATCAATTACATGGCCCAATAATTAAGCATTTGGTAGAGCACTCTGGACACATTTCAAAGTAATCCCCATTTCCTTTGACTGCAAGTAATGCACTGAGCACCCACCATGTAAATGTGCAAACTTTTACCTCCAGTTTCTGTCTTTCCTAAACTTACACTTTTAATAATAACTGTGCTCCAATAATAATGACCGATTTATTTTGAGTATCATCTAGGACTAGAGCAGGCCTACTGAGATTCAAACACCATGGTTCCCGCAGATTATGCTAAGAGGAAAAAAATTAAAAGTTAATTACTTTTTAATAGTAATTTTTAAAATTAATTGTAATTTTAAAATTAATTAATTTCAAGAAGTCTCAGTAACAGAACATTTGCCCAAACTTCTGCAAAGTCTCTTCCTTTTCAGTTGTATACATTGAGAAGTTAATATTTTAATTCTTTTTTGCATATTCAATAATTGTGAAGAGCATAAGCACTTACAAAATATGCTTTTAATTCCTTGGCCCCCTTTTACATTCCAAATGTTCTCCTGTATACAGAAACAGTAAATAACTATTTCTTAATTCCTTCTGCTATCAGGCATCTCCCTGGAGTGTCCAAATTACACATAGTTTTAGAGGCAACTTAACGCTATTTAAGGCAAGTTTACCTGTATGTTTTTTCTTGTAGCCACTTCTTATAAACCTTTTTGTGTGAAGGCAAATAATCCAAACTTCCATGGGCTACCAGGTGCTCTCTCCACCAAAGGTACTACAGCTTGGATGCTTTACCCAAGGCAGTTTGCAAGTTGGCAGCTCAGACAAAGGACAAAAAGATTCAGTGCATGTCAAATGTTTACTGTAAATCAAAATCAGCAGCATGCTGTGTGTTTGCCACCTCCAAGGCATGACATTGGTAACCAAGGAAAGAGTACAAAAGGCTTGCTGCTGCTCTCCACTAACTGGCATTTGGACAAATTTGGCAAGATCTCATCTCAAATAATCACAGAATCACAGAACAATAGAATGGTTCAGGTTGGAAGGGACTTTAAAGACCATCTAGTGCCAACCCTTCTGCCATGGACAGGGACACCTTCCACCAGGTTGCTCAGAGCCCCATGCAACCTGTCCTTGAGCACTCCCAGGGATGGGGCATCTACAACTTCTCTGGGCAACTTTATCCAGTGCCTCACCACCCTCAAAGTGAAAAATTTCTTCCTAGTAGCTAATCTAAACCTACTCTCTTGTCAGTTTGAAGCCATTCCCCCTTGTCCTGTCACCACGTGCCCTTGTAAACAGTCCCTCTCCATCTTTCTTTTAGGCTCCCTTCTGATACTGGAAGGCCACAACTGGGTCACCCCAAAGCCTTCTCTTTTCCAGGCAATGAAGAAACATAAATAGTTCCTGGTTGTGAATTAGTGAGTACTAAAGTTCGAGAGTGACACTGCTAGTGCCATAAATCAGCCTCTCTTGCTGGGAGAGGCCCTTTAAAGTTCTTAAAGTCCTTGCAAGGAGCTTGATAAACGGACAAGGCAAACTCGCAGTAACTGCTTCTTCAGATAGTTGTTTATTCTAGTGTTATCAGCTTAGAAAGACACAGTAGAACAGAACATGACAAGAGAAGGCGAGAAAATGGCTGCTTATCAAGATTCCAAAGCCTTTTTATAGGTAAATTATCCAATTAAAAATTGAAACGACAGATATTTTTACTTTTCATCCAATGCTCAGTAAATCACTCCGACACGCAGGCCGGAACTGCGACATTTTTCATCCAATCATCCTAAACTACCTTTACTGCAGAATATGGAGGACTAGAAGAAAATAGAAGGAGATAAAAACTACAAGGGTTCCTCCATCTTGGAACTTTTACTATTTATCTATTTACTACATTAACAAACCTAAAACTTCTAAATTCTTCACCCTGTGACATCCTTACATCATATTCTATCACCTAGTTCACATCTGTGTAGATTTTAGCTCCTCCCAGATGGTAGGGAGTTTTCTCCATGGATAAAGGTCAAAAACCATGCTGTCCAGGGGGGTTTTTCTCTCTAAAACAGGCAGAGAAATATTCCCTGCACTCTGGATTCCCACAGAGAGGAGAAAAGTTCTTTACACAAGCCACATGCAAATTACCCAAAATAAAGTCTTTTGGACCTATGGTTTTGCAATGCTGAAAGCTTCCTTGTAGCCCACTGCTCACACTTCCCACATGTAAAAACACACGTTATGAAGGAAATACCGCCCAGGGCAGGGGGCACATCCATGTTGGGATATAGCAATGGCCTAAGTCCAATTTCTTACATTGTGATGGAGGTTTTCTGCCAGCTCAATCAGGCATTTAATTCTAGAGATTTCAAAAGCACTATGCAAATTGCAGACCTGGCGACAATCAATGTGAAGAAAAAGAGAACGAGTTAAAGAGAATTGATCTAGGTGGAAATCAAAGACTGAAGAAAATAATTGTTGCTGGAAACTGTGACTAGCTACAAGCAACAGAAAATGCATTAGAAAACTTAATGTTACTTTCCTTCAGATACGGGGAAATAAATGTGTCTGCCACCGATACATCCATAATGAAGTTATCTGACAACAGATACACACTGTGTGATCAATTAAATCTCTCTAGTCAAAGGTGAATTAAGGAACAGCAGGAGTCTGACTATTATGTACACTAATAATGTAAAAAGTGGTAAGTGCTTCACAAACAGAAGCTCAGACCTTAGTTTTGTCTTTAAGCACAAAAATGTTTTGAGATTAGACTGGTAACTTCTGCTTGCACAAAAGTTGAGTTTAACTAGTCCTATTCCAAGTTCAAAATGGAGCAAAAGAAAGCAGAACCCAGGCAAAAGCAGGCACCTGAACAGAGCTCCTGGCTGGGACCCCATCACTGTTTCACTCAGGTATGCCAGACTGCCTACCCCAAGGTCTCCATTTAGCCCATTTGTTTCTGGAACATGGGAATTTGTATGATGTCATTTTCTAGCTGTGTTAGATCAAACGGTATATGTGAATAGATCTGGGTATTATAAAGATTGCAGCACAAACAAAAACACAAAATCCACTGAACAACAGAGATGGGGGTTGAGGGAAGAACATTGAAACCAAAGCTACATTTCTAGGGGAAACAGATGAGGCCAAGTCACACTGCTCACAGACAACACAGATATTCCTCATTCCATGTCATGATGATTTGTTACATAAACAAGATGGCTGTTTTTCCCCAAACAGGAATATCATTCCCATCCATAAGAGCACACCTGAGCATTTGCCTTTGCCGTCCCTAGTTGCCAGAAAACCAAAGCTGACAACTCCTCTTCCATCAGACTTGATCTCTGCAGCAGCAGCTCGGCTGTACTGCAAACCATCACAACCGTGCATTCAAATTTTAAAAAACAAAACAGAGTAAGAATGAGTTTTCAGACTTTGACCCCTAATTATTTTTTCCCCATGGACTCCTCTATAGTCAACTTAAACCCACCAGTACACTCACGAATCTGAAATCTGTTTAATGAACCTCTGAGAAGCAGTGCACAAATGGCCAGGGTTAGAAAGCTAGATGGGGAAAAACAAAGCAAGATTTGAGATTGCAGGGAGGCGTTGCTGCATCCCTGAGATGCAGGAGTTGAGACAACTCTCCAGAGGACAGACAAGGCCTTACAAAACACATACAAAGATTTGTTTGTTTACAATGAAAACTGAAGACTGAGAGACATGAAGGCAAATGCAGACTGGGGTCGTAAAAGCTGCTGCACCAGACATTCCTCTGCTAGAAACACATACTGCTTAATTAGCCTGTAAGAATTTGACCCAAAACCCATGCATTTTGGCCATCACTGTTACATACACAAACACCTCCAAGTGCAGAACATGAGTCTTCATCTTTCTTTTGAAAATTATTTCAGTAGGTATATTTTCAGTTCTGTAAAATCTGCGTAAGGATTGGCCTGCTTTCTGCAATGTTTTTTTTTCTCCAAACATCACACAAGGACCTTTCCGCTTACTCAAGAGCTTCCAAAACACAAGTTTTGCCATGGATAAAGAAAATCAGAGGCAATGATGAAAAAATACTTTCTTCTCAATACTGTAAGATAAAATGCCCCCACCTGTGTGAGACCAGAGAATCCAGGCTGCAATCAGTTCCCAGGTTTTTCACTAATTTCTGACTTCTGCAAGGCGTGCTACCTGACTTAAAAGTGTTCTTACCTCATCGCAGCCTAATTGGGAATGTCTGCTTTGGAGACAAGGAGGGAAAGAAGGAGTCTGTGTTCATCACTACTAAAAGCTACCTACACACTTCTTTGAGTAAATGCTTCGAGGAGTCAAGTTATAAATTGAATTTTACTCAGTTAGGAAAGTTTTGAAAGGCCAATGCGGGGGGAGGGAAACCATGCTTTTAAGCTGCCAAGACCTCATTTGGAAGCCAAAGTGTTCCTTGCTCCACTCCCAAGCAGCTTCCGTGCAGGCCATGGGACTCTTTGCAAAAGGGCAATGGCAGAATAAGGAGGGTGGGCTGACACTGGCACAGTTTACCTCCTTGGTAAACATAAGCAGGCTGAGCCAGGCTGCCTCCAGTTAGAACCTGGAAAAGCTCCCTTGAAACCAGGAAGATCAGCAAAGGATTGGACCTCTGCCACTTGGTGATCTGGAAGACAGGTGAGGTGTGTTGCACAGCAGAAATGCAGCTACCACATATCAGCAGCTGGCCATTCCAATAAAAAGTTTTGGGCTAGCTCATCTAACTCCCTCCCAAACAATGGAGAAGGAGGAACAACACAATTTTATTTGCCTAAATGTTTTGTGAGCATATGAGCATGTGCATGCATGCATCACATGTGTTCTTTACCCCTTAAAAGACCAGGATGGAATAACCCCAACCAATACAACGAAAACACAAAGTAAGAGTTGCTAAACTGGAAGCCAGAGAAAATAAGAACTACCCACCAAACGGCAGTAGAGATACAGCATGAATTTAATACTAAAACACTTTGCCACTTGTCTTTAAACAGTACAGACATAAATCAGATTCCAGCTATTACACATAAAAGCACCTACCACAGAACTCTAATTCCTGCTATGGTTGTACTAAGCCCCTCCTACCTGAGCACAAATTACTGGTCACCCTTCTATCTAGATAGCTATATAATGTAATTTTACCTCTGTAGTGGCAAGCATGTAAAAAGCCAGGCAAATCCTTAGCTGGCATCTCAGTTTTAAGTAGACAGAGAACCACGTACTTTTTGAACGGTGTCAGGAGCTGTATATACTTAAATGATAAGAATTTCTCCCCTCTCCACTGCCCTTCTGTCTTCAGCCACAGGCTCATTTAGTGCAGCACATGTGATTTGTCCATCTGTCAAGCAAAGCAGTGCACCATTCTTGTTGGCTCCAGTTTTAATATGAGAGTCATACAGATATTACAGGATCATACAATCACAAAAATACAATAAAGGATTAGAGACTGCGAGTTAACGCTGGTAACACTGCATGAGTAACACACCAATTCCAAACAAATCTCAAGGTAAAAGTGAAGAGGTTTTGCAATGCCAGAAGAAATAGTTTCTACCCTAAGGAACATGAGCAGTTCAGAATATATTTTTCAACAGATTGAAAGCAGGATGATAGAACAAAGAGCTTCCAAAGCAGTACTCTATTCACAGCATCCCACTCCAAAGATCAAAAACCATTACACTACTAATTGAGGTGACACTCGAAAGACTTCAAATAATCAGTGTTTAATGCGCAATCTGAATGACAGCCCAAGGAATCAAATAATTATCACAGTCATTGAACAGAGATGTGAAGACATTGTTAACTAAAAATGTCATGGCTATCAACTTTCATTTCATATTATTTCAGTATTTCAAAGTTACAGTATTTAAGGAATGAAAGTATACTACTACCTTAGCATGAGAATTTTCCTATAAATGCAACAACTCACACATATGATGCTGGCTTAAGGGACATGTTGAAACATTTTCTGGTAACGCTGTAATAAATCTCACATTTTGCAACAGGTTAGTAGCATCCTATGATACAGCAAATTTAATCAGCAAATCTTCAGACAGAAAAAAATGTACATATAACACGAAATCGTTTCAGAAAACACAACCCAAGATGACTATGACCATCTCCACAAATCCTCAAATTGTCATGTTGTGGCAAGGAGTTATTTTAGATTTCTCAGAAGTAGACAGTCCCAGAGTTCAAAGTGCAACATACCTCCCAGAGATGGGAAATAATGCTCTCTCCCAAAACTGCAGTCAAGCAAACAACAAACACTGCAAGAATCCCTTGGCCAGAAAAGGTCAGGGCTGCTGGCAATTTGCCTGGTACCATTACAAAAGCAGAGCTTTTAGTACAGACTTTTCTCAGTAACAGTATAGATTTTTCTCAGATTAGTATTGACTCTGTTAACTACACACACATATTTAAACCCAAAACTGCTGATCACCAACCACTTAGGTAATGTGGGAACTGAAGAGCCAGCTGCCACCATCACACACTCCCATGCTTTGGTTTACACAGCTCACATGGTGGCAAGTATTGCCAAAACTTAAGAGAAACAAAGCCATCTCAACCTGCTTTATTTCACCAGAATGTTTTAACAATTGTAAATGCAGGAATATTCTATCTTTAAAAAGTGAAAGAGATGAAGAGAATTGGGTTAAGTCCTGCCAGGCTGACTTTAAGGAGTGCCAAACACATCATTTCCCAAAGTCAATCTGCAAAGCTGAACCCTCACTCCCATATTAACCCAATTTTCAGGATGCTGGAAAAGCTGCTAGAAATACCCTCTTCTGTATCTTCATGACAACTTCAGAGCTCTACTGTTTGAGCTGCTGTCATCCTAACTGAAACAGCTTTTATTTCTATGACAATTGGAAAAATACAGAAAATTCTTAATGGGCTATTTTCAAGTCAAGTCAGTAAGAGATGTGTTTACCTCCACCAGGTTACTTTTCTTGGTAATTTTTTAGTAGAAATTGCAGAGGGAAATCAAACCCTTCCCCTCTTCCCTTGTCATTCCCACTTGCTTAAAAGTAATAATAATAATAGGATATAATAGTAATATTAATTAAAATTGAAATAGCCAGTATGTTAAATCAGCATACCTACACATCTGTAACAATCAGCAGGGAGCAGAGTGGGAACAAGCACAAATCAGCTTAGGAAAACCTTCCTAGTATGACTGCACAGCCATTCCTTCAGTACTTCTGATTTAACAAATACACAGTTTGGGGTTTTCTAACCCAAACTACATAGTTTATAGATTATAAAACCATGTTTACATTTTATCCAAACTGCTTATATTAAAAGCAGAAGGTTGGGATGCTGCTGTTAAGAAATGGTGAAAAGTCATAAATTAGTATAGAAAACATGAATTTTATCAAGAGATCCAAAACACTGGTTATATGTGCATTATCTCAACATCTTCCATTAAGTTATCCATTTATAGAGTATGTCTCATATAAATAATGTTTTTTATATTTATCACTATTTTAAAATGGTAAAGACAAAAACTTTATAAAACCGCTTGAATATGGAAATGCTGCCTGAGAGTTGGCTTATGGTTTGTATTTTAAAGAACAGAATTTACAGTACATAAACTTACAACTGTTTACAAACTGAGCTGAAAGTAGAAAGTATACATCCATTTAGTAAAAAAAAAAAAAAAAAAAACCAACAAAATTATAAACCACTATGACCATAACACTATGGTAATGTAAGAAGTTATTTTGTGGGGAGTTTTTTAAAGCATCAAGTATGTTATTTTTATACTTCCAGCATTATATCCTTCAGACTTTAGTCCATGATCAGTTGCGTCTACAACAGAAAAGGTACAGCACATTGTTTCAGGGAATAAGGCAATCAGCATAACAGGGAACAGAAAAAACCATCTCCCACAATTATTTCAACAGAGTTAACACAGATGGATTAACAAGTGTTAAAGCTTTTTTTAAATTTATTATCATTATTATTAAATAAAGACTACAGACATTCATGTTCCTTCAATACCTCCCCACCTAAGAAATCTTTCAAGCTTCCCAAGAGTTCTGAACACATTATTTAGAAACATTGACAAGAAACATATTTTGTCCCACTGCTTCACATCTACCTGGAATTTTACTCACATGAAAGACCAACAGTAGTTTTAAGTCACCTTTTTTGGTACAGTAACCCATACTCAGACTTGCTCAGTACCAGTTTACTCCTCCTCTAGCAGTTGAAATAAGCCACACCAGGGCAATCTGGCTGAGTTTTCATAAACTAGAGGCCAGAATTAAAGCAAGCAGTAGTCAGACATCCTGCAGGACAATTATCTTGTGGCCTAAGTGTGCCTTCTGCATCAAAAGACAGCATAAGAGAAGTGTAACAAATATTTTTAGGCCTTAAGTTATTGTCCCAAAAGCTACTAAATAGGAAATACATCTCCACGAACTCACCATATAAGTAACCATGTAAAACACAAACACTTGTCTAAATTATACAGTTGTTAATCATTATAGATGATCAACTGTCATAATACGTACTAAAATTTTTCCTTAGGCATTTCCTATACAGTACCAAACATTCAGGAGGAATGTGAATTATGCATTTATTTGATAATAGCTGAAGGATCCACTGCTGACTGTCTTGCTTGATAAAAAGTATTCCCAGCTTGCGTTCAGGAAGAAGAGAGCAATCAAGGCCAGCGGTAGGTTCACACCTTGCAATGTTTTCTGTACTTTTTTATCTATGAGTAAGGCACATCATTTGTAATGTGGCTATTTCCATAGGCTTGCTCATTGTATCTTAAGGTTTAACAAAGTATGAATCATACCATCTTTGGCTTTTTTTCTTTGCTTCACAGGAAATGTATCCCTGCCTCGAACAACCAAAACACAAGAACTCTGGCAATGCTTCAGAGCACAAAGCTAGTTTAAATCTCAGCCAATGACCGCCGACATGAAAAGAATTACATATTTAGAGATCTTCTGCTTTGTCCCTCACTCAACTGGCTTCAAATGGTGCTCTGCTTTGCAAGATGTTCAAATACAGGTTTGAAAAGAAAAAAAAAAATACACATTTGGTAACAATGGCAAACTTAAATCTTGCCGAAAGAATATAACACAAATTAAATACTTGTGAGAGGAAAATTAAAATTCTGTCATTAGGTTACCTAAGAGAGACTGTAAAAATATGAGAAAGCAAATTTGAAGCAAACATTGATCAGACATAGATACCTGTAAAACATAATGCTTTCTGAAGGAGAGTAAGCATACTGCTTCAAAATCTTCTTCAGGTAGGAGAAGAGTTTTGAGGAGGCTCTCAACTTTATGCAGTAGTTGAAGACATTTTAAAATTTCATAATATATTTCACTTCAGACTTGTCCCAATGTGAGCAAAATGGAAAACCAACACACCTAAGATCACTGCAGGAATATTTTTATAGTCATCCATGTATTACATACTCCAAGTCTCAGAGATCATGCCAACTCCCTCCAGCACTGATTTTTCCTTCTGCTAAATGTATCTGTTTACAGCTGGATATGCAGATTCTCACCGATACAAATGGACAGACTATTATAGGATCACCTCGCACCACACACAATCATGTGAACAACAGGCCCTTCTTGATGCTCTGTGAATAAGCCAGTCTCTTAAATTTTGTTACCAACCATATAAGAGTCTACAAGCATTCTCTCAGTAGTTTATGTTGAAATCTTCCCAAAAATTCACATTCCAGAACTGTACAGTTCCGTTATTTTAATTGATTAAATATAGATTAGCAGTGTTAGTGTAAGAAAGAAGATTTAATGGCATCAAAATCATTCAAATTAAATCAAGGAAAAAAAATGTTGCAATGCACTTCAGCCAAACCATCACAAATGATATGTTATATAAATACAGACACGAGGTAGCTGGCAGCTATAAATCCACAATTCTGGAAGTGCCCAATTTGTCTAAAAAGCATAAATTGACAAATATCAATTAAACCCTTCCATTAAACAAAACAAAAAAAATAGAACACCTAGTTTATTGCTTTTAAAGGTTCATTGTTTACATCAGAAACAGGCAAAGGCTTATCAAAGAAAAGTTACCTAGCTGTTGATGGCTTTTGATTATAACCACTTCTGCAAAAGAACCGCTAAATAAAACTTTGAATGCAAACAGCTGACTCACTCCCAATGTTACATACTGTCACCAAAATGAACAAAGGTTTGCATTCTCCAAGATGAGAGGCAGGGAAAGAAGGCATAATATCCAAAAGAACAGCATTAACTACTTGCTTATGAGAAATCAGTAAAAGAAATAAAACCAGTGTTCCCACCAGACAGAACACACTGAAAAAACAGACTAAGGACTGCAGGAAAGGCAGAAAGCTTCTAGCTACAAACACAGTGGCATCACAGCAAATGATTCATGTCAAGCAGAAGGAAATACGATGATCTGAAGCACAGGTATACCTTTTAGTAAACCTTCCTGAAGTTTCTTTTTTGTGTGTTTCAGAAAAGGCAAAAGCAGAACAGACAAGAAAAAAATGCAAGCAACATAAAAGAGGAAAAGATGCAAGAAAGCAAGACAAAGGACTGAGAAGTAGGACAGACTTCAGCAATGTGATCTGAAAACTGCTTAGAGGTCAAGTAAGCAAAGTGAAAGGTACGCTCATTTCTCAAAAGAATATGGAGGGGAACTAAAGGGAAGATGGGTAGGCAAGGTTTTTTTTGTTTGTTTTTATTTTGGGGTTGGTTTGGTGTTTGGGGCTCTTTTAAATATATTTATACACACACACACAGAGTGCAAGTTTGTCTAAAGAAGTGATACTACAGATGACAGAACTTACTCCCCTGCAACATATGGAATATCTTGACCTCTCAAGTAAACCAAGCATACAAAAGTGATAAGAACAAAAGGTGCATGTAACACCAGCAGCAATATTATGTTTGGCTTTCCACTACTTCTGCCAGTTACTGTACAAATATTACATGACTATTATAGAAATGGCACAGCCTCAGACACTTTCCACATTTTATTTACATTTTAAGACTAACTTTAATCTCAATCACATATCCATACATTTCCTTTGTTTCACTAAAACTTAAATGCATGGTTTATTAGAACAAAGACTGTAAACAAATATTTGCCATGTCCGATACATGTAACACAGGAGCTGCTTAACAGAAATTAATCCCCCCATTTTATAAATACAGGTATCAAAACAATCCTGAACATACTTTGTGACACTACTAGTAGTCGGCACCCACACCCTTGCAAAATTAAACAAGATGAGCAACGGTATTCACTGTACCTGCTACCTTAAAACAAATTTAACTGCAGCTCTTTTACTAAGCAAGATGGATAAAGCATGCCATTTATATTTTGCCTTCTCCAGAAATTATTTTCAGTAACATATATTATTCCACAGCAATCTGACACTTTCTGTCATGCTTTCATCTTGTAAAACCTGAATTCCAATTATAGGCTATTTCAGGCTTATGCTTAAATGACAGTGCCTCAATAAGAGAAAAAAATAATTGTGCTGCCTTTTTCTCCCATAGTGCCTGAAAACATATTGGGCATACATATATTATATATATTCTTACAAATGTCCAGGTCATGTATACCAGCTGAAATTCTTTAATGTGTGGGTGTTTGCATTGTGAGATTTAATCAAGACATTAACATGAGTAGAAGGTTGTTGTTTTAAGACAGAAGTTTGAGAATCAGCTAAAATTAATTATTGTAAGTTTGTCCCTCTGGAGGTTGTGGAAGCTTCATATTTTCTTTGGACATCATTAGACGTCTTAGCTCTTGAAGTACAACTTTAATGCTATATGAATTTTGCCATTTTGCTAACACTGGTATGCTCCGTGCATCCACCTGGAAAAAAAAGAGAGAAATCTAATTTATGATGGAACACAAAATCTCTACATAAATAACTGTTATTGACCTAATTGCTCTAAGAAACAGGCTAAGCATTCCCTGACACCTCTGTCGCATAAAGTCTCTGTGTTCCTAAAATATTTTAAGGAAAACAATCATATACTTACACACACATACAGATTCTGCAATAAAATCCATGCAGGTGGACCCTTCCATCTGTGCTGCTACTTATATTAGTGAGAAGAAAAGGAGGAGGGGAGGAGGACATCAGCAAACTGTTCACTGCAAAACTGGAGCTGCTATCTCGCAAAATCTATAGTTCTTTTCAAATTACCCCCAAAAAAGAAACAAGCAATCACCTTCACTATGCTAATATATTCACCTGGGTGTTCCTCAGTCCTTTTAAAGAACCTGCCACACAAGAGTCCGTAAACTGTTCCTTTCTAAAGGAACATTTCCCTTATTATTTCTTTGCTACAAGTATTGTTAGTGATTTCTTTCACATCCATATTGCATGGTGCTTCTGATACATCTAGAGCCACTACATGCAGTAAGAAATGTCTTGAAATACTGAAATAACCGATTTGCAATGCTTGGACATTTCTTAATTCCTTGCATCCTTCTCACAGTAAGTCATCTTATGGAGCCATGAAGATTACTGTACATCACTTACCAATTGGAATATGAACTGAAAGGAAAGGACATGGGACTTCTCCTATGCGTTTATAAAACCTGTGGGACAATTTACACAATTATATTATAACGGAGAGGTTTCCATAGAAAAGTCAGCAATTGAAAGTCATCCTGGGAATTGTTTTGGCAGCAGGTTAAGTCCCAGCCCCTGCATGGAGGAACTTAAGAGCACAGAGGGGCCTACAGCTGTGCAACTGCAAAGCAGCCCCTGGGTCAGGAATAGGGCTATTGTATGCTACTGAATTCCTTTGGTAGAGTGGCACGGGCAGCCCACATGGCTACAAGAGTGCTGGAAACCACTGTTTTATGATTTAGGCAGCATAAAACATCAAGAAGTTTCTTATCCCATCTTAATTAGGGCAAGCTGAAAGAAAAAAAACCTGGAATCAGAAATAAGAATGTTAACACAGATGTTTTATTTCTAGATTATTTGCAGTGAGGCTGTCTTTTTTCAGAACACCAGATGAGACTAAACCTTTTTGTAGGAGAAAACTGAGGCCAAGGTTTAACAACATGCTGGCTTGGGCAGCAATATTATCCCAAGAAACTTCTGCTCCCTCTCTTGTTCCTTTAACAGTGCTACTGCCTATCAGCTCAGGTAAACCATGTACAGGGAAATATTTTCTGAACTGAACTGACAGAACCCACCCGGTTTAAAACAACACCTTGCAAAGAAGTCCCTAAGCAGGATCCTTGACCTTATTCATAGCTCAGCCCTATAAGCATTTCTTTTCACACAATTTCCCCTCAGAGTCAGGAACCCCTTAAAGCCAGTAGAATTGCCAACAACAGTGTATCATCAAGCTACACTACAAAAGGCATTACTTAATAATTATTGCAAACATTCAAAAAAAGTAAAACAGCATCAAAAGAAAAGCTCTATTATGCAGCAACTTCATGCCAGTTTAAAATATACAAGTGTATGAGCTAATACAGAAAGGTTTTGAAAGTTAGCACTGGTGAAATCATCACTGTCATTCCTGTACTATTACTACTTTTTTAAAGGGGTATTTGGGTTAACTGGTAAATAGGAGGCAAAATGGCTGGAAAGGAAGTTGCTCTGCGACTAGAGAAACAAACATCTAACTTCAGTCTGGAAATTCTCCTTTCACATCATCTTCCTTCTCTTTGCTCCTCCTCAATTTTGCCTTTGTCAGCTCCCTCAGGTCTGGATGTTTGCCTCAATTACAGCACACAGCAGCCAGTCACCACCGCTGTTCAAATAATGCAGTTCTACAAAGACTGGAACATGAGAGCTGATCACTTAAGAGTAAGCTCCTCCTGCTTTTCTTTTTTGCTGGGAACAAAAAACTCACAGACTGTAAACTCTGCTTTAATGTTGCTATGTTTCCTGACTAAAGACTGGTGCAATGTGACATTTTTGTTGCTTGTTTATCTCAAGTCTCTTTTCTGCAAGTCACCAACTTCTTTCATAACACCTTGCAGCAGTAAAGATTTTGGCTCATGTTCTGTTGTCTATGTTGCAGAATTGATTTCCAAGTTAGTGCATAATAAACTCGCTTTATGAAGAACAATGATAAGACAGTTAAAGACATTGAAGAGAGTGACACAAACTATGTTCAAACCACACAAAAGCATTAGGTAATATTCAAATGCACACCATGGGACACAGAAGGAGACATTTCAAGGTCACAAAAAAGCTAATAAAGCTGCAAACTGCAATCTGAAGACTATTTTATTTAGACTATTTTATGGGGGGGGGGGGTACACCACTGTGGAACCTTGCACAAAAGCAAGAGAAGCAATATATATAATGCATCATTTTTTTCTAAACAGTTGAAAATAAAATTATTCTACACAGTGATGCAAAGTATTCAGTGTTTATAATGTTCCAAGTAGCTTCAACAAGTAGCAAATGTCTACAGCAAACATACTCAAAGCAGTAACTGGACAGCAGCTTACAGATTTATAGCTGAGACTCCCAAGTGGTTTAAAGGAAACAAGTACTTCCAGCTGTAAATGGTATCTAAATGAACAGAAGTGATTGCAAATCCTGCAAAATAGACTGCTGAGGAGCACTACCACAGATGCAAAAAACAGACAACCTTAAAAGACAATGGGAAAACAAACAGCACATCAGAATGCAACCTGGGTTTAATCAATATGGGATACATAAGTCTCCAAGAGAAAAAACCCTGTAGCACTAGGAATGATAATTTACAGTTTTAGAACAGTGATGCCATTAGCACATAAAGGCATTTTGTCCAGCTCTACACAAGTACTTGGACTAGTTTTCCTGACCTTAGAAATCTACTTCTGTATACAAATACAGCAGCTCCATAGATAAATTAAAAAGAAGAAACCCACAAGAAACTAACTTGCAGGTAAGAAAAGAAAGACAATTTAACAGAGTGCGTCAGAGCACCTAAGTCTTCTGAGATAAAATATTCCTTAACTAGTTCTCTCCTTTCCTTCACTAAATTTATCAAACAGTAATTCCTGAAGATGTGCTGCTGGCAGAAAAATTACTTACAAACTCCTCTCTCATAGAAGAGTCAAACAAAAAGTCAATAAAGTTGTACCTGTCACTACTGATAAATTCATTACACACATGCACTTTTCACGGGAAGTATAAAGGGATTTTTGAGTCAAGAAAGCTGAGAACCACTGCCCATAGGGCAGTATGAGACTTGTTTCCTTAGATGCCTAGTAACTGCACTTACCCATCTTTCCCCTCCACCACTCACACTGTAACTCAACAGAAATTATCACCCTGTAAAACTCCCACTGAGGGCCCTGGGAGCCCACAGATGTTAACTGGCACACATCTCCTGCAAAGCCTACCTTAACAACATTACAAATGTTTTGAGCATAACCTGCTAAGATACACAACTTCAGCTGCTGTTTGTCTCAGGTCACTTTTCAGCAAGTCACCAAGTTCCTCCTGACATCTATAAGCAATGTGACCAAAAGCTGGCCACATGTCAAAAACCAGGGTGCCTGCAGAAGCACGGAGAGTAGAGGATGTCTGCAGTTAAAACCCTGCCATTAATTCAAAGAATGCAGCCAACCACTTATGATCTATTAAATGAGAGATGACCAGAAAGTGGGAGAATAGCTTGGAAGAAACATGAAGGAACTATCAGGAAGCAGCAATATTAACTGCTCCAGGATGCTGAACATACCCCCACTGTTTATGTCACAGTTTGTATAACAAGCACAAAGACAAAATAAGATAAAATGCAAGACACTGAAAATGGGGACACTAAAAATTATGCAATAAATGCGTTTTAAATACATTACTTACGAAAGTTCTTTTCATTAAAAACACTACTTAGTCCAATTTATATCCATTAAAAAGTTATGCATTTGCATAGCAAATCCTTCATAAGATACACAAGTTTATTTTTTTGGGGAAAAAAGTAATGATGGTTTTACACAAGGTTATTAAATTATTAAAATCAAATTTTCCTGTAGCAATGACTCAGTTTGAACAGTGCTTTTAAAATGACCAGGCAGATTTCCTGTCACAGCAGTCACCCTGCTCCTCAGCAAGCTGAGGGGAGTGTAGACTTTTCCAAACAAAAGCTCAAGCTGACTGGCTTCAGTAAACACAAGCCTTCAGGCTCTGCTAGTCCGAGGTCCTGCTTCTGAAAGCCAACACCTATACCTTGAGGTATGCAGAGCTGAAGCCATGAGAACATACTTCCTCACTGAATCACAGTAATACAGGTTCCTACGGTACTAGGAAGAGGTATGAAAATCATCTTCCAAACATTCCATAAGGAGCTTTTGCTTCTCACACCTTCTCAATAAACACATACCTTTAGACAACAAGCCACAGTTGTGATTAAGGGCATGAGCCAATTTGCAGACAGCAATTTTAACAGGATCTTCAGGTAAAGTAACATTGTTAGCTACACAGAAGTATTTTCAGAGTAATTTAAATTATTTCTGAAGCATTAGTGCACTGGCTTTGGATGGCCAACCCGAACACTACTCTACAACCTACAACAGCTCAAAAGAACCCCTGAGAACCTCTCCCCCTGCTACTGTCATTGAGACAATTGAGCTTCACATTTCAGTACTGTTAATTACAGAAATGCAAGTCCATCTTTCTTTTAAATCTTACAAATTATTTAAAATCCAAAGATGCTGATGCACCTTTAGATCTCACCCTAACCCAATTACTTGGCATTCAGTGAAGACAAATGTACAGACAGATGTGATTGTGTTTCCTGCTGATATATGCATATCCCACTGTAAATGCAAGAGCTCACACCTCCTCCTATTGAGCAACCAGGCACCTCAATGGCTCACAGTACTGAAGTACCTAGTGAACACCAGAGTAACAAACCTGCCTGAGCTGCTGCCATGGCTTTTATCTGTGAACTCATCCCACCCTAACTGCAGGATCAGTGAAAGCAACTTACTGCAAATTGATCTTTGAAATGAAAGTGATTACCATCTATATCTATTAAGACCAAAGCTCAGAATCATCTCAAATTTGAATAAATCCAGTATAAAGGAAACGAGTATATATACACCAGTTCATTACAGGTGAATGAATACATCCAGAATGAGTCTCATCAGAAACAACCTCCATTTTTAATTAATGGAAACATCAGAAAGAGTTTGTAATACTCCCGCTACAACATGACACTAATCCCCTTTTATAAGAGTATTATGAGGGAAATACCTACACACAGCTTAAACACTTGTTTTCCTGTTCAAAACTAAAACCTTCATCTTCATTTAAAAGAAACAACTATGTCAATATTATAAATAATGCTCGTCTCATTGGTAAGCCGCAAAAAACCACAAAGATTTGAAGTAGTAGGCCACCAAAACTCAATTTAAATCTGCATTTATATTATAAAAATTTAATGCAAAACTCTGTCCAACATGCATATTCCTCACCTGATTTTCACAGAAATATTTTTAGTATAAATTAACAACATGGTTGATCTTACCATTTCAACTTACCATTCCATTGGAATTATTTATTCCATTCATATTAATTTTAGTTACAAATCTAACTGTAGGAGGTGCTTCTGGGTATTTAGGTCCACACTCTACTTTCAGACTGTATATTCTGTTTTCATAGTTTGTCTAGAAAGCAAAAAGACAGACTAATGCATTTCATTGAAAGCTAAATATTAATAAATCTTTTAAAAGCAGAGCGAAGGCAAGAGGAATAATGATTAAGAAATATGAAATAAATACCAATTTGTTAATATTGTGTACCAACTGAAGGTCTTGGATTACTGACCAATTTCCACTGTTTTGGTTATATTGATTACTCCATGATTATGCATAAATTACACTACTTATTGACTATGCCATATACAAGTTTTAACACAACTCTTTTTTTAATTCACATTTCCTCTCATCCTTTCTATCGACCTGCATCCTCAAAACAACAGTGGCACAGTACAGGACCAAGAGAAGTCAATTAGCTTTAGGAAAATTACCACCTTCCTCTATAATGAAATACCTAACACTGTAAAAAGTTTGGAAATGGAGACAGATGAAGATGCCAATAACTCAACAGTTAAGATACAACCAAAAACAAAATAAAAATAGGACCTGCAAAAGAAATATATTCTGGAAGTAGTTAGCACTACAGAAAATACCTGAAATTTCTGCAGCTGAGAATTACTTGGTTTACTGGAGGATTTATGAGCTTGGACAGTAAAGTGACTGCTAGTTTGCAGATGTCATTCCAAAGTGACCATGGAACAGAAAACTCTAAGTGCAAGTATACTTTCAGAAAGCTAAAGGCCAGATAAAAGTCATCTTGTCCTGCTACAGGTAACATAGCTGGTACCACAGAAAGAAAACACAATAGCAAAAATTCTCATTATTCATTCAGCCAAAACAGTTCATTTCCCCAGAAAAGGATGCTGTCAGTTATAGTGAAAATAGGCCAAAATGTATATAACTCTGCTCACAACTCTGGAAAATCCCAAGAACAGCACCCATTCTCATTCCCTTATTTCTATCCAGGTGGCTTCTCAATTTTGCTCAGTTTATCAAGTCATAGTTTTACTGCAAGCCAAGCATCCCTGGCCAGCTTCCCAAAAATAAAAAAAAAAAAAACAATTTTCTGCAAGTCAGAAAAATGTTTCCTTTAATCCAAAACAAATCTTACCCTCCTCTCTCTCTGTCGGGTCACCTTTCAAATGAACAAAAAAAAATAAACTGATAAGCAATTTTTTGCACAGCTCTAAAGAAGCCACATATGGGAAGAACTTCATGGACAGTATTAGCAACTTTCTCCATGTTTTGCCTAACTGCACCATCTACATAACTCAGCCAATTCCAAAAAACACTCATCTTCTACAGACTCTGAAACTAGATATGCAATTCTTCTCAAGGTGCTGCCACTGGCTTGGGAGCTGGTGGCTTCCACTTTCTACAGTCACTACACACTGCAAGTTACTCTGTCTGCAAGACTGCGTGTTCTTGAAATGGCACAAGATATATTATTTGCACGCACTCTTTATCATAAAGAAAATAAAATTACAGAACTACAAATTGACCAGGACTAAAAGTGTATCCCATGCCGGATTGAGTACTTTTACTATTTTCTTAAAACACATCAGACCTTACATAATAGTATTATAAGTATAGTATTATAAAAATCATAATCTCTTTTCAAAGATACATAGTAGTCTACCTTAGGTTGAACAAGAAAGCAGTCCCAGGCAGTTCTGGTGGGCTTTTGGATAGCCAGGGAGACCCTATGAGAGCTACATCAAATTTTCAAGTTTTTATCCCAACGCATTAGACTACAAACTTTCTTCAAAATGTACTAAAAACAATGATTCCACATAAGCTAATATCCAAAGCATACAGTCATTATGATTCCATTGTAAATCTGCCCTCTCCCAATGGCACCCAAATCTTAGGAGCTCAGTGAAGTCATTCAGGTGCTCAGAGCAGCCTAGTGCAAGTTGCAGCAGACTACCAAAAGAAGCCTGAGTTACACTAAATCTATCTCTGGAACTCTGCTACTTTGGAAGACATTATCTGCACTGAGGCAGAGCTCTGATGTCTGTCTCAGACACTCCATTCCATAAGCCCTGCAGCACCAAGGGACATACAGGACAGGTCTCATTCTAGCACTGCTAACATAGGGCTACTTAGATAACCTCATTTACAGGTCTCAGTTACACACTGATCTTTTGCATCATACTGTAACTTACGAGAAAGTGTGCAGTTACTTAAGTAAAGATGTCTCCACTCATATCTGATGTGGCTGATACACACAAGAGGTGATTACTTCTCTTGCAGGTTGCATCAGTCTAAATGACATTCTATAGAACTTCAAAGTTCAGAAGGATTAGAGGTAATCAAAAGCTGCTTAGTCTTTAGGCATGATTCAACTGAAATTCTAACAGTGTTATACTGAAAGACTATTTTGATAAAACTTGTGGAAGTTGAAAATACACTGCCAGTTTACTACAAAATGGAAATTACCAGGCACATATGATAAAATGGGGAAAGACAGTTACCTGTTTATTGTACTATCAGTGTACATTTATGTGCAGTAACAGTGGAAATACAGAATGAATATACTCATAACTCAGTAAAATACACCTCAAATCTCAACTGGCTTTTACAGACAGCTGCAGAAACAGGGGAGGCTAGACTGAAACACTCCCATGCCAGAAAGTGAGGAATTATACACTAATTCATGCAGTGAATTTTAACTAATTCCTTTACACTGTACAACACTAACATCTTTTTGCATTTTGTATTGCCTAAAAACTTAACAAAAATGCTTTAATTCATCACACTTACCCTTGGTGGCCCAATAATCATTCCTGTCCATCTGGTGAGTGTCATGTCTTCATCATCTTCAAGGCCCCAGCTTACTGTACCATCACCTACTCCCTTCTGCCCTTCTTCAAGTTCTTCCAACAAGCGAAAATTACGAGGTACTTTAACTAGAGAAAATGGAATAATGTAATTAATACTGCTCACATTAAGGAAAAGGTAAACAGCTTCATTGCTTTTATATGTTACACACTGGCAACTGCTGAATATATTTTCCAAGTCAAACAAATATTGCCTGAACGAATTTATTTAGCACTCTAATTGCTTTGAAGCAACTAACTGCTTCACTGGAAGTTAATTACCACCAAGTAATACCAATACAAGCCATAAAATACAAAACAGGACAGCTCTCTTTAGTCTAAGATGGCTTAATTCAGATTCTCTTTCCCAAGCACAATACTGTTTAGGTCCAGTACATTTCAAAATCAACTGACTGTCAAGTTCTAATCAAACAGAATCCACACAAAATCAATACAGCAAATTTACTCCAAAACATAATTAAAGAATGTAACATTTAACACAAATTATCCTAATAAATGTAAACTGTAAGGCTGAAATATTGTCACTTGATTTCTCTTGTTTTTAAAAAACCCAACAAAAGACTAATATTTGAAAACAAATTGAAAATTAAGTCTTTTTAAATCTAGTGATTAATACTGCAATTTGCCAGAGGAGAGAAAATAGCACAGAAGCATTGATTAAATTGTTAAAGAGAGATAAAGACATATTCACAACAGAATATGAAGACGCCTTTAGAAAGCATTAACTAATAGTCACTAACTGAACTATAATTACTGCATTTTTATTATTCTGCATGAAAACAGGCAGATATTGATAGATATTCAACCACTGGATGCTTAATTGCTTTACAGTATAGAAGCTACAATGGTACTTCAGCACTGATGGAGGAAAGAAAGCTAATTAACACTTGTGCATGCAATCATGGAATGCTTTTATTTTCAAATAAAATATGCACAATGATGTAGTAACAGTATTACAATACCATAAAACTTCCATTTACTTATAGCTGCTTATTGTTATGTATTTTTTCTTACAGCTTCTTACAAGTATAGTATTTTCCATGATTTTAATTAGAAATCCTTTCCTGTACTGTAAGAATCCAGGCGCTCCATAAAACTAAAACTTAAGATTGGGTACACACGACGTTATTAGCAAGTTTGAAAAAGATGAGGGTCAAAGAAAACCATTTTTCATATCAGTTATTCAGTCACTGTGATTTCACGTTTTACATTACCCTAGTCTGTACTCCAAGCAGTCTCCATGCAAAAAACAAAGAGCTTTAATATACAATATTATTATTTAGTCAGTATGCAGATATATGGACCAGTATAGATAAACATACCTTTTAGCAACGCTTCAAATAGCTAATCTTGCAGAACTATAACTTCTCTTAAATGGTGTTTAAAACTTTTCTTCTCAGTAACATACACTAAGGAGATGCTTAAAAAAATTGCAGAAACTATTGTCTCCAAGTCCTCCAAATTCCCAGGGAAAAGCATTGAGAGTACAGTATCAGAACAGTGCAAGGAAATTAAGTCATTCATGTATGGCCTCACCTTCCTTCCTGCCTTGGTACTGCCGCTCATCTGAGCCCATAATGAGCTACTTCAGCTTGCTAACTGAGCAGAAAATTATACATTTTGGCCAGTTTTCTGACAGCTTAACAAACCAGCCCAGCCAGCACACATACTATTACCCAAAAGCACCAACAGAGCATATCAAGAAGCAGATTACTTCTCAATATTTCCACATGGATCCTTTTACAAAGCTTCACTGAAATGCATTTGCCCATTCCTCTGGACCCATCCTGATTTCTGATTAACATTATGACTGTACATTTATATATCTAATTCAGACCAGAGATGAGAAATAACAACCACACTTCAATCACATTATAAAGCACAAAGTTTTCACTTTGACTCCAGATTCATACATGTTCTGGAGTTGACTCTGCCAGTAAAAACTAAAAAAATAAACCAGAATGATCCACTTCTACTTTGCATCACATGACTGAATAGATTCTGATTGGTATATGCAGTCTGAAATAAAAAAACCCACAACAACCTCCACCCACAAACCCCATGTACTTCAGCATTCACACATTACTTCAGGCTTCCCTAGTAGCTTAAATCCACCATTTCTCAGAAGTCCTGCTCTGACTGCAGAACTTCTGAATCACAGTTTAACTCTTTAAAAAGAACATAAAAGATGGTACCAAACAGGGTTTATTTCTGATCACGTGCTATCACCTTTCAGTAAAGCTGAGATGACCCAACTGCTCATTGTCCAGATGTTCCATGCCTTCTCCCAGAACTCTGTTGCTCTTGCACTAACCAGGCTCCTCTATTAGTCAAATTGTCACACTAATTTAGCAAAAAAAGCTGTTTTTCCTTCAGGCAAAAATCAAATCCAACCAGTTAATCAACTGAATTGACTCAGGAAAAAAGAACAACAAATGCCAGAGCTGACTGCTGTCTCTCAGTGCCTTCCTTTGCAAAACCACGGGTGTGAGGATAAAGGAGCTTTTTGTGACAAAAAGCCACTGCACTGACTCAGCTGTATCATAAAATTGTACTCAACACATTAAACTGTAGGAGATGACACTAGAAAATAACAACCCCTTATGATGAACTGACCTGTGTTCATCACATTTTTTCCATTACATTATCTGTGCTCACTGGTTCCCATAACTGCCCAAGGGGAGCCGAGAAGAATTTGGGAAACCTCCAGAAGACCTCCAGAAAGTAATTTAGGTCTGCTCTGAAAACAGACAAAAACACCTGAGAGCGAGTGCCAGGTTTCCCACACTAACATTCTTGTCAGTGCTAGAACTAAGTAGCAAAACACTGTTCTAAAGTTAAAAATAAGAGTAAAAAGACCCTTGTCCTAAAAAAAAATACACAAAAAACCCAACACGCACACACAAAACCCTGTCGACAACAACAAAACTCTCCCCCCCAAAACCCACTAAACTGTTTCTATGTCCCTGGCATATAGGATTAATGTTTTATCATCAATACTTCCAATTTAACTGAAGTAATTACTGAATGTTTTAATAGAAAACCATTATTGCTAGATTTCTGACAAGTGACATGGAATACTTAAAAATAAACACAGGGGATGTAAAAAAACCCCAAACAAAAAACAAACAAACCAATGAAAAACAAGCCCTTATTGTAATTTATAATTACAGTGTTAGAAACTTCCAGCAAAATTAACTGGAATTAAATATTGTCTTGAGCATCCACTCATGCCCTTGTGCACACTATTACACTGTACATGCTTGCTTTGATCATGCTATAACCTTTACACAAAACAAATTTACCTAGCTTGAAGAATGAAACAGACGTACAACACTGTGCCACCTTTCCAGTAAAAAACAAGAACTTCTGTCTAGAAGTCCAGTCAAGGATGATCTGGATTTTCCAGAAATTAAGTTTGCTCCTACTATAAATAGCAAGTTAAAAAATTGTTTTTCTTCTCAATATTTCACATATTTCAGAAGGCATGCTCTAAACTGCATGTTAATAGTGCATATATAACTCGCAGTTTTGTCTCTAATCCAGACAATGCAATTCATCAAGTATTTGCTAAGAACTTTGAAATATTCCTGACAGAACTTGAATAAGAATAGTTATTTCATTTACAGAATTTGGGCAATGAAACATCTTTCTGTTCTTATGAGCAGCTCATTAGCAGTATGAAATCACAGAAACCAGCACCATTTTTCAGCTGACTACCAGACCTCAGGTGTTCTCCCCAATGCCACTTGCTGATGGGACCACTGAGCAGCTTCACACAGGCACAGACAGGCTGGGGTTACTCCCTGTAACAGGCACTCCTCAGCTAAAAGCTCACATTCCCAAGTGAAGGGGATTAAAGCTGTCGATTTTATCACTGGCAGAGCTATAGGAGTGTTAAGTTCCCCTCAGCAGGCTGTGATTTATAGCTCAGTACAACACTGCTCCTTGCAATGACTGAAGTTCTGCATGTGAAAACACACATGGGTTCATCTAGATTAAGAAAACAAAAAGTGAAAGCAACACCCCCACCCAGCCTCTCCTCACTCGATCTGTGAAGTTCACCTCCCTGTGGATATGACTGACAAATAACCTCCTGACAACCCTGCCCACAAACTGTCACAGGAACTGCCAAACAACTTTTACCAAATTCTCACAAACAGCTGAACTAAATATATTTCACTTAAACAAACAAACAAAACATCACTCATGCTCACATACACCAATATGTAAAAAACAATCGTTTTTAATTTCAAAATTTCATCATGAAACTGGACTACAGAAATACGTGAAATTATCAGTGAATTTAATACCTTGGAATTAGAAGAGAATGAAAGAAGACTCAGTAAACAAAGCCCTTAATTTAAGCATGAAGGTCTACTTTTATATATATGAATCTACTCCAGACATTATGTTTTCAATCACCTTAGAAATAAGAAACACACTACCACAAAAGACAAGTCAGGAAAAAAGTTATAGCTACGCTTTTATCCAGAATCTGCATAACCTGGAAAAAAAAAAAATCAGGAAATAAAATAAAAAGGAATCTTCAGTGTCCATTAGTAGCACCAACAACTTTCACTAGAGAGATTTCACAAATGAGAATTGCCTGGATGGACCCGTTCTTGGTAGAGTATTAAGACACAGCTCCACAGCTGGTCATGTCAGATCACCCAGTGATACAGGGATTTAATCAGCAGTATCAAGACAGAACACACAATCGCACTTATGTGAACTTATGTCAGAGTTGACAGAGCTCACTGGATACATTAAATCACATTTTTAAATAATTCACATGGACACACTCCTGCAAGTAGAGCTGGCAGTCCAAGCTCCTCACACATCAAATGATTCTTTGCTGTGTAACAGGCAAGAGTGGGATAACATACACTCTGCTCTTCTCCCTGCAGGTTACAAAAGGGAACCATAACCCAAATTTTTCATAGATCGGCTCAGAGCTTAAAGTGTGAAGTTTTCTGTTATACCCAAAACTATGATTTTTATTGTCCATAACAATACCCACACCCACATTTGGTTTCTCTTAAAATCTACCCCAGCTCATGACTTCAATCACTCCTGAAAGTTACATCAGTACCAGGACCATTTTACCATAGTTAAACCAGCACACCCCACATTACCAACACTCCAAAAGACAGCTCCATAAACAAATCCTGATAAGGACACAAGAACAAGTTATACCAAAAAATCATACTTTAGCACAGTTAGGATACTGTCAGGGACGCTATTCTTCCTAATTGAGATAGCTATGTCAGGGAAAGTCTGTAGTATGAACAATTTTGAATATATGAGTTAGCTCTTGCCCACTGACTTCCAGCAAAACAGAAATTGGAAAGTATGTTCAGCTTGGTAACAAAGAGGAAAAACCTCTCAAACCCCATTTATCAGCTTCAGGCTTGCAGCAAAGTATTTCCTAAGGATAGGGAAACGGGGGAAGGATGTCAGTCTTGCAAATTTCAAGCCATAATACAATTTCTCCTGGGGCAGGGAGAGGAAGAAAAAAAATACAAAGAGAAACACGGAGAAAACAACTTGTTCCTTTCAGTCTCTGAACAATTCATCTTGCTCTGGACAAAATGAAGTAAAAACCTGAAATGCTGTACTAACAACACTCCACACACCCACAGAAAGAACGTAAAACAACCAAAGCCTCAAATAGGCCCTGGAATGGCCAATATATTAAAAACAAAACAAACAAACAGAAAAAAATAAGGAGAGAGGAAAGAGAGCCAGGGCATGTGAAATACTAACATATTCTATTTTGGGGCTGCAGAAAATATTCTTCTGAAAAAAGCTTTTTTTTTGTAAATTTCATGCATATTCTTGTTTGCCAGTTACCCTGCTCACATCACATACTCTTTGACCTAGTAAGTATCCTGAAAATATACACAACAAAAGCCTTAATATTGGGAACCTGCTATCAAGAAATATTACTAGGTGTACCATAACGATATTGCAGTTATCTGAGGTTGATCACAGTAACCAGGCTCCAAAACCCTGAAATATTTCTAGTAACTTGCCCAGTTACTACAACAACCAAGTTGGACATGGCAGTTTTGTCTACAATAGAACTCCACTGCTGGCATTAGTAGTGGAATGCAGCAATTCAATAATGGACTTTGCCATTCTTGTTGCTCTTGCTTTAAAATCAAGTATGTTACTACACACATAGTTTCCAATCACTGTTTCCAATAACCAAGACAACATGATTCTTATTCAAGGTAAAAAGACACTTCCAACTGCTTTTCAGGAAAGTTTCAATACAGTTCAGTTAAATTCAAGTTCATAATTCTTTAAATCAGTCATATTCATAAATCTGCATTTACTCTATGCTATTTTTCTCTACTTTCCTCCAGCAAGTATGTCCCAAAGCACTGAAATTCGAGCAACAGAACACTCTGCATCAACAGTTTTGAGTTTAAATTGGGAAAGTCCTGTATTATGTTAACTTAAATGGTGAAACCAAGGTATTTAGCAGCAATAGGTGGCCCATGCACATTGATTAGGATGAGGAATAAGGTATTAATCAAGTCTGCACCTCACAGAGCTGTAAGCAACACCAGTTTAGGTTAGTCTTAATGTTTGCAGATTTAACTATGCTTACCTGTGGAAATTTTCTAAGAACATAAGTTCAAGAAGAAAAACAAGTCTGACACTATCGGACAAAAATTCATTTCCATGTAGAAAGAAATTATTCATCCCAAAAGAAAGAAACAAGACAAGTAACTTGAAGAATTAATAAGAGTAGAAGGTAAGACTCCACAGCTCAAGTAAGCAGATGTGCATCAATGAACACTGTAGAGCAAATGGCCATTTATTCACTGTAGAGCAAATGGCCATTTATTCACTGTGTTCAATGCTCACTGTAATTCAGAGCCAGTTTTGCTACAATACTAAACAGCTATGAACTGGCAAGAACTAAATGGGTTACTGCACTTCTCTGCAGGACTAAAACTATTTACACAAATATATATATATATGGATACATATGGATATATTTATCTAAAAGACTATGTAGGAGCCCTGTAACTGGTAAACCTCTTTTTCCTTTTATAATATTTGAAATTAAATAAGTTGAAAGTACACAGGTTAGAAGACTTCAAGGAACAGGTGCAATTCTAGGAAACACACTGAAGTTGAAGTATGCATTTCATCAGGTTTTTGAGGTTTGCTTTTTTCATATGAAGATATGTCACTTGCTGAGAAACATTTCCCAGCATGAGCCAATAAAGAGTCACAGCAGTGTGAAAGCTATAACCCTTTATCTTAAAACTTAGTTTTTGGTTAAAGCTAAGTAAAGTAATATTTGTTTTCAGAACTATATTGGTGAAATTTCTATCTATTTCACCTAAGTGAAATCTTCCATTTGCTAGTATCTTAATAGACACGGTCCAGACCTAAAGTTAGGCTGCATGAAAATAACTTTCATAGGAATTTCCTTTATATTTGAGTACAGCCACAGCCATAAATGTTCTA
Organism: Monarcha castaneiventris obscurior; assembly: GCA_026261815.1. Lineage (NCBI taxonomy): Eukaryota > Metazoa > Chordata > Aves > Passeriformes > Monarchidae > Monarcha > Monarcha castaneiventris. The sequence goes on along the minus strand of JAMPIT010000379.1, from coordinate 6,490,031 downwards.
AACATGGCTTATATTAAGAAGGCAGCTAACGAGAAACTGTTAATACAGCAGAAGTCTTGGTCATTTACTGCAACTCAGCATTCAGATTTTGATGGAGGGGTAAAGGGCTGGACAAGTATAGAGGTTTATATTTCTTTAGGGTAGGGCACTAACACTAGTTCAAAAAAAACCAAACCAAAACACTAAAGACAACATAGATTTACAGAAGCAGGTTTTTTTCACCTGGCTTTCCATTTCATATGCATATTCATAACATTAAGACACTATCAACTATTTACTAGTGATAATGATTGAAAATTACTAAATTCTAAACAGAACAAAGTTTTCAGTAGTAGCTTTAGTTTCACTGGGGTGGGAAGGGAAGAAATTAATTTCTAGAGAGCTAGCCATTAGTAGCTGGATTGTCAGACACATACCTGATTTACAAACACATTAAAGTGGCTTAAACCACAAATCTTGATATTGGAGTAAGAAATCTCAGCGGATCAAAACTGCAAAAGCAACATCATTTTATTCAATATGTTTCAGTTGCTGATGGTTTTCACACTAAGAATGATGAGACCTCAAACTTGACTTCTCCAGCAGAGTGCGCATTCCAAATACAATTCTTAGGGAAAAGTCTGTACAATTTGAGGTTTTATTAATTATGTTTTTTAAGTGTGAGAAATTACTAGCAAAACAAATTGCTACATTAACAAGGCATCTTCACCTAAGTCTTCCCTTCTTTTATCCTGCCTCCAGAGTAACCAGAAGGAAGTGAGTTAAGTCCTTCTAGTAACTTCGATTTCTACCAATTCTGATCCATAATCCACTGGTCTATTTACTGAAGGCAGCCCTGTGGACACGACTCTTCCTGTGATGGTCAATGTCCCCCAGGAAAACACATTATACCTTGTTCAGTTTTTATTCACTTCTAACCATGCTCAAGGTCCCCCTCTCTCTGCTCTCTCCCTGCTCCCCACTGCCACCCCTTTCCACTTATGCACCTTTCTCAGAGGAGCTGCAGACGGAGATGCAGCTGCCATAAACCACCTGATTCATCAGAGCTGCTATACCCTCTGACCAGCACCCATGGAGGAGCCAATCTCTCAAAAATTCCATCAAGTTTTTCCCATTCTGCACCATCTCTCCTTACCAAGGTTCATGCCTCACTGAAAACCTCCATTCCACCACTCCTGCAGCCCAACTTCCAAATGCCCTCTCCACTCCCCCGATTTTTTATGGAACAATACCCTACACATCCTAAAGCTGCACAAGGTACAAGAGTAAATAAGATCAAGAGTCATCATAAGCACATCAGCGAGCAGAAGCACAGAGTAGTCAAGACTGGATATGTGCACACATAGAATATAATCCAGACCTGAGAGCAACTCCAGCTGAACCCAGCTTTGTTAGCAAGGATGCAACGACATCACTAGGTCTTTACATTTTCATGCAAATATGATCATCTTGAGTCCTGCTGCTGGCATGGAATGACTAATGGTGCTCATAAAAATTACACTAATGAAGAAGCTTGCTCCATTACAGATATAAATGTTAAGACTACAAAATAGAGAAGGCATAAGGAAGCTCTTATCAAAAACGGAGGGGAAAAAAAAAGAAAGAAACCCCAACCTTCAAAAATTCCCACAAATGTTTTAAGTAATTAAAATACCTCATCCAAAAAAACCTTTTAAGAAAGTTACCAGACCAACAGAAAGCTATAGTATAAAACCCACTAAACTGGACTGCAATCCCAAAAGAAAAGCGGTGTAAATTGCCTAGAAGTAACTTTACAAATTTGCACAAATAATAGTGACATTTCTTTATCAGTCTATATTATATCTAAGTGTAATTTTTTCGTTATAAACAAGACCACAGTAAATTCAGACACTGCACGACCAGTGGTGCCTCACACTACAAGAAAAACCACACAGGTATTAAACAGTTAAGTCACTAAACAACTCAATTGACATCCGGGCTGTTTCGGTGAAGGGTGAAGGGTGGAAATGCACAAGCTGACTACGGGTTTAAAACTTAACTCTTTACAGGCAACCACTGAATGAAACATATGAGATATTAAATAGTTCAACCACCTTCCTGTATGTTTCAGATTATGAAATGATAGATAATGAAAAGTGACACGTTGCGACGCTTAGCAAATTGGGAATTACTATTTCAATTTTGTACAAAACAATGGAAGGCAGGAAGCCAGCAAGCAGGAGTTAGAAAAGATATCTGTCACTTCAAAAACCACCAGCAATATCAACGGTGATTTAATAGTCTAAGGAATCAAGATTTTAGCAGGCAAAGAAATCTTTCTAATTTCTACCCTCAGAAGTTAAAAACTAACCCCCACACTTATTTAGTATAAATTACCCCACTATTAAAAACACAAAGCTAAATAATGGCAGAAAAAATTAACAAAAGGTAAAATGGATCATTTTTTGAAAGTTTTGTATTAAACCTGACACTATGTTGGCAGAGAGAAAATATTATTTAAAACACGTATTTTTTAACCTTAAGTTACCTTTTAAATTACAGCAGCATAGAAACTTTTTTTTTCCCAGAAAAAGGGAAAGGAGGAGCAAGAAACTAGAAGAACCCAGCAGAGCCCAATATCTCCTCATGAAACAGCTTTCCCAGGGTCTGCTTTAAAAGTTAAGAATACAATGTGTGACCCAGATAACATGAGTAGCATCAAGGATTTAGTCTAGCAAAGCTGTAAAGCTGCCTTAAACGGGTTACAAGTCATTGATTAGGAAACAGTTGTTCTAACACTTGCACAAAGGTCCTTTCCAACATGACTCAGCACCTATCCACAGTCCAAAGCATAAAGATCCTTTATCTATGTAAAACAAATAATGTTATTCTTTCAGTTATATATATAAGCATACATTTGTGGATATAATCAGCAAAGGTACCAATCATCACATATTTAGTAAAAAGAACTGCCATTAAATTATTTTCCTACATTATTTTTCTAAGTCATACTTCAGCCTGCTATTTTCTATATGCTGTGGTACTCAAAAGTTCAAATTATTTAATATTTACATGATCACACATTCCATTTCAGTGAGAAGAAGGAAAACTTACAATTCCTCCTCTGGAAAAGTTCTAAGTTATATGAATAAAACTGGACATTATACTAAGAGTATACTGAAAAAAAGGACACTTACATGTATTGGGCAAAATGTTTTGATTTACTCAAGCAAATTGCAAACATGCTTAACTATCCAGTTTAGGAATAGTCACAAATGCAGTGGAGGGAGGCAATTTTTTTCTTTATGCTGTTAAATACATCTAATGCAAGAATTTTTTAAAAGGCCATACAGAAGCTATAATTTTTCGATTTTTTTATCTAGTTGAAGCATCTCATCCTTCTGAAATAAAGACTTTAGAGTTCTGAAGTTCCAAGTGTTGAAGATTCCACTCGTTCCAAAATGCTAACTAGAAATGGTTTAGAGTCACAGACTTAAATCATCACACATTTTTGAAAAGGCTGTAAACCAGAAGCTCATGTTATTCAGAACCAGTCTGACAGCTTCACAGTCATAAGTTTCTGCACTGATTTAATTCAAATATTGTTTGAATTATATCTCATTAGTGTATTCCAAATGACAAATACAAAGAAAAACATTCTTTGGGCAGGACAGCATATAGTAAAACCATTCCAAATACTTAAATCAAGGCTACTTTGAATGCTTTCCCCACAGCACTTTCTTGTCTTTCCATGGTCTGTGCTGAGGTTCCCACAGGATAACTGAGACAACAAGGCAACAAAACCTAACAGGAGTAGCTGAAGCTGATGTAGTACTTTAGTTTCAGACAAGATGAAGTACAAGCTATAATGTAGATAAAAAGAGTTAATAGTGCAGATAATAATAAAAGGTAACAGATAGAAAAGATAACAGGGTAGAAAAAAGAGCAGGGGCAAAGAGAGAGGAAAGGTCTGTTAACAAAAAGAGGCTGAACAGTTTCACAGCATGTATTTAACACTGCCTCTGGAAAAATCTTCCATAAGGCAAAGCACAAACACTAACAAATACGTATGTAATTCAATTCCACCAACTACTCATAAGACTTGGAAATCTAATTCTTACATGAGAAGCCTTCTCACACATGCTTAGGTTTATAGTATGGACCATCTGCCTCCAACTGCTGAAAGGCATATCTTCCTGAAACTCTGTGTTACACCTTTATCCAGGCTAGAATTTTCCAGGATTGTACAGAATAGTTCAGATAATGGGCTTCAATACAATGTCTGATAACATCCTTGAATTTCAAACAAACTCTGAAACAAATAGAAGATTACAAAGTAGGCCACTTTTCTATTGCAGAGGCAAGTTGCTTTGCTGTGAGCACTCTAACACAGCTATTGTGGCAGAAAGACGTAAGTGGGTTTGCATTTAAAGACAGAGTTAAAAAACACCAGGAACAAAGACAGGAAAATGATACAGGTAAAGCTCTGAGAAGAAACAGAGTATCTTGCCTACATATGCCCCAAAGTTGGAAAAGATGTGATGGTCTATACAGAGTTTAAAAGTCATTTGTAATCTAGACTTTTCTCAACCCAGCTGAAATTATTTCTGGTTTGTCAAGACGTTTTTAAGCAGGCAGAACAACCACAGTTGCAATTCCCTGTGCATAGGACAGGATGTAAAAATGCTCCACACAGAGTGCTTGCTGCCTCACAGAACACAGTATTTTACTTCTTTTGTTTTGTTTGATTACTTTCAGCTTCGAGAAATCTGAGCTTACAGAGCTAACACTGTAAACCCACAGAACAAACTTTGAGGACTGTAAAATTCTAAAAAGCTCTTAAACTGACTTCTTGGACCAGTTCTGGCTAAATGAACGATGTGGTGGAGGCGTAAAAGAGAAAATGGGAGGGACTAATATATCCTTCAAGGTAAAACACAGTGGATAAAAACCAGACAACTATTCCCTCCACAAGGAGAAAAAAAGAGGAAGGAAATGAACATTCAACAGGTCAGAGGAAAAGAGAAGCCTACCTGTGCAGAGTTTGACATAAGACTTTTCTAGACACGAAGTTTAAATTATACCACATCTCCTACATGGAAAAAATGGTCTCTAAAACGTTGCTTCTACAACACACTTATGAATACATCCCTTTATTACTCCTCTGAACGGCCCTTAATATCTAGGTGTCTCCACACAGGGTGTAAATCTTTACCCTACTAAGCACAGAACAGACAGACATCAGCTTGATTTGGAATGAAGAAGAAAAGAGTTTCAAGACATTTAAAAGAAAATGTTGCAAAACATTTCACATTATGGAATATTTTGCAATTGAGGATTTTAAGAGGGAAAGAAAAAAATCCCAACTTTGAAAGCAAAATAAACCAAAACCAACAACAACAACAACAAAAGCCCCAACCATTAGGAATGGTACACTTAGTCCTTGCTTCACAGCTCAGGGAGTCTAGAATGCACTCAAGATCACTTCCAGCCCTGCACTTTTAATGTAGCTTCCTTACTGCTGTAGTCATGCACACTCAGAACTGCTTCCACAACTACCAAATGTTTGCAAACAGAAATAAAAAACAAAGTTAAAAAAATAAGGCACTGTCATTGTGCATTGTGCCATTCCTACTCACATAATCAATCATCTGTAAAATCAAAGGGAAAGACATTTTTGCATGGGCAACTCAAGTTACACAATGAAGCTGTTTCGTCCTTATAGAGTAGAATAACTGGAAATGAAAATTATGGATTTTACAGAAAAAAAGTATTTCACAGGGATCTAGTCAGGTACTTCCAAAGATATTAGGCACACTTTTAAAAAAAGGATGCTCATGACTATATACTAGAAGTGTTTCAGGAATCTCACATACAATTTTGACTGTAGATCAGTCCATTTTTCTTCCCCAAGCACATGGTTTCAGCAAACCAAGGAGAATTTTTATTAGCACAGCCCTGTTCACCCTCCCCCAAGCTACTGAAGCTCTTGGTTGAAGAGGAAGGAGACAAAAGCGTTAGCAGCCCATAGTTACAGCATCGTATTTGACACTGCTGCCTTAATTCTCGTATTTTCCCACATAAATTCTAACCACTTAACGACACCATCACTGCCTTTAGGAAACATTCCCATCTTAGAGAGACATATATATGTATAACCTTACATATAAGGTCATATGAAGTGAAACCCCAATTATCTAAATGCAGAAATTAAATCCTGAATTAACTCCTTATAATGATGTTTTTTATCGGCTTCTCTTCCTTGAGATACGCAAGAGATGTTTAAATGGTATGCCCTAGGGAATTACTTCTTTTAACTTGAAACTACATTTATTTACATTTTCTACTTTGTATTTTCAAACAGAGTAACAGAATGAATCTCCAGCTAAGCAATATGAAACTGGATGATTATACTAATAGCTGCTCTCTTCTCTAAAAAATTGACTTGTTTAACTCCAGACCTCCAGCAATACCCACACAAATAACCCAGAACCAGCTTCAGGCAGAAGGAGTTGTAATATCAGATCTATCAAACTGAAGCGTACAAATGCCCATTTCTAGCACATACAGTATCTCCATGTGCAATTTACTCATTACAGGTGATTTTAGAAAGCAGGTAAGATATTTATTAAACAGCAATGTAACACTGATATATACAATTTCTTTAGCACACATTAAAGAACAGCTATTTTCAACCTAAGTTCTCTGCTGTTAAATGCACATAATTTGTTACATGAATTCTCAAAGAATTAGCAAGACCAGGAAAGGAATTTCTGGGATAAGACAGTTGACCTTAGTAAAAATTTTGCTGTTGTTTTGGGTAGAATTTCATGCAATCCTGAACTTCATGCAATCAAAACATTCCCTTTTTTTTTTCTGAAATAAACAATGATGAAGTTGAACTTTACAGCAAGAGCAGATTAAAGTCACAGACCTAGGTACATTTAAATCTTAAGTCTATAAAAAAGGTAAGCCTATAGCAAATCATTCCCTTCCCTCCTCCACAAATTATTATAACACAGCTCCCTGGCAAGACTAGTTCTGGGTGAAGTCTGAATTTCTGCATACGATGTGGAAAGAACAAAACAAACACCCCTCACTCCCCCCCACACCTGCATGTGTACACCAATAAAAAGTCACAGTATTTTCTCCACAAGAATATGGTGGTTTAGAAGCCCTGACTAATTTTCCCAGCAGTTCTGTTGATGATTCAGTCTGCTTCCTGCATTTTACTACAACAAATTAGTTTAATTTAATTTCTTCAACAAGGTGTACATGCAGTACTGGCCCTTTACATTGTATGGAGCAGTCACACGTATTGAGAGTTTCCCACATCTCCGGCTTTCTATGAACTTTAAGTGTGGCTGCATTTCTGAGTCAAAAACAACCCCCTTGAGCAACTGCATATGGAGATTTTAAAATAACTCTTGTAAGACTGCAAAGAACACTTACAGCAGTAAAACCATCAAAGTTCAGTCAAAAAATATTTATTCTCATAGGGTTGAATGAGGAAGAAAATAGCTTTTTTCACTACACAAATTTTTAGTAACTGATATTCTACACTAACCAGATTGAATGGACTCTGATGCCAAATGCCAGTACTCAATACACAACCTAAACCAACTGCACTTCCTAGTGTATTACAGGAAATCTCCAGCCAGAGCCCAGACATAAGCTGAAGTCTTTCAGTGTTGCTCCATAATAAAACCCTTTTAAACTTAAGACATCAGGAAAAAAAATAAAAACAAAACCCTAACAAAATAAAATGCAGTAATTCCCAAATGAGCAAATACTTGGGTTTCTCTAAATATATCCATTCTAGCTCAGTTTATCTTAGGTAATACTTGTCTTTTTGGACTGTTCTTCCACATAGTTGCAAAAGTTACTCCACAGCCCAGTTTGTTGCAACTTTATCAAATTCTACTCCGGAAATCCTACATCCCCAAACTTATTACCAACTGGAGATGACTTTCCTTCCTCTAAAAAAAAACCAAAAAAACAAACCAAAACTTGCCCAAGCTCTCCTCACAGAATCAACAGCAAGGTACGAAGATCAGTTTAAATACACAGATTTTTCTTCTGTTTTTATTAGAGTCACAAGCCCCCAGTGATCCAGTAGATTGGCAGAAGAAATAAATTAGTGGCTAACGTTCACCCTAGACTGGCTGCTGAGGTCAATTCATTCCCCTACCCTGAGGTCCATCAATCCCATTTATAAAGTCTCAGGGGTGAGAGAAGAGCAAACAAGGCCCTGAAGACTTTGGGTTCAGCACTGGGGAAAAGGTCTTTTTGTATTTCAAACCTCTCATGAAATGAAATTGAGATGGTATAATTGTGCTTCTACATTTAGCACTTGAAGCAATATCCTTGTCCCTTCTTTGCCAGCGCTTTCCACAACGTTTTGCCACACCAATGCTCCACACGTGGTGTGCTGGTTCCTGAGATGGGCTTCCTGGGATAACTGGCAGCTCTCTGCCCTTGCATTTGCCCATGAGAGAGACCCTTTGGCTCCAGGGGATGCCACTGGGAAGAGAGCACCAGTCCTCCTTCCTGCTATGCTACAGTCACCACCAAAGTGAACTACCTTTGTCCCAAAACACAACGCAGGCCTAAGCCCTTCTCTCCCCAATAAAGAGAGGAAAGAGACAATCCTTTATTTCAGATACCAGTAGACCACATCTTATATATTCACCCAGTGGTACACTGGGACAAATCTTCAGCACAAATCTTTGTTTCCTGCAGCATTTTTACCAGGCTAACGACGTCTCCTCCCTCCCTCACGTACACCAGCATCTGTCCATCCATTCCTGCCTCTTGGCAGGTCAAATCTTCCCTCCCCCGGCACTCGGTGCCTTGTCTCCCATCACGCACCCCCAGAGCGGGCTCTCCATAGGATGTCGCTGCCCCACGGATGGAAGGGATCGGGCCCGGGGCATAAATCAATTAGGAGGAATTCCTTAACATTAAACATGGGAAGGGGCTTCCCAGAGAGGTGGTGGAGTCACCGTCCCTGGAAGTGCTTCAGGAAAGACTGGATGTGGTCTAGCTGACAAGGCGGTGTTCGGTCATAGGTCGGACTCGATGATCTCAGAGGTCTCTTCCAGCCTAAGTGAATCTGGGATTCTGTGACAACCTGTCCCGGCGCCCCTGCAGCTTCCCTTTCCCCCCTGTCAGAAGGCAACTCCTCCCCACTCCGATCTCTCCCGTCGGAGGCAGCTCGCCCCCTCCCCAACCCGGAGAAAGGAGACCCGCCCCGGGCCCTTGCGGGGGCGCCTCCCGAGCAGGAGCCCAGCGCGCCGCTCTCCCGCTCTCCCGGGCCCGCCGAGCCCCCCCTCACAGACCTGTGGATCCGGCCATCTTGTCCGAGCCCCCCCCACGCCGCTCCGGGCCCGCACGCCACGCGCGTCACTTCCTCCGGGAGAGGCTCCGTCACTTCCCGCCAGGAAGGACGGGCCGCGTCCCGGGAGCGCGCGGGGAGGGCGGGGACAGGGGGAGGGACCGGGAGCCGTGCTGGGGCTGCTCCCCCTGGAGCCCTCAGGCAGAGCTGGTCTCCTCCCTTTGTATCCCTCTCGCCAGCCCCATCCATGCGCGTCTCTCTCCAGTCACCCGCCGCTTCTGTTCCCATGCGGGCTAGTACACCTGAGAAGCGAATTCCCGTGGCTGCATGCCTATCCCGCCACTCCCGCTCAGCCCGCACCCTAATCTCCAAGTAATAAGGAAGTCAGCACACAAGCACACAGCGGTGAAGCTTCACTTAAAATTTTTTGGGTTTTCCGCTTGGCTTCAAAGAAGGCACTTAAGATTCACACGGGTCTTTGGAGCCGAAAAAAAACTAACTAACTAACTAACTAACTAACTAACTAACTAACTAACTAACTTAATTAATTAATTAATTAATTAATTAATTAAAATATGCCAAAGGCTGAAAAGGAAAGAATAACGATAAAAATTCAAAGGCCACAGAAATACATCGAAGAGGTGACAATTGGAGTTAGCTCCTCAGAATACTATGTGACAGTTTCAAAGGCTGAAAATACTTGACACTCAGTAGCATAAGAACTTGTGGAAAATTAATTCCACCAATGTCTAGCCATGATGCCAAATGTTTCTTCACCGGCAGAAGACAATTAGAAAAGACAAGCTGCAGGCCCTTCCCTGGGAGGCAGTGCTGAGCTCAGGGGAAGGCGGCGGGCACTTCGCACATCCTTCCCGGGAACCACAACCTGCACCCCCTTGGGACCCGTAAGAGGGTGGGAAAAGGCAGCTCCCCTTGCAGAGTGCTGCTGAAGGGCAGCCGGCTCAGGAAGAATCCAAAAGGGCCCTGTCAGCGTTCACGTGGACACGAGGGAAATGCACACCAAAGCAACCTGCAGGCGAGCACACCTGGAAGGGAGCGCATCCAAAACCTGTGCCGGGGTCAGTGCAATGAGGGATTTCCAGGAGGACTTGCAGCCTGAGCTCTAGGCTGCTGCCAGAGCCACTCTCTAACAAAAAAAGACTGTCACACACGCACCTCGCTAACCAGTGCCAACACCCACATGCTGCTCTTGACATCCTGTTTTATAAATAACACTCACTTGTTTCCTTTACAGGTTATAGAGTTAAACTCATCCACAGATTCTTCTGCTAGAGATCAGAAAGAGCAATGATGCATGATGTTTTTCTTCCAGCTAACCTGAAACCTCTTCAGCAGCAAGGACTCAATCACAGAGTATGCTGAGTTGGAAGGGATCCACGAGGACCCGGAGTCCAACTCCTGGCCCTGCACAGCACCACCCCCACTCTCACACATAAAATGCTCTGCCTCCCTTCATTTATCCTTTGTTCATTTTAGCCCAATACTGGTTTTGCTGTCTCTGCATACATAAAAATGATGAATCTACAATAGTTTTTAGTTCTTCTATTGACTTCTATTTTATCAACTTACTAGTTTTGACCAGATTTTTCTCACAGAAATAAGCGGGAGTTTCAATATTTACACCAAAAGAATTAGAAGTAAGCTCTTCCAGTACAGTGAAACTGTTCCTTAAGCTGCATTTCAATGATCTGTGGACCTTTCTGTTGTCAAAACAGGCTGATTGTAGGGATTCTCTTGTGTAACCTTTTGTGGAAGTAGTAAGGATACTGAAAAAAAAAGGTCAGAATATTTTAAAAAGTTTGCCCCTATTATAACATCACTGTAGAAAATATTGTGGCCCTATTATAACATCACTGTAGAAAATATTGAACAGAAAAAGAAGGTTCCATGAGTTATCCTTCTATTTTTTGGAATCAAGAGCAGGCGCAGGAGGCTATTAGAGACCACTACACAATCCTTGTCCACTGTGGTCCACACAGAATGTAACCAGGCTGTGCTCCTACTTGCACTAAGATAAAACCTGCTCAGCTCCAAGGTCAGAAAGAAGCACAATGGCCACCCAATGCCTGTGCATTTTTTTTTTTAAGGATTAATCCTTCTTTTTTAGATGATTCTATGCTAACAATGAACAGCACACGGGCATGTCTTTGAGACACGACAGAAATACAGCCATAGGCTCACCACACCAAAGGCCACTTGTATTCCATGAGTCTATGAAAGTACACAGCAGGCTCCACAGTCCATCTGTATCCAGACCCATCCACTAGATGTCAAGGTTTAGGCTTAGCAGCAACAAATTACTGCAATACTAATTACTACCACAGGAAACAAAACAGGGGCCAAAATGGAGAAAAGGCATAAGCTCCCTGGCCTAGGTGAGGAAAACTCTGCTGAATGACTCTAAAACCTATTTTATTTAACTCATCTTATATTGGGCAAAGTTTACAGGGAAAAAAAATGTAATTTTTTTCAACACTGAATTTGAGAGGAAGAATATATGACAACTGGAAGCTGAATACATTTTAAAGGTTTCCTTTCCATTCAAACAGGCTGAGAGAGTTGGGATTGTTCAGCCTGCAGGAAATATGGCTCCAGCAAAAGCAGCTTCCCAGTACCTGAAGAGGGCCTAGAAAAAAACTGGAGAGTGACTTTTCACAAGGGCATGCAGTGATAGGACAAGGGGTACAGCCTTAAACTGAGACAGGGTAGGTTTAGGTTAGATACTAGGAAGAAATTCTTTACTGTGAGGGTGGTGAGGCAGTGGAACAGCCTTCCCAGAGAAGCTGTGGCAGTGTTCAAGGCCAGGCTGGATGGTGCTCAGAGCAACCTCCTTTAGAGGAATGTGTCCCTGCCCACGGCAGAAGGGTTGGAAAAAGATGATCTTTAAAGTCCTGTCCAATGCAAACCATTCTGTGGTTCTAGGATTCTAAGTGCTTACACATGGTAGTGAACTCACCTCTCACTCTCTTCAAAAAAAATTCAAAACACAACTTCTGCTTACAACTTGATCAAAATAGGATAATGGTAGTCATTTCAGAAAAAAACTTTCATAAACTTTATTGTCAAATATCACACAGTACCCATCAAGAGAAAAATCAGAACCGCAGTGTGCTCAGCTCAGAAAACAAACATTCTATGATCATGTTGTGAAATAATTTTATTTAAAAGAAGCATTTCATAGAGTTGAGGTTTTTGAGTGCAGATTCTACAGATGGCCCTCATGTTGTAAAACACTGTCTCCAGGTTGCTATATGATGGTCCCCAACCTGCATCTCAGCCTGGAAAGATTTTCTAAGTAATATTTGGAACAAAGTACTGATAAAAGACAACTGAGGAATAATTATTTCCTATTTGCAGACTACAACAATCAAAGACATTGCAATATCTTTCAGCAAATTCAGTACAACCAAATTATTATTCAGCATGAATAACAAACTTGTGTAACTGATTTAAGCATGATATTCCAGAGGACTGTAGTGAAAAGTATGAGTGGTAATAGTAATACAAATAATAAAAATCAAATAAAACAGAATTCCCTCATGGTTCTCTACACAGAATATCTCTATGCAACTTCTGACTCAGAAAGCACGGACAGACCCAGAGTGGTCACTCCTTTGACATGAGGCTCTGGGAACTACTTACCCATAAGTAAGTAGTATCCTTCCATAGGTAGATCTTTCGAGAGCCAGGACCTCTGTGTCTCCCAATCCAGTAAATTCTTCACAGGATAGTTTAGCTAAAAATAAGAACATAAAACACCACATGGGATGAGAAAAAAAAACTGACTTCTATTCATATTTACACCAAAAGAATTGGAAGAAAGCTTTTCCAGTGTTTACAAGCCCTAACAGACAGAAATGCCCCAATGCAGGAAGCTGGGCATAAACGTAATGCAAAGTCATTAATCCTGAGAGCTTTCAGTCAGAAGCCACAGCTTTTCCAGTGATTGCCGACTGCAGCTGAACAGAGCCCCACCAAATTCCCTCATTCCACCAGTGCACAACTTGCACCTGAACAGCCAAGAAGAACAATATAACTCCTCTTTAAAAGCACAGAAAGTGTCAGGTATTAAGCAGTAACAGAAACACAGAAAACACAGAAGCAGTAATAATCACACAGAAGACTACTGAATAGTCACATTCCAAGCAAATAGACATTTAAATCATTACCTGAGTCCAGAGAGGACTCATTAAAAGACCATAATACTTTTCTCTCAATTAGATTTCATTTTAAGAGGCATCAAGCAGTCTTACAGTCACAATTCCTCTTTTCTCTCCAGTACTTGGGGAATACAAGAGAAATAAGCAAATTCAATTTCTATCCCATTCCATCTAGAAGTTAATTCCTTTCTTGTCATGGTCACAGGAAGATCTCCAAGCTCCCTTGCTTTCTTCACAGGTGCTACTTGTACATCCATGCAGCAGGGTACCTCCTCCTCCCTTAAAATGGAACTTAATTAATATCTTTTGTTTCCCATTTCTATTTGTTTTAATATGTGCCACTCCCAAGATGCTGACTGCACAAATTCCCTGTACTTATAGGAAGCGGGTTCTGCTCGTTTCCTCATGCTGCCTCTAACTGAAAGTACAAGCAGTTAAATATCTGATGAGCAATCAAGAAAATAAAACCAAAATTAAAAAACAAACAAGCAAACAAACAAACCACAAAACCAAAAAAACCCCTCATGAAGACTTAAAATGTGCAAGCATACATTTACAGAGAAAATTTCCATGGTATTTCAGAGATGTGAAAATTCACAAGCAAAAGGCACAATCTTGCTACCAGGTGCAAAAGAACTATAGAATGTTCTAGCCCACTCTTTCTAATAAACAGCCTATACAACCAAAATAGAGCAGAAACAGTGAGTCTTATTCAAACCATGAACGCAAAATTTTGTTCACTACACACTAAACTATATTATCAAATGTAAAGTTAACTAACGAATGAAATCCTTAACCAAATACTTAAGGACCAGTCAAAAAATTCTTCATTTCCTTTCCTCAATAACTTTTACATGTCATTTATTATTGCATTAAAATCGCAGTACATTTTGTCATTTCATGCAAAGATTATATTTTTACTTCCCCTATGCAAAAGAACAAACATCTGATTTTGAAATGAAAAAATGAAATATTTAAATCAAATGCTTTTTTGTTTTTTTAATTTACAGTTCTTTCAGGTTTCTTTACACCCTTATACAAGAAAAATTAAGCGCTAAGAGGAAGATAATTTTAAGTGCTGCCGTGTTGTTTACAATGAAATCAGTACGAAAAACACTGGAGAATGCGGGCATCGATCCCGCTACCTCTCGCATGCTAAGCGAGCGCTCTACCATTTGAGCTAATTCCCCACCTGAAAAAAAAACTTTAAAACCTGGAGATACACACTCTAAACTTACAAAAAGCAACAAGATAATGATGTTAGATTATAAATTCGCTGTTTCTTGCTGAGTCATTCTTTCCACTCACTAACAACTGACTGCAGCTGCCAGCTGCAATCATGGGACGCCGTTTTTCAGCATGTACACTACGAGAATAATCTTATTCATCCTTTTATAACACGAGTCTTTGTTACTTAGCTGTTTTCATACAAGAAGCTCTCCAAAAGATGGAGTTACTTAAAAGAAACCAAATGTGTGTTTTTAGGGGAAAAAAAAAAGCGCCCTTCTTTTACTGAACAACTCTTCCAAATTCAACAAGGAAACCCATGTTCTTTCCAGTTTTCAGGGCATGCACATATGAAGACTGGTTCAGGAAACGCTTAATGAAGGAAAAAAATGTTATATGCTTGATTGAAACAGAGTTTTATAGTCAAAACTTATACGTGTGTGTATGTGTGCATGTATGTATATATGCAGAACCACATCCTTTCATATAAATATATATACGCACACATACATCTTTTTGGAAGGTGCCTGGCTTCTCTGAGGTGAGAGAGTCAAGTGAAAATAAAACAGATCTGTATTTTTCTTATTTATTCCCTCACCAAATGCACTTCCATGTAATTAATACACTATCTTTAACAGCCGTAAGACACTGACTTTTCTAAAACGAACACACCCGTGCTCTTGTGGCTTGACAGGCAGCATAAAGCGGGGAACGTGATGCTGCATGGCCCCCACCAAGCTGCACCCACAGCGCCCGGAGCAGCGATGGCCCGGCCGCCCCAGAGCCCCGGCTGCAGCGGCCGCTCCGCTGGTGGCCCCCGGGACTCCGCTGGTGGCCCCCGGGACCCAGCTCGTGGCCCCCGGGACTCCGCTCGTCGCCGCCGGGACCCCGCTCGTCGCCCCCGCAGCTGCGCTCCCTCACGGACCCGCCCCTGCGCCTCGGCTCCTCGCGTTTGCTTCCCTGCTTCCTCGGGACAGCCCTCTCTCCTTCCACAAACCCTTTCCTCTGGCGTTCCAAAATCCCCCGCCACCTGCTCCGTTCCCTCCCATCCTCTCCTTCCCCCTGCCTCCTTGCTTCTGCTTCACAGAATCCGGGTAGGTTGGAAAAGACCTGAGAGATCATCGAGGTTCAACTTATGCCTGAACACCACCACCATGTTAACTAGACCACCGCACTAAGTGCCACGTCCAGTCTTTCCTTAAACACTCCCAGGGACAGTGACTCCACCACCTCCCTGGGCAGCCCATTTCAATGTCTAATCACCCCTTCTGTGGAGAAATTCTGTCTGACATCCAAACGAAACCTCCCCTGGCACAGCTTATGACAATGTCCTCTTGTCCTGTCCCTAGCTGCATGAGAGACGAGACCGACCCTCATCTGGCTACAGCCTCCTTTCAGGTGGTTGTGGAGAGTGATAAGGTCCCCCCTGAGCCTCCTTTTCTCCAGGCTAAACACCCCCAGCTCCCTCAGCTGCTCTTCACAGGACTTGTGCTCCAGACCATTTGCCAGCTCCCCTACCCTTCTCTCAACTCGCTCCAGCACCTCAATGTCCTTCTTGGGCTGAGGGGCCCAGAACTGAACGTGGCGCCCGAGGTGAGGCCTCACCAGTGCTGAGTACAGGCTGGCAATTACTGCTCTGGTCCTGCTGGCCACACTATTTCTGATACAAAAATAATGTGAACACACCTGTAACAACTTTTACATACACATAACTTTTTCAACCCAGGTTTCTTGAGCTGAACCAAACCAAAGTGGCTGAGCTCCATTTTACATCTTTCCCCTACTTATTTGAACCACAGAGTCCTCTCAGGTATCTCTTTGAAGCATAAAGTGATACACCAAGCAAGACAGCTGGGTTTGGCTCTGGTTCTCTGTAAGGTGAGAAGAATTTACGAGCTCCACCTGATTTGTCATGGCAGTGTTCACTTCTGCTCTTCTCCATAAGCTCTCTCTGCTCTTGCACATCCAGCCAAATTATACAGCCCATAATCTGTCAACCAGTGACTTTCTGACTGCTGCTTGAACATCTTCATTTACAGAGAAGATTGTTCCTGCACTGTCGGTACTAAACCAGACAATGGCTCCTTGCTAAGCCAGGAGCATTTCTCACTCCACAACAGAATGGGAAAAGTTACTCATCCATCAAGTTTAAGCCAGGCCAAGAAGAAATCAAATCAGAGCGTGAGTGGAGGTAAGATCATCACCTGACTGGTTTCTAACCAGCCTGGCTTGTTTTTACTTCTGGCGATGCTGAATCATTTTATGTAGCCCTGACATGTGATGGATGGTTTGGAGCTACTGTACATGCAAATTCAGTTGTTCCTGGAGCTGGATTCTTTGGCAGGTGGCAACACAGACTAGGAATAACTGGAACTAACCCACTGTCTTTATGTGGCAGTATTCACTTTGTGCTTGACAAGCGTCAGCATTGATTTGCTACATTTTTTTGACAGTGCCAACCACAAGAAAATAGGAAGGGGAAGAAAATATAATGGCATTCAGAAAAAAATATTGCTGTCAGTTCTAATGACCACTAATGGTACAAGTAAGAGTACTAATCAGGTATAAAGTTGCTCTGGATTTATGGCCAGCTGTATGTTTAAACTATACCTGATTTTTTTTTGTTTGTTGGTTGATGGTTTTTTGTTTGGTTGTTTTTTGTTTTTTTTTTTTAATCCTAAAGCTAGTCCTGTCAGAATTAAATCCAAGATTTTTGAAGGGGATGAGAGGGTGATCGATTGTGTACAGTTTTTCAGTGTTTGTAGAATGTTAAAAAGATTAAAAACAGTGTGAAAATGATGTAACACTTGTGAAGTAAGGAGAGATCGTTGCCATGTAAGTAATTCAATTTTCTATGGCAGCTGCTAGAACATGCACAGGCACCTCAGCAGGTTTTCTGTTGAAAACACTAGGTGGAAAACTATGATACAAAATCCAACGGAGGTAAGGCACATTTTTTCATATGATCTTATTTATGTAGCATAAACCACCTTGGATGCTCATCTGGGCCTAAAAGCACCTGCTTGCTTGATCATCTCTAGGAATTTAGAGTGAGTTAGCTAACCAATACTCATTATTCCATTATTTAGCAGTGATGACAAGGAACATATTTAGACCGGGCATTCCTGAGTAACTTCCTGGTCAAATATTTGGATTTTTTTTTAAAATCACCTTATTTTTGTCTTTCTCTTCTGAGAAAATAAAGCTTTATTCACAGGAAGTTGTTTAGAGATGGCTACTAACAATTCAAATGCTGTTATAATCCTAAATGACTGGTAAACAACTCAAGATTCTGCATTGATCTTGGTCAAGATGTCTAACACCATTAACATCTTTTCATAGCCTTTTATTTATTTGAGAAGTACTGAAGTAATTTTACTAACAACATTTAGCAAAAAAACTCAAGAGCTACATAAAAATAGCTCAGCTGTTGCTGGAAGTAATCAATGAATTTCCTTCTTTTACTTTTTTCAGGAAAAATATTTAGCAGTACACAAAAAAGCAAGGTTACAAACGCACAGGAGATGTGTTATTGCCAAAACTTCAGAGACTCCAAGGAACTGAGGAAGAAGGGTGTAAGTTGGAGCACCTTAGCCTACACAGTTTCACCAAGCCTGCTGTCTGGATAAGTCAAAGGTGGGTTTTACCATTTACTGATAAAACTTCCTTTTCTTGCCAACAGTTAACATGATGTTTGGTGTCAAAGGTGCAGAAGTTGAGATTGTTTTGCAAGACAAGAAAAGCTTTTACAGCTGCAAACAACCCTTATGTTCTATAATCTCCTTAAAAAAAAAAAAAAAGTGGCAGAGAAAGATATATTGCATATCCAAATTATTTAGAAGTCATGCTCTCAGCTGTTAGAAACTATCAGGAATGTGGCTGGAAAATGAAAATTCTGTTCTCTTTAAATGCATATTGATATACATTTTTAAAAATTGTTTTCCAATCTCCACCTTCAAAGTAATGCTTATGAAAATGCATGAGCATAAACCTAATTATGAATTTATATTATGAAAAAAATACTTAGGTCCACTTAAAGGCATACACACTCGGCTGATATTCCTGCTACCTACAGCCATTGTATTTGGGAAAAAAACTAGGATAAAAATTTGCTCTTTCTAGCATTGCCTTTTCCCCCGATGATACAGAAGGCAGCATAGGGGAGGAACAGAAGAGCTGACCAGCAGACAGGCTTTCCTTTTGAAGACTTACCTGCCATACCGACAGCTGCCTCATGCATTAGGAGGAGACACAGCTACAGCATTTCCCTGTTGACACGATGACAAACCTCCGAGCACCACCTGTTCACTGCTCCATCCATAAAGGAATAAAAGGAGGGCAGCAGCTGCCCTGAGGGAGAGAGCTGCCATGCGGGTGGGTGGGAGGAAGCACACGCCTATACAGAAGGTTCTAGCACAGGGTAGGGCACGCTTGGTGCCCGGGAAGGGCGGAGCAGAGGCCAGGTCCTGAGAGGCCGGGAAGGTGGGAATATGTGGGTCGGGGAGCTGTGTCTGCTCTGATGTCACCTGGAGCAAGTCCGGGCTGAGAGTACCGAAGGACAAAGCAGGCTGAGGAGGTTTGTGCACAGCCTTTTACCCAGGGGCTTTCTGGTTGTGGTGGTTTGTCTTAGTGGGTCTCACAAAATCTAGTTTTGGAGTCGTGGGGGTGTGTGTTTGAAGGAGGAGGTGCAGTGGGCAGTGCTGCTCCTCAGCAGAGGGGGTGGTTTTGTGGGTTCTCGTGGGGTGCTTCCTATTCCTGTGCTGCTCTGTCATGACTCAGGCTCCAGTCCTCCTTCAATTTTTCTCAACACCTGCAACAACACTAGTCCTACATTGCATTAGTAAATTTTAGTAGCTGTTATTTTCTTTACTTCTGATACTGCTCATCCAGAGTTCACTTAATGTGTAACATTAAGCCCAGGAGAGAAGTGGAAGACTCAAGTCAGAGGATAACTTGGGCTGAAGAACTTGCTGAAGTGGGTACTATTTGAAACTTTTTTGTGGTCTTAATTCAGCATGGTCGTGGTGTTTTGAATACACTGTGAGCAGGTAGCTTCATTAATGAATACAGCTCCTCTAATGACACGTCTGGTCTCCCCATTCTAGTTTAAAATTAACGTATACCATAGTGGTGTATAAATTTAAAAAAGAAAAGCTCTCAGATTTTCCTGTGGGTCTAAGTAATCAGATGGTAAACATATGCTGAACTTAAGTGAGTTTTGTGTATTTCAACCCTCTAGTCTTTGAATATTGCAGCCAAATATGTTTTTCGGTTCATTCCTTATTACCAGTTCCTTGCAGCTTTTTATAAATGGTTGGTTTATTTATTTGGATAAGGTTATTGTTCTTAAAGCTGCTCTGTTATTCTGGATAAAATCTCATTTAATGAATACATAGTTCTGTTCCTTAGTAAAAACCACAGGATATAGGGATCTGAATCTTCTTAAGTCTTCTAAGCTATGAAAAATCTTCATTCTTACCCCTGTTAAGTTTGGCATGAAAAGCGAAAGATGGATAAAAAGCCAAAAGATAAAGAAATTGTCTACTATTCTGTGTGAATCCGTGGTTTGGAAGAGACACTAAACAAACATGAGTAAAATCTTGTATGTGCTGTTCAGTGATAGCTGATTAGCCAGGTGGCCTAGGCATAACTAGCACACATTCTCTCCTATGTGGAGTTTTAGGGAATGTAGAGAAAATTTAGATTCTTGCAGCAGTGATTTAGAAGACAAAGGTTGCAGATCCAGTGGGATTCAGGCATAGTCCATCTCACTACTTTTGTAACAACCTTGTTTGATTTTTACTATTAACTATTAAACAGTTTGTTTTATATGTAAAATTAGTAATACGGTTTTTTCTATATTGTCATCCTGTGTATTTCAAGGAGGGCATTGTACATGAGCTTTGTGATGTTGAAACTTTTAAAAACTCATTAAGTTAGTAGGGTTACAAGGTCTTCCAAAAAAATTTGGAATAAGTTGTGATGTGAGTCTAGCCATTTTCCTAGAAAAAAAACCCCTAAATGTATAAGCATGTTAATGTATGATTTCCTGTTTCCCCATCTGAAAACAGAATGAAGTCATTGCCAATTTGGAATCCGTATGAAAACCTAGATGGAGAATTAAAATCCATGGATCCTTTTAGAAAAAGAGAATGGTAATTTGTGTATTTTCTTGGTATTTCAACTCTCTGATAAAGTTTGAGATTTTACAGGTTTAAATAATGAGGGTGATTTTTGTACTGGTCCTCAGGGAGATGACAGAGAGTAGCATAAAATGATCTTGCTCAGAGCTGTGTTCTGAGATCACTGTGTCCTTATTAGTGCACAGGGAGCACAGTGTTAACCTAAATGCTAATCTGGTAAATATACACAAAGGACACGATGGTGTTGTACTTCTTACAAAAGCAGTATATTTAATATGAATTATTTTGGCCTTCGCAAGTTTCTGTTGTGGATGCTGATGGTAACTGAAGTTACTCAGGATGCCTGGCTAAGCTGATCCTTTGACCAATATTACAGAATTTTGTACTGGTACATTAGCTCCCAGATGGACTATACTGATTTTCCTCAAACGTGGTAACAGCAGTAGCAAATATTATTAAAAGTAGCAAATCTTTCTAGGGTTTATTATGTTTTGATTTTGGTTTTTTTCTTTTTGGTTGGTTCTTATGTTTTGGGATTTCTTTAGCATGTTTACGTCTTATGCTTTGGGTATGAATCAATGAATGATGGTAAAATGGAGGCAGAATTTTATGAACAAGCAATAACATCTTCATCAACAAATCAAGTTTTATTCTCTCTGTGGCCATTAAGAGCAGACCTAGGGATTCTGGGAGATTTCTGACTCATGACATGTCTCCTGTATTGCTTTTCACGTGATTTACAGTGCAGTTGGCGAGGTGCTTTCTGTTGGGGTTTGAGGGGTTTTTTCCCTCCACAGGATGGTGTGAATTTTGCTGTCCAATTCCATATTTCGATACTGCTTTTCAGTAAAATTATCTCTGAGGTCCAAAATACATTTCCTTCAACATTTTAAATACAGATTTTTCTTCAGTGCTTTAAATATGGGATAAATCCTGGATACAGAACTTGAGACATACTTGTTTCATTTTAATGCTGTATCTATCAACTTGAAGGTTAGACTATTTAACAGAATGAACTGGATATACTATAGCTGTCATTACTCATTTTGTCACTGCTTAAGTTATAGTTCATTCTGAGTTTTGATTGATTTTAAGTTAATATTGCCCTACCTACTATGTTAAAGCCTTAAGACTGTCAGTGCCTAGACACAAAAGTTTCAGTTTGTGTACAGTTCTAACCCTGCTTGGGGATTCCCTTAATTAAACCAAGTAGATGTGCTTTACCATTCAAAATGTGGCGTGATGAAACCCTCATCCTGCCTGGGCTGTGTTCATACAAGCCTGATACAGACACAACCATAAGGGTTCTGTTTGCTCGCTCATTTGTTTTTATAGCATAGGTGGTTTTGAGACTTAAATGTTTTTTGTTCAGATGGAATACTAAGAAAAATGTGAAACATCCCAGAAGAGAAGGAGCTTCCTTACTTTGCCAGACATACTGACCTGTGGGACTTTCAGTCAGCCACTTGCTTAAATGCCAGCAGTATCTGCAGCATAATTCCAGTGGTAAGAACTTAATTAGCTCCTGCAAATTAATTTCAGATGCTTCTTTCCACATTGATTAGTTTTAAATAGGAGAGGGAGATGCATTTTTTTGACAAAGCTAGCTGTTTCAATCAGAGTGAGGGACTAGGTGGCAAGACACTGGAATTTTGTTAATGGAAGAATCTGCATGGGACTTTTGTTATACGGCTTAAGGGTTACACCAAAGACTGAAATTTTGTTATTTTGTTTTCTGAAATCACTAATTCATTGAAGAGGAGATATTTGAAAGATCTTTATATGTCAGTGTGATTCCTGGGTCGTAATAAAGAGTTGTTTGTGTAGTTATTTAATAAATTTCATTTCAGATACTCCTTTTTTTCCAGAAAGGTAGGTTATTTAATATTGTAAGTGTAATAAAAGTTCACAACTCTCTTGCTTTTTTTCTGAAACCAAACCGTTGAACAGAATTTTCATTGCTGTGAAAATTCCTTATAGTGAAAATTACTAATTTTTTTACATTTTAGTTGTATATTCTTGATCTTTGTCTGTGTGAATGTGCGTGTCTATCTGGTGGTAGAATCACAACTTAAAAATTCCTGAGAGATGTAAGTAAATAATATGAACTATTACTTTGTTTCCCAGTGTTCCATTTGCCTGGGTGGTTTTTTTTTAACCCCCTTTTTATAACATGAATCCAGACTCTTGCCACAAGAAAAAAGAACTGGAAGAACCCTGCCTATTCAGTCATATATATTGTAAAATGTGGAGAAGGGTGAAGTCATTTAGCCGATTGTCTTCCACCTAGGGATTACAAATAGGAAAAATCTGGTTTAGAAAAATACAGTATTTAAATATATCCAGATTTCTCTTAAGCAGTAGTAATTGTTTGGTGCGAACATAAGTCTGCGATTGCCTGGAAACACAGCCCGGATGTTATCCAGATGCAGCTCAAAGCTCTTGCTGTTGCCTCGAGGAGCCCAGACATCACATTAGGCAAAATTCCCGCTGCGGCTGTCAAAAGCAGTGCGCTTGCAGGGAGACCCAATTGTTTGTGCGTTTCGCTGGAAGGCTGCGCGCTCTCGCTGCCTGCCCGTGACTTCGGGAGGGGATGGGAAGCGCTCGGACTGTGCGGCTACCGGGATTCGGGGCGGGAGGTTTTGTTGGTGTTGGAGGAGAGGGGGTCCCGTTTCATCGCGCCGTGTGGTTGCTCCGCCAGAAGAAAGTGACGGCGGGAATGGTGAGTGAGGGGGCGGAGAGGGCGCGCGGGGAATTAGCTCAAATGGTAGAGCGCTCGCTTAGCATGCGAGAGGTAGCGGGATCGATGCCCGCATTCTCCAGTCGCGGGGCCGCTCTTTTGAAATAAGATACGATTCCCTGGAGCAGTTTCGTAGCGATTAAAGTGAATCAATTTTGAGACGCGTTTGCATAATGTGAATGATTTAAGGTTTTAACGTTGATCAGAGCTGAGCATTTTTGGTTTTTACTGTGCAAATTATTTTCTTATCATGGCTAGAGGAAGACTGTCGCAGCTGCCGGCCGGAGGGTTAAGAAAGACTCAGAGACAGGAATGCAGTCAAGAGAATGGATGGAATTATTTAATTAACAAAGGACGGGTTTTTATGTGTTTAGTTCTCTTAGTGCCTACCTAAATGGCAAGAGATTATTGGACCTCCTGATAACTACCTACCAGAGGGATTGGTCAATTCTCACATCGTTCATTCTCCTAGTCGAAATCGTAACAATTCTAATTATATTTGCAGGTGCGAGATAGCAAACTCGGTTTACAGAAACCTTATCATGTTTTGCACAGTTCAGCATGAGAAAGACAGAGCTCTCACGAACTACTGCAAAGAGCTGAAGAAATTCTCTGCTGAGGCTCCTTCAGCATCCATAGAAGACATTGAGTAATATTGTGAGAGACCGAGTATCACTTGAAACTCACGTTAGAACAAGCGTGCCCTGCCCATCGTACAACGGTAGCAAGGTACCTGGAGAGAGTAATTCTGTCCTGAGCTGGTGATGTATATAGACCCTACAAACTTTTAAATCTTCCCAGAGACAGTTTCACTAACTTTTCGTATCATTATAAAGTGGTAATAACTGGTCACATTCGGTGCAGCGGTAAGGGACGGAAGTGACTTTTCCTGTATTACAGAGAGAGTAACAGCGTTTAGTTTAGATGGGTTTGTGAATAAATCGTTTATCGGAGAGTGCACGAGTGTAATCTTGGTAATTAACTTTTCCTCTCCCCTTAATTTGCCGTATGAGATGGTCTGCATGAACTGCTGTGGATTTTCTGCCACAAACCCGGGACCGTTCATGGAAGAAAATCTTTTCGCAGCGTAGCGCTACAGCCGATCAAAACACTGGAGAATGCGGGCATCGATCCCGCTACCTCTCGCATGCTAAGCGAGCGCTCTACCATTTGAGCTAATTCCCCTCGGCCTGCATTGCCCCGGGCGGCTGCTCTTGTGCTGAATCCCTGCGCGGCCGCTCCGGCCGCAGTTGCTGTGTTGTGTCACTTGGTTTAACAGCACTGAGTCACTTCTGTATTTATGCAGAAAGCCCCACTTGGTTTAACAGCACTGAGTCACTTCTGTATTTATGCAGAAAGCCCCATGGCTGAAAAGCCAGGCTACACACCTGGTATATGGGGAGCGTTTTCTGCTGAGCTCCTTGCATCAAACAACTCGTTTTCCTGAGCACTGCATCCTCTAGTGTTTATTCAGGAAGGAGAGAGAACTAATTTTTTTACATCTCTTACAGTGATATACAAAAAAGACTTATAAATCTAGAAGGTCTACTCCTAGAAGTCACTGAAGCACAGCGAGATTTTTCCTTCTTTTTTCAAGTCTCTAGTTCCTTTTCCGACTGTATTTTCCAATTAAAAATACATAAATGATGCATACAGTGATTTAAAAGTTCGTGTTTATTGTAGTTTGTGGAGAGAAAGAATTCATTAATATATTCCTATGTTATATTCTAGAAATTATTTCTATTTCTACCTTTATTTATTGACTTTGATAATTCTGCTCAAATAGTATTGCATCTATAACCCCATAAACATATGGGGTTACTAAGAACATTCCTGAAATAGAAAACTTCACCTGTAGTCATACTACCTGACTTTGCAGTAGGAAGCACATTACTAAAGCTCTGTTCACAGGCTGTTAAATCAAAGAATGCTTTCTGGATTTCAAGAAGGAAGATGTAGTTTACAGTAAGAGTGGATACACTGATATGCTCTGTTTAAATGCAGAGGAGTAAGTCCTGCTAGTAAACTTAAGTGTGTGCAGTAATCCAACAATACATAGTGGTTTTCTCTGAAGGATTTAATTTACTGGATGACAGCAGCAAGTGAAAACAAATTTCAAAACTGAGCATCAGCAAGTTACAACTTGTCCTAGGTAAGGTAGTACTCAATCTTTTACAATCTAGATTTAGGTCAAGGTGTGGAACTACAACTTCTGCTGCAAACATTCTCTTAAAATTCAAATATTCTCCCGCCTAACTTCAGTCTTTGCACAATAAAAAAAAAAATTTAGTCCTTAACACTTCTTGCATTATATTTTAGATTATTTTATCTACCTCACTAGAGTAGACTTGAGGGAGAAAGCAAATATGCAAAAGCAGTTTCAGTCCTTCTCACAGGCACATGTATATCTTAGGCTCACTGATGGCCCGTTGCACGCCTGTGGCCAGGACCTCTCCCATATCGTATTTCATGAGGTTCAGCTCTATGAGCAGTTTTCTTTATCTACCCTGTGCAGTTCAAGTCAATATGAGAAAGGCAATTACCTCTCCCTCTTTTTCACCACCACATCTCACTCTGCCACCACTGAAAAGGCCTAAAACTTCACCCATCCTGCTCACAGAAAAACAGTTTATTTAATGCCCAAGCCAGATAAGGGGGAGGAAGGACCTCTGCGCTATTTTCAATTATTAAAACGTGTATTTTGTATAATGGACAGCATTGTTTTGTGATCTTGAATTTGTTGTGTTGCTAAGTTTTCATGTAAGATGGCAAGTAAAATGTTCTAATTTCTTAACCTGGTTGGGAAAACTTCCTTACCTATGTCTGAAAAATAGCCCGACTTTCTTAGTTCCATTAAAAGAGAAAATTAGAGTGTTTCAGTTCTGAAGGCTTTGTGTCCGCATACTTTCGTTTAACACAGATCACTTCAATGCATCTTCTTGTCAATACTAATGGAAACTCATATAAGTTAATTTAATAAGGTTTGAGTTTTGCTTTCTAGATGGTCTCCTGAGGGGACATCAGGGCAAACGTGAGTTTTGTATTATCCTCAAGCTGTTCCACTGCCTTGTCTGTGATGTGATCTCCCTCGGTGTAGGAGAAGAGCAAATCCAGCGTGCATCAGGTGGCACTGGAAGGCTGCAGGGCAGAAGTCTGTCGAGCACGTTAGCGTGAAATGCCTTATCACATTACTCTGCCTTACCGCGTTAGCTTTTTTGTAGTTTTGGGCAAAACCACAGACAGCTCAGGGTCAGGCGGTAGTTAAATGTTCGACACAGCTGCCCTGGGGTGGCTCCCCGCGGTAAAATAGCAGAGTAAGGGTCGAGAGCGGAGTTCGCATTCGTAGCTTTCAAGCTCTAGTTACAGGATGCGAGTTTTGGGGACAGGGGGAATTAGCTCAAATGGTAGAGCGCTCGCTTAGCATGCGAGAGGTAGCGGGATCGATGCCCGCATTCTCCAGCGGTGGTTTTGCTCCTGGTGGAAGTAAAACTGATCACTGCGAATATTTCAAAAAGCATTTAAATAAAGCTTACCGCATAATTAATAGCGAGAAAACGAAATACCACGACGGACTTTATTTCGTGAACTGCAAGTAACAAACGGGGTTTTTTTTATTATTACACAGAGCTGGAATCACGTCTGTTCCAGTTTGCCTCGTTTCTTGCTGCTTGATTTGGAAGTGCTAAATGAAGTACTACAAATTTTGCAATCGAAGCTGAACGTGTTTTCGGTTGGTGAGCAGGGAGGCTAGAGCAGGAGAGAAAAGTGCACCCTGGGTGTGGATCTGCGGCTTTAAATGCTCGCAGGGGATGGGATTTCTGTGATGCCCAGGGCCGGCCGCAAGGGGGGGAATTAGCTCAAATGGTAGAGCGCTCGCTTAGCATGCGAGAGGTAGCGGGATCGATGCCCGCATTCTCCAGTGTTTTGCCAAACAGGAATTGATCCACACTACCAAACAAAACGTGTAACTATTTCGGTAAAATGTTAATTTGGTTTTAATTGGAGTAAACCGGATTTTTTTTTTTCCTTCCTCCCTTTCCTTCCTCTGTCCTTACTACCTAAATCAGGCTTATATAACTGTATAGGTCAATCCTCTGTTGTAACAGTTGACTTCCTGGACAGTGTTAGTCAAATTTAGCAGGAAGGGAATTCTGCAGTATGACATTTTGCCATGCTAAATGAAAAACAGTGTGTCGTGGTTTAACCCCAGCCAGCCACCAAGCCCCACACAGTTGCTCACTCACTCCCCCACCAGTAGGAACAGGGAGACAATTGGAAGTGAAAGAGCTAGAGAGCTCAGTGGTTGAGATAAAGGCAGTTTAATAGAGAAAGCAAGAGCCATGCACACAAGCAAAGCAAAACAAGGAATTAATTCCCTGCTTCCCATGGGCAGGCAGGAGAGCAGGGCCCCATCATGTGTAATGGTGACTTGGGAAGACAAACACCATCACTTCAAATGTCTCCCCCTTCCTCCTTCTTCCCC
Organism: Monarcha castaneiventris obscurior; assembly: GCA_026261815.1. Lineage (NCBI taxonomy): Eukaryota > Metazoa > Chordata > Aves > Passeriformes > Monarchidae > Monarcha > Monarcha castaneiventris. The sequence continues at coordinate 6,461,959 of JAMPIT010000379.1, read as the reverse complement.
CCACTTTATATGCTGGGTATGATGTCATGTGGTCTGGAACATCCCTTTGGTCAGTTGTGGTCACCTGTCCTGGCTGTGTCCTCCCAACCTCCCATGCCAACATGGCAGCACAAGAAGCAGAAAAGGCCTTGGCTCTACGTAAGCTCTTCTCAGCAGTAACAAACACATCTCTGCTTTATCAACCCTGTGTCCAGCACAAATCCAAAACAGCCCCACAACAGCCACTGTGAAGAAAGTTAACTACAGGATCCAAAATCAGCACACAATGGATGAACAATGGTTAGAGACCTGAATTAGTGTGTCTTGATCACGCCATGGAAATAGTTTAGGGAATGCTTGTTTTTCCCCAGCTGTCCATTGTGATCCCTGCCCAGATATATAGGATCTTCTTTCACAAATGATCTTTATTAAGCTGTAGTATGAGCTGCATTGGTCAATTTAAGTCTACAGGTAAAAGCTGTCACCTCTTGCCTCTCAAGTCTGTGTCCTAGAAAGCAGCCTACAACATCCATGTCTTTTAGCTGTGGCCTGTGTGCAGGTTATAATTGAGCTCCTCAGACTTCTCTCCTACTTCCATTTTGCAGAGCTGCCTTTAAGAGGCTAATTTGGGCTGCCACACTTGTGTTAGAGCTTCAGAGATAACCTTGAGCATCTGATTCACTGACTTCCCCCAACACCTTACTAATTTCTTCTGGTCCTTCTCCAGACATTGTGTGTTTTATTATGCGTGCACTTTCCCCTGACCCTTCCAGGAGCTGCACAGCAAGTGCAGTTTTTTAGATCTTGGTGACCGGTGATGCTAAATTTGTTGTGTCTTAACCTTCTTGAACTCTCACGCATACCTGAAAATTCATAGCATCCCCCAATGTGACTGCTTTCAGTATGATCACTAGATAGAAGATGCCTGGAACAGTTGTACTAAATGCCATTTTTCTGAAAAGTCTAGGGCATCCCTACAGCTGCTGCATAGACACTTTGAGCAAGGTTTTCCACAGTTCACAGTGTAGTGCCACTGGGTTCTTCTCCCGCTAACATCGTGTGGTAAACCTGTTTTATAAAAAACTATTTCTGTCATGATCTTTGGTATGTGACTTTTTATCTCATCAACTGTAAGCAGTGTGGACAACGATAATGTGGACATCTCTCTCAGGAATGTGTAATGATTAGAGAAAGCCTCATCATTCTTTAGGATGAATACTAAGTATAATCCAAGATCACTTAAATTAAGTGAATAGATCATTTTTTTTTCCTCTTCACAAAGTGAAGGCAGAGTACATTTTGGAATATTTCTCAGTAACATCCAATTTCAAGTTTGGCTGAAACAATTATTGCAAGGATTCTAACCTGCTCATTGCACTGAAATAAAATAGACCAAATAAAGCAGTTGTGCTGCTTTGTGCAGCTGAGGAAGGTTGACATAGCATTGTATTTTTCTATTAAAAAATCACCAATACCAGGCACTTGGAATATTATTGTAAACAAGCTACAAGACCTTGTTCTTTCAGGACTGACTACATGTCATTACACCAAAAGCGGGTATCTTAATTTATCCAGTCATACTTAAAATTGAAGTAAAGAAATGTGGTTTCAAGTAGAATCTATCTACCTTTTTTACACTGAAGATACTTCTACAGTATGCTCAGATCAAACAAAACAAACAAAACACCCAAAAAGTAAAGTTCCTTTCATGCTCTCACAAAGAACTTCCAAAAAATTACAGAATTCTAGACTGAAAAGTGCCCAGCACAGGAGATGCTGATTTGTATTTGAAACAAACACAAGAGAGTCCTTTTAAGTCAAATAATTTTATTTCAGCTTACAGCAATGCTAACAGTAAAAACTGCAGTTACTAAAAAGCCATTGAGGATGAATTTTTACAATTCAATTGGAAATACAGGCAATATTGTTAGCATGCTCTAAAAAACCTCATAAAAACACAGAGCCCTTGACATATTAGTAATTACATTTAGCTAGAATGTAAATAGCATTACTGACATGAGGATTTTTCAGGTATTTCATAATATCTTGTAATGACAGAAGTGCCACTTAATCATGACTACCCTTGTCATAGCAAATGATAGCCCAAGCCATGAAAATCTTGCAGAGTGGCAATATAGTAAGGCAAAGTGAAGCCGTGACAGTTGGCTGGCAGGGACAGGCCATGCCTGTCATAGCTGATGATAGTCCCAAATCTCAAAGATCTTGCAGACTGACACTATCTTGAGTAAGGCGAAGGTCATGACAGCAGGCTCTCAAGCACAGGGTAACTCACAGCAGCCTCACAGTCTTTCCAGTCACAGTCAAGAAGTCCTCATCAGCCAGGGCACGAAGCGCTTCTTCAAACATTTCCTTCGTAACAGCCTTATAGAAAAGGAGCAAGTCAAATAAAGATGGGGAAAATACTTCAAACACAGTAAAAATGCTATGCTTGCTACACATTTTCTGATATTTTCATTTGAAGTTTTCATTTGTTCTATTTGAAATTTGAAACCTGGCCTGGAACCTTGAAGCTGAGTTTGCTAATTCCAGAAGCTGTAATAAACTAAGATACAGCAGATTCAACTCATTTGCCTGTAACAGAACTGTCTTTCTAGTCTTTCTAGTCATGCCAGCAGAAATTGTTCATGTTTCCATTTCCTTCCATAATGTGATTTGAGGACAAGAATGTTTGTTTGGAAAAAAATGCTTTAAAAAATGAATAGAAATGTAAAAGCAAAGCAGGAAACTTACTGTATCAGACTGTGCCCGGAGATCATCCAAAAGCTGTTGGTACTTCAAAGATGGTGCTTTACCCTTTGACTGGATGAGCTTCCGCAAGGCTTGGGCCAATTCCTCTTTCCGCTTACGAGCTGTTGCACTCATCCCTTAGAAAAGCAAAGAAAATACCTTTGAGCAATCAGCTAAGGAGGACAGGGTAAGTTACATTTTAAAAATTACAAAATCCCAACAGTGGCCCTGCTTTATCACTACGGAAGCACAAACCTGTTGTGAGGATGGAAATGTCCACAATTCCAGTCTTTGGATCGGTAGCAGATTGTTTCAGTGCTTCCCGATGGAGGCGTTTGGCTTCCTCCACATCAACTGTTTCAACCTTCTCCGAGAAGCGCACCTTGGCATGCGCCTCTGCCAGCCGGATCAGGGACTCCAGCTGCCGGGGATACGCAGAAACCATGCCCCTGCCACTGCCAATCTTCCTCATGTCCACGTACGCCTGGAAGGGAGGCAGTCGTTACATGTTTCACTGCAAATTTGTTCTTTTTTAGTCCCCTGAATCCCCCACCTCTTCCTTCAGAATACGAGCAATTGTGGCAAGGCATCTCAAATACTGTGTTTCTGCTCACACACCTTTCACAGTTCTTCTGCAGTGATGAATAACCACATCACTTCTTTCCGTTATAAAGCAATTAAACCATGGCAATGAATCGCGTTTTGAATCACTTCAGAATTGTGGATTAGTCTTATATAGCAGTTCTTTTGTCTATGATGACACATTTGTTTTGCTTCAATACAATTTATTGTGTTTTATGGGGTGGAACCAAACCAACATATCTGAAAGCTAAACATTAGAATGCAGAATGACTTCTCATTTGATCCCTCTTTCCTTTAGAGACCTTTTTTTTTTCAAGGATCTTACAGAAAGTTGTTATGTAGATGCAGAGGGTACACACAAGGGAATTTCACCACTTCTGACAAGTCAGGAAAGACTCTGAACATTCTTAGCAGCAATTCCTTTACCTCAATAAGGGCTTGGCTTGCTTCTTCACCTAATCTGGGATTTACATAACTACGAGCATATGCAATGTAATCCCTCAGTACTGCCATATCCATGTATTCCTCCTCCATCTTCTCTTCACTTTGGTAGTACAGTGAAACCAAATGGCGAGCAAGGCGTCTGTCATAAGCTTCATCACGTGGATCCAACATCAAAAAGATCAAGTCAAACCTGAATGGGACATGATCCAGTATTAGTGTGCTTACTTTCTTGTCATTTAGGTACTTGGCTTAGGAGGGTTTGATTTAACAAGTACAGGTAGGAGTTACTAGACTGTTAATTCCTACTCTAAGCAGAAACTGCTTTTTTACACAGGAAAGAAAATTTTTCTGGAATTCTGAAGATACAGAACAGCACAGTGGATTTGCTTACACTCTATGGACTTGAAATTTTGAAAGCAAGGTACATTCTGCAAAATTCAGATTCCATGTTCAAGGCCGACATTGTTTGTTTCCTTAAAAAATCCACACCCCTCCCCCAAAAAGGGCTGCACCCACCACAAACAAAAAAAATCCCCCACACATAACAAACACATAGAACAAACTTGCTGCCGAAGTTATTTCCATGAAAGGTAACAGCAAAAAATGTAACTAAATAAATTATAAATAAATCAAAAAGCACTTGCAGTTTAATCCTGAAGAAAATGGTTTATAATTTTACAAACAATATATTCAACTAGTCTCAACTATAAGCAGACATGGATAATGCATTTTTAGCCAGCCATTTATTTTTGTAAGCTTAAATCCAATAAATGGCAGAATTGAGATCCACTAGTTTCACCCAGTACACCTGCACTAAGGTACCATTTGTCATTAAGTGGCTAAATTAAGGAGCTCTTAATTGAAATTTAACCTGTAAGTGTTCTCAGGGTATCCAGTATAACATTAGCGTACTTCAAATTTCCGGTTTGTGTGGGAATTCTTAACAAGATGCAACTCCAGCACATAGTTTAATTTTCTGTTAGCAAGCACTAAATGTGGCTCTAACAGCTACTGTCCAAATGACTGACTAGCACTGCTACCTCCTCAGCTGAATTTTACAGAGCAACATGAAGCAGGCACAGATCTTAGGATTCTACCACCTCTGCTGCAAGTTCCCTGATCATCAGTGTTTCACTTTATAAACTTTATGGATCTAAGAAAAGCATCCTGAATTTTTGTTAAAGTTATCAATGCCCTAAGTTTTGGAACAGTTTTTTCTAGGAGATGATTATGAAACAACAGCAGAGAATTAAATAAAAGAGATCCTACAGATCTTATCACACCTGTTGTTCAAGGTCTACATAGAAATACTAAAAGGCACTTCTGTGCTCACACAGAAATTGTAGGAACAGCATTTGAAGTATGTGCTATAAAAGTTTTCCACTATGTTGTGAACAACACGGTTGTTCTATTCTATGTAATCATCTTCAGAAGAGGAAGTGTAACATCTCCTAAAAATGACATATGCCGTACAGTTCAGTACCTTGACAGCAGTGTGTGAGGAAGCTGAATGTTTTCAATAGTAGTCTTTTTCGGATTCCACTGTGATTCTATAGGATTAGCTGCTGCTAGGATAGATGTACGAGCGTTCAATTGGCAAATAATTCCAGCCTGTCAAAAGGAAAGAACATTTCTGAAACCAGCTGAAGCTATGTGCCACCAAAACCTCCCTCTGATTTCCTAAGATCACCAGAGTTATTAGATGGGTTCTGTAGTCAAAAACTGCATTGCCAAAGTCTCTGAGTAAAGCAAGAACAGAAGCCTCTAGGAATACTTCAGTTTCATTTACCTTTGCAATGGAGAGTGTCTGTTGTTCCATCACTTCATGTAGAACTGACCTTGTGCTTTCATTCATTTTATCAAACTCATCAATGCAGCAAATGCCATTGTCACTAAGGACTAGAGCACCTGTCTGAAGAACCAGCTGCCGCGTTTCTGGATCCTTCATCACATATGCAGTAAGACCAACTGCACTTGAGCCTTTGCCAGAAGTATACTGGCCTCGAGGAACCAGGTTATACACATACTGGAGCAGCTGGGATTTGCTGGTACCAGGATCACCACAGAGAAGAATGTTGATCTCTGCGCGAAAATTCCCTCTTCCTGTGTGAGTAAAATCCTTTCTTGATCCCCCAAAAAGCTGAAGCAGAATGCCCTATAAAAATGAAAACATCACTTCTTGTATAGATGCAACAGAGCAAATCCAACTGTTCAACTGAAACATCTGAAAAACAAACACTGCTAAAATTAACACAACTCAATGCATCTGGGTTTCAAGCATTAAGGACAGAAATTTTGTACGTTGTTGTAAGCAGATTTTGGCTGGAACCTGAAGAATCCCCTTTGATGACGAGTCCTTAGTTTTCCTCAACCCCACCCCATAGATTTGATGTGCCTTATTAGCGTGTTGAGAAGGTAACAACAAATGCAATAGTCATTACTGTGTTCCCATTTCATAAGTAAAGCATTGTATGGTTTTGAATTATACTTTCAGAAACCTGTGAACTATTATAATGTATGTATCTATTAAAAAAACCTCAAAGGAATATGCTTGGAAGATGAGTGTTTGATGTCTAACAATATCTTGAGACCTGCTACTGATTGCAGTTTTCACAATGTTCTAGTACCTCAGTTGACACTTTATTGGAATAGTCCCTTCTTGGATACATTTACGTAAATGTTTTGATACTCCATAACTCAGAGTCCACCAAATGTCATTTTAAAGCTACTCTTGTCTTGTGGATGCCTCTTTTCAGCAAGCACTTACTATGTTACAGCTGCTTATTTTCCTTTCATGCATCCTGCAATTAAGTTCTCCCATTTCTGCTGCCTTCCTACCTTTTCTGTTTTCTTCTAATTAACACTCCTTAATAGCTTGATAAAAATTATGCTACACTTACAACCAACTCCGCCCTGACAAGACCATGACATTTTAAGACTGCTCAAGATACAGCTTTTTGAATTTTCCAGATACTTTAACAACCAACATTACAAATATATACACATATAAATACATGTCTTACAAGAGAAATACAAAACATGTCACCTTTTTGATATCTTCATGCTCATAGATACTTGGAGCCAACGCTAACGCAAGTCTCTCATATATGTCTGCTTTTTTAGAAAGCTCTTTGAGCATTTCCACACGTTCCTCTGTAAACCTCTTTTGCTCTGTTTCCTCATCAACACCGTGCAGGCGTTTGGAGTCTGTCTTGCGATAGTGTATGACATCAATGTGGGTCTTGTACACGGATTTTACGCTGCTGACCCGCGGGTTAACTCGGATGGGGACTGCCCTGTAGATACCTAAATACAAATTTCAATCACAGCATTAGCTATGGAGAAACATGGTCATTCCAAACACTAAAAATTTTACATGTTCCCTGGAAGAGTAGAGCTTTTCTAAACAGGCTAAATACTTTGCCATCTTATTTCTCACTATGTCACTTATTTCTCATGCAGAAGCCATATTTAAGTCATCTAGATCCTATTTTTGCAGATACACATGTGTTTTACATTCCTACCACAAGTGTCCTCAACAATGAAAGCATTTTTGAAAAAAACTTAAGGCTTGGTGCTTTTGAAATTCCTGTTCCAGTCAGCCTTTCCCCGCTCTTTTAAAGTGCCAGGTTTACTAACAGCTTTCCAATGCATTTCAAACAGCTTAGGTTTTTCACAACAGTTGTTTTAAAGCAAAGTGGTTTATAAAACGTTGCTGCAGTACCACAAGACTTATACTAGATTATCACTCTCCTGACTGCAGACACTGTTTAAGATACTGCCTCTTCTTCAGCTAGTTTCAGAATGAAGGAATCAAGGTCGGACAGGCTGGAGATTGTCTAGTCCAATCATGGGCTCAAACTGGAGTCAGCTGGAGTCCACTGCTTGCTAAAGACAGTGTCCAATCAGGTTTTGAATATCTCTAAGGACAAAGACTCCATACAGCCTTGCCAGGCAACCTGTGATGGGGCTCGACCACATAAACAGTAAAAAAACTCCTATTTTTAACTGGAATTGCCTTTATTTCAGTCTGTGCCCTCTGTGTGCCACTGGGCATCACTAAGAAGAGTCTGGCTTTTTCTCCTTGACACTACCTACACCCCTTGACCACCCCTCCACCTACAACAAATCAGGTGTTTCTAAACATGCTGCTAAGATTCCCCCAAGCCTTCTCTTCTCCAGGCTGAGCAGTCCCAGCTTTCTCAGCTTTTCCACATACAACCAAGGCTTCTGTTATCATCATAGACCTTTTCTGAATTCACTCCTGTATGTTCATGTCTCCCTTGCCCTGGGAGACCCCACAGCTGGACCCAGTACTCCCTCAACCTGCTGGCAACACTCCTAATACAGCCCAGGAGAATGCTGGCACCACAGTCATGGTATATCAAGCACTGCTTCCTTCCAGTTCTGTTTTTGTCTGCAAGTTTGCTGAGGGGGTACGACACTGTCCTAGTCAGAAAAGGCTTCCAGGATTATTGGCTGTATCACCTTTCTCAAGGGTCAAGATGAAGTTGACTGGCCTACAGTTCCCCAGGTCTCCTCCTCACTCTAGGGAGTGACACTGGCTTTTTTTCTAGAATTCTAGCCAGTCACCATGACTTGTCAAAGATAACTGAGTGGCCTTGCGATGAAAGTGTCAAGCTCCGTCAGCACTAGGAAGTGCATCCCATCAGGTCCCTTTAGACACAGTTAAGATCAATGAAAAAGAATGAAAATACTCAACCCAAATTTTACCTGTGACATTAATTCTGTCACCTGGCTGAACTTTATCAACAAGGTCATTGTGAGCAAAGAGTGCAACTGTATGCGGGGTCTGTCCAGCTGGCATATCTTCAGGAGACTCCTGCAGTTTGATCTAGCAAAAACACCAATTAAGTTTCAGTTGCAAAAAATCAAAGCTTTTCCACAGAGCATACAGCAGGATTTTGTATTAACACAGTCTTCGGCATCATTTTGAATCAGGAATATTTCTCAGGAACAACATACCCCCACCCAAACAGCAAAACTGATTACTGATTAAAAGAGATTGTGAAAATGAGAATTCTGCTGATTGCTACTGGCATGGCTAAAATGCTGCTACAAACAAGGCTCACCTAGTCTAGACATAAGTGGATATACTGTATATAAAGGGCTTCCACACAGAAACATTAAGAGGTGTACATACTTCGTTTCATCCTCCTAATGCATTTCTTCTCCAAAGTAGACCTACTGTTTCACTAAGTTGTTTCACCCATTTCCACATTCCAAAACACTTTTTCTTTTCAAAGCATTCAATCTCAAGATACATAATTAATGCTATTGATGACTTTAGGAGGGTGGGGGAGCAAAAACTAGCAACTGTTTCATTTTAGCCAGTACCTAAGCCAACATACCATCTGTTTGTCAGAGAACATGGATCTGTTGTGAATCAGCACCATACTGTGCGTTGT